>CM022303.1:676821642-677541480 GCA_011799875.1 Thinopyrum elongatum
CGTTTTCCAGTCCCAGTTCATCTTCCCCCCAACGCCGTCGCGCCGAACAGCACGACGCCGCCGAGCCCTCGCCGACGCCCTCGCCGACGCGCCCTCGCCCTCGCCGCGCGCCGTCCTCGTCGCCGGCCTCGAGCCTGCCGTCCTCGTCGCCGACGCACCCTCGCGCCCTCGCCCTCGCCCGCGCCCTCGCCCTCGCCGCGCGCCGTCCTCGCCGCCGGCCTCGAGCCCGCCGCCCTTGTCGCACCCTCGCCCCCCCGAGCCCGCCGTCCTCGTCGCCGATCAAGCCATCGCTGCGCCCCCCCCCCACAGTGAGCCCTACATTCCCTCCCCTGCTCCCCGTCGCCGCGTGCTCTGTTTTTTTTGCGGGCATGTATACATGTATATGTTCATGTATATGTTTTTTTCATGTATGAGATGTATATGTTCATGTATATATTCACGTGTATATGTTCATGTATGAGATGTATATGTGCACTTTTGTATACAAACTTCGTTGTTTTCATATGTACGAAAATCTAGAGTGAAAACGAAAACAAACATATAAGAAAAAACAAAGGAAAAAAATGAAGAAGGAAAAGAAAACCGCCCGGCCCAGCCACCACCGCATTTTCATAAAGTTTTTCCACCGAGTCCACGTCGCACCGAGCACCCGCGGCGAAGCAAGTCTTTTTTTTAAGGTAGTTCTTTTGTTAAATGAAAATGTTGGCATCGACTCTATCATCACGTTGGCATCGGCTTCATCGTTTACTAAGTTAAAATGATGTTAATAGAAAGTTTTCTCTCAAAACGTATCCCCGATAACTTCGACATTAGGGGGGGACGTCGATCAACCCCCTCTCACCCGACCAAACTTTCGAGTCCACCCAACCCCCTCCCTCGAAAGTTACTAAGTTTGATCATATGTCAAAGTTTGAATTTTGACATATGCAACATTTGATCATATATCAAAGTTTGATCATATGTCAAAGTTTGAATTTTGACATATGTAACATTTGATCATATATCAAAGTTTGATCATATGTCAAAGTTTGAATTTTGACATATGCAACATTTGATCATATGTCAAAGTTTGAATTTTCACATATGCAATATTTGATCATATGTCAAAGTTTGAATTTTGACATATGCAACAATATTTGATCATATGTCAAGTTTGACTTTTGACATAGATTTATCAAGAATGCCCCCATTATGGATGTGCACAAGTTGATCCAATTTTTTTTCTGATCTCATATATATATATTCTTCTATATGTCACGTTGTTTGTCAAAGTATTGAAGAAATCCATGGCTTCATCATTTGCCAGAAGTAACAGGCGTATGATGCTACGAAGCTCTTCAAAGTTGTTTTGGAATGGAGTTCCTGATAGAATAATTCGCTTTTTGGTACGAATTTCAGCAAAGGCCTTCCAAATAGCGATATTCGGAAGGCTCTTGCTGAACTTTGTACCAAAAAGCTAATTATCCTATCGGGAACTCCGTTCCAAAACAACTTTGAAGAGCTTCGTACCATTATACGCCTATCATTTCCGGCTAATGATGAAGTCAAGGATTTCTTGAATTCTTTGACACTAGACAACGTGACATATAGAAGGGTAGATGAGATCAGGAAAAATATGGACCATTTTCTGCACATCTAGAATGGCGTCATTTTGTTAAATCCCTTGTCGGTCTGGACATCGGACATTCATGAGAGAGGCGGTCCGACCCAAACCCTAGAAGCATTGTCGAGGCCACCCCAAACCCTAGAAGCGTTGCCTAGGCCACCCCAAACTCTAGAAGCGTTGTCGAGGCCACCCCAAACCGTAGAAGCGTCGAGCTAGCTAGGTCTACGTTTGCACTAATATATCCATCTGTCATGTTTGTATATTAATTGCCATGTTATAATATTTGCAGAAACTATGGAGCACCGAGACATCGAAGCAGAACAGTTGTTGGGGGACATAATCCTCGACGGATGTGATGTCTTGTCGTTTCTCAACGACACCGATGGTCTGGAAGGAGAGGGTGAAGCAGGCTCCGGTGATCGAACAATGGAGGTGGAAGGACATGATTATGATGGCTCCGGTGACGGAATGCCGGTGGAAGAAGGAGACTGTGATGACTGCTCCGGTGAGCGAACGGAGAAAGGAGATGTTGCAAAGTCTGGCGAGGTATATATATTAATTAAGCCTGTGCCGACTAGCTAATTGATGCATTAATTATTTTGGTATGTACACATATTAACTCTCTTCTTTCTTCTTTTCTAGCCCTCCGGATCGAGCAAAACTTCGGTAACGAGACGAGGCCCGAAGAAAAGGTTGCGCCAGGATGAAAGGTTCACGATCACAGCAATCAAGGGCGATGGCCAACCGATTGAACTCAGCTGGACCAAGTAAGCATTTTCTGCTCAGTGCGGGGTTCTTGTGAGGGACATGATCCTGATCAGCATCCACCAATGGAATAAGCCTACGAGAGAAGACCCTCAAGTTTCTTTTGTCAACGATAGACAGAAAGATGATCTTTGGACCGCGCTGAAGGCAAATTTCGCCCTACCGCCAGAGGAGGATCCGGATAAGCCAGTTATAGAGCCATTGGTCAAGGCTCATGCTCTTAAGAAGATGGCAGATCTATTCAGGAGGTGGAAGAATGAGTTGAAATCAACGTTTGTCGACAAAGGGAAGACTCCAGAATTCACCGGCCGATTTGAGAAGATAAGAGATCACTGGCCCGCATTTGTGGCCCACAAGACATCGGAGAAGAGTAAGAAGATGTCAGCGACAAACAAGAAAAATGCTGCAAAGAAGGAGTATCACCATCGCACGGGGTCAGGTGGCTACCTCAAAGCCCGGCCGTTGTGGGACAAGGCTGAGAAGGACCTGCTTGATAAAGGGGTCGAACCAGAGACATTGAACTGGCCGGACCGTTCAAGGACTTGGTTCTTCGGAGTTGGGGGAACCTTGGACCCTGAAACAGGGAAGTGCCGTTGGACGAAGGAGCAAGTTGAAATACCCGTCAAGAAGCTTCAGAAGTATATCGCCGCAGCGCAGCAAGGGATGTTCGTTCCCTACAGAGAGAACGACGAGCTCACACAGGCCCTCGGGAATCCTGAGCACCCAGGACGATCACGAGGCACGGCAGGCTCCGTTGCGTGGAAGGAAGGGTTTCCCAGCGCAGGCGGTTACAAAACCCGGGAGAGGAGGAGGAAAGTGGAGCAGACCGAACTGCAGAAGCTGAATGCAAGGGTACGAGCGCTAGAGGAACAAGCACTAGTTCAGAGGCAGCGACCTGCCGAAGCTACCCCGCCATCTCAGCGGAGAAGCAGCGTGGCTTCCACCGAGCTCCTTCAGCAGCCTCACTTCACGGCTCCCAGCTACCCCGTGGATGCTATCACGGAGGCTCAAGATTGCCACCTTATGGCGCAATGGCAGAACCTCAAAGTCAAGGCGGCTGTCGGCTCTGTTGCACCTCCTCAACCCGGCGCAACTTTTCACTGCCTTCCGATTCCAGAAGGCTATGCTGTTGTGATGGTCGATGAAATAACGGAGGGATTTGAGGAGCTCGAGCTTGACCACCCTACCGGTGAAGGGGAGACTCAGCTGGGTATTGCTCTGAAGACTCCATGTCTATGGCGGAAGGAGCTCATCAACCTTCCGAACTGGACGCCTCCGCCTCCTCCTCCGGCGAGTCAGGGCACTCCGCCTCCTCCTTCGCCTCCTCCTCTGGCGAGTGATCAGGGCACTCCGCCTCCTTCTCCGGCTGCTCCGGCACGTGGCGGCACTCCGCCTCCTTCTCCAGCTGCTCCGGCGTGTGGCGGCACTCCGCCTCCTTCTCCGCCTGCGCCGGCGCGTCCGAGCAGCCAACCTCCTTCTCCGCCTCGTCAACAACAGCGGAAGACAGCCGCCGCTGCTCCGGCTGCTCCGGCGCGTCGTAGCACTCCGCCTCGTAAGCAACGAAGGAAGACAGCTGCAGCCGCTCCGGCTGCTCCGGCGTCTAGCAGTACAACCAGAGGCAGGAGGCAATACAAATTTGGTCCATCTCTCAAGCCTCTAGAGAAGTTACCATACGAGATGACCGAGGAGGAAAACGCGGAGATCTGTCAAGCCCAAGTGAAGGACTTTTTTGCAAAGAAAAATCCACCTCCGGAGGAGAAGATGGATCCGGTGAAATTGAAGCGCACTTTGAAGAACCTGAAGCGACCACCACCGCCTCCGCCGGATGACAACCATGTCCGCGCTCTGAAAAAGGCAGTGGAAGGAGCGCGCCGGTCGGGAACTACTTCAAGTGACAAAAGGTTACAAGAACGAAGAAGAGGGAACAAAATTCCCCAGCTCGGCGAACAGGCAAACCAATCGTGCCCCCCGCTCAAGGTGTCTAGCGATATCGTCGCAAATCTGCCGGGGATGGTGCCCGGTACCAATCCTGGTGATTACCTGCCTGACGATGCACATTTTGATACAATGGAGGTGGACGAACACAAATACCAGTACGGGAAGCCTCTCGTCAGACCTGGTGATCCTCCTCAAACAACGATGATGCGAAGATTCCATAAGTGGTACATGGACACCTGCAAGTCTGGGAAGGATATTTTGACGCTGAGAGTTAAAGAGGAGCACGACCTCGTTGGAATTGATCTATTGTCTGTTCCATTTGAGGAGTTCTTCTAGTTTTTCAATCAAAAGGACCTCGATAAAATAATCATCACTTGCTACTGTGTGTAAGTACTATACTTCTGTAATTAAGTCTCTATATATAGCTCAGCTCTTTCATTGCATGTGTATATACTTATCCTCACTATATTATGCAGATTGAAGATCGTCGAATGCAGAAATGCACAAATCTATGATATTGGGTTCATTAACACAAATCTCATAGATGAATGGACGGTTACATATAATGCGAAAGAAACCGAGGCCAACTTGCTACAATCGTTGCTTAAAAATCAAAACAAAGATAAAATACTCTTTCCTTACAACTTCAAGTGAGTGTTACTGTCTTCTGCATATTCGGTTTCCCTTATTACTCGAGGTTATAGTAATGTAATTGATGAGTTATGCATGCGTGCGCAGCTTCCACTTTATTCTCCTAGAGATTAAGCTTGAGCAGGGACTAGTAACCGTCTTAGACTCAAGACGAAAAGATCCCAAGGAGTATGCGGCCATGACTGAAATGCTCCAGAAGTAAGTTCAATCGATCATTATCGCACCATACCAGCAACTTTGGTCATTTCCTGATATCAAGTAATTATTATTTTTGTCTCGCAAGGTTTGGAAAGTGTTCACCACAGAAGCTCCGGGACTGCTGGGGGAGCTGCGATTTACACACCCGAAAGTAAGTACTACTAGCTAGTTCCGCGCATCTCCCATTGATTCTAGCTAGTTTCATCAATACCATTTATAATGCTTGATTATCAGTTTGATTGACCTTTATTTCTCGTAAAGTGGTTGTGGCAGGAAGGCGGGAATAATTTTTGTGGATACTACATTTGCGAGTACATCTACAACGCGACGACCTCTAAGCGGGGCTACTCTGAAAAACAATATGAAGTGCGTAAGCAATAATATTCATAATTTTATTTTATTACCATCATTTGTGTTGAGTTTCATTCATATATATGTATTGACCCCCTTCTTCAAATTAGATTTGGCAGATGCGGGATGACTCCTACACAAGATGCATAAAAGCAATTCAAGAGGAATTGGCGGGATTCTTCTTGACCACGTCTCAATCCAGCCGGAGAATACCATGGAACTTGACACAAATGTTAGGGATTGTAAGAGATCTTATATTGTATATATGTAGCTAGTAGCGTCGGATAGAATATCGAAAACTTGTTGTTCGACCAATCTCTCGGAGAAGGAGGAGGTCGATCACTACTCTCTATATATGTTCATGACGATCTGTGTACTTAATGGTTTCCTTCATTTGCTTACTAGCTAGCGTGTCGATCCTCTCTATACTTATAGTACGTAGCGGTGACCAAGCATGGAGATAAGAGAGGACACTTCTCTCTAGCTATTAGCTAGCAACACATATATAGAACCCCTAAATTAACCCTACAAAACCCCCAACCCCCCCCCCCCCCCTTTAAAAAAAAACAAAAACCCCAGTTCCTGAGCTGCTGACACGTGGATGATCTTTGGTCCCAGTTGGTGTTACCAACCGGGACTAGAGGCCCTCCTCTCTGGGCTCGCCGCAGCGGCCACGTGGAGCCCCATCTGTCCCGGTTCGTATAAGAACCGGGACTAAAGGTGTTGGGCTTTAGTCTCGACCCTTTAGTCCCGGTTCCTGAACCGGGACAAATGGGCCTTATGAACCGGGACAAATGGGCTTTTTTCTACTAGTGGTTGCAATCGGGGAGACTGAGAAAGTTGCAACCAGCAACCGATAGAGCTACAAGCTATAGGAGATATGCCCTAGAGGCAATAATAAATGTTATTGATTATCTCGCTGTTCATAATTAGGTTTATGTTCCATGCTATAACTGCTATGGTTCTCGAGTCTACAATAACCACGAGGCTCGGAGGAAGACTCATATGCACGTGTGGAATAATAAACGGTAAAATGTATTCCTAGTTTGGCCTCTGAGACTAGCTCAAGTGTTGCATGATGGTCCTGTTTTCTTGATCATGGGCATGTCTATGCCAGCAACTTTGAGGGCACAGTGTTAGAAGAACATTTGTGTTGAATCGACCCGATTGATGTTATGCTATGAGATTCTTTCGTCACAAGTTAATGGTTAATAACACAGAGATGGTTAACGTTTGCATGATTCCTCAGACCATGAGAGTATTGAGTTTCTTCATGCTTGATTTATGAACATTGGGGTTTGTTAAACGTCATCCGTAACTGGATGGCTATTACGGCGGCTTACGGGTTCATGGGAAAGTATGTTAAGTAACTTGATAGCTCAAGATTGGGATTTGCTCCTCCGACGATGGAGAGATATCTCTGGGCCCTCTCGGTGTTACGGTATCCATCATCGTCTGGCCAGACACTTTGTGATTTGATCACGGGATGCCGGAACACGGTAACGAGAAAAGAGAACAATACCGGTAACGAGGTAACTAGCATAGTGGACAAGTTGTTGATCCACGGGAATGCCATCATGTCTCACCTCAGGTATTTGTAACATATCGCGAAGCAACAGGAATAGCACACGGCAACTGGAGGTTCACTCGAATATTCATTCGTGTGGGTATAGGGGTCAATATGGGTGTCCACGGCTCCGATGTTGATCATTGATCGGAAGGGGTTCCGGGTCATGTCTATACTTCACCGAACATATAGGGTCACACGCTTAAGGGTCATCTATCTGCTGAATACTAGACAGGGAGTCTGAGAGAAAATCACCGAAAAAGTTTTGGACAGCGAAAAAGTTCCCCAGAGAGAGGTCACCGGATGAGTTCCGGTGAAACTGAAAAGTTGTTTCAGAGGATACCATAAAGTCAAATTTGTTTTGGCACATGCCCGATAATTCTTGGAGGGTGCCAGAATCATTCTGGAAACTTTTGGGAATTTTCTGGAAGAAAAACCGGAAATGTTCCGGAGCTGCCGGAACCACTTCAGATGCTTTTCGCAGATGAAAATCACTAATCTGGAATTGTTCCAGAATGCGTTGAAAATTATTTTAGTGGGTACTGGAAATGTTCTAAGCCCACATAAATATTTTCAGTTCGAACGAACGCTGAAAAATGTCGTCGTGAATAGTGAAAGTGCTTTTTGGGTGGCTTCTTGGAGAAGCCACCTTGAGGGTCCTTTGGTATTTTTCCCCTTGGCTTCTTGGAGAAGCCACCCTTGGGCTTGGCCTATAAATAGGGGTGGAGGGGGCTGCCTAAAGACTCACTCTTTCTCACATATACATGCCATTGCAATGATCTGGCTTCTCTCTCCCTCCCACGAAAAGAGTTTCGTAGAGCCGAAAGGCTGACTGGGTTCCGGTGGGAACTAGTTCTGGACGGCGAAGCCCTGCCGGATAGATGACACCGTATGTGTGCAACTCTGTAGAGAGGTCGTAGTTTCGATCTTAGTGCCCGAGGGGCTGTTCGTGAGTGCCTCCCGAAGGGCTGTCCAAGTGACGGTCCAAGTTCTGTGAGTCCTCCCGAAGGGCTGTCCGAGTGACCGTTCGAGTTTCGAAGGTCCTCCCGAAGGGCTGTCCGCGACACCGTTCGGGGGACTGTTCGACCGCCTCCCGGAGGGCTGTCCGAAAGGAAGACGAGGGTATACATCCTCGCGGTTGGGAGGTTGTAAATCCTAGCTGCGGGGATCTGCACCGCCGATCGTCATCGACTCTACTTCCGCGGCGCTACGAGTCGGTAACGAAAATGATCAAACCTTGTATGCAGTCTCCATAGTGGTCCTGGGCTGGTGCGTAGGTCGGAAAATTTTTGTTTTCTGCTGCGTTACCCTACAGTGGCATCAAGAGCCGTGCTATGCGTAGATGCAGGTTGCGATCTAGAATACATTGTGATGTATGGGTGTTGCACAATATAATTAGGTAGTAGATGAGTTCTATTACTGAAAATTATTTGTGCGGGTAGCAGATGAAATCTGTTACCCGATGTTCTTGTTGCTTCCCTGGAATTTGCATATTTCTGATCTTGATAACAGTATGGTGGAGTTTCAATGTTCTGGCAATCCGCGATCCTGATTGATCAACGAAGTGCTAACAGTTCATTGAATTCCACCATAGTTAAAATGAAAGATGAAATTTCGCAGACAAAAGGACAATGCAGATATGATCTGCACGGGGGTCATGCGTATGACGAAGTTTAGTATGGGGTTCAAGATTTTATTATCTCGTGCTTCATACACCCCGCATTGTTAATCTAGCGACTTGAATTATCATACTTGATGATGGACGTTGGTAGCTTCGGTTTGTTTCGAAACCTTAGAAGCCACGAAACACTAGTTTTTTGCATGAACCAATTAGAGGCGTCTAACTTGGTTTTGCAGGAGGGTTTACATGTGCATGTGATGTGGTATAGCGGTGCTCATAATAATTTGATTATGTATGAGATGACTATATAATGTAAATTGATTAACATGACCTGCGTGTCATGATTCGGCATGATGGCTGGAGCCATATGATTGCACTTTAAATGACCTGTGTGTCAACCTTGTGTAATGCATTATTTTATTAGCTATAGAGATAGCAATATTATCTGCTGCATCGACAAGGTTGTGGCAATCTTCGCGAAGGTGATCACCGACGTGAATGCCGAAGACGAAGGAATAGAAGACTTCTCCGTCAGAAAGGGCTATACCATATCATGCTATTATGAATTGCCTGAGATGTTTATCCCTTATGATGCACCCTTTTTGATTGCGTGGTAGTCGCTTTTTATTAGGGTGATCTCTCACTTCAAAATATCAAAGTAGTTAGTGTTCACCCAAGTGTAGCACCGTCTGTAATTCGTATCTTTTCGGGGTGCGCCATGTCCACATGGGTACGAACGAATCGAGAGGAATGAGGTGGGTGAGGTCAGACCTCGCAGCAAGATCACTTGGTTGTTTTTGACGTTCAGGCAGGATCGTCCTGAGCTCGGAACACACCCATCGAAAGATGAACAAGAGTCACATGGAGATGTGATCGGCAAGTTTGCCTACCAATTGAAATTCTCGTCATCAGTGATGTCCACATCAATGGCATTGAATCGAAGTGTGGGTCTTGTATCACTCACAAATCAATTATGAGAGATATTGATTTGAGTGGGAGCGCACTGTTGAATTAACTTGTTTAATTCTCAGTGCAATTAATTATGAACTCTGTCTAAGTGTGATTTGCAAAATAGTTGTAGAATAATGGCTCGCGTTTCCACCTTCCCTGTTAAAATTGAATAGCTGTTAAATATCTGATTAAAACTTTACGGTTGGTAACGTAATGTGAGGATTGTCCTCAAGAGTGCCGAGAAGGACTTTGTCCTATCGCATACTTTCGGTATTCTCTCGCTTATGCTATGGATCATGTGACTCTCGTCCTTCGACCCAAAAGCTAGAATTCCGTTTTCAGTCAAGTGCAATATGTTTACTTCCATGAGACCCGAACTTCAAAAGTTTGGATAGTTATGTGATATTCATGGAATCTGAAAATCATTTTCAGAGACAGACAAAGGCTAAAAGATATGAGATATCCAAAGCAATGTTTGTTAGCAAACTATTAGTAAAGGAGTTTACTATGCATTAAACTGATAAGAGAGGGATCCAGAAGAACGCCTGTCATATGATGAAAGGTGAAGAAAACAACAACTTAAAGAGAAAGGAAGTGTCCGAAGGGTGTTAGTGAAACTTTCACGCCTAGGAAGTCCGGGGCTAACGCCACTCTTAAGTTGGGTGCTTCTTCTGGAAGTAGGAGAAATACTAAAAGTTAAACTGTTAGAAGTATAAAGGCAAAAAGAAAGAAGACTGGAATATCCAGCTCATGTATGAATGTCATACAAGTTTTTGATGTATAGAAGGCTGGTCAAAGATATAGTTCTTGGGAATTATGATTAAATTGTTAATCACTAATTCTTGGGTATTGTGAGTTAATCACAAAGATACCCGCTCGATTGCTTTCTGTTGCAACTCGATGTAAGAACTACTATAGCCTGAAAGACTAGCCAGGAATGAGGTTTAGGTATACACAGGGAACATAGTAAATGTTACTATACCTTCCATCGGTGTATTACCGTTTGTATTTATTTTCATAATTCATTTAGAGTTTTACACACTCTAGCCCATTGCATAAGGTATCTTGCAAGAAGGTTGTTCATAAGAGAACTTTTGATGTTCGGTGTTATGAATAACATAAGGGCCATACTTTCATTATGAATGAGATGTATGTTATGAATGTTGATAATAATATATTACCTCTGGATTTACTTTCATAATTCATTTTAGAGTTTCATACACTCTAACCCATTGCACAATGTTTGTTGCAAAAGAGTTGTTCATAAAAACAACAATTGTTGTTCAGTATTATGAATAACATGAAGGGCCATGCTTCCATCCTAGATGGGACGTATGTTATGAATATTGATGGTAATATGATACATCCATAACACTGATGCTAAATGTCGCAAGACTAAAAGAATACCACACAAGTGTGGCACTGCATTTGGTCACATTAGAGAAACCCGCATGGAAAATTCCATTATGATGGATTTTGAAGTCGTTTGATTTTGAACCATCTGACACTTGCAACTTTCCTCTGAAAAGTGAAGTGACTGAAATACCGTTCACAGGCCAAAAAGAACGAATAACAAACTTATTGGTGATCATACATTTTGATGTGTGTAGTCCGATAAATGTTGTTAGTAGTGGATTTATCTATCTTCAGAAATGACTCAAGTAGATATATGGATATTTACTTGATGAGACGTAAGTCTGGATCTTTTGAATTCATTCAAATGGTTTTCAAATATGAAGTAGAAGTTATTGTAACAAGAAAATTATGTTTCTACAATTCGATTGCAGAAAGGAATATTTGAGTTACAAGTTTAGCGAATGTCTGATGAGTTGTGAAAGGGGTTTCATAACTTGCACCTCCCAGAACACCACTGCAAGTGGAAAGTCTGTGAAGATGTAATCGAACCATTTATGACATGGTAAGATCAAAGATGACATAAATAAATTTGCCATTATCCCTTTTAAAGAGTGATGCTTTAGAGACTGCGGCTTTTACACTGAAAAGAGCTCCATCGGGTCTGTTGAAATGACACCATGGTATGGTACACCTAACCATGTTATATCTTTTCTTAAACATTTGGAATATGGGGCTTGTGTAAAAGGTTACAAACCTATTCCAAATCAGACAAGTGCTACTTTGTAGGTTATCCCAAGTCATTGGTTATTCCTCCCTCACTATACCGAGGCAAATAGGTTTGCCACAAAGAACGGTATGCTTTTTGAAGAAAATGGTTCTTTCAAAAAGGTGAGTGGGAGAATAGTGCAACTCGACGAGATAAACAGTATCTTCGTCATCAGGTCAAAGGAAAGAGACCTTGGAAGTAATTCCAGAGTTTCCTACTACGACTGATATGGAAGTCTCTACAATAAAATGTATGGACTTCAGTCGAACATGCAGCTGAACCACGTAGGCAAGGCTCGTGCGAACCTCTCAGGTGCGCAAACGAGATATTGTTGTTAGACAACAGTATACCTACGATACACAAGGAAGCGTTGATGGGCCCTGACTCCGGGATTGGCTAAATGCCAATACAATCCGAGATAGTCTCCATATAAATGTTTCAAGATTAAAACCTTGATACACCTTTCGGAAGACTTAGAGTCTAACGAATTTTTATGGAACTTAAAACTGATACGGATAAAAATGTTTTATCCATAAAGCTCGACTTGTTGCAATAACAAGTTCAAGGAGTTGACTACGATGAGGTTGTTTCATCGTAGCGATGCTTAAAGTCGGTTCGGGTTGAACTAGCAATTAATACATATTTCAATCATGAGATATGAAACATGGATGACAATAGGATTTCCATCTGATGGAAATGAAACCAAGGACTTGCATGTGTTACAGTCCAAGGTATTTTGTCAGTCCAGAGGATGCTAGTAAGTATGCAAACTTCAGAGTTCTAGCAATGGACAGAAGAGAGCAAAATGGAGTTGGAATCTTCGTGTTTTGATGAAATAGTCAAAGGGGTTTGACTTCATCAATGGGTAACGAAGATGCTTATGATTCAAGAAAGTAAGTGGGAGCATAATAAAATTTCTAAAAAAACGTTGTGTGCTTGACACATTGTTAATTGGAAATAAATTTCTTGACACGAATTAGGACTTCATTTGAAAATAGTTTTTCGATGAAGTGCTTGGGCTAAATAGCCTTTATATTAGGCATGATGATCTATGGAGATAGATTTACCTAATGGGGCTGAGCAAAGATACATATTGACAAGATGCTAAAACCTTTTAGCACTAAAAACGTCAAGGAGTGGTTCTTGCCGAAGTCACATGGAAAGAGTTTTTGCAAGACTCGGTGTCCCAAAACACTGATGAGCAAAATACATAATGGAGATTCCACACACTCTTGTGTTAGGATTAATCATGTATTCCATGGTATGTAAAAACAACCAGATATGTCCAATACTCCCAAATTTGTTGCGAGTATAGATACCAAAGTGATCAAAAGTTCTGATCATGGGACAACAGTGAAAAAGGGTCATTGAGTACTATAGTAGCACCGATGGCATGTTTTCTCGCAAGCGGAGATCATGAAGAGTTCGTTGTAAAAGATTACATCGATACAGTCTTCTTCCATGCTCCAAGCGATTTTCGATTTAAATTGAGGGTTTTGGGTAACACACAATATGGTGGCACGGTAGTTGGAAATTGTTCCAAACAAGTTACTGTGGCGAATTCTATAACAGAGGCGAAGTATGTTGCCGCTTTTAAAAGCGACAAACAAGATGCTGAATCATATAGTTCTTTCATGAACTTAGTATGGTTCCAAGAAGGCTTTGGTCAATGGGACACTACTGCAGGTAGTTGCTCCATAACTCAGTCTGAGGAATCCAGGTTCGACCTGTGATTCACATACATACGAAGCCAAGTCCACACAAAATATGAATTTTGTGAAAGCGTGAAAACGCGAGGATACGCAAAGATACACACGGAGCTAAAGTTGTCAGATCCGTTGGACATCAGGCTATACCACATGCGAAGCATATTTACACCGGTGTGCCACAGGTGAAAAGTGCATTAGCATTAACTAGATTATTGACTCTAGTGCAAGTGGGAGTCTATAGGAGATATGCCCTAGAGGCAATAATAAATGTTATTGATTATCTCCCTGTTCATAATTAGGTTTATGTTCCATGCTATAACTGCTATGGTTCTCGAGTCTACAATAACCACGAGGCTCGGAGGAAGACTCATATGCACGTGTGGAATAATAAACGGTAAAATGTATTCCTAGTCTGGCCTCTGAGACTAGCTCAAGTGTTGCATGAGGGTCCTGTTTTCCTGATCATGGGCATGTCTATGCCAGCAACTTTGAGGGCACAGGGTTAGAAGAACATTTGTGTTGAATCGACCCGATTGATGTTATGCTATGAGATTCTTTCGTCACAAGTTAATGGTTAATAACACAGAGATGGTTAACGTTTGCATGATTCCTCAGACCATGAGAGTATCGAGTTTCTTCATGCTTGATTTATGAACTTTGGGGTTTGTTAAACGTCATCCGTAACTGGATGGCTATTACGGCGGCTTACGGGTTCATGGGAAAGTATGTTAAGTAACTTGATAGCTCAAGATTGGGATTTGCTCCTCCGACGATAGAGAGATATCTCTGGGCCCTCTCGGTGTTACGGTATCCATCATCGTCTGGCCAGACACTTTGTGATTTGATCACGGGATGCCGGAACACGGTAACGAGAAAAGAGAACAATACCGGTAACGAGGTAACTAGCATAGTGGACAAGTTGTTGATCCACGGGAATGCCATCATGTCTCACCTCAGGTATTTGTAACATATCGCGAAGCAACAGGAATAGCACACGGCAACTGGAGGTTCACTCGAATATTCATTCGTGTGGGTATAGGGGTCAATATGGGTGTCCACGGCTCCGATGTTGATCATTGATCGGAAGGGGTTCCGGGTCATGTCTATACTTCACCGAACCTATAGGGTCACACGCTTAAGGGTTATCTATCTGCTGAATACTAGACAGGGAGTCTGAGAGAAAATCACCGAAAAAGTTTCGGACACCGAAAAAGTTTCGGACAGCGGAAAAGTTCCGCAGAGAGAGGTCACCGGATGAGTTCCGGTGAAACTGAAAAGTTGTTTCAGAGGATACCATAAAGTCAAATTGGTTTCGGCACATGCCCGATAATTCTTGGAGGGTGCCAGAATCATTCTGGAAACTTTTGGGAATTTTCTGGAAGAAAAACCGGAAATGTTCCGGAGCTGCCGGAACCACTTCAGATGCTTTTCGCAGATGAAAATCACTAATCTGGAATTGTTCCAGAATGCGTTGAAAATTATTTTAGTGGGTACTGGAAATGTTCTAAGCCCACATAAATATTTTCAGTTCGAACGGACGCTGAAAAATGTCGTCGTGAATAGTGAAAGTGCTTTTTGGGTGGCTTCTTGGAGAAGCCACCTTGAGGGTCCTTTGGTATTTTTCCCCTTGGCTTCTTGGAGAAGCCACCCTTGGGCTTGGCCTATAAATAGGGGTGGAGGGGGCTGCCTAAAGACTCACTCTTTCTCACATATACATGCCATTGCAATGATCTGGCTTCTCTCTCCCTCTCATGAAAAGAGTTTCGTAGAGCCGAAAGGCTGTCTGGGTTCCGGTGGGAACTAGTTCTGGACGGCGAAGCCCTGCCGGATAGATGACACCGTATGTGTGCAACTCTGTAGAGAGGTCGTAGTTTCGATCTTAGTGCCCGAGGGGCTGTTCGTGAGTGCCTCCCGAAGGGCTGTCCAAGTGACGTCCAAGTTCTGTGAGTCCTCCCGAAGGGCTGTCCGAGTGACCGTTCGAGTTTCGAAGGTCCTCCCGAAGGGCTGTCCGCGACACCGTCCGGGGGACTGTTCGACCGCCTCCCGGAGGGCTGTTCGAAGGGAAGACGAGGGTATACATCCTCGCGGTTGGGAGGTTGTAAATCCTAGCTGCGGGGATCTGCACCGCCGATCGTCATCGACTCTACTTCCGCTGCGCTACGAGTCGGTAACGAAAATGATCAAACCTTGTATGCAGTCTCCATAGTGGTCCTAGGCTGGTGCGTAGGTCGGAAACTTTTTGTTTTCTGCTGCGTTACCCTACACAAGCGGCACCTGAGAAAGCTACAACCATTCAGGAACAAATCTTCAACCGAAGGGACGATTGAAGCAAAACACGAAGCTACCACTGGCTACCGATAAAGCTACAGTCGGCGCCTCAAAAAGGTAAAATCGGTGAGGAAAAAAGCTTCCATTGGGGATGACAAAGCTGAGGCTAGCCAATGCGCAACCACGAAAAGTTGCAACCAGTGATGCAAAAAGCTTCAATTGACAACAAGAAAAGCTTCAACCGAAGACATTATCTAGAGACGAAGGAACCGCCAAGCTGCAACCGGGAATTGGATAAAGCTTGAACCGTCGAATGAAAAAGCTTCAATCAGCGAGGCGAGTTGACGATGGAGCGAATAGTGTCGTTGGGACTTACGGCTGGTGGCTCGGTGGTACTGTGATGTACGTGGTACGACGATGGCGACTAGGTGCCGCAACGACAACCAACACGTGTTGAGGGATCATGGGTGAGAGTGCTCCGACCAGTGGCGGTGTTGCTACGAGGGCGACAGCTGGATCCGGCGAGGACAGGCGCTGTGAGGGAGGCCACCGGCAGTGCTTCGAGATCAATAAGATCGTTGAGGGGTGGGGGTTGCGCAGTGTTAACCCCACAGGGGAGGAGAGGTCAATTCGCGTGGCTATGGTCGCCCCGATCGGACGGCTGCTAGGCGACCGGTCAAAAATTGGGCCGGTTGGACGACGCCTAGCGTCCAAAAAAAGAAGAAAGTTTGCAACCACACAAAAAATTGACCATTGACCTTTTTTCTTCGTCGGGGGCGTATATCCTTTTTGACTACGGGAAGTTTTTATGAATACCCGTGGTGAGCACTTGATGTATGTCTTGCTATGAATACCCGTGGTGACAATGGGGTGTCATATTGATTCACTTGATATATGTTTTGGCACTCAACTTGCAGATTCCCTAGGTGACATTGGGGTAATCTATGCATAGGGTTGATGCACGTTTTCATCCTTGTTTCTCCGGTAGAAATTTTGTGGCACTCTTTGAGGTTCTTTGTGTTGGATTGAGTATTATGAATCTGAAATTGTTTGATGCGTATTGTATAATTAACTCATGGATACTTATGGTGACAATGGAGTATATAGGTGACATTAGAGTTGGTTGATGCGTATCATATGATTTTATTTTTGTATGATTTTATTTTAGTACGAACTCTTAGATAAATCGTTTGAAAAGGATAACTTGGTGTTATTTTAGTACGAACTCTTGGATAGATCAATCGGAAAGGATAACTTTGAGGTGGTTTCGTACTCTACAAATAATTTCTTCTTATATTCTCCGCTAGATAAGAACTTTCGAGTGATTCTTCATCGCACGTTGAGGGATGGTTATATGATCCAATTATATTAGTATTGTTGAGAGATTGCACTAGCGAAAGTACGGACCCTAGGCCTTGTTTCCAAGCATTGGAATACCGTTTATACTCACTTTTGTTACTTTCTACCTTGCTATTTTTTATTGTTTCTATTAAAAAATCAATATCTACTATCATTACTACACTTGTATCACCATCTCTTCGCCGAACTAGTGCACCTATACAATTTACCATTGTATTTGATGTGTTGGGGACACAAGAGACTTTTTATTATTTGGTTGCAAAGTTGTTTGAGAGAGACCATCTTCATACTACACCTCCCACTGATTGATAAATCTTAGGTCATCCACTTGAGAGAAATTTGCTACTGTTCTACAAAACTCTGCGCTTGGAGACCCAGCACGAGTCTACAAGAACAAGTTGTGTAGTAGACATCAAGGAGATCCGCGCCGTTTTACTTGGTGGAGCAAAGAAGAAGTAAATATAGAAAAAAAATTAGGGAATGTAGTAAAATTTTACTCCGTTAGGCCGAGTTGGGGATCGACTAGGTACCGGTTAGTGGAGTAAAAAGCTAAATATACTCCATTAACCGGTTACAGGGGATCGGTTAGAAATGCCCTAAAGGGACCATCGAAGAAAACCACCAAGCTGCCACCAGGTACCGATAAAGCTACAGTTGGGGCCTCAAAAAGGTACAATCGGTGAGGAAAAAAACTTCCACTGGAGACGGCAAAGCTGAGGCCAGCCAATGCACAACCGCGAAAAGTTGCAACCGACGACAAGAAAAGCTTAAACTGAAGTCATTATCCGAAGACGGAGGAACCGTGAAGCTGCAACCGGGCGTTGGATAAAGCTTCAACCGTCGACTGAAAAAGCTTCAATCAGCGAGGTGAGTTGACGATGGCGCGAGCAGTACTGTCCGGGAGTTGCGGCCGGTGGCGCGGTGGTATCGTGACAGACGTGCTACGACGATGTCGACTACGTGCCGCAACGACAACCAACACATGTCGAGGGATCATGGGCGAGAGCGCTCCGACCAGCTGCGGTGTTGCTACGAGGGCGACGGCTAGATCCGGTGAGGACAGGCGCTGTGAGGGCGGCCACCGGCAGTGCTTCAAGATCGACAAGATCGGTGAGGGGTAGGGGTGCGCGCGCGGGGTTAATCCCGCACGGAAGAAGAGGACCATTCATGTGGGAGGCACGTATCCTTTTTGACGTGTCAGCTTTTTTCTTCGGAGGCACGTATCCTTTTTGACTACGGGAAGTTTTTACTCAAGACGTTCGGAAACTACATCTTTTAGCCCTAGCGTATCAACGTGGCCGACGATCGAGAGCTGGAGTTGCCGCGCGACAGAGACAAGTGATTGTGGCGAATCGACGATTTCTTGGCCGACGTACCTTATCGGCGATAACCAAGTTGGACCGACGTCGCGTCGATCCATATTTATAGGGTTTTTCGATCGCAAACGTCGACGGGGATGGGATTGAGTTCTGGACATCGAAGACGCCGGCGCCGACGGTCCTCCAACTCCAAGCACCTATGTGGACCGGACTGCATCAGTGACCTCCCCGACGACCTGCTCCTACTCGTCCTCGCCCGCCTTCCCTGCGTCGGGGCGGCAGCGCGCACCGGCGTCCTCTCCCGGCGGTGGCGTGGCCTCTGGGCCCATCTTCGCCGGATCGTCTTCCACGACATCACACTCGCGTCGCTTGAAGCGGCGCTCGGCCGTGTTCCTCTCCCTCCCCCAGCGGTTTCCCTCCTAGAAATCCACATCGCCACCGACCAGCATCGCGGGCCCATCGCGGCCGGTGTCAACTCGCTGCTCCGCGCCGCAGCACGGCTGGAGCCGAAGGAGCTCGCCGTCACCATCTCCTCGCCCTCGACTTACGGAGACGGCGCCATCGTCGTGGACCTGCGTAGCTTCTACCGCGCCACCTCCATCGTGTTGCACTTGCACCTTACCACCACGTCTGGTCTTACGTGCTACCCAGCTTCGATCTCCCAGCACTGCAGACGCTATCGCTCCCTGCACTTGAGACGCTATCCTTGTGGGGCTGCAGCGCCAAGCTCGACGCCTTGCTCCCCGGCTGCACGCGCTTGCGCACGCTGCGGCTCAGCAACGTTTCGCTGTGGGGCAGCGAGCTGACGGTCAACTCGCCGTCGCTGCAGGAGCTTGTCCTTGACAAAGAGTACGGATGGATAAACCGTGTCAACATCGTTGCCCCCGTGCTTAAGCAATTGACCATGACCTTTATGGGCCCTACCACCAGCATTGTCATCTTGGCGCCAATGGTGGAGAAGGTCTCGTGGTTCTGCCACTACTTCAACTTCAAGGGGTGTGTGTTTGGTCTTTGGAACCTTGAGAAGTTGTGGCTACGGCCCCCTTCGCTGCAAATTCATTCCTGCGCCGTGCGTCCCCTCTCCTGCTCAATTCTATTTACTGCATGCTCCCGATAAACTAGTAATTGTTTTGAGTGATATTCATCCTGCTCGATTTTTTTTTCAGAGGACGTTTATTTCTCTCGGGGAAGCAAAATTTAGGCAGGAGATAGAGAAGCAGATGATTGCTGAGTTCTCTGTTTTGGAGCTACATCTCACAACAAACGGGCATGTTTATGGAGCACTTGTGTTTCATCTCCTTGGGATGAATCGAATTTGCAGTGTTGTGCAGAAGCTTAAGGTCATCTTAGAGATATCAATGGTAATTTTCTGCTCTGATTATATACCCCAAGAACACATTCGGTAGTAAGTCATTTACATATAATTTTTTGCTTCCAGCTGAATGAAGAATGCCCATCTGATTGTCCTTGTGAGCCTCTGAACTGGAAATCCCAAATTATCTTTTTGTCCGCTCTGGAAGAAGTGCATATCAAAGGGTTCAAAGGAGACAATCACTACCGGAACAGGGGCCGGTGCCGACGGCCACCGTCGGCCTACTCCTGAACATGCCGACAGCCGAAACAAGGCCGTCGGCGTAGGGTGGCCGTCGGGCTATCCAGAGCTATGCCGACGGCGACCGTCGGCACAGGTCAGCCGTCGGCTTATCCCCGACCTATGCCTACAGCAGCCGTCGGCATACATAGGCCGTCGGCATAGATGCGGGCCCAGCGGCCCCGCTCGTGACGTGCGGCTAACGGCATCCGATCTATGCCGACGGCCTAGACGGGCGGCCGTCGGCACAGATGCGCGTGCCACGTCATCGATCCGAGGCGCACCGACCACCACCTATGCCGACGGCGGCCGTCGGCATAGATGCCACGTCATCGATATTGGACGCGCCGTTCATCTTTCCCTGGCCTGGGCTATGCCGACGGCCTTGCCGTGGGCATAGTTTTTTTTTTGCATTTATTATAGATTTTTTTTTGTTCTTTTACGTATTATTATTTAATTTACTTACATGTAGCATGTGTTAATATAAGCAAAAATACCTTACTTTTCGAATCTATACGGAGGGGTGTGACCCCCCTCACGGACGGCGCCGCCGGCGGCGGCCGACACCTGGAGGGGGGAAACAGCCGCATTCGGGTCTATACGGAGGGGACGTTGCTCCCAAGTGTTTATATGGGATGACCTACCACAACCATGTGGTGTGGTGGCATGTCTGAAGAGGCGGCACGCGTCTCCGGGGTGTGGCCCCCCTCACGGACGGCTCCGCCGCCGGCACGTGGAGGGGGGAAACGGACGCGTTTGGTCTACACGGAGGGGATGTAGCTGTGGGTTTGGCCCGGATGTTGCTCCCAGGTGTCCCTCTGGGCTGACCTCACACAACCGGGTGGAGAGGTCCACTGGTCAAAACCCGTCCGTGGGAAGTCAAAGGGCTAGATCTCGTGGTCAACCGCTCCAGGGTTAGGCGGGACGGGGGCCCTGGGGGGGTAGCAATGCCATCGGAGCGTCGCACCGGCCCCTCATACATGTGGGGTGGTGTTGTGGCATGTCTGAAGAGGCGGCACGCGTCTCCGGGGTGTGCCCCCCCCTCACGGACGGCTCCGCCGCCAGCATCTGGACGGGGGAAACGGACGCGTTGAGTCTCTACGGAGGGGATGTTGCTATGGTTTGGCCCGATTGTTGCTCCCAGGTTGTCCCTCTGGGCTGACCTAACACAACCGGCTGGAGAGGTCCACTGGTCAAAGCCGTCGTGGGAAGTCAAGGGCTAGATCTCATGGTCAACCGCTCCAGGGTTGGCGGGACGGGGGCCCTGGGGGGTAGCAATACCACCGGAGCTCGCACCGCACCAGCCCTCAAACATGCGGGGTGGTGTTGTGGCATGTCTGAAGAGGCGTCACGCGTCTCCGGGTGTGGCCCCCCTCACGATGGCTCCACCGCCGGCACCGTAGGGGGGAAACGACGCTTTGGGTCAACGGAGCGGGATGTAGCTGTGGGTTTGGGCCCGGATGTTGCTCCCAGGTGTCCCTCTGGCCTGACCTAACACAACCGGGTGGAGATGTCCACTGGTCAAACCCGTCCGTGGGAAGTCCAAAGGCTAGATCTCGTGGTCA
The DNA here is from genome assembly GCA_011799875.1 of Thinopyrum elongatum. NCBI lineage: Eukaryota > Viridiplantae > Streptophyta > Magnoliopsida > Poales > Poaceae > Thinopyrum > Thinopyrum elongatum. The sequence goes on from CM022303.1 coordinate 676,843,224, forward strand.
ACCGCTCCAGGTTAGGCGGGACGGGGGTCCTTGGGGGGGGGGTAGCAATGCCACCGGAGCGTCGCAACCCGGCCCCCATACATGGGGTGGTGTTGTGGCTGTCTGAAGAGGCTGCACGCGTCTCCGGGGTGTGGTCCCCCTCACGGACGGCGCCGCCGCCGGCACCTGGAGGGGGGAAACGGACCGTCGGGTCTACAACGGAGGGGATGTAAAGCCCCCCTCACCCCACCAGCCACCCCCTTCCCCGCCCTGCCCACCTCTCCAGGCCTGTCCACCCGCCGCCCCCCGACCCTTGCCCTCCGCCTCTCCTGCTCGGTCCTCAGCCCCCACCTACCCCCGCCCCTCCCGGCACCCCCTCACGGACGGCGCCGTCGCCGGCACCCCCTTCACGGAAGGTATAGGAAGCTAGTCTGTAATTAACATAGTGGAAACATAACTTTTTTAGAAAAAGAACAAAGTTGATGCATTAAAAAAAAGAAATATACCTATTCCTATGGCTTAGCCGTCGGCATATATGACACGTGGCATGATTTCATATTTGCCGACGGCCTACTCCTGAACATGCCGACAGCCGAAACAAGGCCGTCGGCATAGGGTGGCCGTCGGGCTATCCAGAGCTATGCCGACGGTGACCGTCGGCACAGGTCAGCGGTCGGCTTATCCCCAGCCATGCCTACAGCACGCTCGGCATACATAGGCCGTCGGCATAGATGCGGGCCCAGCGGCCCGCCCCGCTCGTGACGTGCGGCTAACGGCATCCGATCTATGCCGACGGCCTAGACGGCGGCCGTCGGCACAGAGCGCGTGCCAGTCATCGATCCGAGGCGCACCGACCACCCCCTATGCCGACGGCGGCCGTTGGCATAGATGCCACATCATCGATCCGGGACGCGCCGTTCATCTTTCCCTTGGCCTGGGCTATGCCGAGGCTTTGCCGTGGCATAGTTTTTTTTTTTGCATTATATAGAATTTTTTTTGTTCTTTTACGTATTATTATTTAATTTACTTACATGTAGCATGTGTTAATATAAGCAAAATACCTTACTTTTTTGAATCTATACGGAGGGGTGTGACCCCCCTCACGGACGGCGCCGCCGCCGGGCGGCCGACACCTGGAGGGGGGAACAGCCGCATCTGGTCTATACGGAGGGGGACGTTGCTCCCAAGTGTTTATTAGGAAGACCTACCACAACCGTGTGGTAGGTGGCATGTCTGAGAGGAGACCACGCTCTCCGGGGTGTGGCCCCCTCACGACGGCTCCGCCGCCGGCACCTGGAGGGAAACGGACGCGTGGGTCTACACGGAGGGGATGTAGCTGTGGGTTTGGCCCCGGATGTTTGCTCCCAGGTGTCCCTCTGGGCTGACCTAACACAACCGGTGGAGAGGTCCACTGGTCAAGCACGCCCGTGGGAAGTCAAAGGGCTAGATCTCCTGGTCAACCGTCCAGGGTTAGGCGGGACGGGGGCCCTTGGGGGGGTGCAATGCCACCAGAGCGTCGCACCGGCCCCTCATACATGCGGGGTGTGTTGTGGCATGTCTGAGAGGCGGCACACGTCTCCGGGGTGTGCCCCCCTCACGGACGGCTCCGCCGCCGCACCTGGAGGGGGGAAATGGACGCGTTGGTCTATACGAGGGGATGTTGCTGTGGGTTTGGCCCGAGGTTGCCTCCCAGGTGTCCCTCTGGGCTGACCTAACACAACCGGGTGAAGAGGTCCACTGGTCAAACCCGTCTGTGGGAAGTCAAAGGGCTAGATCTCGTGGTCAACCGCTCTAGGGTTAGGCGGGACGGGGGCCCTGGGGGGTAGCAATGCCACCGGAGCGCCCCACCGGCCCCTCATACATGCGGGGTGGTGTTGTGGCATGTCTGAAGAGGCGGCACGCGTCTCCGGGGTGTGGCCCCCCCTCACGGACGTCTCCGCCGCCGGCAGCTGGAGGGAAACGGACGCGTTGGGTCATACGAGGGGATGTAGCTGTGGGTTTGGCCCGATGTTGCTCCCAGGTGTCCCTCTGGGCTGACCTAACACAACCGGCTGGAGAGGTCCACTGGTCAAAGCCTGTCCGTGGGAAGTCAAAGGGCTAGATCTCGTGGTCAACCGCTCCAGGGTTAGGCGGGACGGGGGCCTTGGGGGGGGTAGCAATGCCACCGGAGCGTCGCACCGGCCCCTCATACATGCGGGGTGGTGTTGTGGCATGTCTGAAGAGGCGGCACGCGTCTCCGGGGTGTGGTCCCCCTCACGGACGGCGCCGCCGCCGGCACCTGGAGGGGGGAAACGGACTCGTCGGGTCTACACGAGGGGATGTAGCCCCCCTCACCCACCAGCACCCCCCCTTCCGCCCTGCCACCTCTCCAGGCCGTCCCCCGCCCCGACCCCGTGCCCTCCGGCCTCTCCTGCTCGTCCTCAGCGCCGCCCCGACCCGCTGCCCTCCGCACCCCCTCACGACGGCGCCTTCGCCGGCACCCCCTTCACGGAAGGTAAGGAAGACTAGTCTGTATTAACATAGTGGAAACATAACTTTTTTTAGAAAAGAACAAAGTTGATGCATTAAAAAAAGAAATATACCTATTCCTATGGCTTAGCCGTCGGCATATATGACACGTGGCATGATTTCATATTTGCCGACGGCCTACTCCTGAACATGCCGCCAGCCGAAACAGGGCCGTCGGCATAGGGTGGCCGTCGGGCTATCCAGAGCTATGCCGACGGTGACCGTCGGCACAGGTCACGGTCGGCTTATCCCCAGCCTATGCCTACAGCACCCGTCGGCATACATAGGCCGTCGGCATAGATGCGGGCCCAGCGGCCCCGCTCGTGACGTGCGGCTAACGGCATCCGATCTATGCCGACGGCCTAGCGGCGGGGGCCGTCGGCACAGATCGCGTGCCACGTCATCGATCCGAGGCGCACCGACCACCACCTATGCCGACGCGGCCGTTGGCATAGATGCCACATCATCGATCCGGACGCCCGTTCATCTTTCCCTGGCCTGGCTATGCCGAAGGCTTTGCCGTCGGCATAGTTTTTTTTTGCATTTATATAGAATTTATTTTGTTCTTTACGTATTATTATTTAATTTACTTACATGTAGCATGTGTTTAATATAAGCAAAATACCTTACTTTTTGAATCTATACGGAGGGGGTGTGACCCCCCTCACGGACGGCGCCGCCGCCGGCGGCCGACACCTGGAGGGGGGGAACAGCCGCATCTGGTCTATACGGAGGGGACGTTGCTCCCAAGTGTTTATATAGGAAGACCTACCACAACCGTTGGTTGGTTGGCATGTCTGAAGAGGAGACACCGTCTCCGGGGTGTGGCCCCCCTCACGGACGGCTCCGCCGCCGGCACCTGGAGGGGGAAACGGACGCGTTGGGTCTACACGGAGGGGATAGCTGTGGGTTTGGCCCGGATGTTGCTCCCGGTGTCCCTCTGGGCTGACCTAACACACCGGGTGGAGGGTCCACTGGTCAAAGCACGTCCGTGGAAGTCAAAGGGCTAGATCTCCTGGTCAAACCGGTCCGGGGTTAGGCGGGACGGGGGCCCTTGGGGGTAGCAATGCACCAGAGCGTCGCACCGGCCCCTCATACATGCGGGGTGGTGTTGTGGCATGTCTGAAGAGGCGGCACACGTCTCCGGGGTGTGGCCCCCTCACGGACGGCTCCGCCGCCGCACCTGGAGGGGGAAATGGACGCGTTGGGTCTATACGGAGGGGATGTTGCTGTGGGTTTGGCCCGGATGTTGCTCCCAGGTGTCCCTCTGGGCTGACCTACACACCCGGGTGAAGAGGTCCACTGGTCAACCCGTCTGTGGAAGTCAAAGGGCTAGATCTCGTGTCAACCGCTCTAGGGTTAGGCGGGACGGGGGCCCTGGGGGTAGCAATCCACCGGAGCGCCCCACCGGCCCCTCATACATGCGGTGGTGGTGTTGTGGCATGTCTGAAGAGGCGGCACGCGTCTCCGGGTGTTGCCCCCCCTCACGGACGTCTCCGCCGCGGCAGCTGGAGGGGGAAACGGACGCGTTGGGTCTATACGAGGGATGTTGCTGTGGGTTTGGCCCGATGTTGCTCCCAGGTGTCCCTCTGGGCTGACCTACACAACCGGCTGGAGAGGTCCACTGGTCAAAAGCCTGTCCGTGGGAAGTCAAGGCTAGATCTCGTGGTCAAACCGCTCCAGGTTAGGCGGACGGGGGCCTTGGGGGGGTAGCATGCACCAGCGGAGCGTCGCACCGGCCCCTCATACAATGCGGGGTGGTGTTGTGGCATGTCTGAAGAGGCGGCACGCGTCTCCGGGGTGTGGTCCCCCTCACGGACGGCGCCGCCGCCGGCACCTGGAGGGGGGAAACGGACTCGTCGGGTCTACACGGAGGGGATGTAGCCCCCCTCACCCCACCAGCACCCCCCTTCCGCCCTGCCACCTCTCCAGGCCGGTCCACGCCGCCCCGACCCCGTGCCCTCCGGCCTCTCCTGCTCGGCCTCAGCGCCGCCCCGACCCCGCGCCCTCCGGCACCCCCTCACGGACGGCGCCGTCGCCGGCACCCCCTTCACGGAAGGTATAGGAAGACTAGTCTGTAATTAACATAGTGGAAACATAACTTTTTTTAGAAAAAGAACAAAGTTGATGCATTAAAAAAAAAGAAATATACCTATTCCTATGGCTTAGCCGTCGGCATATATGACACGTGGCATGATTTCATATTTGCCGACGGCCTACTCCTGAACATGCCGACAGCCGAAACAAGGCCGTCGGCATAGGGTGGCCGTCGGGCTATCCAGAGCTATGCCGACGGTGACCGTCGGCACAGGTCAGCGGTCGGCTTATCCCCAGCCTATGCCTACAGCAACCGTCGGCATACATAGGCCGTCGGCATAGATGCGGGCCCAGCGGCCCCGCTCGTGACGTGCGGCTAACGGCATCCGATCTATGCCGACGGCCTAGACGGGCGGCCGTCGGCACAGATGCGCGTGCCACGTCATCGATCCGAGGCGCACCGACCACCACCTATGCCGACGGCGGCCGTTGGCATAGATGCCACATCATCGATCCGGGACGCGCCGTTCATCTTTCCCTGGCCTGGGCTATGCCGAAGGCTTTGCCGTCGGCATAGTTTTTTTTTGCATTTATTATAGAATTTATTTTGTTCTTTTACGTATTATTATTTAATTTACTTACATGTAGCATGTGTTAATATAAGCAAAAATACCTTACTTTTTGAATCTATACGGAGGGGTGTGACCCCCCTCACGGACGGCGCCGCCGCCGGCGGCCGACACCTGGAGGGGGGGAACAGCCGCATCTGGTCTATACGGAGGGGACGTTGCTCCCAAGTGTTTATATAGGAAGACCTACCACAACCGTGTGGTATGGTGGCATGTCTGAAGAGGAGACACGCGTCTCCGGGGTGTGGCCCCCCTCACGGACGGCTCCGCCGCCGGCACCTGGAGGGGGGAAACGGACGCGTTGGGTCTACACGGAGGGGATGTAGCTGTGGGTTTGGCCCGGATGTTGCTCCCAGGTGTCCCTCTGGGCTGACCTAACACAACCGGGTGGAGAGGTCCACTGGTCAAAGCACGTCCGTGGGAAGTCAAAGGGCTAGATCTCCTGGTCAACCGGTCCAGGGTTAGGCGGGACGGGGGCCCTTGGGGGGTAGCAATGCCACCAGAGCGTCGCACCGGCCCCTCATACATGCGGGGTGGTGTTGTGGCATGTCTGAAGAGGCGGCACACGTCTCCGGGGTGTGGCCCCCCTCACGGACGGCTTTCCGCCGCCGCACCGGGAGGGGGGAAATGGACGCGTTGGGTCTATACTTATGGTGTTGCTGTGGGTTTGGCCCGGAGGTTGCTCCCATGTTCCCTCTGGGCTGACCTAACACACGGGTGGAAGAGGGTCCACTGGTCAACCCGTCTGTGGGAAGTCAAGGGCTAGATCTCGTGGTCAACCGCTCCCCTAGTGTTAGGCGGGACGGGGGCCCTGGGTGGGTAGCATGCGCACCGAGCGCCCACCGGCCCCCATACATGCGGGGTGGTGTTGTGGCATGTCTGAGAGGCGCACGCGTCTCCCGGGTGTGGCCCCCCCTCACGGACGTCTCCGCCGCCGGCAGCTGGGGGAAACGGACGCGTTGTGGTCTATACGGAGGGGATGTTTCTGGGGGTTGGCCTAATGTTGCTCCCAGTGTCCCTCTGGGCTGACCTAACACAACCGGCTGGAGAGGTGCCACGTCAAAGCCTGTCCGTGGGAAGTCAGGGCTAGATCTCGTGGTCAACGCTCCAGGGTTAGGCGGGACGGGGTCCTTGGGGGGTTACAATGGCCCCGACGTCCACCGGCCCCTCAACATGCTGGGTGGTGTTGTGGCATGTCTGATAGGCGGCACGCGTATCCGGGTGTGGTCCCCTCACGGACGCTCCGCCCGCCGGCACCGTGGAGGGGGGAAACGGAACTCGTCTGGGTCGACACGAGGGGATGTAGCCCCCCTCACCCCACCAGCACCCCCCTTCCGCCCTGCCCCCTCTCCAGCCGGGCACCCCGACCCCGTGCCCGCCCCTCTCTTCTCGTCCTCAGCGCCGCCCCGACCCCCGCCTCCCGCACCCCTCACGGACGGCGCCGTCGCCCGGCACCCCCTTCACGTGAAGGTATCGGAAGACTAGTCTGTATTAACAATCAGTGGAAACCATAACTTTTTTAGAAAAGAACAAAGTTGATGATTAAAAACAGAAATATACTATTCCTATGGCTTAGCCGTCGGCAATATGACACGTGCATGATTTCAATTTGCGCTCCTGCCTACTCTGACTGCGCGCAGCCGAAACAAGCCTCGGCATAGGGTGGCCGTCGGCCTATCCGAGCAATGTCCACGGGCTTCCGTCGGCACAGGTCAGCGGTCGGCTTATCCCCGCCTATGCCTACAGGCAACCGTCTGCAATACATAGGCCGTCGCATAGTGCGGGTCCCAGCGGCCCCGTCGTGCCTGCGGCTAACGGCATCCGATACTATGCCGACGGGCCTAGACGGGCGTGCCGTCGGTCACTGATGCGCGTGGGCCACGTCATCGATCCGAGGCCACCGACCACCACCTCTGCCGACGCGGCCTTGGCATATGCCACATCATCTCTCTCCGGGACGCGCCCGGTCTCATCTTCCCTGGCCTGGTCTCATGCCGAAGGCTTTGCCGTCGGCATAGTTTTTTTTTGCATTTATTATAAAATTATTTGTTCTTTTACCGTATATATTTAGATTTACTTAACATGTGAGCATGTGTTAATATAGCAAAAATCCTTCTACTTACTTTTGAATCTATCGGAGGGTGTGACCCCCCTCACGGACGTAGCGCCGCCCCGGCGCCGACACCTGGAGGGGGGAAACCACCCCCCACGCCGCATCGGTCTAATACGGAGGGACGTCTTGCTCCAATGTTTATATAGGAAAGACCTACCACAACGTTGTGTTGTGGGGGCATGTCTGAAGAGGAAACACGGTCTCCGGGTGTGGCCCCCCTCAGGACGGTCCGCCGCCTGTCCCGAGGGGGGAAACGGACGCGTTTGGTTCTACAACAGGAGGGGATTTGGTAGCTGTGGGTTTGGCCCGGATGTTCTCTCCACGTGTGTCCCTCTGGTACCTAACACACCGGGTGGAAGTCCACCACTGTCCAAGCATCGTCCGTGGAAGTCAAGGGCTAGATTCTGGTCCAACCGGTTTTTTCCCATGGGTTAGCGGGACGGGGCCCTTGGGGGTAGCACATTGCCACCCAGAGCGTCGCACCGGCCCTCATACATGCGGGTGGTGTTTTGGCAATGTCTGAGAGGCGCACACTCTCCGGGGTGTGTGCCCCCCCACGGACGGCTTCCGCCTCCCGGCACCTGGAGGGGGAAATGGACGCGTGGTCTATACGGAGGGATGTTGCTGTGGTGTTTGGCCCGGATGTTTGCTCCCTCAGGTGTCCCTGGGGCTGACCTAAACACAACCGGGTGAAGAGTCCCACTGGTCAACCCGTCTGTGGGAAGTCAAAGGGCTGATCTCCGTGGTCAACGCTCTAGGTTTAGGCGGGCGGGGCCCTGTGGGGTAGCAAATGCCACCGAGGCGCCCACCGTGCCCCCATACATGCGGGTGGTGTTGTGGCATGTCTGAAGAGGGGCAACGTCTCTCCGGGGTTGTGGCCCCCCCTCACGTACTCTCACCGGCCCAGCTGGAGGGGGAAATAACGCGTGGTGTCTATACAAGAGGGATGTTGCTGTGGTGTTTGGCCCGATGTGCTCCCAGGTCGTCCCTCCTCGGGCTACTAACACAACCGGCTAGGAGAGGTCCCTGTCAACGCCTGTCCCGGGAAGTCAAAGGGCTGATCTCGTGTGTCAAAACCGCTCAGGGTTAGGCGTGACGGGGGCCTTGGGGGGGTAGCAATAGCACCGGAGCGTCGCACTCGCCCCTCATACATGCGGGGTGGGTGTTTGGCATGTCTGAATAGCGGCACGCGTCTCCGGTGTGCGCCCCCTCACCGGACGGCTCCGCCGCCAGGCACATTGGAGGGGGAAACGGACGCGTTGGGTCTACACGGATGGGATGATACTGTGGGTTTGGCCGGATGTTGCTCCCAGGTGTTCCCTCTGGGCTGACCTAAACAACTGGGTGGAAGAGGTCCACTGGTCCAAACCCGTCATTGGGAAGTCCAAAGGGCTAATTCATGGTCAACCGCTCTAAAAAAAAAAACGGGGTTTTGCGGGACGGGTGCCCTGGGTAGCAATGCCACCGGAGCGTCACACCGCCCCTCATACATGCGGGTTGGTGTTTGTGGCATGTCTGAAAGAGGGGCACGCGTCGCCGGGGTGTGGCCCCCCTCACGACGTGCCGCCGCCGCACTGGAGTGGGGAACGGTGCGTCGGGTCTACAGAGGGGATGTAAGCCCCCCTCACCCCACCAGGCACCCCCCTCCGCCTTGCACCTCTCAAGCCTCTAACGCTGCCCGACCCCGCGCCCTCCGGCCTCTCCTGCTCGGCTTAGCGCCGCCCCGACCCCGCGCCCTCCGCACCCCCTCACGACGGCGCCGTCGCCGGCACCACCTTCACGGAAGGTATAGGAAGGCTATCTGTAATCGACATAGTGGAAACATACCTTTTTTTAGAAAAAGAACAAAGTTGATGCATTAAAAAAAGAAATATACCTTGCCCTACGGCTATCCATCCGCATTATGACACGTGGCATGATTTCATATTGTGCCGACGCTAAGATCCGTCGGCATAGTTGGTGCCTTATCCACTCGCGGGCATCCTCCTCCCTCATTCCTCTCCCCACACCCGCACCTCTCCCCCACCCCGCCTCGACCCGCGCCTTCCGCCGGCCCCCGCCCGCTCCGGCCCACCCGCCCCCGCCCACCCCGCCTCGACCCGCGCCGCCGCCGTCCACCCTCCCCGCGCCGACCCCGCCCTCCACCCGCCCACCACCCGCCCCTCCTCTCCTCCCTCCACCCGCCCGGCCTCCCAACTCATCCTCCTCTCTCCGCTGCCGGCCGCAGGGCTCCAACAACCCCGTCTCGCCTCCCGAGCTCCAAAGCGGGCCCGCCCGACGAGCACGGTGGGCCGCGCTTTGGCGGCCCTGCTCGTCCACCGCCGCCCCTCCCCCCCCCGCCCCGTGATCCACCCCCCTCCCACCCGCGTGACGCCCCCGTCCCCCCCCCCCCCCCCCCCCAGCCCCATTGCTCACCCCCCCTCCACAAACCCTTTTTGCCGCTGCTCGTGTTTCATGGTGGCCGGATGAATAGAGATGCTAGATAGATGGATGGATGCTAGATGAATAGATAGATGGTTTGCTAGCTTGATGAATAAAATGTATTTTTTTTGTTTGTTTTGTGTAGTTTTATTTGTATTTAGATCATACTAGCTATTTTTTTACTAAGTTGTGAATATAGATGAATAGTTGGGCAAGTTTGTGATAGATGATGGATATTGGCAAGTTCGTGTTGGTCAAGTTAGTGTTTTGGTCATTTGATTCAACATAAGCAGCAAATCGAGGCCTTGTTTCTAAAATACTTAATAAAGCTTTTTTTTTTGGGCATTTGAACAGTTGTTTTCATCGATTCCATATGTTTGTGCCAATGGTTAATGTGAGGTGATGACCTAATTTTTTCACTCGGTGAATTACGATTTGTGGTGTTCCACTTCGTGGAGAGATCGTCGATGTTGGAGGGTGTTTGGTCCACGATCGCTCTCCTTTGCTCAGACTACTCCGTCTACATCGAGTGAGCAACACTCCATGACCTCGTCTACTTTTTTATGTCAGTAGATTAAATTTTCACATCAATGCGCGTAACCAGGCGTCTCCCGCCGAAGGGTTGCATCGATAACTCTGCATCAATTGCAATATTTATCACCGCCGCTCTTATCGGATTGTCCAGCGCTTTCCACGGACAGCCGAGGATGTGTAGATTGGGTATTTGTTTCATGCTCTCCCCCGTTCCGAGACAGATTTCGGCGGCGCTCCCTGTTGTTCTCCGGATGCCCATTCTCTCGACATTTTGCCGAGAGTGTAATTTTGGAGAACAGCGGGGAGGTCTTGCCGAAATTTTTCCCCGAATGGGTAGAGCATGGACAACGTACTCAATCTAACATTCTCGGGGGGATTAGGACCCATCTTTACCTATTAGAGATGTAGGTGGATTAATGAGTTTTCTCGTCAACCGTAAAAATGAATATGATGTGAGTAATCAAAATGAATCCTTTAATTTTGTTGGTGTGGTCTTCCAATAAAGCAGAGATGGCAGATTCAGTGGATGTATAGAGGGGTTTTTCCATCGAATCAAGTAACAACAGAGTGGGTCGAGAAACTGATGTTTTTTGAAAGAGATTTCTGTAGTCCAATGAGGATTGTGCCAGAATGCCCGTGTGCCAATGTACGAGACTATGCCGCAAAGATAAGAGTGGATGACTAAGCACCTCGCACGCATGGCTTATGCCCAATTTAATATTCCGTATAAACTTTGCACAGCTGGAACCTGTAGAGAGGAGGTGATACACAACGCGTTTGCTGGTTATGAGGACTGGGGTTAGAGAACATGCTAGATGCTGTCTTTGCTGTCACAGCCGACACCTCCTCACATTCATCGAATGAACCAGAGGAGCCGGAGGAAACCGCAAAGGCCTCCTGGATATCTTGGCCTCGCAAGAAACCTCTGTTGAGGGTGCCAAGCTTCTGTGCTGGATGCTCTCCGCACGATGGCAGTCAAGGCGAGTATGGCTGTAGCCCCCGAAAAAGGGGGGGGGGGGGGGGTTGCTTCTAAGCATTTCTGGGAGTATGGGCTACATCCTGTCCTGAGGGCCATGACTGCGAAACCATGTACGCTACACAGAAAATCATGAAGGCGCTCTCCCCAATGGATATGAGAAAATACTGTTTTTGTCCAAGAATGCTTTGTTTAGTCATGAGAATGCAGAATGAAACTACTGAGGAGTGCGGTTTCCTCTCGGTATAATTGCGGTGGTCGATGAGCAGGGTCCAGAACATGGCAGCTAATATCCTGTGGGTTCTTCGATATCTTGATTTTATAAAACGACTGCAGCGCCTTTTCATCACCGAGGAGTCTGCCAAAATGATACGTGGCACAACGAAGGGAACAGGTACCTCCAAATAAAATTGTCATCCTCAGAAGTGAAGCATGGAAGTCATTCATATAGAATCCCGGAGGAACAGCCGAGCTGGGATGTCAAATTGCTATATCATATGATGAGTTTCAATCCATATGTATGTCGTCTAATCCATACAGCCTCTTGGCCCTATTTTGTTATTCCCGCTCAATCTCCCTCCTGGCCCATAATGCAACTGCAAGACCATGTTCCTGTCCTTATAATTCCGGGCCTGAAATCCGTGGAGAGAATTTGAGTGTGTTTTATGCAGCCGTTGGTGGATGATTTGCACCAATCTTGGTACTTCCGCGAGGTGACATACGACCGGCATCTGCAGAAATTCTTGATGAAAGATTGGCTACGTGTTGCATGCATGACTTTCCCGGCTATGCCCTATTCTGCCGGATTGGTGTAGCAATGGGAAGAGCCTTGCGCCATGTGTGCCATGCATCCTTGATTTCATTTGGGCTGAAAAGGGTGGCATGATTTTGCCTTTTGACCTACATCGACAGTTCCTCCCTCCGCCCAAATCCTGAATCGGGAAGACAAGAGAACTTCACACAAGGCAAAGTTGTCCCATGAGTAAACAAGATTCCAACTTTTTCGGGTGCGGATGTGCTTGCTCAGCTGAAAGCTCTTCAGCCTGCCGCGAAGGGAAGGGAAGGCAAAGGCAAAGGCAAGCCACGGGCGACGAATGAGGTCGCGGGCAAAGAAAAGGTACATGGAAAAAAAGTTTTAAGGATATGATAGACGCACAACTGGACTCGCATTCCCCCTTCACGCACTCCCTATTTTAGGCCCTCAAACTTCCATACAACATCGACGTGATGCACACCGAAAGAAATGTCGCAGAGTCCCTTTTTCGCACTATCCTCAACATTCTGATAGCCAAAGGATAATGTTTAATCTAGAGTCGCAATAGAATATTTGTGATAGACTCACGTCTACACATGCAGCCTCCCACAGCAGTCAGAAATCTTGGTTCAAGCCAGATGCTGGACTTCGTACTTAAAAGGATCATAAGATGGGAGGGCATTCCAAGTGGCTGAAACACGTCGTAGTTCATCTGATGGTTATGCGTCGAATATAGCAAGTGGTCTCATTAACCTCAGGGACAGAGTAAGTGCTCTCAATCATATTTTTAACACTGACAACCTTGTCTTATTATACACATGGCAATCTTTGATTCTTTTGCAGGAACTGGATCCTTCACGGAAGGCCGTAAACCGAACGGCTTATCCACTGTCTGTTGAAGGAGTTTTGGCCTGGCCTTTCTGCCCGCGGCGAGAAGGACTCCGGAGCTGCGGTTTTTGCCACGAGCTGGGCCCCTACGAATCTTACCCCACGGGGATTACGGGACGGCCGCTAAGGCCGTGATCATCCCCAAATTTTGTAAGTTCTCTTCTGAATCACTTTGTTTCGTTTCGTTCATAGTTTTATCATTGATCACTCAACTCATCCTTGTTTGCTTCGGTTTTTATGCATGATTGCAGCAACTCTATAGTTCTTGACGAGCACAAGGCCAGAGCCGACGTGGTCTTGCTGCGGGATGCGACGAAGAAAGCTCGTCAGTTTCATTATGGGGTTGCGCTTGTTGCCGTCACCCCCTCGCAGTCCTCACCACCTACCTTCCTCAAATGACCAAAACTCAAGCGCGAGGCAATGACTTACCTTTGAACAGGGAGCATTTCAGAAGGTAACTAATTACTGACTTTTCAATTGTTTCACGCAGTCAATTATATGTGTTCGTGCTCACTTCATGCTTCCAAATTTGCATAGGTTATTCCCTCGTTGTGGTCTATGGAACAGGATGACGATGGGCGAGTTTGGTGGATAGGTGTCCGCGACGATGCGAGTTTGCTGCCAAGAGCACAAGGCCCGGGCTAACCGTGGAAAAGACTGGGACACACGCCAAGGAAACAGGACCACTGGCTCAAGGCCATGGAGGTAATCTATATGCCTGATCATTTTTGTTCTCTTTACCGTCATGTTCTTATGATGGCTAACTTCTGTTTGACATTGCAGAGGACAAGTTGAAGAGGCCTCTCTTCAGACATTGAGTCATGGAAGCTGGTCCAGCGAGCGGAGTGATCGCAAGGACGTCGAGAGCCAGTACTACGTCAAGACCGAGGAGCACCTGGAGTCTTACACTCAGCAAGTTTTCAGAGGTTCATCGGATGTTCCTGACGTCGCCCAGTCTCAGATCGACTACACGGCCGGGGTAGCCATCCAGGGTAAAGTCCCCTGCCGGTATCCGTGTTTTCGATGGCTTGATCACCCCTTCGTCTCGTACCACAGCGCTTCGGCTACCAACCCAGCCATTAGAAAGAGTACGGGCGTTCGCATGTCCCTCCCTTAGCCCGCCAAAAAAAAAAAACCCCCCCCAAAAAAAAAAGAAAAAAAACGGAACCCCCCGCCCAAAAGAAAAACCCCCGCCCCAAAAAACCAAACCACCCCAACGCAGCATGCTGTAAGTACTTCCCCTTATCTTCTTTCTCCTAACTCTCATTTTATTTTCAACATAGCTCACTAGAAACCACCTAATTTTGTAGATATAAGGCCTTTGTCGAGCATAGGATCTCGAGGTTGCGGAGTCCTTGCAACGAGTGAAGGCAAACGATGATTCAACCGTCAGATGATGACAGTTAGTTTTGGCCCTCTAAAACCAAGCTAAATTTTGCACTTCATTCTTCTGACCTTCTAGTTTTCTTGTTAACTAACATCCAGGCGATGGTTGGCGTCTTGGGTAACCGCACGGATCCACCACAAATGGACCCCCACCACCACCTGCGGGAGAACCCCACACGTCCCCACGTTTCGATGAATGGGTGGCACTAGCATGTGATGGCCGGTTAGTACATTTGCTACTACTGACAAACCTATTCTTCGTCATTCAACCTATCATATCATATTTACCCGTTAGAATCTTCTCTCACACTGTAGGGTACCGGTGGCTCGACTCCTGCTTCGTCCGACCCCACCAGTCACTCCGATCGGCAGAGTGGGCTTGGTTTGGCGGTGGCGGTTTTGCGGAGGTGGGGGGGTCTTGGCGGTGGTGGTTTTTTGGCGTGGTTGTTTTGGCGCGGTGGTACTTGCTTGATGTCGATGATGATACCCGTGCATGTGGCCGTCGTGCCCTACCTTTCAGGTTCCTATTGTTGTTTTCTTAGATGACTATGCTGAGTTCCATGCCTGCACTACTTATGTTTCATGATTTCGCCGATGCATGAACTGAGTATGTTTTAATGATGATGATGATCTTGAGTATGTTTAATATGAACTGTCATATTTCTGCATAATCCCATCGTTTTCTGGTTTTGAAATGCCTGTCAAAATGAATGAAACGAGAAAACATGGAAAATAAAAAAAACAGGACAGATCTATGCCACGGAGAGATATTCCCAGGGACTGCCCGTGCTGCCACGTGGCAGGGGTATGGCCGACGGTCCAAGCCGTCGGCATATCCCTGCTTCCAAGGAGCTCCAGGCTGCCACTGGCAGAAGATATGCCGACGGCCAGCCGTCGGCAATAATCTAAAATCTATCCGACGGCTTGGCCGTCGCATAATCCCTGCACGTGGCCGCCCGTGTTTGTCACGCGTTTGACGGCGCGTCCGTTGCCGTCAGGTGAAATCACTGCCGACGCGATGATATGCCGACGGCTGTACAAAGCCTTCGCTATGTTGCCTAATGCCGACGGCTTTTTTCTTATGCCGACGGTCTGAACATCTACTCGACGTAATCTATGCCGACGGGGATATGCCTACGGCTGCCGTCGGTCATAGACCCTAACACTCAATGCCTATGCGACGGCCGGGGCCGTCGCTTGAGGGCGATCCGGTAGTGAATCATGAGATTTGATTTCTTGAAACGGATTTTTAAATGTTCACCATGCTTAAAAAAAATTGATTGTGGGTTCTATCACATAAGGCCTCGTCACGATAACGCGGGATGCACAAGAAATATCACAACACTGCAAGGCTTTTCTTCTGCGGAATTCTATGTTTATCGTAGCTCTAATGAGTTTTGTTATGCATGCTTGATTAGCAATGCTCCTAAGGTATAAATGTCAATTAAATCGACTATTGTCACAAAACGTAATTCAAGCTGTTAGTTTTCTTGGTCCCGGCTGGTTGAAATGTGGCATTGACTTGTCCAATTTATGCCCCGAGGGATATGTATCCCATTATTAGCTAATTATGCTTACTGTGAATGTTGTGTGGTCAACCCTCTTATCTTTATCAAATAGGGATTTTTGATTGTGTAGTTGACACTAAATTATTTGAAATTAATTTAGTGTCACCTTCCTTACTTTTCCTTTCTATGCAATCTTATGTATGAAAATGATAATTTCCCTTGACTCCACTCATTAACGATAGGATGTGTATGGGGGGGGGGGGGGGGGGGGCGTTAAGTAAACAATTTGTGTGGATATGTATGATGAAACTTTGACCTATGTACCTTGTAGCAGATATTGGTGTTACCATAACTCATGACCCCAGTTACAAGGAAACATATTCATTCTAAATTCTAGAATAAGCTATGTTTTCTTGACGCGGAGGTTTCCTTCTGCTCCGAGGCTCAAAACAAATACTAAAAAAAACGTCAAATTCCAAAAAAAAATTCGGTGGTGATAATTTGGTGCGTGAGGCCGCTCTAATTTTCAACCATTTGACATCTGGAGCATCTCTCAGCAAAAAGACAAAATCAGGATCTGTAAAAAGTTTACTGTTCATGAACTGTTCTTACCCATTTGTCTTTTTTGGCCGAAAGCGATCAGATTACCAAATTAGTTGAAAATTTGAGCGGACCTCACGCATCAAATTATCAACCACACAAAAAACTTAGATTTTTTGTGAAGTTTCTAGTATTTTGATTTGTTTTTTTTTTCTGAGCAGGACAATAGCCTGGGCACCGAGTTGGATTTTCTATGTTTCTTTCTCTTGTTTGGGATATCTTTTGGGTGTTGAAAATATTCTTACTATTATTGTGTTATCTTATTTATAGTGAAATAAGTTGTGTTTTTCGGATAGCTCCTATTTCACCTTAACTCCACTTCACCCAACTCCATGTCAAAAAGCGACTAGGGCAAATATTGTTGGAATTGTATAGACCTGTCCTTCCATTTCGTTTCTCTAGCATTTTTTTCTACTCAGCCCATACTGGCACATGACTGTTCTAAATTGGCCCTCCTGCTTCCTTTTATATTCCTTCATCGTGCATCATAACACGTGAGAAAAACCCGTGATATTTTCCTTTGTCCCATGCACATTAATGCTTAATGACAGTGGTAGCTTCACAACATCTTTCGTATCATTGATTACTGGAACTGAGTTGGCAGTTGCACACAAAATTTCCATGGCTCACTGTTACTCCACAACCACAACACCAAACCACAGATTTTAGAGCACTTCAACGCGGAAACCCAAACGAACCGCGCGCTTTGTCCGCTTTTTCGTCCGTTTTGGGTCGGCTAGGTCTGACGTGCGCGGCCGTTTTTTATTTGGGGCGGCAGGTGCTCCCAGATAAGGCCGGCCCATTTTGCCGACGTGGCAGAAAACTGACGATTGGCATAATATACATAAATAGCCGGTTTTTATTTGGGTCGGCAGGGTCGCCAATGAAGGCCGTCCCATTTATGCCGACGTGGCAGAAACTGACGAATAGGCAATTTATACATAATAAGCCGGTCAAACGCCTTCCAAGCCAACTTAAACGATAACTAGAAAATTAAAAACTCTAAATGATGCCCGCACGCTGCTTTAACCGCCTTTGCCCTTCCCGTCGTGTTCGCCGCCGTGGGAGGTCAATGAAGCGGGTATAGTTCCCCAGCCCACCTGAACGCGGCTTGATTGGCGGCCAGGGCATCCTCCTCGACGTCTGCTGCGGCGGTGGTATACGGCGAGGCGGGCGCGCTCCTCCTCCTCCTCCTCCTCAAGCCGCAGCCTCCTCGTCGCGGCGCAGCATCTGCTCATTCGCATCTGCCGCTCGCCGTCGGCCCGCTCCTCGGCGAGCCAATGCGCCTTCCAGCGCTCAGGTGGCCGCCTCTTCTTCCGACGTGGTTCAAAGTATCAGGGCGCTCCTCACCCACAAAAGAAAAAAAAATCGCGGATCTGGCCGGTCCACTATTAGGACTCCTCTGCCAAGTTGGGGGCGTGGTGACTGCTTGCCGTGGGAGTTGGATCGCGCCTCCGCTCCGGCTCGGCCTTGGGATAGACGAGGGGCGGTGCCGGCAGCGTGGCGGCACGAACAGGGGCGCCTGGACGGAGTCCCCCGCCGCGGAAAAAACAAGGGCTTCCTCCAGCCCATCCCAATGGGCGTCCCTCCTCGCAGCCGGCCGCCTCCAGCGCGTGTTCAGGGCCTCCTCGAGGCGGCTTGGTACTCCCCTCCGCCTCCTCATTCCTCCGTCGTACCCCAGGTCGGCGGTGGAAGGTCATGGTTTGATGTGTACGTCGAGCCGCGTTGCTCCTCGGTTCGAGGGCAAACCCAGCTCCCAATTGGGAATCCGGCGTACTCGGCATGCGCCGCTGCAACCGGCGTGAGCTGCGCCTTGCGCCTGCGCACCTCCCGTCGTGCGCCGCTATGACCGCGGCACCGGGATCCGCTGCGGTTGAGGTGCCAGGGGTCTGGCACGTGATTCCGTGTACGACAGCGGCTGCCTTAACTCCCACTTCCATCCGGTTTGGTTCACCTGATATGTGCAGACGCTGCCGATCCTGAGCGGGCACGGCCGGTGCGGAGGAGGAGGGGGAAGGAGGACACGGGAGGATGAGGCGCCGGGGGTGCCCTTACCCTTCGCCGCGGTCCGGATTCTTCTTCCGAAGACCCCATGGCTAGGGTTTGGATGTCACCGGCGAGAAGCACAAGGGGGTGGTGGGGGTCAGATTGGACGGAAGTGGATGAGCCCCCCCTCCCCGCGCGCACGCTGGATTAAAAACGACGCTTTTCCACTGGCTGACAGGTGGGCCCGTTCGGTGGTCGGCATAAATATGACCGCGGTGGTAAGTTGGGCAGCCGACATGCGGGGCCGGCGGCGCGTCTACGCCACGCATTTCAGGCGCATTTTGAGCCGGAAATGGGTCCGCGCGGCCCCCCCCCCCCCCCCCCACCCCCCCCGCCACCCCACCAACCCACCCCCCCCCCCCCCCCAGCCCCCCCCCCCCCGCAAAGCAGACTATTTTTGGAATGGGTCGGCGCATTGGGCCGTGTTTTTGTCCGCGGCGACCCAACGGAGGTGGGTCGATAAATGGGTCGCCGCGTGGATTTGCTCGTAAGCCATGTTGGTACTTAACAAGGGCAATGATAATTTGAGTAGCAGTCCTGGCTGATTTCCCAAAAGTAATTCAAGCCATTCTGAGGTCTGAGAAAAAATAAAGAGAGCAAATCATATACGCAACTATACCAAATATAATATATATATACCAACTATACAAATATAAATATATACTAATATATTTTACCAATATATTTTACCAGATAGTTCTGCGATCTATATCAGTGTGCGCGAATATATATATGCGGTGCTATTGATGCTGATCCAGTATCTGGTTAATATTTAGCTTACTCTGTGGCCACAGGCAAATAATTGGTGCCTTACGTTTAGAAAGTATTTCAAGTCATTTGCATCAATATTTCAATTCTTTGCCCTATTTCATGATATGCTTGTGTCTGATATTTAAAAAACCACGGCTAATTCTTGCGTTAACGTCACCCAGATCCGGATCTATTATCTGGGCGCCGGACCAGATATCGTCCTGTTCGTCTTCGCAGGTTGTTGAAATTCCTCTCGGTACTCACCATATTATCATTACGTGAATCAGATGTAGCTAGGTTACGTTCATGACGGTTTTAATTGAAAAACAAATTTAGTATGCAAATTCTTATCGTCTTCCCAGGCATTCCACCGAAGGGAACACTGCTCCTACGCCACGGGTGTCTCACTCAACGCAACCTTCTGGGCTACACGTAAACAAACACCAGAGGTTTCTCCTATAGGAATCCCTACATAGTAACTCTCCCATAAATTCAGAAATAACAACACCAAGGAAACAAAGAACTACATCATTTCAACAACATAATTTACCATATGGTTTTCCTTTCGTAAACCCCGAAGTGATTACACACGACCCATGAGATTACCTTGAATATTCTTGGCGATCTCACTCAGCGCCTTTTGGCTATACTACGTAGTTGAGTGCTAATCTACTAAGGAGAGGAGAGCTGGCTCTTGCTTGAGCGCTGAGTTGCTTCTCTCTCAGGCTTGAGTGGCTCTCTGCCTCTCTCTCGGCTCTCTCTTTCTCTCTGTTGAAGAGAGCGGCCTCCTTTTATAGCCCGAACGGCTGCCAGTGAAGCTTCGGGAGCCTCCGCTCTACTCCAACGGGCCCTCACGTTCTTTATTTTTACATACGGTAGCATGCCGCGTGTCCTACTGGGTACATGTGTTCCTTCAAAATATGGACAGGCACGAAGAAAGTGCCCGCCAACTTCAAATCTTCAGGAAGCTTCCCTTTCTTCACATGGGCGTTGTCTCCCGGTGGATGATTGTCTTGCCTCCATGTCTTCTAATATATGATAATGCACAGAAGATTGCTCACCCGTGCTTGAAGCCTGAATCTGCCTTCTTATCTGATGCAATATTCTGAAATCTGATCATCAAACTTAATTTTTTTTATACTATATGGGTGGGTCTTCCCGCCAATATGAATTGATATACCATATCAATAGTTCGGGTGCTCAATATTTCGGGGGGGGGGGGGGTCCTCCGCGCCCGAAAAATTGATAGCAATTCAATTCAAGTATATAGCCTATTGTTATTCAGGCTGCTGCCCATGTCCCACGAGTCTACATAGGATCATCGTCATAGAAATTGAATTTTATTTATCATCTCACTGCTCTTTATATCTTCAAAGTTTCATCCATTTCCTCTGCTTACCGCTTTTAATATTTCTGCTCTCAACTCTTTCTTGATTATTTTTTACCAGGATTTCTTCAAATCTTTTATTCATTTCTTGGTCTATTATTCACTACTAAAGGGTCAAGTCCCCTTTAGAAGGCATTCTTGATATGACTGATATTTTGATGATCCTTCTTTTATTGAGCCTTTGTAGCTCGAGCTTCTCCTTTTGAGGAACTGGTGGGTGGGGTATATTCTTAATTATGCCCCCTCTCCTTTCAATAATTCTCTGGCTGCGGGATCTACATAATACATGGGTCCTATACTTTTCCTGCCCATTTCAAGGCTTCACGATTATCATATTTTTCTATATGAGCATCTGGGTCTTTTGCTCTTTTCTGCATGCAACTTCTCTATTTTGAAATCTTCCAGTGCCATAATATTCCTGGTTCCTCTGCATTAATAATATAATTAAATATATTACCATCTATTTTATCAATATTACTCGGTCTATATCAGTGTGCGCGAATAATATTTATGGGTGCTATTTGATGCTGATCAGTGTCTGCGTTAATGTTCACTTACTATTTGCCACTCTGCAATAATTGGTGCCTTACTATTTAGAGATATTATTTCCCCTATTTGCAGCATATTCAATTCTTTGCCATTTTCAATGATATGCGTGTGTCTGATGTTAACACGGCTAATTCTTGCTTAATTTCAACCAATTGCAAGAGCTCACCCCCTCACGGAAGGTATAGGAAGACTAGTCTGTATTAACATAGTGGAAACATAACTTTTTTAGAAAAAGAACAAAGTTGATGCATTAAAAAAAAGAAATATACCTATTCCTATGGCTTAGCGCGGCATATATGACACGTGGCATGATTTCATATTTGCCGCGCCTACTCCTGAACATGCCGACAGCCGAAACAAGGCCGTCGGCATAGGGTGGCGTGGCTATCCAGAGCTATGCCGACGGTGACCGTCGGCACAGGTCAGCGGTCGGCTTATCCCCAGCCTATGCCTACAGCAACCGTCGCATACATAGGCCGTCGGCATAGATGCGGGCCAGCGGCCCCGCTCGTGACGTGCGGCTAACGGCATCCGATCTATGCCGACGGCCTAGACGGGGCCGTCGGCACAGATGCGCGGTCCACGTCATCGATCCGAGGCGCACCGACCACCACCTATGCCGACGGCGGCCGTTGGCATAGATGCCACATCATCGATCCGGGACGCGCCGTTCATCTTTCCCTGGCCTGGCTATGCCGAAGGCTTTGCCGTCGCATAGTTTTTTTTTGCATTTATTATAGAATTTATTTTGTTCTTTTACGTATTATATTTAATTTACTTACATGTAGCATGTGTTAATATAAGCAAAAATACCTTACTTTTGAATCTATACGGAGGGGTGTGACCCCCCTCACGGACGGCGCCGCCGCCGGCGGCCGACACCTGGAGGGGGGAAACAAGCCGCATTGGTCTATACGGAGGGGACGTTGCTCCAATGTTATATAGGAAGACCTACCACAACCGTGTGGTATGGTGGCATGTCTGAAGAGGAGACACGGTCTCGGGTGTGGCCCCCCTCACGGACGGCTCCGCCGCCGGCACGGAGGGGGGAAACGGACGCGTTGGGTCACACGGAGGGGATTTGAGCTGTGGGTTGGCCCGGATGTTGCTCCCAGGTGTCCCTCTGGGTGACCTAACACACCGGGTGGAGAGTCCACTGGTCAAAGCATCGTGTGAAGTCAAAGGGCTAGATCTCCTGGTCAACCGGTCCAGGGTTAGGCGGGACGGGGGCCCTTGGGGGGTAGCACTGCCACCAGAGCGTCGCACCGGCCCCTCATACATGCGGGGTGGTGTTTGGCATGTTGAAGAGGCGGCACACTCTCGGGTGTGGCCCCCCTCACGGACGGCTCCGCCGCCGGCACCTGGAGGGGGGAAATGGACGCGTTGGGTCTATACGGAGGGGATGTTGCTGTGGGTTTGGCCCGGATGTTGCTCCCAGGTGTCCCTCTGGGCTGACCTAACACAACCGGGTGAAGAGGTCCACTGGTCAAACCCGTCTGTGGGAAGTCAAAGGGCTAGATCTCGTGGTCAACCGCTCTAGGGTTAGGCGGACGGGGGCCTGGGGGGTAGCAATGCCACCGGAGCGCCCACGGCCCCCATACATGCGGGGGTGGTGTTGTGGCATGTCTGAAGAGGCGGCACGCGTCTACGGGGTGTGGCCCCCCTCACGGACGTCTCCGCCGCCGCAGCGGAGGGGGGAAACGGACGCGTTGGTCTATACGGAGGGGATGTTGCTGGGTTTGGCCGGATGTTGCTCCCAGGTGTCCCTCTGGGCTGACCTAACACAACCGGCTGGAGAGGTCCACTGGTCAAAGCCTGTCCGTGGGAAGTCAAAGGGCTAGATCTCGTGGTCAACCGCTCCAGGGTTAGGCGGGACGGGGGCCCTGGGGGGTAGCAATACCACCGGAGCGTCGCACCGGCCCTCATACATGCGGGGTGGTGTTGTGGCATGTCTGAAGAGGCGTCACGCGTCTCCGGGGTGTGCCCCCCCTCACGGACGGCTCCGCCGCCGGCACCTTGAGGGGGAAACGGACGCGTTGGGTCTACACGGAGGGGATGTAGCTGTGGGTTTGGCCCGGATGTTGCTCCCAGGTGTCCCTCTGGGCTGACCTAACACAACTGGGTGGAGAGGTCCACTGGTCAAACCCGTCCGTGGGAAGTCAAAGGGCTAGATCTCATGGTCAACCGCTCCAGGGTTATGCGGGACGGGGGCCCTGGGGGTAGCAATGCCACCGGAGCGTCACACCGGCCCCTCATACATGCGGGGTGGTGTTGTGGCATGTCTGAAGAGGCGGCACGCGTCTCCGGGGTGTGGCCCCCCCTCACGGACGGTGCCGCCGCCAGCACCTGGAGTGGGGAAACGGATGCGTCGGGTCTACACGGAGGGGATGTAGCCCCCCTCACCCCACCAGCACCCCCCGTCCGCCTTGCCACCTCTCAAGGCCAGTCCACGCCGCCCCGACCCCGCGCCCTCCGGCCTCTCCTGCTCGGCCTTAGCGCCGCCCCGACCCCGCGCCCTCCGGCACCCCCTCACGGACGGCGCCGTCGCCGGCACCCCTTCACGGAAGGTATAGGAAGGCTAGTCTGTAATTAACATAGTGGAAACATACCTTTTTTTAGAAAAAGAACAAAGTTGATGCATTAAAAAAAAGAAATATACCTATGCCTACGGCTTAGCCATCGGCATATATGACACGTGGCATGATTTCATATTTGCCGACGGCTAAGAGCCGTCGGCATAGTGTGCCTTATCCACTCGCGGGCATCCCTCCTCCGCTCATTCTCTCCCCACACCCGCATCCTCTCCCCCACCCCGCCTCGACCCGCGCCGTCCGCCGCCCGCCGCCCGCTGCCGCTCCACCCGCCCCGCGCCCACCCCGCCTCGACCCGCGCCGCCGCCGTCCACCCGCCCCGCGCCGACCCCGCCTCCACCCCGACCCTCTCCGCCTCCACCCGCCCGGCCTCCCAAACCCATCCCGCTCTCTCCGCTGCCGGCGCAGGGCTCCAACAACCGCGCTCGCCTCCCGAGCCCAAAGCGGGCCGCCCCGACGAGCACGCGTGGGCCGCGCTTGGCCGGCCCTGCTCGTACACCGCCGCCCTTCCCCCCCCCGCCCAGTGCGCACCCCCCTCCACCGCGGACGCCGCCGTCCCCCCCCCCCCCCCCCCCCCCCCCCCCCCCCCCCGCAGTGAGCACCCCCCTTCACAAACCTTGTTGCCGCTGCTCGTGTTCATGGTGGCCGGATGAATAGATAGATGCTAGATAGATGGATGGATGCTAGATGAATAGATAGATGGTTGCTAGATTGATGAATAAAATGTATTTTTTTGTTTGTTTTGTGTAGTTTTATTAGGTATTTAGATACATACTAGATATTTTTTACTAAGTTTGTGAATATAGATGAATAGATGTTGGGCAAGTTTGTGATAGATGGATGGATATTGGTCAAGTTAGTGTTTGGTCAAGTTAGTGTTTTGGTCATGTTGATTCATACATAAGAAGCAAATCGAGGCACTTGGTTTCTAAAATACTTAATAAAGCTTTTTTTTTTTGCAATTTGACATGTTGTTTCATGTCGATTCATAATGTTGTGCCAAATGGTTAATGTGAGGTGATGACCTAAATTTTTTTCACTCGGTGGAATTAACAGGATTTGTGGTGTTCCATCTTCGTGGAGAGATCGTCGATGTTGGAGGTGTTGGTCCACGATCGTCTCTCCTTTGATCGACTACATCGTCTACATCGGAGGGTGAGCAACAATTCCATGACCTCGTCCACTTTTTTTCATGTCAGTAGATTAAATTTTCACATCAAGTCGCGTAACCTAGGCGTCTCCCGTCCGAAAGGGTTGCATCGATAAATATGCATTCAATTGCATATTTATCACCGCAGCTCTTTCGGATTGTCCAGCGCTTTCCACGGACAGCCCGAGGATGTGTAGATTGGGTAAGTTGTTCATGCTCTACCCCGTTCCGAGACAGGATTTCGGCGGCGCCTCCCTGTTGTTCTCCGGATGCACATTCTCTCGACATTTTGCCGAGACGTGTATTTGGAGAACAGCGGGGAGGTGCTGCCGAAATTTTGTCTCGGAATGGGGTAGAGCATGGACAACGTACTCAATCTACACATTCTCGGGTGGGATTAGGACCCATCTTTACCTATTAGAGATGTAGGTGGATTAAATGTAGTTTCTCGTCAACCGTGTAAAAAATGAAATATTGATGTGAGTAATTCAAATGAATCCTTAATTTTGTTGTGTGGCTTCCAATAAAGCAGAGATGGCAGATAATCAGTGGATGTATAGTGGGTTTTTCCATCGGAATCAAGTAACAACAGAGTGGGTCGAGAAAACTGATGTGTTTTTGAAAGAGATGTTCTGTAGTCCAATGAGGATTGTGCCAGAATGCCCGTGTGCCAAATGTAAGAGACGTATGCGCAAAGATAAGAGTGAGATGACTAAGCACCTTCGCACGCATGGATTTATGCCCAACTTTAATATGCCGATAAACTTTGCCCAGCGGGACCGTGGTAGAGAGGAGGTGATACGACAACGCGTTGCTGGTTATGAGGACGATGGGGTTAGAGACATGCTAGATGATGTCTTTGCTGCACAGCCGACACCTCCGTCACATTCAGCGAATGAACCAGAGGAGCCGGAGGAAACCGCAAAGGCCTTCCTGGATATCTTGGCCTCGTCAAAGAAACCTCTTTATGAGGGTGCCAAGCTCTCTGTGCTGGATGCCATCTCGCAACTGATGGCAGTCAAGGCTGAGTATGGCTGTAGCCGAGGTTGCTTCGAAGCATTTCTGGGAGTATGGGCTAACAGCCTGCCTGAGGGCCATGAACTGCCGAAAACCATGTACGCTACAAAGAAAATCATGAAGGCGCTCTCCATGGATTATGAGAAAATACATGTTTGTCCAAGGAATTGCCTTTTGTTTAGGCATGAGTATGCGAATGAAAACTACTGTAGGAAGTGCGGTTCCTCTCGGTATATTGAGGTGGTCGATGAGCAGGGTCAGAAGCAGCAGCTAAATATCCCTGTGAAGGTTCTTCGATATCTTGATTTTATAAAAAGACTGCAGCGCCTTTTCATCACCGAGGAGTCTGCCAAAATGATGAAGTGGCACAACGAAGGGAAAAGGTACAATCCAAATAAAATTGTACATCCATCAGAAGGTGAAGCATGGAAGTCATTCGATATAGAATACCCGGAGGAAGCAGCCGAGGCTGGGAATGTCAGAATTGCTATATCAGGTGATGGGTTCAATCCATATGGTATGTCGTCTAATCCATACAGCTGCTGGCCCGTATTTGTTATTCCGCTCAATCTCCCTCCTGGCGCCATAATGCAACGCAAGACCATGTTCCTGTCGCTTATAATTCCGGGGCCTGAATATCCGGGGAAGAATTTGAGTGTGTTTATGCAGCCGTTGGTGGATGATTTGCACCATTCTTGGTACTTCCCGAGGTTGACATACGACCGGCATCTGCAGAAAAATTTCTTGATGAAAGATTGGCTACAGTATTGCATGCATGACTTTCCCGGCTATGCCCTATTCTGCGGATGGTGTACAAGTGGGAAGATGCCTTGCCCAGTGTGCATGCAGGCCTTGATTTTCATTTGGCTGAAAAAGGGTGGCAAGTATGTTGCCTTTGACCTACATCGACAGTTCCTCCCTCCAGACCATCCTGATAGGGAAGACAAGAAGAACTTCACAAAAGGCAAAGTTGTCCATGAAGTAAACAAGATTCCAACGTTTTCTGGTGCGGATGTGCTTGCTCAGCTGAAAGCTCTTAAGCCTGCCGGCGAAGGGAAAGGGAAAGGCAAAGGCAAAGGCAAAGCCACGGGCGAAGATGAGGGCGAGGGCAAAGGAAAAGGTAAAGGGAAAAAATGTTTTGAAGGATATGATGAGACGCACAACTGGACTCGCATTACCCCCTTCACGCAGCTTCCCTATTTTAAGGACCTCAAACTTCCATACAACATCGACGTGATGCACACCGAAAAGAATGTCGCAGAGTCCCTTTTTCGCACGATCCTCAACATTCCTGATAAGACAAAGGATAATGTTAATGCTAGAGTCGATCAATAGAATATTTGTGATAGACCACGTCTACACATGCAGCCTCCCACAGGCAGTCAAAAATCTTGGTTCAAGCCAGATGCTGACTTCGTACTTAAAAAGGATCATAAGATGGAGGCATTCAAGTGGCTGAAACACGTCGTGAAGTTCACTGATGGTTATGCGTCGAATATAAGCAAGTGGCTCATTGAACCTGCAGGGACAGAGTAAGTGCCTCTCAATCATATTTTCAACACATGACAACCTTTTCTTATTATACACATGGCAATCCTTTGATTCTTTTGCAGGAACTGGATCCTTCACGGAAAGGGCCGTAAACCGAACGGCCTTATCACTGTCCTGTTGAAGGAGTTTTGGCCTGGCCTATTCTGCCCGCGGCCAGACAGGGACCCGGAGCTGCGGGTTTTGGCCACGAGCTGGGCCCACTACGAGGCTTACAGCCACGGGGAGTACGGGACGGCCGCTAAGGCCGTGATCACCAAATTTTGGGTAAGTTCTCTTCTGAATCACTTGTCTTCAGTTTCGTTCATAGTTTATCATTGAATCACTCAACTCATGCCTTGTTTGCTTCGGGTTTTATGCATGATTGCAGCAACTCTATAGAGTTCTTGACGAGCACAAGGCCAGAGCCGACGTGGTCTTGCTGGCGGATGCGAAGAAGAAAGCTCGTCAGTTGCAGTATGAGGTGCGCTGGGTTGCCGTCTCGCAGTACTACCACACCTACCTTCATCAAAAGATGACCAAAACTCAAGCGCAGAGGCAATGACTTACCTTGAACAGGGAGCAGTTCATGAAGGTAACTATTACTGACTTTTCATTGTTTCAAGCAGTCAATTATATGTTTCGTGCTCACATGTCATGCTTCCAAAATTTGCATAGGTTATTCCTCGTTGGTGCTATGGAAAGGATGACGGATGGGCGAGTTTGGTGGATAGGTGTCTCGGCGACGATGCAGAGTTTGCTGCCAAGAGCAGCAAGGCCCGGGCTAACCGTGGAAAAGACGGGACACACGGCCAAGGAAACAGGAACCACTGGGGCTTCAAGGCCATGAAGGTATATCGATATGCATGATGCATTTTTGTTCTACTTTACCGTCATGTTCTTATGTATGGCTAACTTCTGTTTGACATTGCAGGAGGACAAGTTGAAGAGGCCGCTCTCAGACATTGAGTCATGGAAGCTGGCCAGCGAGCGGAGTGATCGCAAGGACGGCGAGAGCCAGTACTACGGCAAGACCGAGGAGCACCTGGAGTCTTACACTCAGCAGTTTCAGAGGTTGCATCCGGATGTTCCTGACGTCGCCCAGTCTCAGATCGACGACACGGCGGTGGTAGCCATCCAGGGGAAGTCCCATGGCCGGTATCCGTGTTTCGATGGCTTGATCACCCCTTCGGTCTCGTACACACGGCTTCGGGCTACCAACCCGAGCCAGTTAGAGAGTACGGGGCGTTCGCAGCCTCCCTTAGCCCGCCAGCATGCTGTAAGTACTTCCCCTTTATCTTCTTTCTCTCTAACTTTCTCAGTTTATTTTCAGCATAGCTCACTTAGAAACAACCTAAATTTTGTAGGCATATAAGGCCTTTGTCGAGCATAGGAATCTCGAGGTGCAGGAGTACTTGCAACGAGTGAAGGCAAACGATGATTACAACCGTCAGATGATGA
Source organism: Thinopyrum elongatum (assembly GCA_011799875.1). NCBI lineage: Eukaryota > Viridiplantae > Streptophyta > Magnoliopsida > Poales > Poaceae > Thinopyrum > Thinopyrum elongatum. The sequence goes on from CM022303.1 coordinate 676,872,035, forward strand.
CAGTTAGTTTTGCCCTCTTAAAACCAAGCTAAATTTTTGCACTTTCATTCCTTCTGACCTTCTAGTTTTCTTGTTTAACTAACATCCAGGCTATGTTGGCGTCTTGGAGTAACCGCACGGATCCACCACAAATGGGACCCCCACCACCACCTGCGGGAGAACCCCCACACGTGCCCACGTTCGATGAATGGGTGGCACTAGGCAGTGATAGTCCGGTTAGTACATTTGCCTAACTACTGACAAACTAGTTCTCGTTCATTCAACACTATCATATCATATTTACCGTTAGAATCTTCTCTCAAACATGTAGGGGACCGGTGGCTCGACTCCTGCTTCGTCGACCCCACCAGTCACTCCGATCTGGCAGAGTGGTGCTGGTCTTGGCGGTGGCGGTTTTGGCGGAGGTGGTCTTGGCGGTGGTGGTTTTGGCGGTGGTGGTTTTGGCGGCGGTGGTCTTGCTTGATGTCGATGATGATACCCGTGCATGTGGCCGTCGTGCCATACCTTTCATGTTCCTACTTGTTAGTTTCTTTAGATGACGATGATGATGTTCCATGTCTTGCACTACTTATGTTCATGAAGTTTCGCCGATGATGAACTTGAGTATGTTTAAATGATGATGATGATCTTGAGTATGTTTAGATGATGAACTGTCATATTTCTGCATAATCCCATATTTTCTGGTTTGAAATGCTGTCAAAATGAATTGAAACAGAGAAAACAGGGAAAATAAAAAAAACAGGACAGATCTATGCCGACGGCAGAGATATGCCCAGGACTGCCCAGTGGCTGCCACGTGGCAGGGGTATGCCGACGGCCAAGCCGTCGGCATATCCCTGCTGCCAGGAGCTCCCAGAGGCTGCCACGTGGCAGAGATATGCCGACGGCCAAGCCGTCGGCATAATCTAAAATCTATGCCGACGGCTTGGCCGTCGGCATATCCCTGCCACGTGGCCGCCCGTGGTTTGTCAGCGCGTTTGACGGCGCCGTCCGTTGCCGTCAGGTGAAAATCACTGCCGACGGCGATGATATGCCGACGGCTGTACGAAAGCCGTCGGCATATGTGCCTATGCCGACGGCTTTTCTATGCCGACGGTCTGACACATCTACGCTGACGTAATCTATGCCGACGGGGATATGCCTACGGCTGCCGTCGGCATAGACCTAAGCCGACGGCAAGTGGCCTATGCCGACGGCCTGGGGCCGTCGGCTTAGAGGGCGAGTCCGGTAGTGAATCATGAGATTGATTTCTTGAAACTGATTTTTAAATGTGCACCAATGCTTAAAAAATTGATTGTGGTTCTATCACATAAGGCCTCGTCAAGTAACGACGGATGCACAAGAATATACAACATCTTCAAGGCTTGTTCTTCTGCGGAATTCTATGTTTATCGTAGCTCTAATGAGTATGTGTTATGCATGCTTGATTAGCATGCTCCTAAGTATAAATGTCAATTATCATATGTGTCACCAAAACGTAAAGTCAAGCTGTTAGTTTTCTTGGTCCTCGGATGGTTGAAATGTGGCATTGACGTGTCAATTATAATGCCCGAGGGATATGTATCCCATTTATTAGCTAATTATGCTTACTGGTGAATTTGTGTGGTCAAACCCTCTTATCTTTATCAAATAGGATTTTGATTGTGTAGTTGACAATAAATTATTTGAATTATTTTAGTGCACCTTCCTTACTTTTCCCTTTCTATGCAATCTTATGTATTGAAATGATAATTTCCCTTGACTCCACTCATTAACGATAGGATAGTGTATCGTTATAGGTAAACAATTTGTGTGGGATAAGGTAATTATGAAACTTTGACCTATGTACCTTGTAGCAGATATTGTTTGTTGACCATAACTCATGAACCCATTTACCATAGGAAACATATTCATTCTAAATATCTATGAATAAGATATGTTTCTTGGACGCGGAGTTTCTGCTCCGAGGCTCAAAACAAATACTAAAAAACTTCAAAAATATCCAAAAAAAAATTCGTGTGGTAGATAATTTGGTGCGTGAGGTCCGCTCTAAATTTCAACTCATTTGGACATCTGAGCAGCTCTCAGCAAAAAAGACAAAATCAGGGTCTGTAAAAAAGTTTACTGTTCATGAACTGTTCTGACCCAATTTGTCTTTTTTGCCGAAAGCTGATCAGATGACCAAATTAGTTGAAAGTTGGAGCGGACCTCACGCATCAAATTATCAACCACACAAAAAAAATTAGATTTTTTGAATGTTTCTAGTATTTGATTTGTTTTTTTTTTCTGAGCAGGAGCAGATGAGCCTGGGCACCGAGTTGGATTTTCGATGTTTCTTTCTCTTGTTTGGGAGATCTTTTGTGTTGAAAATATTCTTACTATTATTGTGTTATCTTATTTATAGTGAAATAAGTTGTGTTTCGGATAGCTCTATTTCACCTTAACTCCACTTCACCCAAAACTCCAGGTCAAAAAGCGACTAGGGAAATATTGTTGGGAATTGTATAGACTGTCCTTCCATTTTCGTTCTCTATCTATTTTTTTCTACCAGCCTCATACTGCACATGAACTGTTCTAATTGCCTCCTGCTTCCCTTTTATTTCCTTCATCGTGCATCATAACACGTGAGAAAAAATCAAGTGATATTTTCCTTTGCCCATGCACATGAATGCTTAAGGACAGTGGTAGCTCACACATCTTTCGTATCATGTGATAATGGAACTGAGTTGGCATTGCACACAAAATTTCCATGGGCTCACTGATTACTCCAACAACCACAACACCAAAACCACAGATTGTTAGAGCAACTTCAACGCGGAAACCCAAACGAACGCGCGCTTTGTCCGCTTTTCGTCCGTTTGGGTCGGCTAGGCGGACGTGCGCGTCCGGTTTTTTATTTGGGTCGGCAGGTGCGCCCAACGAGAGGCCGGCCCATTTATGCCGACGTGGCAGAAACTGACGAATTAGGCATAATTATACATAAATAGCCGGTTTTTTATTTGGGTCGGCAGGTGCGCCCAATGAGAGGCCGGCCCATTTATGCCGACGTGGCAGAAACTGACGAATTAGGCATATTTATACATAAATAGCCGGTCAAACGCCGGCCAAAGTCCACTTAAACATAACTAGAAAATTAAAAACTCTAAATGAATGCCCGCACGCTGCCTTAGTAGACCGCCTTGCCCTTCCCGTCGTCGTCGCCGCCGGTGAGGTCAATGAAGGCGGGGAGAGGCCCAGCCCACCTGAACGCGGCTTGATTGGCGGCCAGGGCAGCCTCCTCCGACGTCTGCTGCGGCGGTGGTATAACGGCGAGGCGGGCGCGCTCCTCCTCCTCCTCCTCCTCAAGCCGCAGAGCCTCCTCGTCGCGGCGCAGCATCTGCTCATATCGCATCTGCCGCTCGCCGTCGGCCCGCTCCTCGGCGAGCCAATGCGCCTTCCAGCGCTCAAGGTGGGCCGCCTCTTCTTCCGACGTGGAGTCAAAGTAGCAGGGAGGCGCGCTCACCCACTCGCGGAGCTGGCCGGTCCACGAGTAGGACTCCTCCGGCCAAGTGGGGGGCGGTGGTGACTGCTTGCACGTGGGAGTTGGATCGCGCTCCGGCTCCGGCTCGGCCTTGGGATAGACGAGGGGCGGTGCCGGCAGCGGTGGCGGCACGAACAGGGGCGCCTGGACGGAGTCCCCCGCCGCGGAAAAAACAAGGGCTTCCTCCAGCCCATCCCAATGGGCGTCCTCCTCGAGCCGGCTCGCCTCCAGCGCGTGTTGCAGGGCCTCCTCGAGGGCGGCTTGGTACTCCACCTCCGCCTCCTCTTCCTCCGGCTGTACCCGCAGGGGCGGCGGTGGAAGGTCATGGTTGATGTGGACGTCGAGCCGCCGTTGCTCCTCGTGTTCGAGGGCAAACCAGGCCTCCCAATTGGGAGAGTCTGCGGCGTACTCGGGCATGCGCCGCTGCACCGGCGTGAGCTGCGCCCGGCGCCTGCGCACCTCCTCGTCGTGCGCCGCTATGACCGCGGCACCGGGATCCGCTGCGGATTGAGGTGCCAGGGGTCTGGCAGCGTGATGTCCGGGTACGACAGCGGCTGCCTGAACTCCCACTGCCACCGTGTTTGGTGCACCGAGATGTGCAGACGCTGCCGACCTGAGCGGGCACGAGCCGGTGGCGGAGGAGGAGGGGAAGGAGGAGCACGGGAGGATGAGGCGCCGGGGGTGCCCTTACCCTTGCCGCGGTCGGAGCTGCTGCCGAAGAGCCCCATGGCTAGGGTTTGGATTGTCACCGGCGAGGAAGCACGAAGGGGGTGGTGGGGGTCCAGATGTGGACGGAAGTGGATGAGCCCCCCCTCCCCCGCGCGCACGCGTGGATTAAAAAACGACGCTTCCACTGGCTGACAAGTGGGCCCGGTGTCGGTGGTCGTCATAAATATGACCGCGGGTGGTAGTTGGGCAGCCGACATGCGGGGCCGCGGCGCGTCTACGCCGACGCATTTCAGGCGCAATTTTGAGCCGGAAATGGGTCCGCGCGGACGCAAAGCAGACGATTTTTGGGAATGGGTCGGCGCATTGGGCCGGTGTTTTTGTCCGCGGCGACCCAAACGGATGTGGGTCGATGAAATGGGTCGCCGCGTGGAGTTGCTCGTAAGCCATGTTGGTACTTAACAAGGCAGAGTGATAATTTTATAGCAGTCCGTGGCTGATTTCACAAAAGTAATTCAAGCATTCTGAGGTCTGAAGAAAAATAAAGAGATGCAAATCATATACCAACTATACCAAATATAATATATATATACCAACTATACCAAATATAAATATATACTAATATATATTACCAATATATTTTACCAATATTCTGCGATCTATATCAGTGTGCGCGAATAATATATATGCGGTGCTATTTGATGCTGATCAGTATCTGCGGTTAATATTTAGCTTACTATTTGGCACTATGCAAATAATTGGTGCCTTACTATTTAGAAAAGTATTTCACTATTTGCAGCAATATTCAATTCTTTGCCACTATTTCAATGATATGCGTGTGTCTGATAGTTAACACGGCTAATTCTTGCTTAACTTCAACCAATATGCAGGATCTATTAGCTGGCGCCGGGACCAGATATTCGTCCTGTTCGTTCTTCGCAGGTTGTGAAATTCCTACTCGGTACTCACCATATTTATCATTACGTTGCATCAGATGTAGCTAGTTACGTTCATTTGACGGTTTTAATTGCAAATTTATTAGGCAATATTCTTATCGTCTTCCCAGGCAGTTCCACCCGAAGGGAACACTTCTCTACGGCAACGGGTTCTCACTCAACGCCAACTCTGGGCTACACGGAGAACAAACACGCAGAGGTTTCTCCTATAGGATCCCTAGCATAAGAACTCTTCCCATAAATTCAGAAATAAAAACACCAAGTGAAACCAAAGAAACTACATCATTTCAACAACATAATTTACATATGGTTTTCCCTTTCGGAAAACCCCGAAGGGATTACACACGAACTAGGAGATTACCTTGATATTCTTGGCGATCTCAGCGCCTTCTTGGCTATACTACTTAGTGGAGTGGCTAATCTACTAAGGGAGAGGAGAGCTGGCTCTTGCTTGAGCGCTGAGTGCTCTCTCTCAGGCTTGAGTGCTCTCTGCCTCTCTCTCTGTCTCTCTCTTTCTCTCTGTCTGAAGAGAGCGCCTCCTTTTATAGCCACGAAACGGCTGCCAGTGAAGCCTTCGGGAGCCTCCGCTCGACTGCCAACGATGCCCTCACTTATTTATTTTACATACGGTAGCATGCACGCGTGTCCTACTAGGGTACATGTGTGTCCTTCTAAAATATGGACAGGCACGAGAGAAAGTGCCCGACAGACTTCAATCTTCAGGAATCTTCGCCTTTCTTCACATGGGCGTTGTCTCCCGGTGGATGATTGTCTTGCCTCCAGTGTCTTCTAATTATATGAGCAATGCACAGAGATTGCTCACACCGTTGGCTTGAATCCTGAACTCTGCCTTCTTCTCTGATGCAAATATTCTGGAATCTGATGCATCAAACATTATTTTTTTTATATATATGGGTGGGTCTTCCCCGCCAATATGATTGATATACCATATCAATATTCGGGTTGCATCAATATTTCGGGGGGGGGGGGGGGGGGGTCCTCCGCGCCCGAAAAATTGATAGCAATATCAATTCAAGTATATAGCCTATTGGTTTATTCAGGCTGCTGCCCATGTCCAGCGATGTCTAACATAGGATCATCGTCAGAGAAATTGAAATTATATTTATCATCTCACTGCTTCTTTATATCTTCAAATTTCTCATCCATTTCCTCTCTTACCTCTTTTAATATTTCTTCTCTCAACTCTTTCTTTATTATTTTTTACCATTCTTCAAATCTTTTATTCATTTCTTGGTCTATATATTCACTATCTAAAGGGTCAAGTCCCTTTAGAAGGCATTCTTGATATGACTGATATTTTGATGATCCTTCTTTTATTGGAGCCTTTGAGCTCGAAGCTTCTCCTTTTGAGGGAACTGGTGGAGTGGGTATATTCTTAATTATGCCCCCTCTCCTTTCAATATATTCTCTGGCTTCGGGATCTACATAATACATTGGTCCTATTACTTTTCCTGCCCATTTCAAGGCTTCATCGATATTATCATATTTTCTATATGATAGATCTTTGTCTTTGCTCTTTTCTGCTGCAAGCTTCTCTATTTGAATATCTTCCCAGTGCATATATATTCCTGGTTTCTCTGCATTAAATAATATAATATATATTACCAATATATTTTATCAATATTCTGCGGTCTATATCAGTGTGCGCGAATAATATATATGCGGTGCTATTTGATGCTGATCAGTGTCTGCGGTTAATGTTCAGCTTACTATTTGGCACTCTGCAAATAATTGGTGCCTTACTATTTAGAATAGTATTTCACTATTTGCAGCAATATTCAATTCTTTGCCACTATTTCAATGATATGCGTGTGTCTGATAGTTAACACGGCTAATTCTTGCTTAAGTTCAACCAATATGCAAGATCTACTAGCTGGCTGCCGGGACCAAATATTCATCATGTTCGTTTTTCGCAGGTTGTGAAATTCCTACTCGGTACTCACCATATTTATCATTACGTTGCATCAGATGTAGCTAGTTACGTTCACTTGACGGTTTTAATTGCAAATTTATTAGGCAAAATTCTTATCGTCTTCCCAGGCAGTTACACCCGAAGGGAACACTTCTCTACGGCAACGGGTTCTCACTCAACGCCAACTCTGGGCTACACGGAGAACAAACACGCAGAGGTTTCTCCTATAGGATCCCTAGCATAAGAACTCTTCCCATAAATTCAGAAATAAAAACACCAAGTGAAACCAAAGAAACTACATCATTTCAACAACATAATTTACATATGGTTTTCCCTTTCGGGAAACCCCGAAGGGATTACACACAAACTAGGAGATTACCTTGATATTCTTGGCGATCTCAGCGCCTTCTTGGCTATACTACTTAGTGGAGTGGCTAATCTACTAAGGGAGAGGAGAGCTGGCTCTTGCTTGAGGTCTGATTGCTCTCTCTCAGGCTTGAGTGCTCGCTGCCTCTCTGCCTCTCTCTCCTTCTCTGTCTCTCTCTGTGAAGAGAGCGCCTCCTTTTATAGCCGCTAAACGGCTGCCAGTGAAGCCTTCGGGAGCCTCCGCTCGACTGCCAGTGATGCCCTCACTTATTTATTTTACATACGGTAGCATGCACGCGTGTCCTACTAGGGTACATGCGTGTCCTTCTAAAATATGGATAGGCACGAGAGAAAGTGCCCGACAGACTTCAATCTTCAGGAATCTTCGCCTTTCTTCACATGGGCGTTGTCTCCCGGTGGATGATTGGCTTGCCTCCAGTGTCTTCTAATTATATGAGCAATGCATAGAGATTGCTCACATCGTTGGCTTGAATCCTGAACTCTGCCTTCTTCTCTGATGCAAATATTCTGGAATCTGATGCATCAAACATTTTTTTTATATATATGGGTGAGTCTTCCCCGCCAATATGATTGATATACCATATCAATATTCGGGTTGCATCAATATTCGGGGAGGTCCTCCGCGCCCGAAAAATTGATAGCAATATCAATTCAAGTATATGGCCTATTGATTAATACCAATATTCACATATCATTAATTGCTAATCAATATGCTGCCCATGTCCAGCGATGTCCATATGGTTATCGTCAGACAAATAAGAAACATATTTTCGATTACATTCTTTCTTTATTTCTTCTACTATTTCTTGTCTTAATTCCTTTAATATTTCTTCTTTCTAATCTATTTTCAATTCTTCTTTCCACACTTTTGACATATCTTCCCATTTTTCATCTATTTTCATATCTATATATTCCCCATTTAAAGAATCCACTCCTTTGACAAGGCATTCTTTATATGATTTATATTTTGGAGAAATATTATCTTTTTCATATTCGGAGCTTGATTCATCTATTTTCAACTTTGCGAGAACTGCTGTTGCCGGATTGGCATTATTTCTTTTATATTCTTCGTATTATTTCTCGATAATTGAAATAACAACTATTCATTATCTTTGCCCAATTCAAGGCATAATTGATTTTATCATATGTTATTTCTTCCAATGTCATATGTATTCCAGATTTACTCCCATTGAACAAAATATTTGTTGATATTGGTATATTTTTGTTCATCATGTTATAATATTCCGCAAGACCATCGGGATTAGATAGCATGTATCCTTTCCTTTTTCTTTCAAGTATATTCTTATTATCCAATATGCATCTTTGGAGCTCATCAACATGGATATGATTCTTTGGTTTGAAATTGAATGTATTTGGTGAAAATATCTTTATACTATTATTATTTCAAAATATGCAGCATTCACTTCCGCCTGCGAATGTACTTTTCTTCATATCTGTAAATAGTATATGGCAGATAAAGCATTATTCTTTGATATGCTCGAATATGCTCAAATATTACTTTATAACCATTCCTTCCTTTATTTATGTGCTTCTAGCACCATATTCTTCTTCTTTATTATTCTTTAGCTCATCTTTTAATATTTCTAGCATTGCTTCTAGTATATTCATCCTATTTTCTAGATTTCTGATTCTACTAGATAATATTTTTTCTTCTGGTTCAAACTCTATTTCCTGTCTCCATATTTGATTTTTGGCTTTTAGACAGGAGGCACAAGCTTGCCTTAGACATAAGCTGCATGTGAACCTATTATCTTGGCTTGGATAATATATACAGAAAGCACATTTGATATTATAATCACCTTTTCCTTTAACCCAATCATGTTCGCAATCTACTTGATTCATCATTTCTATTTTTAAACCTGATAACTCATCTATTAAGTCTATCTCATCTTCATTTGAATCATATTCTTGAGTCTCATTTTCTACTTCATCTGTTTCAATAATTGAATATATTGACTCATCATCTTCATCTTTTATTTCTTCATCACATGTTAATATATTTTCATTAACATTATCTATAATTAGAACTCTTTCTTGCTCTTCAATTTACTAGAGTATCTTTTTCTGGTCTTTATTAGGGCAAGTTCTACTTAGTGATCTGGAGAGTTACATATAAAACACCTACATGTTTTATCATAAGTTTTTCTAGGATCATATCTTCTTACATTTCTTTTATGTAGAAATGGGGCTCTATTATCTGACCTTCTTAAGAAAAACCTTTTCTTAGTTCTAAAATTTCTATTATCTCTCCTTGGGATTATAAAATATTTTTTATTCTTATACCTTTCTTCTCCATATGTTAATGGTATTTGGACAATGTTATTGCAGAAATTATAATCTGTTTTCTTCATAGATCTTTGAGCTTGTATGCCTGTACATATCTTTCTTAGTTGTTAAAGACAATGTTATGGCTTGAGATATGTTCACATATTTTCTTCTCTCTGATTCCTTTTTATATTCCTCAAATTTATAGATCCTAAAGGGTCAGGCAACTTATTAAATATCTTTCTACTACTCCCTATATTAAAGCCTTGCTTACGTGTAGCGTTATATAAGTTGCTGAGAGAATTCTTTATTGCCTTTCCAGCTTGTTAGAGTTAATTTTTCTATTTTCTCTAATCTTTCATTTTGTAATGCAGTATGTCTTAATTCTGGATCTTCTGCTATGATCATATTTGAAATAACATTTGCAAAGTTATTCGGATTGCTTCTGCTCTTTTTAATTCTTGGTATTGATCAGGCATGCTTCTACCCATTGTTCCCATAGGACTTTTACAGATTCTCCTAAAAATGTTTCAAAGATATTTTAACATATCTTCAACCTTTGTGCCAATATTATGCTGGTTTTGTCTATATTTTTGAACTATTAAACTTTTCCATATGCTAATTATATTCGGCCATCTATCGGATCATGGCTGCTAAATTTAAAATAGCACCATCATTTTTATATAATTTTGAAATGTACTGGCCTTTCAAAATCTCTTCTCTTGGTACCCATATATCTATATTGTCCAGATATATGTGGGTTGGTAGTCATCTTTTTCTGGCCATTGTCCAGCTGATCTGGTAGGTCTCTCCCTTTCTTCATCTCTTCTTACTCTGACGATTCTCCATATCCCCTTCTTCTTTTTCCACTATTTTCTACTCATGGCTTCCATTGCATTGTTATAGCCACGAAACGGGCTGCCAGTGAAGCCTTCGGGAGCCTCCGCTCGACTGCCAAGATGCCCTCACTTATTTATTTTAATACGGTAGAGCATGCACGCGTGTCCTACTAGGGTACATGTGTTGTCCTTCTAAAATATGGACAGGCACGAGAGAAGTGCCCGACGACTTCAATCTTCGAATCTTCCGCCTTTCTTCACAGGGCGTTGTCTCCCGGTGGATGATTGTCTTGCCTCCAGTGTCTTCTATTATATGAGCAATGCACAGATGCTCACAGTCCACTATACGTATCCGGCTTGGGCTGTGCCCGTTCCTGAACTCGCCCTTCTTCTCTGATCAAATATTCTGGAATCTGATGCACATCAAACATTATTTTTTTATATATATGGGTGGTCTTCCCGCCAATAGTATTGATATACCATATCAATATCGGGTTGCATCAATATTTCGGGGGGGGGGGGGGGGTCCCTCCGCGCCCGAAAAATTGATACAATATCAATTCAAGTATATAGCCTATTGGTTTATTCAGGCTGCGCCATGTCCAGCGATGTCTAACATAGGATCATCGTCAGAGAAATTGAAATTATATTTATCATCTCACTGTCTTCTTTATATCTTCAAATTTCTCATCCATTTCCTCTCTTACCTCTTTTAATATTTCTTTCTCTCAACTCTTTCTTTATTATTTTTTACCATCTCAAATCTTTTATCATTTCTTGGTCTATATATTCCCATCTCAAAGGGTCAAGTCCCTTTAGAAGGCATTCTTGATATGACTGAATTTTGTGTGTTCCTTCTTTTATTGGAGCCTTTGAGCTCGAAGCTTCTCCTTTGAGGGAACTGGTGGAGTGGGTATATTCTTAATTATGCCCCCTCTCCTTCAATATATTCTCTGGCTTCGGGATCTCACATAATACATTGGTCCTATTACTTTTCCTGCCCATTTCAAGGCTTCATCGATATTACATTATTTCTATATGATGATCTTTGTCTTTGCTCTTTTCTGCTGCAAGCTTCTCTATTTGAATATCTTCCCAGTTCATATATTCCTGGTTGTCTTCTCGTCATTAATAATAATATATATTACCAAATATTTTATCATATTCTGCGGGTCTATATCAGTGTGCGCGAATAATATATATGCGGTGCTATTTGATGCTGATCAGTGCTGCGGTTATGTTCACTTACTATTTGGCACTCTGCAATAATTGGTGCCTTACTATTTAGAATAGTATTTCACTATTTGCAGCATATTCAATTCTTGCCACTATTTCAATGAGTCTTGGTGTCTGATAGTTAACACGCTAATTCTTGCTTAAGTTCAACCATATGCAAGATCTACTAGCTGGCTGCCGGGACCAAAATATTCATCATGTTCGTTTTTTCGGCAGGTTGTGAAATTCCTACTCGGTACTCACCATATTATCATTACGTTGCATCAGATGTAGCTAGTTACGTACACTTGACGGTTTTTAATTGCAAATTTATTAGCAAAATTCTTATCGTCTTCCCTGCAGTTACACCCGAAGGGAACACTTCTCTACGGCAACGGGTTCTCACTCAACGCCAACTCGTGGGTACACGGAGAACAAACACGCAAGGTTTCCTCTCTATAGGATCCCTAGCATAAGAACTCTTCCCATAAATTCAGAAATAAAAACACCAAGTGAAACCAAAGAAACTACATCATTTCAACAAATAATTTACATATGGTTTTCCCTTTCGGGAAACCCCGAGGGATTACACACAAACTGGAGATACCTTGATATTCTTGGCGATCTCATCGCCTTCTTGGCTATATACTTAGTGGAGTGGCTAATCTACTAAGGGAGAGGAAGCGTCTCTTGCTTGAGGTCTGATTGCTCTCTCTCAGGCTTGAGTGCTCGCTGGCCTCTCTGCCTCTCTCTCCTTCTCTGTCTCTCTGTGAAGAGAGCGCCTCCTTTTTAGCCGCTAAACGGCTGCCAGTGAAGCCTTCGGGAGCCTCCGCTCGAACTGCCAGTGATGCCCACTTATTATTTTACATACGGGATGCATGAACGCGTTGTCCTATAGGGTACATGCGTGTCCTTCTAAAATATGGATAGGCACGAGAGAAAGTGCCCGACAGACTTCAATCTTCAGGAATCTTCGCCTTTCTTCACATGGGCGTTGTCCTCCCGGTGGATGATTGGCTTGCCTCCAGTGTCTCTAATTATATGAGCAATGCATAGAGATTGCTCACATCGTGGCGCTTGAATCCTGAACTCTGCCTTCTCTCTCTGATGCAATATTCTGGAATCTAATGCATCAAAACTTTTTTTTATATATATGGGTGAGTCTTCCCCGCCAATATGATTGATATCCATATCAATATTCGGGTTGCATCAATATTCGGGGAGGTTCTCCGCGCCCGAAAAATTGATAAAGCAATATCAATTCAAGTTATGGCCTATGTTAATACCAATATTCACTATCATAATTGCTCATCCATATGCCCGCCGTAATGAGGCTGCCTCAGTGTATTCGACGGAATGCAAAACCAGGCAGCGCCCAAGGAATTGGGGAAAAAACATCTTGCAAGGAACGGATACTGCGAAACAGGTGGAAAAAAGTGAAAAACAAAGAAGGGAAAAGGGGGGGGCGCAGAGTCGCTGAGTACAGAGAGAAGAAGGGGGGGGGGGGCCGCATATATAGAAGCTGACGTCCCGGGAATGCGGCCGGGTGTGGGGGGCGGTGGGGAACCCACAGCGGGATCATCGGGAGACACGATGTCGTCGTTGTGGCGCGGGGGGGGGAAACGCTGAGTGATAACGCGCATGGACACAAAGGAAAAAAAAAAAGATAAGGAAGAAAGTAAGGGAGGGGGACCGGGGAGTCCTGCGGGAAATGCGATGATATTATAATAGTGTCCGAAAAGGGGGGTCGGTGGGGGGGCGGAAAAAAAAAAAGGTAAGCGGGGGGGGGAAAGGATGTGGAGGTGTTCGCTGGGGTAAGTGACAGCGGCTGCCTTAAACTCCCCACTGGCCCAGCCAAAGGTCGAAGTTTTGGTTGCAGCCGGAAGAAAATGGAAAGGGGTGGGAAAAAGGCGCAAATGAAAAAGAAGACGGGGAAGAAAGAAAAAACACGAAGAGTATCGTACTCTAAGGAAGGGGGGGGAAAAGTGACGACGGGAATGGGGCGGGTGACGATGGGGGGGGGGAAGGGGGAATGCAGAAGGGAGGGGAGGGAGGGAGGAAGGGAGGGGGGGCCGAAGGGGAAGAGGGCTGGACGACACACACGGATACAGGTAAGGCACAACGACAGCCCAGAACAATCCCAATAGAGATGAAGGGTTGACGACAACCACGGAGTGATGAGCAGAGGAAATAGAGAGCTCACATCAGACTAAATTTCTTGGACATGAATTCCCCTAGTTGAGAAGCGCTGCGTACCTGGGATAACAAAACCATAGCAGTGTTCAGTTTCCTTCGCCGTTGGCCGGAGGAGGAGGTAGGAGGAGCACGGGAGGATAGGCGCCGGGGGTGCCCTTACCCTTGCCGCGTGTCCGCGCTTGCTGGCCAAGAGCCCCATGGCTAGGGTTTATTGTCACCGGCGCGGAAGCACGAGGGGGTGGTGGGGGTCCAATGTGGACGAAGTGGATAAGCCCCCCCTCCCCCGCGCGCACGCGTGGATTAAAAAACGCGTCTTCCACTGGCTGACAAGTGGGCCCGGTGTCGGTGTTCGTCATAAATATGACCGCGGTGGTAGTTGGGCAGGCCGACATGCGGGGCCGCCGGCGCGTCTACGCCGACGCATTTCAGGCGCAATTTTGAGCCGGAAATGGGTCCGCGCGGACGCAAGAGCAGACGATTTTTGGGAATGGGTCGGCGCATTGGGCCGGTGTTTTTGTCCGCGGCGACCCAAACGGATGTGGGTCGATGAAATGGGTCGCCGGTGGAGTTGCTCGTAAGCCATGTTGGTACTTAACAAGGCAGAGTGATAATTTTATAGCAGTCCGTGGCTGATTTCACAAAAGTAATTCAAGCATTCTGGGTCTGAAGAAAAATAAAGAGATGCAAATCATATACCAACATACAAATATAATATATATCCCCAACTATACCAAATATAAATATATACTAATATATTACCATATATTTTACCAAATTCTGCGATCTATATCAGTGTGCGCGAATAATATATATGCGGTGCTATTTGATGCTGATCAGTATCTGCGGTTAATATTTAGCTTACTATTTGGCACTATGCAAATATTGGTGCCTTACTATTTAGAAAAGTATTTCACATATTTGCAGCAATATTCAATTCTTTGCCACTATTTCAATGAATGCGTGTGTCTGATAGTTAACACGGCTAATCTCTTGCTTAACTTCAACCAATATGCAGGATCTATTAGCTGGCGCCGGGACCAGATATTCGTCCTGTTCGTTCTTCGCAGGTTGGGGAAATTCCTACTCGGTACTCACCATATTTATCATTACGTTGCATCATCAGATGTAGCTAGTTACGTTCATTTGACGGTTTTAAATTGCAATTTATTAGGCAATATTCTTATCGTCTTCCCCAGGCAGTTCCACCCGAAGGAACACTTCTCTACGGCAACGGGTTCTCACTCAACGCCAACTCTGGGCTACACGGAGAACAAACACGCAGAGGTTTCTTCCTATAGGATCCCTAGCATAAGAACTCTTCCCATAAATTCAGAAATAAAAACACCAAGTGAAACCAAAGAAACTACATCATTTCACACCATAATTTACATATGGTTTTCCCTTTCGGAAAACCCCGAAGGGATTACACAACTAGGAGATTACCTTGATATTCTTGGCGATCTCAGCGCCTTCTTGGCTATACTACTTAGTGGAGTGGCTAATCTACTAAGGGAGAGGAGAGCTGGCTCTTGCTTGAGCGCTGAGTGCTCTCTCTCGGCTTGAGTGCTCTCCTGCCTCTCTCTCTGTCTCTCTCTTTCTCTCTGTCTGAAGAGAGCGCCTCCTTTTATAGCCACGAAACGGCTGCCAGTGAAGCCTTCGGGAGCCTCCGCTCGACTGCCAAGATGCCCTCACTTATTTATTTTAATACGGTAGCATGCACGCGTGTCCTACTAGGGTACATGTGTGTCCTTCTAAAATATGGACAGGCACGAGAGAAAGTGCCCGACAGACTTCAATCTTCAGGAATCTTCGCCTTTCTTCACAGGCGTTGTCTCCCGGTGGATGATTGTCTTGCCTCCAGTGTCTTCTATTATATGAGCAATGCACGAGATGCTCACAACCCAACCATCGGTGTTAGTCGACTGATGCCTTTTCCTGACACTCTGCCTTCTTCTCTGATGCAAATATTCTGGAATCTGATGCACATCAAACATTATTTTTTTATATATATGGGTGGGTCTTCCCCGCCAATAGTATTGATATACCATATCAATATTCGGGTTGCATCAATATTTCGGGGGGGGGGGGGGGGGTCCCTCCGCGCCCGAAAAATTGATACGCATATCAATTCAAGTATATAGCCTATTGGTTTATTCAGGCTGCTGCCATGTCCAGCGATGTCTAACATAGGATCATCGTCAGAGAAATTGAAATTATATTTATCATCTCACTGCTTCTTTATATCTTCAAATTTCTCATCCATTTCCTCTCTTACCTCTTTTAATATTTCTTCTCTCAACTCTTTCTTTATTATTTTTTACCATTCTCAAATCTTTATTCATTTCTTGGTCTATATATTCACTATCTAAAGGGTCAAGTCCCTTTAGAAGGCATTCTTGATATGACTGAATTTTGATGGTATCCTTCTTTTATTGGAGCCTTTGAGCTCGAAGCTTCTCCTTTTGAGGGAACTGGTGGAGTGGGTATATTCTTAATTATGCCCCCTCTCCTTCAATATATTCTCTGGCTTCGGGATCTACATAATACATTGGTCCTATTACTTTTCCTGCCCATTTCAAGGCTTCATCGATATTACATATTTTCTATATGATGATCTTTGTCTTTGCTCTTTTCTGCTGCAAGCTTCTCTATTTGAATATCTTCCCAGTGCATATATTCCTGGTTTCTCTCGTGCATTAAATAATAATAATATTACCAAATATTTTATCAATATTCTGCGGGTCTAATCAGTGTGCGCGAATAATATATATGCGGTGCTCTATTTGATGCTGATCAGTGTCTGCGGTTATGTTCACTTACTATTTGGCACTCTGCAAATAATTGGTGCCTTACTATTTAGAATAGTATTTCACTATTTGCAGCAATATTCAATTCTTTGCCACTATTTCATGTTTGCGTGTCTGATAGTTAACACGCTAATTCTTGCTTAAGTTCAACCAATATGCAAGATCTACTAGCTGGCTGCCGGGACCAAATATTCATCATGTTCGTTTTTTCGCAGGTTGTGAAATTCCTACTCGGTACTCACCATATTATCATTACGTTGCATCAGATGTAGCTAGTTACGTCACTTGACGGTTTTAATTGCAATTTATTAGCAAAATTCTTATCGTCTTCCCGGGCAGTTACACCCGAAGGGAACACTTCTCTAACGGCAACGGGTTCTCACTCAACGCCAACTCTGGGCTACACGGAGAACAAACACGCAAGGTTTCTCTCCTATAGGATCCCTAGCATAAGAACTCTTCCCATAAATTCAGAAATAAAAACACCAAGTGAAACCAAAGAAACTACATCATTTCAACACACATAATTTACATATGGTTTTCCCTTTCGGGAAACCCCGAAGGGATTACACACAAACTAGGAGATTACCTTGATATTCTTGGCGATCTCATCGCCTTCTTGGCTATACTACTTAGTGGAGTGGCTAATCTACTAAGGGAGAGGAGAGCTGGCTCTTGCTTGAGGTCTGATTGCTCTCTCTCAGGCTTGAGTGCTCGCTGCCTCTCTGCCTCTCTCTCCTTCTCTGTCTCTCTCTGTGAAGAGAGCGCCTCCTTTTATAGCCGCTAAACGGCTGCCAGTGAAGCCTTCGGGAGCCTCCGCTCGACTGCCAGTGATGCCCACTTATTATTTTACATACGGATGCATGACGGTGTCCTACTAGGGTACATGCGTGTCCTTCTAAAATATGGATAGGCACGAGAGAAAGTGCCCGACAGACTTCAATCTTCAGGAACTTCGCCTTTCTTCACATGGGCGTTGTCCCCGGTGGATGATTGGCTTGCCTCCAGTGTCTTCTAATTATATGAGCAATGCATAGAGATTGCTCCCAATCGTGGCTTGAATCCTGAACTCTGCCTTCTTCTCTGATGCAATATTCTGGAATCTGATGCATCAAACTTTTTTTTATATATATGGGTGAGTCTTCCCCGCCAATATGATTGATATCCATATCAATATTCGGGTTGCATCAATATTCGGGGAGGTCTCCGCGCCCGAAAAATTGATAGCAATATCAATTCAAGTATATGGCCTATTTAATACCAATATTCACATATCATTAATTGCTATCATATGCTGCCCATGTCCAGCGATGTCCATATGGTTATCGTCAGACAAATAAGAAACCTATTTTCGATTACATTCTTTCTTATTTCTTCTACTATTTTCTTGTCTTAATTCCTTTAATATTTCTTCTTTCTACTATTTTCAATTCTTCTTTCCACACTTTTGACATATCTTCCCATTTTTCACTATTTTTCATATCTATATATTCCCCATTTAAAGAATCCACCTCCTTTGACAAGGCATTCTTTATATGATTTATATTTGGAGAAATATTATCTTTTTCATATTCGGAGCTTGATTCATCTATTTTAAACTTTGCGAGAACTGCTGTTGCCGGATTGCATTATTTCTTTTATATTTTCGTATTATTTCTCGATAATTGAAATAACAACTATTCATTATCTTTGCCCAATTCAAGGCATAATTGATTTATCATATGTTATTTCTTTCCCAATGTCATATGTATTCCAGATTTACTCCCATTGAACAAATATTTGTTGATATTGGGTATATTTTTGTTCATCATGTTTAATATTCCGCAAGACCATCGGGATTAGATAGCATGTATCCTTTCCTTTTTCTTTCAAGTATATTCTTATTATCCATATGCACTTTGGAGCTCATCACCATGGATATGATTCTTTGGTTTGAAATTGAATGTATTTGGTGAAAATATCTTTATACTTATTATTTCAAAATATGCAGCATTCACTTCCGCCTGCGAATGTACTTTTCTTCATATCTGTAAATAGTATATGCGATAAAGCATTATTCTTTGATATGCTCGAATATGCTCAAATATTACTTTATAACCATTCCTTCCTTTATTTATGTGCTTCTAGCACCATATTCTTCTTTTTTTATTCTTTAGCTCATCTTTAATATTTCTAGCATTGCTTCTAGTATATTCATCCTATTTTCTAGATTTCTGATTCTACTAGATAATATTTTTTCTTCTGGTTCAAACTCTATTTCCTGTCTCCATATTTGATTTTTGGCTTTTAGACGGAGGCACAAGCTTGCCTTAGAATAAGCTGCATGTGAACCTATTATCGGCTTGGATAATATATACAGAAAGCACATTTGATATAAATCACCTTTTCCTTTAACCCAATCATGTTCGCAATCTACTTGATTCATCATTTCTATTTTTAACCTGATAACTCATCTATTAAGTCTATCTCATCTTCATTTGAATCATTTCTTGAGTCCATTTTCTCCTTCATCTGTTTCAATAATTGAATATATTGACTCTCATCTTTTTTTCTTCATCACATGTTAATATATTTTCATTAACATTATCTATAATTAGAACTCTTTCTTGCTCTTCATATTTACTAGAGTATCTTTTCTGGTCTTTATTAGGGCAAGTTTCACTTAGGTGATCTGGAGAGTTACATATAAAACACCTACATGTTTTATCATAAGTTTTTCTAGGATCATATCTTCTTACATTTCTTTTATGTAGAAATGGGGCTCTATTATCTGACCTTCTTAAGAAAAACCTTTTCTTAGTTCTAAAATTTCTATTATCTCTCCTTTGGGATTTATAATATTTTTTTAAATATTTTTTATTCTTATACCTTTCTTCTCCATATGTTAATGGTATTTGGACAATGTTATTGCAGAAATTATAATCTGTTTTCTTCATAGATCTTTGAGCTTGTATGCCTGTACATATCTTTCTTAGTTGTTTAAAGACAAATGTTATGGCTTGAGATATGTTTACAATATTTTCTCCTGATTCCTTTTTATATTCCTCAAATATTATAGATCCTAAAGGGTCAGGCAACTTATTAAAATATCTTTCTACTACTCCTATATTAAAGCCTTGCTTAGCAGTGGTAGCGTTATATAAGTAATGCTGAGAGAATTCTTTTATGCCTTTCCAGCTTGTTAGAGTTAATTTTTCTATTTCTCTTAATCTTTCATTTTGTAATGCAGTATGTCTTAATTCTGGATCTTCTGCTATGATCATATTTGAAATAACATTTGCAAAGTTATTCGGATTGCTTCCTGCTCTTTTTAATTCTTGGTATTGATCAGGGCATGCTTCTACCCATTGTTCCCATAGGACTTTTACAGATTCTCCTAAAAATGTTTCAAGATATGTTAACATATCTTCAACCTTTGTGCCAATATTATGCTGGTTTTGTCTATATTTTTGAACTATTAAACTTTTCCATATGCTAATTATATTCGGCCAATCTATCGGATCATGGGCTGCTAAATTTAAAATAGCACCATCATTTTTATAATTTTGAAATTGTACTGGCC
Organism: Thinopyrum elongatum; assembly: GCA_011799875.1. NCBI lineage: Eukaryota > Viridiplantae > Streptophyta > Magnoliopsida > Poales > Poaceae > Thinopyrum > Thinopyrum elongatum. The sequence continues at coordinate 676,892,381 of CM022303.1, forward strand.
TTTCAAAATCTCTTCTCTTGGTACCCATATATCTATATTGTCCAGGGATATATGTGGGTTGGTAGTCATCTTTTTCTGGAGGCCATTGTCCAGCTGATCTGGTAGGTCTCTCCCTTTCTTCATCTCTTCTTACTGACGATTCTCCATATCCCCTTCTTCTTTTTCCACTATTTTCTACTTCCATGGCTTCCATTGCATTGTCTAAATTATGCAATCCCACATCATCTAGTGAGTTATAAAAATCATTATTTTGTTCTGCATCATCTTAATTTTTATCTTCTAACTCTTCTTCTTCTTCTTCTTCATAACTTTCTAATAAAAGCTTATTATTTATATCCCATTGCTCTTCTTCATCCACAACTTCATCTTTGTGGGTCTGAGCAATATTCTTATTTTTATCATTATTTTCAGTGGTAATATTATTATTACTATTAATATTATCTTTCTTTACTTCTGCTGCTATGGTGTTATTTATCACACGAGAACAACTAATTGCTGGCTTTTTCTCACTTTTTAATCTTTTTAATCTAGAAATTTCTCTAATGAAAAATAATTCTCTTTCTCTTATCTTAGGCCAGTCTGCTGTCCATGAATGACTATATTCCCATTCTATATGCTTTAGTTTCTTTTCCCAATGAATTATTTCATCATCTATATTGGTTTTTTCCATGCATTCGGTTACACCTTTATTTTTATTATCACTAATTTCTGTTTCTGGCATAAAAGATTCTGTGTCTTCTATGGATGCTGATCTATAATTCATGAATCTGATACTACTACCTCCTTCACAATTTTGATAACTTATGTAGTTTTCAGGTAGTGTTAATTCATTATTTTCTATTAATACACCTATCTTCCATTCTTCTCCTGCTCTTTCTTCAGAACTAATTGTCAGAGGATTCATAAATTGTATGCCTTTAGATTGCATGCTATCAATTACATTATTTATGTTTACTCTATATCTAGAATTACTTTTGTTAGTGAGCCTTCCTATAAATTCTATGCTTACTAACAAATTTGTTCCTTTAAAAATCTTCATATCCTTAGTTTGGAAACCAAAACTCATTTTTTCAATAAATTCTTAACAGGCATTATTAGGTCTGGAGCTATGTATGTTATTAGTTTATTTTCATTCATATCTCCTCCAGAAAGCTAATCCGCTTTATCAATTGATTGCCATCTTCTATCTAATAGTGTTATTAGACTTTTGCCTCCTAATTTCTTTTCTTGTCATGCCTTTAACTCTTATGATATACATCCTTGATGAATATATTTCATCCCCACAATATCTTAAATCATTTTCAATATTCTTGCTTACAATACGTAGATCTACTGGGTGCGTTAAAACACTTAGCTCTACTTCTCTAGATATTCTATATAAACTACTCTTGCTTTCAAACAAACCCATATGATAAACTTGCTGTGGTTTTATTTTTCTTAGAGTATCTTTTTGATATCTTTCTAAATCTTTTTGCAAATTTATAACTTCTTCTATGCTATCAACATCATCAGCTTTGCATGATAATCTATGCTTCATTGCAAGAGGCTTAGAGTCTTGTCTTATTACCTGGAGAAATTTGTCTCTTCTGGAGACGCTGTTAGGTACATCCATCTTTCTGAATTAATATTTCTTGATGAAGATACTATTCCAGATGAGGATAACACAATATCTTTGTTGCTTTGAACACTATTTAGCTTTTCCAAAACTCGGATTAAAAGCTGGAGGATAGTGTTATTCTGCCTTATTATAATTTTAGAGTCTTCTTTTGGTGAGTCGTGATCAGAAAATCCGACAGGGGGTGACAAATGTATAGCAACTTCGTTTAAAGCTTTGCTATATTGGTTCATATAACTAAGAGAGGATAAGAGTTTTTACCTCTTGAACTAACCTTTTTATTTCAGGAATGTCTTGACTTGATTCAAAGCGTGACGATGAGTCTTTACTTTTACAAAGATAATGGCCTATTGACAACACTTCTTCTTTAATATAGTCGTTATTCTTGCAAATAATATTCTGTCTTGCTTTTGCTTCTTCAAGTTTATGAAGAATGATATCTATTTTATTATTTAACCCGGAGCACTTGTCTGCGAGTTTTTGATATTCTTTGAATATGCTTTCAAATTTTTGCTCAAGTATATCTTGCCTTTTCCCCCAAGATATGTAAAAATTATATATCAAATCGACCACAATATTTAGCTGACTATGAGATGTATGCCAAATATGCTCCTCAGAGGGATTTATTCTGCACCTTATATTAATATCTTCTTTAGTATTTATTACCTTACCTGTACTAACTTCTAAATTTAAATACCTTAACCTTTCAATGATTATATTCTGGCCTGATACCAACTATACCAAATTTAATATATAGTAATATATCACCAATATATTTTACCAATATTCTGCGGTCTATATCAGTGTGCGCGAATAATATATATGTGGTGCTATTTGATGTTGATCAGTATCTGCGGTTAATATTCAGCTTACTATTTGGGACTATTTGCTTTACAATTCAGTACTATTGGCTTTACTTTTCGTTACTATTCCAATTATTGGTGCTTATCTGGATATTAATTTGGCTAATATTCGCTTATATGCAGGATCTATTAGCTGGCTGCCGGGACCAAATATTCGTCCTGTTCGTTCTTCGCAGGTTGTGAAATTCCTACTCGGTACTTACCATATTTATCATTACGTTGCATCAGATGTAGCTAGTTACGTTCACTTGACGGTTTTAATTGCAAATTTATTAGGCAAAATTCTTATCGTCTTCCCAGGCAGTTCCACCCAAAGGGAACACTTCTCTACGGCAACGGGTTCTCACTCAACGCCATCTCTGGGCTACACGGAGAACAAACACGCAGAGGTTTCTCCTATAGGATCCCTAGCATAAGAACTCTTCCCATAAATTCAGAAATAAAAACACCAAGTGAAACCAAAGAAACTACATCATTTCAACAACATAATTTACATATGGTTTTCCCTTTCGGGAAACCCCGAAGGGATTACACACGAACTAGGAGATTACCTTGATATTCTTGGCGATCTCAGCGCCTTTTGGCTATACTTAGTGGAGTGGCTAATCTACTAAGGGAGAGGAGAGCTGGCTCTTGCTTGAGGGCTGAGTGCTTTCTCTCAGGCTTGAGTGCTCTCTGCCTCTCTCTCTCTCTCTCTCTCTCTCTCTGTCTCTCTGTGTAGAGAGTGCCTCCTTTTATAGCAGCGAAACGGCTGCCAGTGAAGCCTTCGGGAGACTCCGCTCGACTGCCAGCGATGCCCTCACTTATTTATTTTGCATACGGTAGCATGCACGCGTGTCCTACTAGGGTACATGCGTGTCCTTCTAAAATATGGATAGGCACAAGAGAAAGTGCCCGACAGACTTCAATCTTCAGGAATCTTCGCCTTTCTTCACATGGGCGTTGCCTCCCGGTGGATGATTGGCTTGCCTCCAGTGTCTTCTAATTATATGAGCAATGCACAGAGATTGCTCACACCGTTGGCTTGAATCCTGAACTCTGCCTTCTTCTCTGATGCAAATATTCTGGAATCTGATGCATCAAACATTTTTTATATATATATGGGTGGGTGATCAGTATCTGCGGTTAATATTCAGCTTACTATTTGGCACTATGCAAATAATTGGTGCCTTACTATTTAGAAAAGTATTTCACTATTTGCAGCAATATTCAATTCTTTGCCACTATTTCAATGATATGCGTGTGTCTGATAATTAACACGGCTAATTCTTGCTTAACTTCAACCAATATGCAGGATCTATTAGCTGGCTGCCGGGACCAGATATTCGTCATGTTCGTTCTTCGCAGGTTGTGAAATTCCTACTCGGTACTCACCATATTTATCATTACGTTGCATCAGATGTAGCTAGTTACGTTCACTTGACGGTTTTAATTGCAAATTTATTAGGCAAAATTCTTATCGTCTTCCCAGGCAGTTTCACCAGAAGGGAACACTTCTCTACGGCAACGGGTTCTCACTCAACGCCAACTCTGGGCTACACGGAGAACAAGCACGCAGAGGTTTCTCCTATAGGATCCCTAGCATAAGAACTCTTCCCATAAATTCAGAAATAAAAACACCAAGTGAAACCAAAGAAACTACATCATTTCAACAACATAATTTACATATGGTTTTCCCTTTCGGGAAACCCCGAAGGGATTACACACGAACTAGGAGATTACCTTGATATTCCTGGCGATCTCAGCGCCTTCTTGGCTATTTACTTAGTGGAGTGGCTAATCTCCTACTAAGCAAGGAAGAGAGCTGGCTCTTGCTTCTCTCGAGTGCTCTCTCTCAGGCTTGAGTGCTCTCTGCCTCTCTCTCTGTCTCTCTCTCTCTCTCTCTCTCTCTCTCTGTGAAGAGAGCGCCTCCTTTTATAGCCGCTAAACGGCTGCCAGTGAAGCCTTCGGGAGCCTCCGCTCGACTGCCAGTGATGCCCTCACTTATTTATTTTACATACTATAGCATGCACGCGTGTCCTACTAGGGTACATGCGTGTCCTTCTAAAATATGGATAGGCACGAGAGAAAGTGCCCGACAGACTTCAATCTTCAGGAATCTTTGCCTTTCTTCACATGGGCGTTGTCTCCCGGTGGATGATTGGCTTGCCTCCAGTGTCTTCTAATTATAAGAGCAATGCACAGAGATTGCTCACACCGTTGGCTTGAATCCTGAACTTTGCCTTCTTCTCTGATGCAAATATTCTGGAATCTGATGCATCAAACATTTTTTTTATATATATGGGTGGGTCTTCCCCGCCAATATGATTGATATACCATATCAATATTCGGGTTGCATCAATATTCGGGGAGGTCCTCCGCGCCCGAAAAATTGATAGCAATATCAATTCAAGTATATGGCCTATTGATTAATACCAAAATTCACATATCATTAATTGCTAATCAATATGCTGCCCATGTCCAGCGATGTCCATATGGTTATCGTCAGACAGATAAGAAACATATTTTCGATTACATTCTTTCTTTATTTCTTCAACTATTTCTTGTCTTAATTCCTTTAATATTTCTTCTTTCAAATCTATTTTCAATTCTTCTCTCCACACTTTTGACATATCTTCCCATTTTTCATCTATTTTCATATCTATATATTCCCCATTTAAAGAATCCACTCCTTTGACAAGGCATTCTTTATATGATTTATATTTTGGAGAAATATTATCTTTTTCATATTCGGAGCTTGATTCATCTATTTTCAACTTTGCGAGAACTGCTGTTGCCGGATTGGCATTATTTCTTTTATATTCTTCGTATTATTTCTCGATAATTGAAATAACAACTATTCATTATCTTTGCCCAATTCAAGGCATAATTGACTTTATCATATGTTATTTCTTCCAATGTCATATGTATTCCAGATTTACTCCCATTGAACAAAATATTTGTTGATATTGGTATATTTTTGTTCATCATGTTAGAATATTCCGCAAGACCATCGGGATTAGATAGCATGTATCCTTTCCTTTTTCTTTCAAGTATATTCTTATTATCCAATATGCATCTTTGGAGCTCATCAACATGGATATGATTCTTTGGTTTGAAATTGAATGTATTTGGTGAAAATATCTTTATACTATTATTATTTCGAAATATGCTGCATTCACTTCCGCCTGCGAATGTACTTTTCTTCATATCTGTAAATAGTATATGTCAGATAAAGCATTATTCTTTGATATGCTCGAATATGCTCAAATATTACTTTATAACCATTCCTTCCTTTATTTCTGTGCTTCTAGCACCATATTCTTCTTCTTTATTATTCTTTAGCTCATCTTTTAATATTTCTAGGAGGAATATTTTAATTTATTGTCCTCTCCAAATATGAAACATTCATGTCCGCTTGGGAGAGTTCCTTGAGTATTCCCTTCATCTCTGTAAAATTGATGAGCGGGAAATATGTAGGCAAACTATTACCTTTCCTTGATATGCTCAAATATTACTTATAACCATTCCCAGCTATGGTGTCTTCAAATAAGACCCATCTTCTAGTTGAGCTTTTTTGCTATTAATTTTATTGTAATATGGCATATGGCTTCACAATCTGTTCGAACCGTAAATCTTTAAATCCTAGATATAATCTAAAAGCATTTATTGCATTTAGACTGCGAGGATTTCCCTATCAATATTATTTACTGTCTTTAATTTGTAACTTCCTGAAGCATATCTGCATATCTTCTCATCTGCTTTCGGGCAATATTTACTAGGTTTTTGTTTCAATATAGCACCCCATCCTACCTAGATGCATGTTTCTATTATAAAATATTTATCCTCTAAAGGCAACTCAAGGGGCTCTAAATTCTTGACTCTTTTCTTTTATAGCTTTTACTAATCTTATGTCTTGGAATTGAAATATTTTTGCCCGTTCTTTCTTAACTTGCATACAAAGGACCAGCTAATTTGCTAAATTGTCTATATAATTCCTAGCATAATTTACAATTCCTAAGAATTGTTGTAAAACCTTTTTTATCGCTCATATTATCAGGGAATTCTAATATTTCTTTGCAATATGATCTTGCAAATATATTTTTCCTTCTCCTATTTCATGCCCAGGAAATTTATTTTTCTTTGCATATTTCCATCTCTTTTGGATAATATAGCCCATTTTGCACTACCTTTCGGAAGAACACTAAGGTGGGCAATATGCTCTTTATATGATTTGGAAAATATTAATAGGTCATCAAATAGACCAATATAAATGCTTGATTCTCATTAAATATATTTATATTTTGCATTTTTTGAAATAATGCGGGTGATCTTTAGACCAATGGCATGACTAGCCATTCATAATGGCCTTGTGGACAAGTAAAGGCTGTCCAAGGAATAGATTCCTCGGCCATTTTACTTGCCAAAATCCTGCCTTTAAATCGAATTTAGAGAAATATTTGTTCCTGTATTCTATTGATCCATTCCTGCTTATAGTATATTATATGCATCATCATCGTATTATCATGAGCCTTTTAAAATAATTACCATTGGATTTACCTCTTACTTCTTTAGCATGATTTCAACATATAAAAGCAGCAGATCGATGAGGACATTCTACTTTCTCTAATGCTTTAACTTAGAATTCTTCGATATGCATCTTGAATTCTTCAATATTTTAGGAGTAGCTTCTATGGTCCTGACATAATATATAATCTGGGTTTATAATATTTATTTTGCAAACTATAGAATTCTTATCCCAATGTTTCATTGGTATTTACCCAATAATTGTATGTGTCTCTATCTTTGCACAATCTTGTTTATATCTTCTTTATTTGGATTTTATCTATACCAATTGGAGGAAAGATTGCAACCTATGCATTATACACGTATTTTCTATATGATATTCTTCTATTGCCTCATGAGTTCTTCATCTTTGCAGAATTCAAGGGGATCTGCACTTGCGCTATAGTCAACATCTACATTGGATATTTCTATATTTTGCAAAGCCTTTCTTTGTTTCCGCACTTCAGATAAGTATGGAACATTATCTGACGTGGGATAAATGTAACCCCATCTTCATGTATAATTGTGGTTTGCAAGAATTGTTGTAAAAATCTTAACCCATTATCATATCATCATTTATAACCGACAATCTCTATTGTAATTTCATCTATTATATATTGTGCCATTTATATATGCTTCTATATTTATGCAATGGTTATGGATTTTTTTTATTCCTGACATATCGGTAGAACTTCGCTTTATTGTCCATCTGGTTTTGACTATTCAGGACATCTCATAAGTTTTGTCGTGGATAATGTTCTTTGTGGCATCCAGTATCAATAGTGCCAATATTTTATAGGAAGTATTTAGTGTTAAATTTATTCTACGGAACTGATTATTCCTAGCATTCTTTAAATGGTAATCGACTATAATTTGTTTCCAAAACTAGTTATAGCATCTTTTAGTTGTATTAGCTTATCTCCTTTTTTACTCTTACTGTACCATTTGTTTCTCATTTCGCGTGTTCTAACAACAATATTTTCCTGTTCTTCATTATCTTCTATCTTATTTTTATTTTGTTCTTTATTTCCTACTAACTTACCTTTAGTTTCTAACTCTGCTTCTAATTTTATTCTTTTTCTAGATTTCTAACCCTGCTAGATAATATTCTATCTTCTGGTTCAAATTCTATTCCTATCTAAATTGATTTTTGGCTTTAGACAGGAGGCACAAGCTTGCCTTAGGCATAGGCTACATGGGATCTATTATCTTGGCTTGGATAAATATACAGAAGGCACATTTGATATTATAATCACCTTTCCCTTTATCCAATCATGCTCAAATCTACTTGGTTCATCATCTCTATTTTTAAATCTACTTTTCTTTTGATGATATAATTTGTTGTTTTACTTGAAAACAGCTAATGGCTAACTCTTTCTACTTTTTAAACTTTTTAATCTAGCATCTCTCTAATGAAAAATAACTTTTCTAATTTTAGGCCAATCTGTTGTACGGAATGGCTATATTCCCATTCTATATGCTTTAGCTATTTTTTCCAATAAATTTTTCATTATCTAAATTAGTCGTTCTATATATTCAATTAACACTATTCTTATTATTGCTAATTTCTCTTTCTGTCATAAAAGATTTTGTGTTTATATCTCCAACTATTTTGTCTTATAATGATTTTTGAGTCTTCTTTTGGTGAGTCGTGATCAGAAAATCCGACAGGGGGTGACAAATGATGCAACTTTGTTTTAAAGCTTGCTATATTCGTTCATAAACTAAGAGAGGATAAGAGTTTTTACCTCTTGAAACTAACCTTTTATTTCAGGAATGTCTTGACTTGATTCAAAGCGTGATGACGAGTCTTACCTTACAAAGATAACGGCCTATGTACAACATTCTTCTTAATATAGTCGTTTTCTTGCAAATAATATTCTGTCTTGCTTTTGCTTCTTCAAGTTTATGAAATGATATCTATTTTATTATTTAACCGGAGCACTTGTCTGCGAGTTTTGATATTTTTGAATATGCTTTCAAATTTTTGCTCAAGACATCTTGCCTTTTTCCCCAAGATATGTAAAAATTATATATCAAATCGACCACAATATTTAGCTGATAGAGATATGCAAATATACTCCTTAGAGGGATTATTCTGCACCTTAATTAATATCTTCTTAATATTTATAACCTTACCTGTACTAACTTCTAAATTAAAATACCTTAACTTTCATGTACTAAGGTAACGGCCTATTGACAACACTTCTTCTTTAATATAGTCGTTATTCTTGCAAATAATATTCTGTCTTGCTTTTGCTTCTTCAAGTTTATGAAGAATGATATCTATTTTATTATTTAACCCGGAGCACTTGTCTGTGAGTTTTTGATATTCTTTGAATATGCTTTCAAATTTTTGTTCAAGTATATCTTGTCTTTTTCCCCAAGATATATAAAAATTATATATTAAATCGACCACAATATTTAGCTGACTATGAGATGTATGCCAAATATGCTCCTCAGAGGGATTTATTCTGCACCTTATATTAATATCTTCTTTAGTATTTATTACCTTACCTGTACTAACTTCTAAATTTAAATACCTTAACCTTTCAAGGATTATATTCTGGCCTGATACCAACTATACCAAGTTTAAATATATGCTAATATATATATTTAATATTCACTAATAAATTTTACCAATATTCTGCGGTCTATATCAGTGTGCGCGAACAATATATATGCGGTGCTATTTGATGTTGATCAGTATCTGCGGTTAATATTCAGCTTACTATTTGGCACTATGCAAATAATTGGTGCCTTACTATTTAGAAAAGTATTTCACTATTTGCAGCAATATTCAATTCTTTGCCATTATTTCAATGATATGCGTGTGTCTGATAGTTAACACGGCTAATTATTGCTTAACTTCAACCAATATGCAGGATCTATTAGCTGGCTGCTGGGACCAGATATTCGTCCTATTCGTTCTTCGCAGGTTGTGAAATTCCTACTCGGTACTCACCATATTTATCATTACGTTGCATCAGATGTAGCTAGTTACGTTGACTTGACGGTTTTAATTGCAAATTTATTAGGCAAAATTCTTATCGTCTTCCCAGGCAGTTCCACCCGAAGGGAACACTTCTCTACGGCAACGGGTTCTCACTCAACGCCAACTCTGGGCTACACGGAGAACAAACACGCAGAGGTTTCTCCTATAGGATCCCTAGCATAAGAACTCTTCCCATAAATTCAGAAATAAAAACACCAAGTGAAACCAAAGAAACTACATCATTTCAACAACATAATTTACATATGGTTTTCCCTTTCGGGAAACCCCGAAGGGATTACACACGAACTAGGAGATTACCTTGATATTCTTGGCGATCTCAGCGCCTTCTTGGCTATACTACTTAGTGGAGTGGCTAATCTACTAAGCAAGGAAGAGAGCTGGCTGCTTGCTTCTCTCGAGTGCTCTTTCTCTTCTCTGGCTTGAGTGCTCTCCCTCTGTCTCTCTCTCTCTCTCTGTGAAGAGAGCGCCTCCTTTTATAGCCGCTAAACGGCTGCCAGTGAAGCCTTCGGAGCCTCCGCTCGACTGCCAGTGATGCCCTCACTTATTTAATTTACATACTGTAGCATGCACGCGTGTCCTACTAGGGTACATGCGTGTCCTTCTAAAATATGGATAGGCACGAGAGAAAGTGCCCGACAGACTTCAATCTTCAGGAATCTTTGCCTTTCTTCACATGGGCGTTGTCTCCCGGTGGATGATTGGCTTGCCTCCAGTGTCTTCTAATTATATGAGCAATGCACAGAGATTGCTCACACCGTTGGCTTGAATCCTGAACTCTGCCTTCTTCTCTGATGCAAATATTCTGGAATCTGATGCATCAAACATTTTTTTTATATATATGGGTGGGTCTTCCCCGCCAATATGATTGATATACCATATCAATATTCGGGTTGCACCAGCGATGTCTAACATAGGATCATCGTCAGACAAATTGAAATTATATTTATCATCACACTGCTTCTTTATATCCTCAAATTTCTCATCCATTTCCTCTCTTACCTCTTTTAATATTTCTTCTCTCAACTCTTTCTTTATTATTTTTTACCATTCTTCAAATCTTTTATTCATTTCTTGGTCTATATATTCACTATCTAAAGGGTCAAGCCCCTTTAGAAGGCATTCTTGATATGACTGATATTTTGATGATCCTTCTTTTATTGGAGCCTTTGAGCTCGAAGCTTCTCCTTTTGAGGGAACTGGTGGAGTGGGTATATTCTTAATTATGCCCCCTCTCTTTTCAATATATTCTCTGGCTTCGGGATCTACATAATACATTGGTCCTATTACTTTTCCTGCCCATTTCAAGGCTTCATCGATATTATCATATTTTCTATATGATAGATCTTTGTCTTTGCTCTTTTCTGCTGCAAGCTTCTCTATTTGAATATCTTCCCAGTGCATATATATTCCTGGTTTCTTTCCATTAAATAATATATATAGATCTTTTTGTGTCTCAATTTTTGATGGTGTTGGGCTATTTTTGTTCAACGTATTGAACATATGGAAATATTCTGCAAGACTATTCAGATTAGATAGCATATAACCTCTTTCTTCCCTTTTTACGGCATATTGAAACCACATATTATCCAATATGCATCTTTGGATTTCATCAAGACGAATATGGCTCTTTGGCTTGAAATTGAATGTATTTGGAGAGAATATTTTTAATTTATTGTCCTCTCCAAATATGAAACATTCATGTCCGCTTGGGAGAGTTCCTTTTGATATTCCCTTCATCTCTGTAAAATTGATGAGCGGGAAAATATGTCAGGCAAACTATTATCCTTTCCTTTGATATGCTCAAATATTACTTTATAACCATTCCCAGCTATGGTGTCTTCAAATAAGACCCATCTTCTAGTTGAGCTTTTCTTGCTATTAATTTTATTGTAATATCGGCATATGGCTTCACAATCTGTTCGAACCGTAAATTCTTTAAATCCTAGATATAATCTAAAAGCATTTATTGCATTTACGACTGCGAGGATTTCCCTATCAATATTATTTACTGTCTTTAATTTGTAACTTCCTGAAGCATATCTGCATATCTTCTCATCTGCTTTCGGGCAATATTTACTAGGTTTTTGTTTCAATATAGCACCCCATCCTACCTTAGATGCATCTGTTTCTATTATAAAATATTTATCCTCTAAAGGCAACTCAAGGGGCTCTAAATTCTTGACTCTTTCTTTTATAGCTTTTACTAATCTTATGTCTTCGGAATTGAAATATTTTTGCCCGTTCTTTCTTAACTTTGCATACAAAGGACCAGCTAACTTTGCTAAATTGTCTATATAATTCCTAGCATAATTTACAATTCCTAAGAATTGTTGTAAAACCTTTTTATCGCTCATATTATCAGGGAATTCTAATATTTTCTTTGCAATATGATCTTGCAAATATATTTTTCCTTCTCCTATTTCATGCCCAAGGAAATTTATTCTTTCTTTGCATATTTCCATCTTCTTTTTGGATAATATAAGCCCATTTTGCACTACCTTTCGGAAGAACACTTCAAGGTGGGCAATATGCTCTTTATATGATTTGGAAAATATTAATAGGTCATCAACATAGACCAATATAAATGCTTGATTCTCATTAAATATATTTTGCATTTTTCTTTGAAATAATGCGGGTGCATTCTTTAGACCCAATGGCATGACTAGCCATTCATAATGGCCTTGTGGACAAGTAAAGGCTGTCCAAGGAATAGATTCCTCGGCCATTTTTACTTGCCAAAATCCTGCCTTTAAATCGAATTTAGAGAAATATTTGCTTCCTTGTATTCTATTGATCCATTCCTGCTTATTAGGTATATTATATGCATCATCTATCGTATTATCATTGAGCCTTTTAAAATTAATTACCATTCTGGATTTACCTCTTACTTCTTTAGCATGATTTCTAACTATAAAAGCAGCAGATCGATGAGGACTTCTACTTTCTCTAATTGCTTTTAACCTTAGTAATTCTTCGATATGCATCTTGAATTCTTCAATATCTTTAGGAGTAGCTTCTATTGGTCCTGACATAATTATATAATCTGGGTTTATAATATTTATTTTGCAAACTATAGAATTCTTATCCCAATGTTTCATTGGTATTTCCCCAATAATTTGTATGTTCTCTAATCTTTGCACAATCTTGTTTATATCTTCTTTGGATTTTATATCTCTATACCAATTTGGAGAGAAAGATTGCAACCCTATGCATTCTATACACGTATTTTCTATATGATATTCTTCTATTGCCTCACTGAGTTCTTCATCTTTGCAGAATTCAAGGGGATCTGCACTTGCGCTATAGTCAACATCTACATTGGATATTTCTATATTTTGCAAAGCCTTTCTTTGTTTCCGCACTTCAGATAAGTATGGAACATTATCTTGACGTGGGATAAATGTAACCCCATCTTCATGTATAATTGTGGTTTGCAAAGATTGTTGTAAAAATCTTAACCCTATTATCATATCATCATTTATAACCGACAAATCTCTTATTGTAATTTCATCTATTATATATTTTGTGCCATTTATATATGCTTCTATATTATATGCCAATTGGTTATGGATTTTTTTTATTCCTGACATATCGGTAGATACTTCGGCTTTATTGTCATCTATGGTTTTGACTATTTCAGGACATCTCATAAAGTATTTGTCGTGGATAATGTTCTTTGTGCATCCAGTATCTAATAGTGCCAATATTTTATAGGAAGTATTTAGTGTTAAATTTATTCTAACTGGAATTCTTATTCCTAGCACTTCTTTAAATGGTAATCGCACTATATATTTGTTTCCAAAACTAGTTATAGCATCTTTTAGTTGTATTAGCTTATCTCCTTTTTTATCTCTTACTGTTACCATTTGTTCCTTGTTCTTTTTTTTTTAGAAAGATTGCAAACCTATGCATTCTTACACGTATTTCTTATATATTCTTTTCTATTGCCTCACTGAGTTCTTTCACTTTGCAGAATTCAAGGGGATCTGCAACTTGCGCTATAGTCAACATCTACTTGGGAATTTACTATATTTGCAAGCCTTACTTTGTTTCCGCACTCAGAAAGTATGGAACAATTTCTTGACGTGGGATAAATGTAACCCCATCTTCATGTTATAATTGTGGTTTGAAAGATTGTTTGTAAAAATTTAACCCTATTATCATATCATCATTTATAACCCGACAAATCTCTTATGTAATCATGTATATATATTTTTGTGCCATTATATATGCTTCTATATTATATGCAATTGGTTATGATTTTTTTATTCCTGCCATCTGTATTTACTTCGGCTTTATTGTCATCTTGGGTTGGACCTATTTCAGGACATCTCATAATCTAAGTATTTGTCGGGATAATGTTCTTTGGCATCCTAGTACTATAAAGTGCCAATATTTTATAGGAGTATTAGTGTTAAATTTATTCTAACTGGGAATTTTATTCCTAGCACTTCTTTAAATGGTATCGCAAATATATTTGCTTCCAAAACTAGTTATAGCATTTTTAGTTGTATTACTTATCTCCTTTTGATCTCTTACTGTTACACATTTGTCCTCATTTCCGTTGCGTTCTAACTAACACATATTTTCCTGTTGCTTCATATCTCTATCTTATTTTAGTTTTTGTTCATTTATTTCCTACTAACTTACTTTAGTATCTCTAATTGCTTTCTATTTAATTATTCTATTTAGATTTCAACCTGCGAGATAATATTCCTATCTTGTTCAACATATATTTCTATCTAATATTGATTTTTGGCTTTTAGAACAGGAGGCACAAGCTTGCCTTAGGCATAGGCTACATGTGGATCTATTATCTCTGAATACTTGGGATAAATATATACAGAATGGCCGAGTGCTGCAACGGGGGAGTGAATGATAAACGATTTGATAGGAACCAGTATCTGAAACCTTGTCCGCCCGATTTGAGTCGCATCTGTGCGGGTGCAGGAATCCGTCCTACTTGCGTTCACATCTGCGTTATTGTTGAAATTGTACTTACTTGTGTCTTGTTTGATGATATACGTGTGAGTTTTATTCAGCTTGTGAAAACAGGCAGAAAATGGGCTAACTCTTTCGTCACTGTATAACACTTGTTAATCTGAGCAAGCATGCTGGACTAATTGAGAACACAATAACTCTCTTTTTCTAATTTTAGGCCAATCTGTTGTCACGGAATGGCTATATTCCCATTCTATATGCTTTAGCTTATTTTTCCAATAAATTATTTCATTATCTAAATTAGTCGTTTCTATATATTCAATTACACCTATATTCTTATTATTGCTAATTTCTCTTTCTGTCATAAAAGATTCTGTGTTTATATCTCCAACTATTTCTTGTCTTATAATGATTTTAGAGTCTTCTTTTGGTGAGTCGTGATCAGAAAATCCGACAGGGGGTGACAAATGTATAGCAACTTTGTTTAAAGCTTTGCTATATTCGTTCATATAACTAAGAGAGGATAAGAGTTTTTACCTCTTGAACTAACCTTTTTATTTCAGGAATGTCTTGACTTGATTCAAAGCGTGATGACGAGTCTTTACCTTTACAAAGATAACGGCCTATTGACAACACTTCTTCTTTAATATAGTCGTTATTCTTGCAAATAATATTCTGTCTTGCTTTTGCTTCTTCAAGTTTATGAAGAATGATATCTATTTTATTATTTAACCCGGAGCACTTGTCTGCGAGTTTTTGATATTCTTTGAATATGCTTTCAAATTTTTGCTCAAGTACATCTTGCCTTTTTCCCCAAGATATGTAAAAATTATATATCAAATCGACCACAATATTTAGCTGACTATGAGATGTATGCCAAATATACTCCTTAGAGGGATTTATTCTGCACCTTATATTAATATCTTCTTTAATATTTATTACCTTACCTGTACTAACTTCTAAATTTAAATACCTTAACCTTTCAATGATTATATTCTGGCCTGATACCAACTATACCAAATTTTAAAGATATAATACTAATATATTTTACCAATATTCTGCGGTCTATATCAGTATGCGCGAACAATATATATGCGGTGCTATTTGATGCTGATCAGTATCTGCGGTTAATATTCAGCTTACTATTTGGCACTATGCAAATAATTGGTGCCTTACTATTTAGAAAAGTATTTCACTACTTGCTGCAATATTCAATTCTTTGCCACTATTTCAATGATATGCGTGTGTCTGATAGTTAACATGGCTAATTCTTGCTTAACTTCAACCAATATGCAGGATCTATTAGCTGGCTGCCGGGACCAGATATTCGTCCTGTTCGTTCTTCGCAGGTTGTGAAATTCCTACTCGATACTCACCATATTTATCATTACGTTGCATCAGATGTAGCTAGTTACGTTCACTTGACGGTTTTAATTGCAAATTTATTAGGCAAAATTCTTATCGTCTTCCCAGGCAGTTCCACCCGAAGGGAACACTTCTCTACGGCAACGGGTTCTCACTCAACGCCAACTCTGGGCTACACGGAGAACAAACACGCAGAGGTTTCTCCTATAGGATCCCTAGCATAAGAACTCTTCCCATAAATTCAGAAATAAAAACACCAAGTGAAACCAAAGAAACTACATCATTTCAACAACATAATTTACATATGGTTTTCCCTTTCGGGAAACCCCGAAGGGATTACACACGAACTAGGAGATTACCTTGATATTCTTGGCGATCTCAGCGCCTTCTTGGCTATACTACTTAGTGGAGTGGCTAATCTACTAAGGGAGAGGAGAGCTGGCTCTTGCTTGAGGGCTGAGTGCTTTCTCTCAGGCTTGAGTGCTCTCTGCCTCTGTCTCTCTCTCTCCCTCTCTCTGTGAAGAGAGCGCCTCCTTTTATAGCCGCTAAACGGCTGCCAGTGAAGCCTTCGGGAGCCTCCGCTTGACTGCCAGTGATGCCCTCACTTATTTATTTTACATACGGTAGCATGCACGCGTGTCCTACTAGGGTACATGTGTGTCCTTCTAAAATATGGATAGGCACGAGAGAAAGTGCCCGACAGACTTCAATCTTCAGGAATCTTCGCCTTTCTTCACATGGGCGTTGTCTCCCGGTGGATGATTGGCTTGCCTCCAGTGTCTTCTAACTATATGAGCAATGCACAGAGATTGCTCACACCGTTGGCTTGAATCCTGAACTCTGCCTTCTTCTCTGATGCAAATATTCTGGAATCTGATGCATCAAACAATTTTTTTTTTATATATGGGTGGGTCTTCCCCGCCAATATGATTGATATACCATATCAATATTCGGGTTGCATCAATATTCGGGGAGGTCCTCCGCGCCCGAAAAATTGATAGCAATATCAATTCAAGTATATGGCCTATTGATTAATACCAATATTCACGTATCATTAATTGCTAATCAATATGCTGCCCATGTCCAGCGATGTCCATATGGTTATCGTCAGACAAATAAGAAACATATTTTCGATTACATTCTTTCTTTATTTTTTCAACTATTTCTTGTCTTAATTCCTTTAATATTTCTTCTTTCAAATCTATTTTCAATTCTTCTTTCCACACTTTTGACATATCTTCCCATTTTTCATCTATTTTCATATCTATATATTCCCCATTTAAAGAATCCACTCCTTTGACAAGGCATTCTTTATATGATTTATATTTTGGAGAAATATTATCTTTTTCATATTCGGAGCTTGATTCATCTATTTTCAACTTTGCGAGAACTGTTGTTGCCGGATTGGCATTATTTCTTTTATATTCTTCGTATTATTTCTCGATAATTGAAATAACAACTATTCATTATCTTTGCCCAATTCAAGGCATAATTGACTTTATCATATGTTATTTCTTCCAATGTCATATGTATTCCAGATTTACTCCCATTGAACAAAATATTTGTTGATATTGGTATATTTTTGTTCATCATGTTAGAATATTCCGCAAGACCATCGGGATTAGATAGCATGTATCCTTTCCTTTTTCTTTCAAGTATATTCTTATTATCCAATATGCATCTTTGGAGCTCATCAACATGGATACATGAGTTTTTGGTTTTGAAATTGAAATGATATTTGGTGAAAATTGCTTTATAAACTATTATAGTTCGAATAATGGCATCATTACCTTCCCCTGCGAATGAACTTTATCTCACTATCTGTAAATATACATATGTCTAGATAAGCATTATTCGTTTGATATCTCAAAGATACGTTATAACCACTTCTTCCTTTATTTCTGTGCTTCTAGCATCATATTCTTCTTTCTTTATTCATTCTTGTCATCTTTAATATTTCTGCATTGTCTTTCTAGTATAAAATATCACTCCTTTTCTTCTAGATTTTAAAAGATACTGTTCTACTATATATATTTTTTCAAAAATTGCTGGTTCAAACTCTATTTCCTGTCTCCCCATATTTGATTTTTAGCTTTTAGACAGGCAGGCACAAGCCTTGCCTTAGACATAAGCTGCATTTGAACCTAATATATCTTGGTTTGGATAATATATACAGAAAGCACATTTGATATTATAACACGCTCTTTCCTTTAAACCCAACCATCATGTTCGCAATTCTACTTGATTCATCATATTTCATTTTTAACCTGATACTCATCTATTAAGTCTATCTTCCATCTTCACTTTAATCCTATTTCTTGAGTCTCATTTTCTACTTCATTCTCTGTTTCAATATTGTTAGTTTGACTCATCTCTTTTTATTTCTTCAATCACATGTTAATTATAGTTTCATTACATATCTATAATTTAGAACTTTTTCTTGCTCTTCATATTACTATGAGTAATCTTTTTTTCTGGGTCCTTTATTAGGCCAATTCTACTTAGGTGATCTGGAGATGTTACATATAAAACACCCTACATTGTTTTATCATAAGTTTTTCTAGGATCATATCTTCTTAATTTCTTTTATAGTAGAAATGGGCTCATATAACTGACCTTTCTTATAGAAAAACTTTTTCTTGAGTTCTAAATTTCTATTATCTCTCTCTCCTTTGGGATTTATAATATTTTTATTCTTATCCCTTTCTCCTTTCTTCCATAATGTTAATGGTATTTTGGACAATGTTATTGCAACGAATTATATCTGTTTTCTTCATAGATCCTTTGAGCTTGTCTGCCTGTCATATCTTTCTTAGCTTTTAAAGACAAATGTTATGGCTTGAGATATGTTTTACAATATTCATTTCCTCCTGATTCCTTTTTTATATTCCTCAAAATATTATAGATTCCTAAGGGTCCAGGCAACTTATACAAAATATCTTTCTACTACTCCTATATTAACGCCCTTGCTTGCAGTGGTAGCATTATATAGTAATCTGAGAGATTCTTTTATGCCTTTCCAGCTTGTTAGGTTAATGTTTCTATTTCTCTTAATCTTTCATTTGTAATGGCAAGTATTTCCTAATTCTGGATCTTCTGCTATGATCATATTGAAATCAACATTTGCAAGTTATTCGGGATTGCTCCCTGCTCTTTTTAATTCTTGGTATCGATCAGGGCATGCTTCTTACCATTGTTTCCCATAGGAACTTTTACAGTTCTCCTAAAATGTTTCAAGATAGTTAACATATCCTTCACCCTTTGTGCAATATTATGCTGGTTTTTGTATATATTTTTTAACTATTAAACTTTTCCATATGCCCTAATTACTATTCGGCCAATCGTAATCGGATCATGAGCTGCAAAGTTTAAAATAGCACCACCATCATGTGTTTATAATTGGAAATTGTACGGCCCTTTTTAAAATCCTTCTCTTGTGTACCAATATATCTATCTGTCCAGGGATATATGTGGGTTGTTATCTCGTTTTTCTGGAAGTCCATTGTCGAGCTGATTGGTACGG
Source organism: Thinopyrum elongatum (assembly GCA_011799875.1). Taxonomy (NCBI): domain Eukaryota; kingdom Viridiplantae; phylum Streptophyta; class Magnoliopsida; order Poales; family Poaceae; genus Thinopyrum; species Thinopyrum elongatum. The sequence goes on from CM022303.1 coordinate 676,912,249, forward strand.
TCCTCCTCCCGTTTCCATCTCTTTATCGGACCGTTCTCCATATTCCCCTCTTCTTTTTTCCACTATTTTCCTACTTCCTGGCTTTCCACTTCAGCATGTCTAAAGCATGATGTACTCCCACATCATCTTAGTGAGTTTAAAAATCATTATTTTTGTTCTGGCAAGGGAAGAACGAGGAGTGCACTATGGGGGAGGGGAATCGTTATTTTATCTTCTAACTTCTAATCTTCTTCCTTCTGTTCTTCACTAACTTTCTTATTTTGGATGCAGACAAAAATAATGATTTTTATAACTCACTAGATGATGTGGGATTGCATAATTTAGACAATGCAATGGAAGCCATGGAAGTAGAAAATAGTGGAAAAAGAAGAAGGGGATATGGAGAATCGTCAGTAAGAAGAGATGAAGAAAGGGAGAGACCTACCAAATCAGCTGGACAATGGCCTCCAGAAAAAGATGACTACCAACCCACATATATCCCTGGACAATATAGATATATGGGTACCAAGAGAAGAGATTTTGAAAGGCCAGTACAATTTCAAAATTATAAAAATGATGGTGCTATTTTAAATTTAGCAGCTCATGATCCGATAGATTGGCCGAATATAATTAGCATATGGAAAAGTTTAATAGTTCAAAAATATATACAAAACCAGCATAATATTGGCACAAAGGTTGAAGATATGTTAACATATCTTGAAACATTTTTAGGAGAATCTGTAAAAGTCCTATGGGAACAATGGGTAGAAGCATGCCCTGATCAATACCAAGAATTAAAAAGAGCAGGGAGCAATCCGAATAACTTTGCAAATGTTATTTCAAATATGATCATAGCAGAAGATCCAGAATTAGGACATACTGCATTACAAAATGAAAGATTAAGAGAAATAGAAAAATTAACTCTAACAAGCTGGAAAGGCATAAAAGAATTCTCTCAGCATTACTTATATAATGCTACCACTGCTAAGCAAGGCTTTAATATAGGAGTAGTAGAAAGATATTTTATAAGTTGCCTGACCCTTTAGGATCTATAATATTTGAGGAATATAAAAAGGAATCAGGAGGAAATATTGTAAACATATCTCTCACCCAGTACATTTGTCTTTAACACAGCTACCAAAATTTACAGGCATACAAGCTCAAAGATCTATGAAGAAAACAGTATTATCAATTTCTGCAATAACATTGTCCATATACCATTACTATGGAGAAGGTTAAGAAAAAAATTTTAAATCCCAAAGGAGAGATAATAGAATTTTTGAACTACAGAAGGTTTTTCTTAAGAAGGTCAGATAATAGAACCCCATTTCTACATAAAAGAAATGTAGAAGAATTATCCTAGAAAAACTTATGATAAACATTAGGTGTTTATATTTAACTCTCCAGATCACCTAAGCTAGAACTTCCCTAATAAAGACCAGAAAAGATACTCTCTAACTATGAAAGGGCAGAAAGAGTTCTAATTATAGATAATGTTAATGAAAATATATTAACATGTGATGAAGAAATAAAAGATGATGAGTCAATATAATCAATTATTGAAACAGATGAAGTAGAAAATGAGACTCAAGAATATGATTCAAGTGAAGATGAGATAGACTTAATAGATGAGTTATCAGGTTTAAAAATAGAAATGATGAATCAAGTAGATTGCGAACATGATTGGGTTAAAGGAAAAGGTGATTATAATATCAAATGTGCTTTCTGTATATATTATCAAAGCCAAGATAATAGGTTCACATGCAGCTTATGTCTAAGGCAAGCTTGTGCCTCCTGTCTAAAAGCTAAAAATCAAATATGGAGACAGGAAATAGAGTTTGAACCAGAAGAAAAAATATTATCTAGTAGAATCAGAAATCTAGAAAATAGGATGAATATACTAGAAGCAATGCTAGAAATATTAAAAGATGAGCTAAAGAATAATAAAGAAGAAGAATATGATGCTAGAAGCACAGAAATAAAGGAAGGAATGGTTATAAAGTAATATTTGAGCATATCAAAGAATAATGCTTTATCTGACATATACTATTTACAGATATGAAGAAAAGTTCATTCGCAGGCGGAAGTGAATGCTGCATATTTCGAAATAATAATAGTATAAAGATATTTTCACCAAATACATTCAATTTCAAACCAAAGAATCATATCCATGTTGATGAGCTCCAAAGATGCATATTGGATAATAAGAATATACTTGAAAGAAAAAGGAAAGGATACATGCTATCTAATCCCGATGGTCTTGCGGAATATTCTAACATGATGAACAAAAATATACCAATATCAACAAATATTTTGTTCAATGGGAGTAAATCTGGAATACATATGACATTGGAAGAAATAACATATGATAAAGTCAATTATGCCTTGAATTGGGCAAAGATAATGAATAGTTGTTATTTCAATTATCGAGAAATAATACGAAGAATATAAAAGAAATAATGCCAATCCGGCAACAACAGTTCTCGCAAAGTTGAAAATAGATGAATCATGCTCCGAATATGAAAAAGATAATATTTCTCCAAAATATAAATCATATAAAGAATGCCTTGTCAAAGGAGTGGATTCTTTAAATGGGGAATATATAGGTATGAAAATAGATGAAAAATGGGAAGATATGTCAAAAGTGTGGAAAGAAGAATTGAAAATAGATTAGAAAGAAGAAATATTAAAGGAATTAAGACAAGAAATAGTTGAAGAAATAAAGAAAGAATGTAATCGAAAATATATTTCTTATTTATCTGACGATAACCATATGGACATCGCTGGACATGGGCAGCATATTGATTAGCAATTAATGATATGTGAATATTGGTATTAATCAATAGGCCATATACTTGAATTGATATTGCTATCAATTTTTCGGGCGCGGAGGACCTCCCCGAATATTGATGCAACCCGAATATTGATATGGTATATCAATCATATTGGCGGGGAAGACCCACCCATATATAAAAAAAAATGTTTGATGCATCAGATTCCAGAATATTTGCATCAGAGAAGAAGGCAGAGTTCAGGATTCAAGCCAATGGTGTGAGCAATCTCTGTGCATTGCTCATATAATTAGAAGACACTGAAGGCAAGCCAATCATCCACCGGGAGACAACGCCCATGTGAAGAAAGGCGAAGATTCCTGAAGATTGAAGTCTGTCGGGCACTTTCTCTCGTGCCTATCCATATTTTAGAAGGACATGCATGTACCCTAGTAGGACACGCGTGCATGCTACCGTATGTAAAATAAATAAGTGAGGGCATCACTGGCAGTCGAGCGGAGGCTCCCGAAGGCTTCACTGGCAGCCGTTTAGCGGCTATAAAAGGAGGCGCTCTCTTCACAGAGAGAGAGAGAGACAGAGAGCACTCAAGCCTGAGAGAGAGCACTCAACCCTCAAGCAAGAGCCAGCTCTCCTCTCCCTTAGTAGATTAGCCACTCCACTAAGTAGTATAGCCAAGAAGGCGCTGAGATCGCCAGGAATATCAAGGTAATCTCCTAGTTCGTGTGTAATCCCTTCGGGGTTTCCCGAAAGGGAAAACCATATGTAAATTATGTTGTTGAAATGATGTAGTTTCTTTGGTTTCACTTGGTGTTTTTATTTCTGGATTTATGGGAAGAGTTCTTATGCTAGGGATCCTATAGGAGAAACCTCTGCGTGTTTGTTCTCCGTGTAGCCCAGAGTTGGCGTTGAGTGAGAACCCGTTGCCGTAGAGAAGTGTTTCCTTCGGGTGGAACTGCCTGGGAAGACGATAAGAATTCTGCCTAATAAATTTGCAATTAAAACCGTCAAGTGAACGTAACTAGCTACATCTGATGCAACGTAATGATAAATATGGTGAGTACTGAGTAGGAATTTCATAACCTGCGAAGAACGAACAGGACGAATATCTGGTCCCGGCAGCTAGCTAATAGATCCTGCATATTGGTTGAAGTTAAGCAAGAATTAGCCGTGTTAACTATCAGACACACGCATATCATTGAAATAGTGGCAAAGAATTGAATATTGCTGCAAATAGTGAAATACTATTCTAAATAGTAAGGCACCAATTATTTGCATAGTGCCAAATAGTAAGCTGAATATTAACCGCAGACACTGATCAGCATCAAATAGCACCGCATATATATTGTTCGTGTACACTGATATAGACCGCAGAATATTGGTAAAATATATTGGATATATATTTGTGTATATATTAAATTTGGTATAGTTGGTATATATATATATATATTAAATAATAAAGCGGCTATTGCTTCTGCCTGCTCACTGTCGTCGTGTTTTTCCAAAAGAGTCCCTGTAATTTTGTATAATTAACCCGCGCTACAGTTTTAAGTGGTAAACAGAGGAAAAACGTTTCGTGTATTGGGCTTGGGACTCGGCTTGTCCTTCAGGGGAAAAAAATAGCACGACGGCCTGTCCTCTCCTCTGCGTACGCACAACAGCACGGTGTCTTCTTCCTCCATCATGGCACGGCACCGCCGCCATGAATCTCGCCGCCATGCGCGGCCGGTCTACCTCTCCAGCTGCCCTCCAGCTACGCCGTCGTTGCCCTGTTCTTCCCTTCCTCACCAACCCCAACTCCTCACCCCTATCTTCCTCCGCCTCAGCGGACGTCTCCGGTTTGGATAGGATTCGATGGCGTATTCACGCCGCCACGCGCGGCCGGTCTTCCTCTCCATCTACCCTCCAGCAGCGCCGCCGTTGCCCTGTTCTTGCCCTCCTCACCCGCCCAAACTCCTCACCCCCAGCCTCCCCCGCCTCGAGGCGGACCGCAGACGTCTTCGATTTGGAGCTCAAGTACTGCCTCCCCGGCACATACATCCCCAAGTACGTCCTCCCATCAGAAAACGACGAGGTGCGTACTCTGTTTTTTTCTATTTGCGCAAATTTAAGATCTAGAATTAAAGGATTCTAAGGCTGAATAGAAGGAGGAACAGAAAGTATGGGTAGCAATTTGTTCGCGGATTTTATTTTTTGTACCAACCTCTAAGATCCCCTTCGCTGCCATGGATTTGGATGCTTGCAGATTTGGATTGGAGCGCAACAGAGATGAGGAAGGACAAAGCACGAACAGCTCAAGTGAGAGTGAACGGATATGAACACCACAACCCTCTCAGGTGGGATTGTCGTATTCTATGGTCATATTCAAAGTATAATCTAATGTTTGGCCAAAAGCTCCATATATAATTTGATCTTTGATTTCTAGATCGCTAACCACATATTCAGAGTATCTATTAATTTTTCCTGTTCTTCAGATCTTTGGGAGGTAGTTTGATTTGCCGTGGTTTTTGCAGGGGATGTTGGCTGATCAGGATACCCAATTCTCAAACAAGCATGCTAAGATGCTCAAGATATGGAAGTTCGCCCCAAGCTCGACCACCAGGTTTTTTTGGTTCATGTTCAATGGTGGTGAAGAGTGTCGAGAGGGTATCTGATGCAGGTCCAAGATAAACTCTAATTTGTTTCTTTTATTGTGTTTAGGTGAACATGTCAAAGGTGCAGAAGGACATGATGAAGCCGTGAGTTGTCACACAGGTCACTGAACTTCTTAGGTTTGACAAACTACCAAATTGCTATTAACCTGAATTTAGTTTTATCTGAACTAAGAGGACCACATGTGCTTCTCTAACAAAGAATAACTCATTTGGTGTTCTTTTGCACTGTTGATTTTTGTTCAAATTGGTGTGAGTGTGACCTCTTTGTCATGTTAGACAAGCCTTTCTGTATCACATGGATGTGACCTGTAGTATGGTGTAGAAAAGTCATGAAAGATATTCGTTGGAATTAATTTGGCAGCAATAGTTTATCAAGTTTTTGCCTAGCCAGCTATTTCTAGAATTTCTGCAGCTGTACTTTTGTCCATCTCCCTCATGTATATATATATATATACATACTAGCAGACTAGCATGTAAATTATTTACATCAAAACTGAGACGTATCTATATACGATGAAGGCATTTTTTTTTTATATTCAGCAGTACCTCTTGCTGCAATAAAGAAAGTAGAAACATGGTTGATAAATAATCAGATTGTTCTGCCCATTTTTCATTTCACAATCCATTACAACTGTTATGTCCTTGCAATCATACCACAACATATGACGCTTCCTTGATCTGGAACCCAACCAAAGAACAATCAAGTTTGAGTCGTGCTGTTATTGGGCCTCGCTGCGACGCTGATGTTTTTGGGCCAATTTGCGCATAATCTGCTCATGCTTATCAAACAAGTTTGTTAACAGATTAAATAGTCCCACCTTGCTTCAACACCTAATTCTATCAAGTTAAAAAAAACTAATTCTATCAATTTATATATGCCAGTAAGTATGATAATTAACAAGCCCCAATTTCAGTATTTTATACTAATACTATTTTCATTTAAAGGCTGAATTTTGTCACCTTGTTGCAATGCACGGGCATATGTCCTAGAAGATATTTTGAAGGCAGAGTTCATGAAAATAAATGTCAGTCCTTTTTTCTTCTTCTGAAAAGCTCTCTTCATTCTTTTTCTCGTCTATTCTTACTGCTTGAGAATTGTTGCAGTCCATACCATGTATCCACCGTTTCCGAAGGAAAGTGTTCCTATTCTAAAAGCTGTTGTTTTGTCCTTGCAGATTTTTGTTCTATGGGATTTGTGCAGTCTAAATTGTATTGTATTTAGTTTTCTGGAAGGATGCAAAAGTCATACTCGGCTTCCTATGTATACTGATTGCTAAAGGATGCAATAGTATTTGTGCGGTGGGGAAGTGTCATTCCCTGTGCTTACCGACTGGCCTCACCCTCTTAAGAGATCTAACCCTTGTCACTGTAAGGAAAAAGCAAAGAGTATTATGACGCCATAAAGTTTGAATTCAGAGAAGTATATGCTGAAGAACACTAAAATTATTAGTCTTCATGAACAATCATCGCCTTGGTGATGATGCTTCACATGTAAGGTTTTTGGTCCTTCGACAAGGTCTTCTAATTATTCAGAAGCAATGTCAAATGGTACGTACCATTTTTTATTTTAATTTTCTTGAATTGTTAAGTTGAGAACAGATGCTTGCATTTCCATTTGGGAAAAAGAGAGGAGAAAGTGATGGATTGGAGCTTTGGCGGAACATTATTACTGTCTAGAAAATTCATGGCAATAGGGCCAATGGTAGAACATATAAATCTTTTTGAAGTAAATTCTTTTGTAACTCTCAGGCTCAGTACTACCTTGTCGATTTACACTTAGAGGACCAGAGGGGAAAATCCAAAGCAAAGCCCTACACATGCATGCACATCCGGCACATGGCTGTGACTTGAGCAATTTTAGGCCATTTAGCATCATCTTCATGTAGCCCCTGCCCAAAAGGAGCAACTGCATTTTTTCTATAATGCATGTTTGACTGAAATTCCCGTTTCTATTTTTTGCAGAGCGCTCACAAATTAAACAACCTATGAAATGGCCAGAAAGGACCGGATATCCTACTTGGTATGTGGTTTTAGAAGCGACTTAGGTTCCAGCTTGTTGTGAATTTTATGATTTATCACTGCTATATTGTTAACTACTTAACTCGATACTGAAACATTAGAGCCGTAGTATTTGCAGAGGAATTCCGAACAGGCTTCATCAATTCAATAAAGGCCTATGTAGAAACATCTATGACTTCACTAGAGAGTGGATTTGCACTCGAGAAGCAGCTCGAGCAGCTTTGTGCACATGCCTAGACCTACTTTCCTGTCGGTGCTGTTGATATGTGTGTTGTTCTATATCATTCTTTACCTCTAGCGTGTGATGTAATCCATTTTCAAACTTCTTCACCAGTGGAAGCATATATTTTACGAGCTGAATCAATAGATGTTCATTGAGCTTATTTTCATGTAAAAGTGCATGTATTCTTAGCAAAAACAAGAAAGTGTGTGCGTGCCCGACCTTATCCCACTCCGACCTTGACCATGAAGCACGTCAAACAAAAACGCCAATCTCTATCACCTGTATATTTGCCTATCACCGAGACAGAGCCAGAAGACAGTTTTTTTTATCAGTTTAGGTGTTAACTCCTTGTGACAGGTATATGTGAGTATCATTGTTGTGTAGAGATAGAAATATTCATATTAGCAAAACCTTTAGCTTAAGGTGTGACTGGTACACAATTACTCTTGGTCTCACTATTTTATCTTTTTGCTGGACATTTTACATCTCTTTTGATAACTAAGCCTTTTATTTTCTATTATTTTTTTATTCCTGTTCTGATGTCAGCTGAAACAAGAACACGAGGTACATCATTTTGCTTCTAACCTCACGCAATTAAGGGAAATTCTTTCTTTCTTTAAGCATCACCAGATTTTCGCTCTTTGTTTCAAGAATATGGTCCTTGGTACTTCTGATTATGTTAAATATTGTTTTGCTACTTGCAAAGTTGTTTAAGTGGTGAATTGTTTTTCAGGTTTCTAAGCATTTATCTTTTGTACCCGTTGCAACGCACAGGCATTTGTGCTAGTATAGCCTAAACTTTGAAGAAATAGCACATCAGGAAAATTTAGGAGCAGACCCTACAGCCCTCTCCAAGTAAATAGTGAATAATTTCTAGACCATAATGTGAGAGCACATAACAAATCGTAACATTCACAAATACACACCAGATGCACTACACTTAAAGACACATGAGCATAGATTGCAATCACAAAACCTAGCAGAAGCTAGGAAACACATTGATCAATGAGCTCGGACAAACTCAAAGACAATGAAGGATGTTGTCCCCAAGAAGGGCACTGCAGGCCATGGCTCGTGGTGCTATTCAATCCCCAGAGGATCTGCATGATGAAAAGGAAAGGTGGCCTGAGGGGCTGCGCGGTCGTGAAGGCGGCGGCATGGCTATTCTACAGGAAGCGTCGGCGGCGATGTCCTTGAAAGCATGGCGGCAACAAGAGCTTTGCTACACCTATGGGCAGTTTCATTCGGGATTCAAGTTACAGGATGCATGTGTTTCACATAAGTCTAGGATTTTTGCAGCAACATGGATGGATGTGGAGGGCGGGGGAGGGACAAGTTGGATGTGTGGAGGGTGAATTGGGTGTTGGTCGACCGGAGGAGAGGATGGTGTCGCTAGAGAAGATATGGAGCTGGAGGAGGAGCGGTCGTTGAAGGCCTTCTGCCCTAGCCACTCGCCATGAGGGATGGAGGAGGAAGGCCTTGGAGGAAATCAGGATCAAATGAGGAATAGAAAGGGAACGTTTTGGTAATAGTAATGGCATTGGTGGGTAATTCCATCAAAACTCTACAGTCATGCAGAATGGTGATTTAAGTGGAGCGGGTGAAGCACTTATTTTTCTACTCTAGTAAAATGCTCACATGCTTGATGCTACTGTGACACATGCGTTCGGAGCTGGAGAGGGTAGCTTGGCTGTACAGGGTACTGGAGGGGAGCTTCAATTGGCAAATGGAAGGATGTGCGCATGCATGTTTCCTAGGAATAGGACATCGGCTTGCATTGTCATGATGGAGCTTGGGGTTGTTCTGGACAGAGCTAAAGGTAACAAAAGGAGTGTGTTCACCGATGTCCATGTTGTTGGGAGTGATCTAGTTTTTTTTTTCCTTTGAGAACGCTAGCGCTGATAGTGTTGAGTTTATGTTGTATGATGATGTAAATGTGTCATGTAAGCGTGTGTGCATGGGTCGGATAGAAACTATAAGGGGTACGAATGGATAGAAACTATAAGGAGTACCATGAGAGGACAACACCCCCCGCTCCTCCCGGGTCGCTCGCGCGGGCGAGCCCGGAGGCTCCAAACCCTAAACCGAAAAGGCCCCAGCTTTTGCCTCCCCTGGCCGCCGCCGCCGGCGGTGGTGGCGGCGCCCGGCCTCCAAAGGTGGTGGGGGTAGTGGATCGCGCCCCGACGGGCCTCCTGCGCGCGGAGGAGCGGCGTCTGTGGGCGGCGATGGTGGCGGCCGGATTCGGCGGCGTTCGGCAGAGACGCGCAGCGGTGTGGCGGAGCACGACCGGGAGGCGCGGCGGAGCGTAGCGGGGAGGCCCGGCGGAGATCCTGGTGCGCGGTGGCGAACTGCATCGCGGCGGCGCGGTGGTTTCTACGACGCGAGATCCAGTGGAGTTGGTGGCTGTCCTGGGCCATGGAGGCGACGGCGGCACGAGATCTAGTGGAGTTGGTGGCTGGCCTGGGCCTTGAGGCGACGGCGCTGTAGTGGGAGATTCTCCGGGTCCGGGCGGCGTGCTGGCTCCCCTGGTGGCGCATTGGTTCCTCTCGTGGTGACGCCGCGGGGGGTGCTGGATGGTGGTGGCGTTCGTGAGCCAATCTGTGGCATCTCGCTTCTTGGGGCCGCAGCCGTGGTGTGGCTGTCCGCCTGGAGGTTGCGTGACAGCTGCCGGCGGTGGCGGTGGCCGGGATGGTGCTGCTGGAGATTGGTGGCCGGGATGGTGCGGGCTCTCGGTTGTGCTGGAGGTGGGAGTTGGTCTGCGTGCTCTCGTCTGTGCGGGTTGGTGTTGGACCGCGGCGTTCCGACTACAACGACAAGGTGATGCGGCGGCGGCGATGTGATCCAATTTGGACAGTGTTGCCCCAATCCATTGGGCGGGGTTGGAGAAGTGCGATGTTACGGACGAAAGTTCTGCCCGTCTTTGGCCGGTGCCGGTGACGACGGCGTCTGTGGGTGTCGTTCCCCTCCTTGGAGGCGTCATCGAGGTGTGTCGGCATCTCCCCCTCGTTTTGGTGTTTGGTGTTTGTCTCCAGGTGAAAGCCTAGGTTTGGTTCCGAACCGGCGATGGCGACGTTCTTGAAGTCGTTTCTCTGTTGGGAGCATCGTTTATGGAGACTTGACATGGAGGCCCTCTTGCGATCCTTCGGTGCTTGCTGCTGCCCTAGATGGAGCTTCAGGGGCGCTATGTACGCCATCGTTGATGCTCCCAAGATGATGACTTGCTCAAGATCGACCAAGTCCCGCCACCTACTCGCCAGCTTCTTTTAGGCAATCATGGGTGGATGGTGCGTTGATTAGTGAAGTCTTGGTGGTGTGTTGTCTTGGAGGCGTCCGGTGTTGGTAGAGACGTGGCTTTGTCTTCCAGTTTAGGGTAGTAGGTATCTCGTGGTGTGGTTGTAATGTCTGTGGTGGCTTGTCTTCGGACGGCCTTGGAGTGGAGTTTGTACTACACTTGTTGTTCGCAATGAGTGTAGTCTTCTTGTAATTTAGTCTTCCATAAAAATATGGTACGCCTAGGCGTACTCTCAAAAAAAAAAAGGAGTACCATGAGCAGAGGAGGGAGACTATCGGGGAAGAGAAGATGCAATGGCGGCATCCGGCCTGGAGAACAGCCCGATAAAATGAAAACCATCGATTCAAACTGTTGTCATATGCTATCAACTACGATATCGTGAGAACTTGGAGTTCCAAGGACGAGTTCATGCGGAGTTATTTTTTATCCTAGTCCCGTTTGAATAAAGTTAAGGCTTACGAGCTACTTATAAAATAGTTTTTGATTCTACGCTTTTAGTTGAGAGTGGCGGTAGGGCTGGAGGCTTAGATTTATTTTATCGGAAAAAGAATAAAGTTGAATTGAGTTACATGTCTTCTCACTTTATTTATGTTATTATGATCATGGGCGAGAACGTTGTGGTTTGGTGTTCTACGGGTTTCTATGGATACCCGACATGGAATGATTGTCTTGGGTTGATCTTCACGGGCTGCACAATCATGCATCATATCCCGGCGTGGTGCTTGGTGATTTCAATGAAATGTTTTATTCATGTGAGAAAGAAGGAGGCAATGCAAAAGCAATTGCATTATGCAAAAGAATTGTGATTGTCTGGTGGATTGCAGTATGGAAGATTTGAGGTGTATTGGTGACTCGTTCACTGGGAATAGAGGTGACTTTAAGGAGAGACTCCACCGTGCAGTTTGTAACATGGAGTAGGCAAAAAAATCATCATGCAGTGGTAATTATGGAGGAACATGTGCACTCAGATCATCGCCCACTGGTCCTATACATGGAATACCATTAGGCCTTGTACAATGCTAGGTGCTTAGGGAGGTGCTTAGAAAAATAAACCGGGCTTTTCTGAAGCACCAGTGTCTATTTCTATAGGAGAGACGCCTAATTAAGCGTCTACCCTGTACAAATAAGCACCGGTGATTAAGAAAAGCTTAGTTTATTTCCTCAAGCACCTCCCTTAAGCACCTTGCATTGTACAAGGCCTTATGGGAATCTGTCAGGTCGGCAGGGCCGTAAAGTGGAGTTGATGGCTACATGAAGAGACCGTTGTAGAAATTGTGCATGTTGCATGGGAAAAAGCCAAGATGGCTGGCATTGGGCCTTCTCTTTCCTCGCGTACTCGAGTTGTGCATGATTGGGGCTTTGAGACATCGAAGGGCCGAGAAGGAAGGATTAGCAAATTAAAGGAGTTGGAGAAGTTGCGTTGGGGCCCTCTAAGTCTGCTGAACAGTGAGATACACCAAAAGGCATTTGAGATCTTAGAATGAAGCCGTTCCAGTACCCATACATCGCAGGTAACAGTTACGAAGTCACTCGGATCCCAAGGAAGCAGCACGACCAAGAAAAGCCGGTTCACGAGTGCACTGGTGATCTTCGAGAGGAAACCACCGCTGCATTGATCACCAAACCCATCATGATATGCAGAAACAGAGCACTGGGTACTGGGGACAGTAGATGCCAAACCACCAACATTCCATGTCATATGCAACCCATCCTTCCCACCATTTTCCTGCCCAAGAATGCACCACAAGAGTTCAGGGTGTAAGGTGCCCATCCAAAAAAACCTAAGCGGTCTCCCACTAGAGCAGTGCACTGTCATATTGTATCGTACTGTTGTTCCCATGGCTTGAATAGGCAGAAGTGAGATAAAGCACACTACAGGATAGTGTTGTTGTCAACTAGTACGGTTGTCAAATAGCCCCTGAAATCCACATCAAACTTGAGACCCACTGAAGCCTGAAAAATAAAGCACTTGTGGTCCAGGAAAACCTCCATGTTGCTGATGGTGTCACTACCCAGTTGCAAGTGCAAGCCATATGTGAAGCTGACACATAGATTAATCATAGTGTAAACTGGGTTCTGCACTGCCACCACTCTACTGATTAGCAACGGAGACCGTGGAAGCTTGGGCTGCGACAAGGACACTTCCTCACATACTTCATTGGTTAGCTGTCGACATGGACCAACCCTTACTTGCAACACCCTTGATGATGTAGTAACAGGGAATATTTCTGTGAATTCTTCCCGAGGGTACCAATTGAAGAGGGTCATGCTCCCAGAACTTGACAACAATCTACCTTTGTTTCCTCCTGTTTGCCCAAGCGGTAGGAAGATATTAGCCTTTGAATTTCCTTGAGTACCAAAAGGTGGCTTCCATGAGTACTCTGCTTCATCTGTGCTGACGCTCTCGCCAAGGTATGTTGTCAGACCATGTGCAGCCTTGGCAGCGGTGAAGGAAGGCCATGGCCTTGGCCGTAGCCCTTGGCATTGCCGCATGATACTCAGGATCACATGAACATCTCGGTGTTGTTGATGAGGCACCTGGTCGAACACCTCAAGGATGACTTGGTGTCCAGCTCGAGGGCAACAAACAACCATCACGGCTGGGCTGGGCAGAACTCCGGAGGCTCCGTGAAGGATGCAGCCACACTCCACAGAGTTAGTGGCCGCATCCCTAGGTTGCTTCCGCCGTGGCTACTGGTTGAGTAGGGGGTGGGGATCGATGCAGCACCACTGCTAGCAACGCTGTCGAGGGTTCCATCGCTTGCCGCAGGTGCAGCGAGCACGGGGACAATGGCGGCGGTGGCCGTGAGCGACGTAGGTGTCGTGGCTGGGGTGAACGCAGAAGCCAATGTGGCACCCTTGTAACTTGGGCATTCCGTCAAACACATGGCATGCAACATGGTGGATGAGCTGCTGGTTGCAGAGGGGACAACCTCAACAGCCTCCTCAAAGGCAACAGTTGGTGGTGAGGAGACGTGAGGCAGGACCTCATCGATGCCAACGTCAAGGCTGGCGCCTGGGATAGTCACCGCAGGTGCAAGACCGGCAGTGGCATTGTCGTGGTCGATCAATCTCGTCGGTCGTTGGTTCTGGTGTGGGAGACTTGATGATTTTAGCATCTGCACCGACCAACTCCAGCAACTCGCGCACGACGTCCCGGATCAAATTGCTCAGCTAGGCTACTCATGGTGACTATGGTGGGGGAGATTTTGGAGCTGGTGGATGATACGTCTTCATCGTATCTACTTTTCCAAACTCCTTTGCCCTTATTTTGAACTCTAATTTGTATGATTTGAATGAAACTAATCCGGACTAACGCTGTTTTCAGCAGAATTGCCTTGATGTTATTTTTATGCAGAAATAAAAATTCTCGGAATGACCTGAAAATCCACGGATAATATTTTTGGAATAAATAAAAAATATTGGCGAAAGAATTAACCGGAGTGGACCCACCAGCTGTCCACAAGGGTGGGGGGCGCGCCCCCCTAGGGCGTGCCCCCTGCCTTGTGGGTCCCCTGGACCTCCACCGACCTCAACTCCAACTCTATATATTCACGTTCGGGGAGAAGAAAATCAGAGAGAAGAATTCATTGCGTTTTACGATACGGAGCCGCCGCCACCTCCTATTCTTTATCGGGAGGGCAGCTCTGGAGTCCGTTCGGGCTCCGGAGAGGGGGATTCGTCGCCATCATCATCACCAACCTTCCTCCATCACCAATTTCATGATGCTCACCGCCGTGCGTGAGTAATTCCATCGTAGGCTTGCTGGACGGTGATGGGTTGGATGAGATTTATCATGTAATCGAGTTAGTTTTGTTAGGGTTTGATCCCTCGTATCCACTATGTTCTGAGATTGATGTTGCTATGACTTTGCTATGCTTAATGCTTGTCACTACGGCCCGAGTGTCATGATTTCAGATCTGAACCTATTATGTTTTCATGAATATATTTGTGTTCTTGATCCTATCTTGCAAGTTGTAGACACCTATTACGAGTTATGATCCGCATACCCCAAGATGACAATAATTGGGATTCTTTCCGGTGATTACCGTAGTTTGAGGAGTTCATGTATTCACTAAGTGCTAATGCTTTAGTCCGGTTCTCTATTAAAAGGAGGCCTTAATATCTCTTAGTTTCCATTAGGACCCCGCCGCCACGGGAGGGTAGGACAAAAGATGTCATGCAAGTTCTTTTCCATAAGTACGTATGACTATATACGGAATACATGCCTACATTATATTGATGAATTGGAGCTAGTTCTATGTCACCCTAGGTTATGACTGCTACATGATGAATATCATCTGACATAATTATCCATCATTGATCCGTTTCCTACGAGCTTTTCACATATTGATCTTTGTTACGTTACTTTGCCGTTGCCACTGTTACAATTGCTACAAAACAGGTACTGTTACTTTTGCCACTGTTACCGTTACTTTCATACTACTTTGCTACTAAATACTTTGTTGCAGATATTAAGTCTTTCAGGTGTGGTTGAATTGACAACTCAGCTGCTAATACTTGAGAGTATTCTTTGGCTCCCCTTGTGTCGAATCAATAAATTTGGGTTGAATACTCTACCCTCAAAAACTGTTGCGACCCCTATACTTGTGGGTTATCAAGACCTTTTTCTGGCGCCGTTGCCGGGGAGCATAGCTCTATTCTTTGAGTCATTTGGGATTTATATCTGTTGATCACTATGAAGAATTTGAAAGATACTAGAACCAAGATTTTTCCCTATATTACGAGGGGAGGTAAGGAACTGCCATCTAGCTCTGCACTTGATTCACCTTCTGTTTTGAGTAAGCTTGCGACACCTACACCTGCTATTGATTCTGATATGTAGCATGTTATTGATGATGCTACTTCTGCTATGAATGATGCTTATGATACTACTACTTTGCTAGATAAAATTGTGCCATTGGGTGAATTACTTGATGAACACCTTGCTAGAGTTAGAACTATTGATTATGCTGAAGATGATGATATTTCTGAAACTGGTGAAATTATTGAAACTGAAAACTTTGAGACACCTGTTAGACCTAGCTCTCCTAGATATGAATTGCCTGTTATGCCTGAGGGTTATGTTATGGATGGAGAGGTAGCTAGGGACTTTCTTGCTTGTAAGGATAGAGATGATCTTCAGAAAATATTATGCAAGTGGAAAGAAAAGTCTTTGAATGCTAGAATGCAATATGATCCTAAATTTGCTACTTCACATATCTTTGTTACTGATAAGGATTATGAATTCTCTGTCGATTCTGAGTTAATTACTTTGGTTGAATCTGATCATTTCCATGGTTATGAATCTGAAACTGTTGAGTCACATCTCACTAAATTGAATGATATAGTCACCCTATTTGCTCATGAGGAAAAAATTCGTTATTACTATATTCTTAAATTGTTTCCTTTCTCGTTAAAGGGTGATGCTAAGCTATGGTTTAATTCTCTTGCTCCTGGTTGTGTGCGTAGTCCCCAGGATATGATTTACTACTTTTCTGAAAAATATTTTCCTGCTCATAAGAAACAAGCTGCTTTGAAGGAAATATTTAACTTTGTGCAAATTAAAGAAGAGAGTCTCCCACAAGCTTGGGGGAGGCTGCTACTTCTTGGGCTTGTGTTGGTTTTTCCCTTGAAGAGGAAAGGGTGATACAGCAAAGTAGAGATAAGTATTTCCCTCAGTTTGAGAACCAATGTATCAATCCAGTAGGAGACAACGAACAAGTCACCGAATACCTGCACAAACAATCAACAACTTGCACCCAACGCGATAAAGGGGTTGTCATTCCCTTCACGGTTATTTGCAAAGTGAGATCTGATAGAGATAGATAAAAGGTAAAGTAAATATTTTTGGTATTTTTGGTTTATGGAACGGAAAGTAAAAGATTGCAAAATAGTAGATCGAAAACTTATATGATGGAAAATAGACCCGGGGGCCATAGGTTTCACTAGAGGCTTCTCTCAAGATAGAAAATATTACGGTGGGTGAACAAATTACTGCCGAGCAATTGATAGAAAAGCGCAAAGTTATGACAATATATAAGGCAATGATCATGAATATAGGCATCACGTCCGTGTCAAGTAGACCGAAATGATTCTGCATCTACTACTATTACTCAACACATCGACCGCTATCCAGCATGCATCTAGAGTATTAAGTTCATAAAGAACGGAGTAACGCATTAAGCAAGATGACATGATGTAGAGAAATTAACTCAAGCAATATGATGAAAACCCCATCCTTTTACCCTCGATGGCAACAATACAATACGTGCCTTGCTGCCCCTACTGTCACTGGGAAAGGACACCACAAGATTAAACCCAAAGCTAAGCACTTCTCGCATTGCAAGAAAAACCAATCTAGTTGGCCAAACCAAACCGATAATTTGAAGAGAATTACAAAGATATCAAATCATGCATAAAAGAATTCAGAGAAGATTCAAATAATATTCATAGATAAGCTGATCATAAATCCACAATTCATCTGATCTCGGCAAACACACCGCAAAAAAGTATTACATCGAATAGATCTCCAAGAACATCGAGGAGAACATGGTATTGAGAATCAAAGAGAGAGAAGAAGCCATCTAGCTACTAGCTATGGACCCGTAGGTCTGTGGTAAACTACTCACGCTTCATCGAAAGTGTAATGGTGTTGATGTAGAATCCCTCCGTGATCGAATCCCCCTCCGGCAGGACGCCGGAAAAGGCCCCTAGATGGGATCTCACGGGTACAGAAGGTTGCGGCGGTGGAAAAGTGTTTTTGTGGATGCCTCTGTTGGTTTGGGGATATAAGAGTATATATAGGCGAAAGAATTAGGTCAGGAGGTGCACGAGGGGCCCACAAGGGTGGGGGCCGCGCCCTACCCCCTGGGCGCGCCCTCCGTCCTTGTGGCCGCCTAGTGGCTCCTCCGACTTCATCTCCAAGTCTCCTGGCTTCCTTCTGGTCCAAGAAAAATCATCGCGAAAGTTTTATTCCGTTTGGACTCCGTTTGGTATTCCTTTTCTACGAAACTCAAAAACAAGGAAAAAAAACAGGAGCTGGCACTGGGCTCTAGGTTAATAGGTTAGTCCCAAAAATAATAAAAAATAGCATATTAATGCATATAAAACATCCAAAAAAGATAATATAATAGCATGGAACAATCGAAAATTATAGATACGTTGGAGACGTATCAAGCATCCCCAAGCTTAATTCCTGCTCGTCCTTGAGTAGGTAAATGATAAAAACATAATTTTTGATGTGGAATGCTACCTAACATATTTATCCATGTAATTTCTTTATTGTGGCATGGATGTTCAGATCCGTATGATTCAAAACAAAAGTTTAATATTGACATAAAAACGATAACATTTCAAGCATACTAACAAGGCAATTATGTCTTCTCAAAATAACATGGCCAAAGAAAGCTTATCTCTATAAAATCATGTAGTCTGGCTATGCTCCATCTTCATCACACAAAATATTTAAATCATGCACAACCCCGATGACAAGCCAAGCAATTGTTTCATACTTTTGATGTTCTCAAACTTTTTCAACTTTCACGCAATACATGAGCGTGAGCCATGGACATAGCACTATAGATGGAGTAGAAGGTGGTTGTGGAGAAGACAAAAAGAGGGAGATAGTCTCACATCAACTAGGCGTATCAACGGGCTATGGAGATGGCCATCAATATATATCAATGTGAGTGAGTAGGGATTGCCATGCAACGGGTGCACTAGAGCAATAAGTTTATGAAAGCTCAAAAAGAAAACTAAGTGGGTGCGCATCCAACTCGCTTGCTCACGAAGACCTAGGGCAATTTGAGGAAGCCCATCATTGGAATATACAAGACAAGTTCTATAATGAAAAATTCCCACTAGTATATGAAAGTGACTGTAACACCCCCATGTATCAACTACAGTGATCACCTCTTAATCCTGCCTTGTCATCATCATTTGCAATGCATGATCACAGTGATAATTCAACTCATTTCAATTTCCCTCTATGAAATCAATTCAAATTCAAAGTGCAAAATAAAGTTGCTCAAAAGTTGCTGGAAAAATGTTCATCTCATAGCCAATATTCCATATCATTTATTTGTTAAGGAATACAACATCACTCCTTTGCAAAAATGGGCAGTAGCATTTAAAATAATGCTATTCCAGCAATTTTTATTGCTAATTCATTTATGAAAAATACAAATGAATTCGTTTGGTCTCCAAAATATTTGTGGCACTGTCTATAATCACCAGGGATTTAATGGGACACCTCCCAAATTTTTCCTAATTGAAATAGTTGACCAAATAATTCCCTTTCTCTCTCTATTCAGAAATAAAAGCTAAAATGGAAAATATAAGTAGCATTTAAAATAATGCTATTCCAGCAATTTTTATTGCTAATTCATTTATGAAAAATACTAATGAATTCGTCTGGTCTCCAAAATATTTGTGGCACTGTCTATAATCACCAGGGATTTAATGGGACACCTCCCAAATTTTTCCTAAGTGAAATAGTTGCCCAAATAATTCCCTTTCTCTCTCTGTTCATAAATAAAAGCTAAAACAGAAAATAAGAAATAGAAAAGGCCTAAACTGGATGGGCCTAAGTGCACAGTGCACTCAGCCCAGCCCATCCGGCCCAGCCTCTCTCTCCCCTTCTTCTACCTCTCTCCCTCTCTCCTTCGTGTCAGCGCACGCGCATGCCCGAGCCGCCGATTGCTACGCGCCGGCCATCCGCCGTGCTTCTCGCATGGATAAGACCTCTGCGGCCTCCCCTGGAAACCCTAGACCCCCACTTGTCCCCTTGTTCTCTCTCGCGCGCAAAAGCGGCGGCGCTCGGATGTAGCTGTCGCCGTCGCCGCTCGATTCCGTGGCCGCTGCCGTCCCCGAGCGACGAGGCCGCGTCTAGAAGGACCGCCAGCGAGTGCTACATCCTCCCCTGTCAACCACTCGAGCCGGGAGACTCCACAACGCCCGCTCCGCTGTCTTCTTCAACCTAAGGATCGCCGGCGTTCGTCGCCGATTCCGGCTACCTCGCGCCCTCTCCGAGCTCGCTGCCACTCCCTACGTCCCCGCTGTGAGCTCCCCTTTGTTTCCCCTCTGATCTCTGCCTCACGCGCGTTCCCTATGCTACTCGCCGCCATTGCCGTAGCTCGCCTCCGCCACCGTACTCGTCACCGTGGCCACACTAGCCGTCAAGCTCAAACGAGCTCGGGTTCGTGCTCAGCACGCCCGTGCGAGCCCAGAGCACCCCTCCCCGCGCTCTGCTGAGCCCCGTAGTGCCAAACCCGAAAGCGGCCGAACTTCAGCGACCGCCCCGCCGCTCGCCGTCGTCGTTCCAGCCCGTTACCGGCCGCGCCGCCACCGTAGATGGATGCGGCGTCGAACGCCCGATCGAACGCGTCTACCCGCACCTTTCCCCGTGCCCCGTGGCGTTTTTCCGGCGAAGTCCGGCGACGCTCCGCCGCGGAAATGGTCGCAGGCGCGTCTCCAGCGCCGTCCGCCGACGTGGCCCACCGGGCCCCACCTCACAGCCACTGACCGCGGGCCCCACAGGCCCCAGATGACTGGCTTGGCCCAGTCAATTGCTGGCTGGGCACCCGTGGGCCACTGATGTGTGGGTCCCGCGCGTAATTAATCTAATTTGAAATTAAAAATTTAATTAGTAATTAGGATAGTCACTGACTAGTGGGACCCACCTGCTAAATAGGTTAATTAGTTTAAACCAACTCTGTTTATTTAGCTGAGTCACTGACCAGTGGGTCCCACTGGACCCACAGGCCAGATTTGACCTAGTTAGCGTCCAGTTGACTGCTGACGCAGAGATGACATCACCCTGACGTCATATTCCTTTTTAGGAAATTCTGTTAATTTGAATAATTTCAGATAATGTTTTAACCTTTGAAAATTCATAGAAATTAAACCGTAGCTCAGATCGAAAAACTTTATATATGAAAGTTGCTCACAACGACGAGACGAACCCAAATATGCACTTATCATACCTGTCACATGCCTCTAACACTGCAAACATGGAACTTTCCCCTCCGTTTCATCTGTCCGATAATCACCCGAAGCTGGGAGAACACTCCCGAATAGTTCCCACTCCCACTAACTTGCGTAGTACTGCATTAGGGCACACCTCGAATAATGTGCTGCCATGCTATGCTTCTGTGATTGCATTTACCTGCCTTTATTTATTGTTTCTTCCCCTCCTCCTATTCGCTAGACCCCGAGACCGATGATGACCCGATGATCGTCTACCTCGTCGAAGACCCGTTGGTGTTTGCAAAGCAACCAGGCAAGCACCCCCCCTTTGAACATGCCGATATCGCCTATTCTTTCTCTCTTACGCTTGCATTAGAAATTATTGCTGCTACTGCTTATCCTATTTCTGATGCATAGCCTGTTTTTGTAACCATTGTTGATACCCACCTGCTTATCCTAAAATGCTTAGTATAGACTGGATAGAGACCCACTAGAGACCCCACTTTGTCTCAGTTTCCCTCGCTGGATTACCAGATGACTCGATCAACATGATCGACAACCAGGCCCCAGCACCGCACATCACCCCCCTTAGTTGTACGACACTGCAGCGTTACTATCGAGTGCCGAGGGTGATACCTCGTTGAGCACTTCTGATGTTAACTCTGTAGAGTAGCTATTCAGTCGTGGTCATCGAGGGTGATTCCTCCTTCACCACTGCCGGTAATGACGCCGTCGTGCAACACCTCAAGTGTGAACTTCGAGGGTGATTCCTCCTAAGTTGACCTTGACGACAACATTAGGTGGAATCCGTCGAGGGTGATTCCTCAGGCTTCCCCCTGGTGTTTGGACACACAGTTACTTTGACTTAACACAAAAACATGATGACATCGGGTCGGCCCTGAGGGGTACCCGCGAGTGATGGGAAGTCGGGTTGACCTGGACGGTGCCCGAGAGATGAATACGAGGCGTGGCCGGGCATTCTTAGCCCTTGCCGCAAGTCCTCGAGACGGGGCGACGGGGTCACATCGATCATGAGTCTCTGCTCGTTACCGCACACCCCTAATACACTAACGATTTGGATATTTGATCCGAGTGGGCCTCTGGCCCGATAGCACTAACCATCACGTGGGAACAGTTATGGGCACTCTGCGTCGTGGCATCAGTGGAAGCTTACTGGACGTCAGCAAGGAGTGGCACGCGCCGGGTTGGACCGCGTTAAGCAACCGCCTTGATAGTGTGGGTTGCTAGGTCTGCTCTCGGCCATGAACGTAACGTGCAGGAGCGCTTAGGGCGAGGGGCCCAGCCCCCTAGGCGCATAGGGTTAGTCCGGCGGGTTGACCTCTCTGTTAGGCCTAGGTCGGGTTGCGGCGTAGCGTTTGGCCGAGGCCGGGCATGACCCAGAAAAGTGTGTCCAGCCGGAGTTAATCAAGCGTGGTGGGTAAGTTGGTGCACCCCTGCAGGGAAGAACTAATCTATGCATAGCCGGATCCTCGGTAACAGACGCTCGGAGTTGTATCCCGATCGATACAATTAGAACTGGATACTTGTGATGAGAAATGGATAGTATGGCTTTGGGATTGCTTTCTCGCAGGGAGTCGACAAAGGATCTCTGGGTGAGGTTGTGACTTATTAATACTACTGCTATATGTTGTGCTGATCTACTCTCTTCTAATGCTGCAAGACTGCTGAAGATGCTAGTCTTCGATAGGACTATGCCTTCTCTCTATTCTGGCATTTCTGCAGCCCAGTCCACATATACAGCCCTTCCTTTGATAATGCTGCATATGTAGTGTAGATCCTTGCTTACTGAGTACTTCGGATGAATACTCACGGTTGCTTGCTTCCTCTTTTTTCCCCATATCCGTTTGATGCAACCAGACGACGGAGCCCCGGAGCCAGCTGCCCCCGCCGACGGCTACTACTACTACCCTCCTGGCGAGTACTACTATGAGGAGCCGTCCGACGACCAGGAGTAGGTTCGGAGGGTCCCAGGCAGGAGGCCTGCGCCTTTTCGATCGTAGAGTTTTCTTTTGCCCCGCCTTTTAAGGGCCTATCTATTTCTCTTTTATATCTGAACTCAGATATCTGATGCTTCCACTGATGCTTGTATGCGAGCTTATGTATTCGAGCCCTCGAGTCCCTGGCTTGTAATATAAAGCTTGTATGATTTTATTTATGTTTTAGAGTTATGTTGTGATATCTTCAAGTGAGTCCTTAGGCTTGATTGTGTGCATTTGCGTGTATGGTTAGTGCACGATTAAGCCGGGGGCGTCACAGTGACAACATAGGAGACTCTCTATTATGAAGATCATGGTGCTACTTTGAAGCACAAGTGTGGTAAAATGATATTAACATTGCCCCTTCTCTCTTTTCTCTCCTTTTTTTTCTTTTTTTATATGGGCCTTCTCTCATTTTTTTGGCCTCTTTTTTTTCGTCCGGAGTCTCATCCCGACTTGTGGGGGAATCATAGTCTCCGTCATCCTTTCCTCACATGGGACAATGCTCTAATAATGAAGATCATCACACTTTTATTTACTTACAACTCAAGAATTACAACTCGAAACTTAGAACAAAATATGACTCTATATGAATGCCTCCGGCGGTGTACCGGGATGTGCAATGAATCAAGAGTGACATGTATGAAAGAATTATGAATGGTGGCTTTGCCACAAATACGATGTCAACTACATGATCATGTAAAGCAATATGACAATGATGGAATGTGTCATAATAAACGGAACGGTGGAAAGTTGCATGGCAATATATCTCGGAATGGCTATGGAAATGCCATAATAGGTAGGTATGGTGGCTGTTTTGAGGAAGTTATATGGTGGGTTTATGGCACCGGCAAAAGTTGCGCGGTACTAGAGAGGCTAGCAATGATGGAAGGATGAGAGTGCGTATAATCCATGGACTTAACATTAGTCATAAGAACTCATATACTTATTGCAAAAATCTATTAGTTATCAAAACAAAGTACTACACGCATGCTCCTAGGGGGATAGATTGGTAGGAAAAGACCATCGCTCGTCCCCGACCGCCACTCATAAGGAAGACAATCAAAAAA
This sequence comes from Thinopyrum elongatum, assembly GCA_011799875.1. NCBI lineage: Eukaryota > Viridiplantae > Streptophyta > Magnoliopsida > Poales > Poaceae > Thinopyrum > Thinopyrum elongatum. Next base: position 676,936,241 of record CM022303.1, read on the forward strand.
TAAATCATGCTCCGACTTCATCACATAACGGTTCACCATGCGTGCATGCTACGGGAATCACAAGCTTTAACACAAGTATTTCTCAAATTCACAATTACTCACTAGCATGACTCTCATATCACCATCTTCATATCTCAAAACAATCATAAGGAATCAAACTTCTCATAGTATTCAATGCACTTTTTATGAAAGTTTTTATTATATCCATCTTGGATGCCTATCATATTAGGACTAAATTTATAACCAAAGCAAATTACCATGCTGTTTAAAGACTCTCAAATAATATAAGTGAAGCATGAGAGTTCATCAATTTCTATAAAATAAAACCACCGCCGTGCTCTAAAAAGATATAAGTGAAGCACTAGAGCAAAATTGCCTAGCTCAAAAGATATAAGTGAAGCACAGAGAGTTTTCTAATAAATCACGATTCATGCGTGTCTCTCTCAAAAGGTGTGTACAGCAAGGATGATTGTGGCAAACTAAAAAGTAAAGACTCAAATCATACAAGACGCTCCAAGCAAAACACATATCATGTGGTGAATAAAAATATAGCCTCAAGTAAAGTTACCGATAGACGAAGACGAAAGAGGGGATGCCTTCCGGGGCATCCCCAAGCTTAGGCTCTTGGTTGTCCTTGAATATTACCTTGGGGTGCCTTGGGCATCCCCATGCTTAGGCTCTTGCCACTCCTTATTCCATAGTCCATCAAATCCTTACCCAAAACTTGAAAACTTCACAACATAAAACTCAACAGAAAATCTCATAAGCTCCCTTAGTATAAGAAAATAAATTACCACTTTTGGTACTGTTACGAACTCATTCTTTATTTATATTGGTGTAATATCTACTATATTCCAACTTTTCCATGGTTCATACCCCCCGATACTACCCATAGATTCATCAAAATAAGCAATCAACACATAGAAAACAGAATCTGTCAAAAACAGAATAGTCTGCGAAGATCTGAATTGTTCTAATACTTATGTAACCCCAATTTTTTTGAAAAATTAGGAAACATAGGAAATTTGTATATCAATCTTTTGTAAAAAATTCAGAGTTTTTCCTCTCTGCAGTGAATTTAAACAATTCTGGGACTGGGCGCAAAAGTTTCTGTTTTTCAGCAGGATCAAATAAACTATCACCGTAAGCCATCCCAAAGGTCTTACTTGGCACAAACACTAATTAAAACACAAAACCACATCTAACCACAGGCTATATGAATTATTTAATGAAAAACAGAACCTAAAAAGCAAAAACAAAAAATAAAATTGGGTTGCCTCCCAACAAGCACTATCGTTTAACGCCCTTAGCTAGGCATAAAACACGAATAGATCTAGGTATTGTCATCTTTCCCCTTTTGAAAGCAAAGAGAGAATTTCTTATCCATGGCATTTATCTTTATATTTTGTGAAATCACAAGGCCATTAATAGTAGAAGAAAGATTAAGCATGTTACAAAAATTCACATCTAAGCTAGCCTTCATCTCTTTGATTGTTTCATTTTGGTAAAAGCACATAAGAGCGGTTGATTCAACATTTTCTCCTTTGGGGTGCCCAAATATGGTTTTCAACTTCTCATAAGTATCAATGGAATCCCCTCCAAGAAAACCATTTTCAAATATAGAATCCAAAACTTGCTTGAAAGAGGGAGGCAAACCAACATAAAAGCTTTTCAAGTATATCTCAATCTGATATTGGGGCACATAGCTAGCTCGGATCCTCAACAGCCTATCCCAAGCATCTTTTAAAGATTCATCAAGCAAATAACAAAAAATTCCGGGATCATCTTCATCAAAATTGTCCTTAACGACCCCGGTAAGTCTTTCCATAGCATCATTATTGATGAGCTTAGAGAGGACAGAGGGGCTATCCAAAGCATTAAAACTCGGGAGAAAACCCTTAGCCCTTTTAAGGTCGGCCATGGCGATAGAGAGGAGAGCTTAAGTAAACGCGAGAACAGCAAGAGGAAAGGCAAATCTTTTCAAAAATCGTTTTAGAAGTGGGGGAGAGGAAAACGAGAGGCGAATGGTGAATAATGTAATGCAAGAGAGGAGAGTTTATGATGGGTACTTGGTATGTCTTGACTTGGCGTAGATCTCCCTGGCAACGGCGCCAGAAATTCTTCCTGCTACTTCTTGAGCTTGCGTTGGTTTTTCCCTTGAAGAGGAAAGGGTGATGCAGCAAAGTAGAGATAAGTATTTCCCTCAGTTTGAGAAACAAGGTATCAATCCAGTAGGAGACAACGAACAAGTCACCGAATACCTGCACAAACAATCAACAACTTGCACCCAACGCGATAAAGGGGTTGTCAATCCCTTCACGGTTATTTGCAAAGTGAGATCTGATAGAGATAGATAAAAGGTAAAGTAAATATTTTTGGTATTTTTGATTTATGGAACGGAAAGTAAAAGATTGCAAAATAGTAGATCGGAAACTTATATGATGGAAAATAGACCCGGGGGCCATAGGTTTCACTAGAGGCTTCTCTCAAGATAGAAAATATTACGGTGGGTGAACAAATTACAACCGAGCAATTGATAGAAAAGCGCAAAGTTATGATGATATCTAAGGCAATGATCATGAATATAGGCATCACGTCCGTGTGAAGTAGACCGAAACGATTCTGCATCTACTACTATTACTCCACACATCGACCGCTATCCAGCATGCATCTAGAGTATTAAGTTCATAAAGAACGGAGTAACGCATTAAGCAAGATGACATGATGTAGAGGAATTAACTCAAGCAATATGATGAAAACACCATCTTTTACCCTCGATGGCAACAATACAATACGTGCCTTGCTGCCCCTACTGTCACTGTGAAAGGACACCGCAAGATTGAACCCAAAGCTAAGCACTTCTCCCATTGCAAGAAAAACCAATCTAGTTGGCCAAACCAAACCGATAGTTCAAAGAGAATTACAAAGATATCAAATCATGCATAAAAGAATTCAGAGAAGATTCAAATAATATTCATAGATAAGCTGATCATAAATCCACAATTCATCGGATCTCGGCAAACACACCGCAAAAAAGTATTACATCGAATAGATCTCCAAGAACATCGAGGAGAACATGGTATTGAGAATCAAAGAGAGAGAAGAAGCCATCTAGCTACTAGCTATGGACCCGTAGGTCTGTGGTAAACTACTCACGCTTCCTCAAAAGGGTAATGGTGTTGATGTAGAAGCCCTCCGTGATCGAATCCCCCTCCGGCAGGACGCCGGAAAAGGCCCCTAGATGGGATCTCACGGGTACAGAAGGTTGCGGCGGTGGAAAAGTGTTTTTGTGGATGCCTCTGTTGGTTTGGGGATATAACAGTATATATAGGCGAAAGAATTAGGTCAGGAGGTGCACGAGGGGCCCACAAGGGTGGGGGGGGCGCGCCCTACCCCCCTGGGCGCGCCCTCCGTCCTTGTGGCCGCCTCGTGGCTCCTCCGACTTCATCTCCAAGTCTCCTGGCTTCCTTCTGGTCCATGAAAAATCATCACGAAAGTTTTATTTTGTTTGGACTCTGTTTGGTATTCCTTTTATGCGAAACTCAAAAATAAGGAAAAAAAACAGGAACTGGCACTGGGCTCTAGGTTAATAGGTTAGTCGTAAAAATAATATAAAATAGCATATTAATGCGTATAAAACATCCAAAACAGATAATATAATAGCATGGAACAATCGAAAATTATATATACGTTGGAGACGTATCAGAGGATTCTCCAATTACTTAATGCTTTGCCTGATCATCCTCTCAAGAAAAATGAAATACTTGATATATTTTTTAATGGACTAACCGATGCTGCTAGGGACCACCTAGATAGTTGTGTTGGTTGTGTTTTCAGGGAACGAACTGTTGAGCAAGCTGAATTGCTATTGAATAATGTATTGAGTAATGATAATGATTGGACGCTTCCTAAGCCAACTATGAAGAAAAGAGGTATTCTATTTCTCAGTCCTGAAGATATGCAAGAGGCAAAGAAATCTATGAAAGAAAAAGGTATTAAGGCTGAAGATGTTAAGAATTTACCACCTATTGAAGAAATACATGGTCTTGATAACCCGACACAGGTAGTAGAGGTAAATTCTCTCTATAGATTTGATGAAGGTGACATTCCTCATAATAAGTCTGCTAGTCAATGCTTGGACGAGTTTGATAATTTTATTGTTAAACAAGAAAATTTCAATGCTTATGTTAGTAGACAATTGAAACGTAATGCTTATATGCTTGACTTCTTGGGTGATTACATGAGTAGAACTGTTAGTGATCTTAAGATTATTAGTAAGCATGCTTCCATGGTTAAACCTCAAGTAGAACAAGTACTTAAGGCACAAGATGATTTGCTCAATGAGTTGAATAGTAAGAACAATGATAATGCTGTTAGGATTACGACTAGAGGTGGCATAAATGACCCAGGAACCTCTGTATCCCGAGGGCCATCCTAAGAGAGTTGAGCAAGATTCTCAGAGAATTAATACCGATGCACCTAGTCCTAGTAATAAAAAGAAAAAGAAAGGTGATAGGACTTTGCATGCTTCTAGTGAACCTGTTATAGACACACCTGAGAATCCCAATGACATTTCTATTTCTGATGCTGAGACACAATCTGGTGATGAACATGAACTTAGTGCTAATGTTAATGATGATGTTCATGTTGATGCTCAACCTAGTAATGATAATGATGTGGAGGTAGAACCTGCTGTTGATCTTGATAACCCACAATCAAAGAATCAACATTATGATAAGGGAGACTTCATTGCTAGGAAACATGGTAAAGAAAGAGAAACATGGGTTCAGAAACCCATGCCCTTTCCTCCTAAACCATCCAAGAAAAAGGATGATGAGGATTTTGAGCATTTTGTTGAAATGCTTAGACCTGTCTTTTTGCGTATGCGTTTGACTGATATTCTGAAAATGTCTCCTTATGCTAAGTATATGAAAGATATTGTGACAAATAAAAGAAAGATACCGGAGGCTAAAATTTCCACCATGCTTGCTAATTACACTTTTAAGGGTGGAATACCAAAGAAACTAGGAGATCTAGGAGTACCAACTATACCATGCTCCATTAAAAGAAACTATGTTAAAACTGCTTTATGTGATCTTGGAGCCGGTGTTAGTGTCATGCCTTTCTCTTTATATCATAGACTTGAATTGAATAAGTTGACACCTACTGAAATATCTTTGCAAATGGCTGATAAATCAACTGCTATACCCATTGGTATTTGTGAGAATGTGCCTGTTGTGGTTGCAAACGTTACTATCTTAACGGACTTTGTTATTCTTGATATTCCCGAGGACGAAAGTATGTCGATCATCCTTGGTAGACCCTTTTTGAATACTGCAGGGGCTGTTATTGATTGCAACAAGGGCAATGTCACTTTTCATGTTAATGGTAATGAGCATACGGTACACTTTCCGAAGAAACAACCTCATGTTCATAGTATCAATTCTATCGAAAAAAATTCAACAATTACTATTGGAGGTTTTGAATTCCCTCTTCCTATTGTCAAAAAGAAATATGATATTCTTATTGTTGGGGACATGCATATCCCCATTGAGGTAACCTAGTGTTATTCGAAAGTTCTCCGGTTTCATATCATTCAGAAGAAGTTTGTTAATAAGACTTGATCAACCTTGTTAATGGATTCCTTCTGATGGGCATGAGATGGATGAATTTAGAAAGCACAACTTTTTGTACCTACTTTTTACTTTCTGTTATTTAGAATAAATAAAGCAAAAATAGTATTATTCGTCTGTTTTCTGAATTATCCGTGCAATAAAAAATGTCCCAAAAATAAAAGTTCTCCAAATGCCCTGAAAATTTAGTATGATTTTTTATAGAATATTTTAGAATTTCTGGCACTGAGAATGCACCAGGGGGATGCACCAGTGGACCACAAGTGGAGGCGCGCCCCCTGCCTTGTGGGTCCCACGTGGGTTCCCCTCACTTATTCCAGCGCCCATACACTTCGTCTTCCTCCAGAAAAAAATCATCCCGTTGCTCAAACCCGTGTTCTTGCTCATCTTGCTGCCATTTTTGATCTCCTTGTGCAAATCTCCATTTGCAAAACTGTTTTGGGGGATTGTTCTTCGGTATGTGACTCCTCCAATGGTCCAATTAGTTTTTGTTCTAGTACTTTATATATTGCAAATTTTTGCTGCTGTGGTGACCTTGTTCTTGAGCTTGCATGTCAAATTTATATGGTCCAAAGTAGTTTTGATGCATGATATAGCCTCTAGGCACTTGTGGGAGTAGTTTCTATCGATTTTGTTGAGTTTGTTTCACTTTTATTTTGAGTCACTAAAAATTTCAGAAATTTTTCAGAGGAAGAAAAATGTTTAGGAGAATATACCAAGGTGGTTCCTCTAGCAAGAAAGCCCCTAGGCTCGCGATTTATGAGCCCGATTTCGAACCACCGAGGGAGGCTCAAGTGCGGCCTTGTGAATGGCCGTTGGATGAATTCATGGTTCATGCTGGTTTCAAGGAGGAATTTGATGCATACATACAAAACGCTGATCTGGAGAACTTCGTGTCTGATAAGTGCCGTCAGTATTACCACCTCACTGATTCATTCATGCGAAGATTTAAGTTTACATATCAATGCAATACTAGCATTGTTTTATTTGATCTCTATGATAAATCATATACCATGGACCTTGAAGATTTTAATGATGCATGCCAAATTCCACAGTGAGGCATTCATAGTGAGCCTCGCAAAACTGAATATAATGATTTCCTTGCTAGCATCACTGTGGGAGAAACTATAAGTATTACACAAGCTACCATAGGGAGCATTCATTTTCCTGCCATACATTACTTCGCTCTCTTTATAGGTAGATGCATTAATGGTAAGCATGATCATAGCCACCTTTGCGCCTCGGATCTTAGTGTCCTCAAGTGTGCGGTAACGGGTGACAGACGATATAACTTGGGGGCTATTATTGCAAGGAGGTTATATCTTAATGCTAAAGATGGAGATTTCTTTGGTGGGATTTATGCCACCCGTCTGGCTAATTATCTCGAGGTACCCATAAGGGGAAATGTCATTGAGTTACCACCTACTTTCCTTGATTATAATGCTATGGTACGCTACCAGTTTCTTGAGAGGAACGAACAGTCCCTCCTGTACTAACTAATCTTTGACAGGCAGCGCGCTGTCCATATTACTCTCCCTGCTCCCGCCTTCTTTGATTTTCAGGTAAAAGGGAGATATTTTATAACTAGAGAAGAGGCAAACGACTATGAGAGAGAGGTGGAGGCCGCTCGCCTCCATGCTGCAGCCCTTCAGGCAGTAGCTGCCGCATCCCAGTACAACCCCGACTACAACTTTGGATATCCGCCAGGCCAGCCGTGGGCATACACCAACTTAGGCCAAAAGCCTAAGCTTGGGAGAGTACGTATTTCTCACCGGCATTACATTCATGTTCACACACTAATCTCAGTTGTCAGTGTTCATAATTTTTCATTGTATCATCCATGTCAGTTTATTTTTCTTGCTTTCTTCTTGTGTGATTGAAAAACTTTGAGAAAATCCAAAAAAAATTAGTTGTAGTTTCTTTTTAGTTTACTTTCCATGTTTAGCTAGTTGTAGTATTAAAAGAAAACCCAAAAAGATTTCTCGTTCTTTTTTGCTTGTTGGGAGCTTTCCCGTGTAAATAGTTTTTCTCGTTCTTGTTTTACTTTCTTTAGAAAAACAAAAACTCCAAAAACATTTCAGTGCGTTTCTTTGAAATTCTTTTTCCTTTCTTTGGGTCGAGAGGAGAAGACCACGATGAAAATGATGAGTGGCTCTCATATGCATTATTGTTGATCTAACAAAGAGCCCAAATTACTTTGTCTTCTCCTTTGAAATAAATGTTTGCAGATTCCAGCTTAGTCCAATGCACGTGCACTATTATTATTATTCACACCATTCGGTCGTGCAAGTGAAAGGCAATAATGACGATATGTGATGAAATGATTGAGATGAGGAGAAGCTGGTATGAACTCGACCTATCTTGTTTTTGTAAATATGATTAGTTCATCGTTCTTGATTCAGCCCATTATGAATGAAACATGTTTGCAATGACAATTAGAGATTATAGTTACTCATGCCATGCTTAATTAGCTAGGAGTTTATAATGGTTTACCTTGCGTGCCAACATGCTTTTAAAATGGTTGTGATGCAGTATGATAGGATGGTATCCTCCTTTGAATGATTCTAGTGGCTTGACTTGGTACATGTTCACGTATGTAGTTGAAACAAAATCAACATAGCCTCCACGATATTTATGTTCATGGTGATTTATATCCTACTCATGCTTGCACTCAATGTTGGTTAATCTCAATGCATGTTTATAATTTTTGTCGCTCTCTAACTGGTCGCTCCTCAATCTTTTGCTAGCCTTCACTTGTACTAAGCGGGAATACTGCTTGTGCATCCACTTCCATAAACCCAAAGTTGTTCCATATGAGTCCACCATACCTACCTATATACGGTATTTACCTGCCGTTCCAAGTAAATTTGCATGTGCCAAACTCTAAACCTTCAAATAATAATCTGTTTTGTATGCCCGAATCACTCATGTAGCGACTGGGGGCTGTCAGTATCTTCCATGATAGGTGGGTTATTCTCACGATGAGTGTTTATTCACTTGTCATTCATGAGAAAGTGGCTGGTATTCGGGATGCCCAGTTCCATGCTCGAAATCAAATCAAAATTTATTGTCAAACAAAACTCCCCCAGGACTGTTGTTGGTTTGGACGGTACCCGTTGTTTCGGACCAGCCGTGGAGTGTGCTTGTTGGTGGAGGGGGAGTAAAAACTTTACCATTCTGTTTGGGAACCACCTATAATGTATCTAGTATGGAAGATACCGAGATCTCTTGGTTGCTATGTTGACAATGAAAGCATACCGCTCAAAATTATATTTATCTCTGTTTCAAAAAGCTCGAGCTCTGGCACCTCTGCAAATCCCTGCTTCCCTCTGCGAAGGGCCTATCTATTTAGTTTTATTGCTGAGTCATCATCCTCTTATAAAAAGCACCAGTTAGAGAGCACCACTGTCTTTTATATGCGTTGTTATTAATTGATATTGAGTATGACTGTGACTGGATCTCTTTTACCACAAATTATAATGTCTAGTCAGTCCTTGATCTTCAGGGGTGCTCTGCATTTATGTTTTGCGGTCTCAGAAATGGCTAGCGAGATACCATTTTGTCATATTATATCATGATTGCTTTGAAAAAGTGTTGTCATCCGAGATTTATTATTATTGCTCGCTAGTTGATTATGCCATTGATATGAGTAAATGTGAGACCTAAATGTTATTGTGAATATGGTTAGTTCATAATCTTTGCTGAAAACCTGAATGCTGGCTATATATATTTGTAACAACAAGATCAAACAGAGTTTGTAAAAGTTTTTCTTTATCACTTTTAGTTTGTCAACTGAATTGCTTGAGGACAAGCAATGTGTTAAGCTTGGGGGAGTTGATACGTCTCCATCGTATCTACTTTTCCAAACTCTTTTGCCCTTGTTTTGGACTCTAATTTGCATGATTTGAATGAAACTAACTCGGACTGACGCTGTTTTCAGCAGAATTGCCTTGGTGTTATTTTTGTGCATAAATAAAAGTTCTCGGAATGACCTGAAAATCCACGGTTAATATTTTTGGAATAAATAAAAAATATTTGCGAAAGAATCAACCGGAGAGGACCCACCAGTTGTCCACAAGGGTGGGGGACGCGCCCCCCTAGGGTGTGCCCCCCTGCCTTGTGGGTCCCCTGGACCTCCACCGACCTCAACTTCAACTCCATATATTCACGTTTGGGGAGAAAAAAAATCAGAGAGAAGGATTCATCGCGTTTTACGATACGGAGCCACCGCCACCTCCTGTTCTTCATCGGGAGGGCAGATCTGGAGTCCGTTCGGGGCTCCGGAGAGGGGGATTCGTCGCCATCATCATCACCAACCTTCCTCCATCACCAATTTCATGATGCTCACCGCCGTGCGTGAGTAATTCCATTGTAGGCTTGCTGGACGGTGATGGGTTGGATGAGATTTATCATGTAATTGAGTTAGTTTTGTTAGGGTTTGATCCCTAGTATCCACTATGTTCTGAGATTGATGTTGCTATGACTTTGCTATGCTTAATGCTTGTCACTACGGCCCAAGTGCCATGATTTCAGATCTGAACCTATTATGTTTTCATGAATATATTTGTGTTCTTGATCCTGTCTTGCAAGTTGTAGACACCTATTACGAGTTATGATCCGCATACCCCAAGGTGACAATAATTGGGATTCTTTCCGGTAATTACCGTAGTTTGAGGAGTTCATGTATTCACTAAGTGCTAATGCTTTGGTCCGGTTCTCTATTAAAAGGAGGCATTAATATCCCTTAGTTTCCATTAGGACCCCGCTGCCACGGGAGGGTAGGACAAAAGATGTCATGCAAGTTCTTTTCCATAAGCACGTATGACTATATACGGAATACCTGCCTACATTATATTGATGAATTGGAGCTAGTTCTGTGTCACCCTAGGTTATGACTGCTACATGATGAATATCATCTGACAAAATTATCCATCATTGATCCGTTGCCTACGAGCTTTTCACATATTGATCTTTGTTATGTTACTTTGCCGTTACCCCTGTTACAATTGCTACAAAACTGCTACTGTTACTTTTGCCACTGTTACCGTTACTTCCATGCTACTTTGCTACTAAATACTTTGCTGCAGATGTTAAGTCTTTCAGGTGTGGTTGAATTGACAACTCGGCTGCTAATACTTGAGAATATTCTTTGGCTCCCCTTGTGTCGAATCAATAAATTTGGGTTGAATACTCTACCCTCGAAAACTGTTGCGATCCCCTATACTTGTGGGTTATCAGTGGATTGGCTCTGAATATGAAATGATACGGTCCTAGGTATCTAGCACTGGATTTCACTCACAATCGACGAATTCAGTACAAGGGGGTAGCTAGGATTCATCAGCAAGAAGGGGAATGGGAAGTAGAGTCGGGAGGTGCGAGGAGGAGTTCGGCCAACGGCGCCAAGTTCAGGCCTCTGTTCTTCGATGCCTATTCGGCCCGTTGAGAGGTGAATATATATCTTCAGTTACTAGACCAGTCATCTCCTGTCTTCTTTGGGTTGGGGTTCCTCTCGCTCTTGGGCCGAGCAGGTCGTCCTTGGGCTTCACCTGAAGCGCTTGAGGAAGTTATTCCCATGACACGTTATTGCATACAAGACAGGACTTCGACTACAGGAGACGTGCGTTGCGCGTGCAAGTTTACTAGTCATTTCTAAAAATGTGCTTCCCTATTTAGCCCCGGAAAAAGAAACCATCCCTATTTGCGCACACCTAATTTTCATCTAACATTCTTAGTAGCCAAAATTGACAAAAGGTGTCATATAACCAATAGAATTTAGCCCATGTGTAAAATAGGTAAGATACCATCATTAGTTGCCAAAATTGGCGGAAGTGTGAAATTAGGGATAAAATTGATGTCGTGTGCCAAATAGGAAATATTTATTTCTGGTCCAAATGGGGAAGCACATTATTAGAGAAGGTCTGTATAAAGGAATCCTCTCATCGTTAGCTCGAATGGAAGGGGAACATCGGAGTTTTAACGGATATCTGATGTAGTTGAGATGGGGGCATCGTCGCCGGCGTTCCTCCCAACCACTGCTCGATAGCTTAGGAAGCGAAGCGGACCACATTAATGCTCTCCCTACCGACCTACTCCTCCCCATCATTGCCCGACTCAGATGCATCACCGCCATCGCGCGCACCAGCACCCTCTTCCGCCGGTGGCGTGGCCTCTGGGCCCACCTCCAACAGATCGTCTTCCTCAACACCCCAAGATCGAAGCGGCAATGGGCCACGTTCCTCGGCCCTCGATCATGATTTCCCTCCTCGAGATCCACGTCGCCAAGGAGGGCTGGCACATCCACAAGAAACAAAGGCTCCTCCATGGGTTCCGCAAGCCCGATGTCACCTCGCTACTCCATGCTGCAGCGTGACTTGAGCCGAAGGAGGTCATCTTTGGCCTCCCCTTGGAAATAATCAATCCCTATATCATGGATCTGCCTTACTTCCACCGTGCCACCTCGATCATGATGGAACTTCCCTTCGTCATCTGTCGTGTGCCAGACGGTGTCGAGTTCACCGCACTCAAGACGTTGACCCTGTCGTCCTGCTACATCAACATCGTTGCCATGCTCTCATGTTGCCCGCGCTTGCGCACGATCCACCTCAAGCGTGTTGGCATACATGAGCACGACCTGGCAGTCCGCTCTTCGTCACTTCAGGAGATTGTAGTGGATGGGAATTCATGGATAGACCGTGTATACATCGTTGCCCCCATGCTTAAGAAATTGACCATGTCCTTTGCCTCAATGACGGAGTTCAAAATTTTCTTCTTGGCCCCAGTGGTGGAGAAGGTGTCATGCAACTGGTTACCCAGATGGCCCATTGTGTTTGGTCTTTGGCAAATCCAGCAGTTGAGGCTGCAGGCACCAGCTGAGAGACAAGGACAATTCCCTTCACTCCAAATTGATGTCTGTGCGGTGTGTCCCCTCTCCTATTCAGTTTACTGCAAGCTCATATTAAACAATTTTTTTGTGAATTATATGTATCCTTCCAAATTGTTTCCCAGTTGTCATCTAATTTCCATGATGAGTTGGCCAACTTCACACAAGAGATAGAGAAGCATATGGTTGTTGCCTTCTTTGTTGTAGAGCTACATCTCCCAACAAAGGGGCATATTTTTGGAGCGCTTGTGTTTCATCTTCTTGGGATTAATCTAATGGGTACTGCTATGCAAAAGCTTAAGGTTTTTTGTGGAGAACAACGGTAATTATTAGCTCTGATTACATATCTCAAAATGCATTATGTGATTCATGAAAAAATTACATTATGTGGTAATTTACATCTATTTTTTTTTGTTTTAGGTGCAAGAAGGATGCAAACCAGAGTGTCCATGTGCGCCCACAAATTGGAGAACCCAAAACATCTCATTGACTACTCTCGAAGAAGTGGAGATCAATGGCTTTGAAGGAGTAGATCATGTGTTTGATTTCTTGAAACTCATACTCAAATGTTCACCAATGCTTAAAAGAATGACTTTGAATTTGTCACATGAAGTCTCGTCAAGGAAAGGTGGATGCGAAATAGCACAAAACATCTTCAGGGCATATCCTTCTGTGAAATGCCATGTTTATCTATTGTCTGGTAAGTTTGGCCGAAGCCTAAATGTTAAGCTGACATTGCTTTTCGTGATATGGAAAATCTCTAGGGTGCTTCAAATGTGGAATTGACGTTTCAATTACAAAAGTCTAGTTGTGTAGATGTATCTCACTTATTAGCTAATATGATATATAGCTACTGAGTTTGTGTGAGCACACCCTAACATCTTTATCAATACGTACGAAAGCTGAAGTGTAGAGTTAGGATTATTATTTTTGGAATTTTTTATGCAAGCTTTCGTAACTTAGTTGCCCTTTTGTCATATGCAATCTCCTCTATGTATTATGCCCTTGTTTTTTTGCATATTTACTTAGGAGCCAAAATGAGTTTGTAAATTAGCTGGTGCTTGTTTTCTCATCTGAATTTTATTACCCTTCAGGTTTTGTATTAAATTCCAGTTAATCACATTCAACACTTAGTTTGCTTTCTCGTATTTTCTAATGGCAACAATCTTTGCTTATGTTATTGCTATACATTTGCATGTTTCTGCACCGAGGAGGGCTTGTTTTTATTTGTCTCATTTTGCAGAGTCGATGCATAGAAATCAAGATTGCCCATGGACATGATTCTCATCCTCCAGTTTTTGGATTGGTGGGTGCGCATTGGGAAGAGCATCCTTTCCCATGACAATCAACTCCTTATAGTATCATTTGGTTTCAGGATTTTGCCTAGTTTGGTAGAAGCCTGCAACCGTTAAAGTGAAGCTTTGTTTTGGTAGTGCACCACTACTATTGGCTTTAGGAGCGTTGTGCTCTTGGCTATGCTCAATCAACAAAGTGACATATTTTGATCAAAATGTGTCAGTCATGCACTCCAAGTTATCTATGTTTTGATGGTTGCTTGAACCAAATGAGCTCTATGTGATCAGCTGAATTCTCATAACACGAGAACAACGTTTTGTTTTCTCTCTTTTCTAAATTACTACACATGCATGATGAACAATGATGCTCTGTATTCATTGTAGCTATTGATTTTTTGGGGAATATAGTCTCTTTGTAAAGTCACGGTGGCTGTCCCCGACAAACTCAAGCCTTCTCGGTTTGCACGTATTTGCCTTCTTTATTTTCTGAAAGATTGTCGATGAAAGTGCAGGGAATATCCAACAGCATAGCCGAGTGTGAGTTTGACTTGAAAGCAATTCAAACATGGTTCCTCAATTTTCAGTCATTTTTACAAGTCTCACAAATAATTCCACTCATGTTTGAATGTATTTTTGCCTAAAACATTCAATTACATTTCGATTATCTTTAGATACATTCAACATGCATTTCAAACATTTCATGCAAATTGAACAAATGTATCAGATAATTCACTCAGCTTCCATAATAGCTAAGCACATGCAACAAACATCCCAGGCAATTCTTTAAACCTACCATTTGTCCATTCCCATTTCAGAAAAGATTTTTAAATTTTTGAACCAGGTTTGGCTAGAAAAATCAGACCATTCATATTCCAATTAATTTTGGATACATTTAGCGGGCATTTCAGGCAATTTTCAATCAGTGCAGTCATATTTTGACGAATATCAGAATCACTCAACATGCATTACACACAAATCTAGTTGAATTTCATATGCCCCGGCATACCTCACGAAAACATATATAACATAAATTTCAAAAGCATTTCAAGCGCATTTGAGTGTAATTTCAAAACCTTTCCATAGAGATTCTAGAGTCATCAACAGGAATTAACCTATTCAGACATCTTGTAAAACCAAGCCAGGTTTCTCCTAAATTGTGACAAAACAGAAGGAAAAGGAAAAAAGAACACCGTGTGACATCAGAACTACTATATAATTAACACTTGTTCAAGGAAAAACATACGTAACTCTAGGCGCCTAGACAAACTCTCCCCTCCAAGCTTCACCGGCGAGCCCTTCGCTCCGGTCAACCGTGAAAAATAACACCAAAATCTCGTTAGGGAAAAAAACACCGACTGCCCAAGGGCGGGCAAGCAAGTGGCCTACGCTTCGCTCACATCGCCAGCTTTCTCTTCTTCTTCTTCTTCTTCTCTCTCTAAAAAGAAAACGCCTGCGTCTCCATCCACGGATCCACCTCCCTCTCCCCCTCTCACCACCGCCCCCGGCGCGCCGCCGCTCGACGGAGCCCGCCTCGCCCCCCGTCAAGCCCGCCCCCAGTCGTTAACTGTGGTAAGCGCCTCTCTACCTGCTCCCTCCCCATTTCAGCAATATTCCGATCTGCTCATCTGCTCCGGTCGTCGCGGGGCTGCGCGCCGGCGATCCCGCGTCTCGGGTTAGATCTCCAGGGGCAGGGGTTAACGCTCGTTGATTGCCGACTGTGGATGGAACAGCCACCCGCTACACGTCGGTGAATCTGACCCTCCTCGCCCTTTTCTTTTTTCCATTCCGTGTGGAGGCCATCGTACCTACCGCCAGCCCTGGCCCTGGTCCGGTGTCTGCTCTGAATATATGTATGTTGGGGGTTTGTTTGTTACAGTAGATTTTAATCTGACAAAGTAACCGCCCGCGAATTTTTGATTCGAGAACTGAACCGGGCTTGACGCTGTGAAGAAAACATATCGCAGCGAATCCGTCCGTGTGGTTATTGGGCCTGAATTGCTGCCGTCCTTTCAATCCTCTTCGGTGTGATGTCTTGGATGATGCAAATGCAGTCACAGTCATTCAATTTGTTACCTGCAAGTTTGCATTTGTTACTTGCTGCTGCCTTTTGTGATTACCATACCAGTCCAACTATTTTCTATAACGCAGCTTGTATCTTTGATGCAGAGCCTGAATTGCTGCCGGCCGACAGGGGGCATTAGCCAGCTTCTGAGGAAACTACTCAGAGCCAGCCAGTCTTCTTCTGTAAGTGCTTTCTTGAAACTCCTGCTTTCGTATGCAGTTCGTTGAAAAGCAAGTCTAGTATCCAGTTGCCTTATTATCTGTTTTGTTTAGGTTCCATTGCTGTACTAGGGCGAACTTCCTTCTTCGGCAACCGGCCTCCATCCCATTCATCGTCGCTGCCAGATAAACGACACTCAGGAGATCTACACACGCGGTGATCCTTGTTTGTCCGCGGTGCACCGTACCTGGCAGTCCTTCATAGCCATGGTGAGTTAGTTGTCCTCTCCTTTGTCCAGACCTTGTCATTCCTTGGATGCTATCATCGCCGAATTTGGGTAGCCACAGGATCTGATTAGGCCAAATTGAAAAGGCGAATTTCCATTTTTAGTGTTAAGTTGGCACATAAAGATTGGTGCCATTTTGAATGCGCTCTGTTTTTCATTACCGAAGGCGGTACTGCTACACTAACCTATGCAATGCACCTCAATACCTCATTACAAAATTCCTGTTTATATTTTCTGGTTACTTAACAGAGCATGTTTGGGAAGGTCCTGGAAGCTGATGTTAAAGTAGAGCCCAGACAATTCTAGTTTGACACCATCACAGTTTGCGATCCATAATGCTCCCTCCGTAAAGAAATATTAAAGTAGTGATCTAAATGCTCTTATATTTCTTTACAGAGGGAGTACATAACTAGAGGGGGTAGGCGCGCTCTGCCCCATCAGCTAGAACTGTTTTTTGTTTATCCATCCTTTGATGAAGCTATATGACACTTCCATTTGCAAGTTAAACTTATAAGCCATATAATTGTATGATGTCTTCTGCTTATACCAGTCAAGGTAGTCCAAACAGGAGAAAGGTAATAAGGTGACATCAATCTTGTGGGTCAAAGTACTTCAGTTAGAGTTACTCCTTTAGAAAAACCTTTCATGGGTTTAAGCGTTTGACGAAGGTAATATCAATGGTAGCAAATAGCTATCAAATGTGCTCATCGCTTGCTTTAGTTTCCCATGCTAGTTTTGTTAGTTCTGGTTTGGTCATGGTTAACATTAACTAGCAATATCTGATCCCCATATGCATTTCTCCCTCGTGGACAGGTTTATCACTCTAGTTTCATTGACGACGACGGGATCACAAAAGCCTGTGGGTGTCCTTTGCTTGCACTAAAAACTCATATAAAGGGCCCAGCCCCAGCCTCAGATTCAGGTACTGTCACAACATCAGACACATTTCGATCCTGCACGACCACGCTGAACTGCTTATTAAAATGTTGATGCTATTACAGATAAGGCGGATATAGTTGATGAAGCGATAACTTTCTTCCGAGCAAATGTTTTCTTCAAAAACTTCCATGTCAAAAGCCCAGCAGACAAATTGCTCATCTATCTGACATCTTACATCAATATTGCCTTGAAAAGACTAGAAACCTGCCGGACGCTGGCTGTCGGAACTAAGGCAATCATTAACCTGGGATTGGAAAAAGTTCCTGTTCCTGGGGAACCAGGGTTTCCTTTCCCTGGACTTTTCACTCTCCCCCAATCTCAGGAGGAAGCAGGTATATGGCTTCATCAACTTCAATTGCATATTTGCACGTGCATACACTTTTAGTGAAAGTAACTAAGCTAAACTCTTCTCCGTAGAACTAAGAAGTGGTTTGGTTGGTATTTCACGCAATTTACTTCTTGAGAGAGAAACAAGTACTTCCTCCGATCCATATTACTTGTCGCTCAAATGAATGTATCTAGACGTATTTTAGTGCTAGATACATCCGTTTGAGCGACAACTAATATGGATTGCAGGGAATAGTAGTATTTTATTCAAGCCTTAGGCTAGTTCGGCTATAAATTGGTAGACCCCGACCAAATCTAGCAGCAGATTATTCTAACTCCCATGGATTGTGATCCTCTCTAATGCAGAACTGTTGAGAAATTATCTGAAGCAGATAAGGGAGGAAACGAGCGGGAGGCTGCTCAACTGCGCGTACAGAGCTAATGGCACTCCAAACAAATGGTGGCTGGCTTTTGCAAAGAGGAAGTTCATGAACGTTGTCATCCTTTAGAGCGTAAGCATATCAGCAACAGCTTAAGAGGCGTTCGTGTAAATCCTTGTTGCACCTGCACATTTATTCCTACGATTATGTAAAGATTCTTTCTTTCGAAGTCTTCAAGTATACGTACAATGCTGAACACAGTTTCTTGCAATGTACCTGCTGTTATCATGGCCTTCACTGAATGAATCCTTCATTTTCTTCCTGTGGGCCTGGCCCGAAACTGGACCGGGTTTGCCGTCGATGCACTGTTATGCAGATTGAATAATCTATCTCAGTTATAGTTCTTATGATTGGTATCGACGCCATAATTTAGGTACGATGAACTAGCTAGTTAGTATTTGGACAAGGTTAACAATATATATTTAGTGAAAAACCCATATCACTCTGTTACTGTTAACAAGAGAAATGATTGCTTGAAGTTTTTGAATGGCCTGACAAGCGCATTTGTACCTTGTTCAGTTTTACTTTCTTTTCCATGCGTTGACTGCAGGGAGGCCTCGAACTCGTGGAGAACTTGGGCCGCGCTCTGGTTGCGGTAGAACCCGATTCTTTGGAGCTGATCCAATCCTGCAATGGTGTAGTTGAAGTCTGGAGCCCCTACGCTGCGATCTTCGTGCTAATCGGATGAAACTCCTTTAAACACACCAACCAGGGATGCAATCTTGTGACACACACTCCTAGATATTGACTATAAGAGCATCTCCACCCCCCCCCCCCCCCATCTCCACACCACCCCCCTGCCCCCCCCCCCCCCCCCCCCACCCAACAGCCTCCCCCCTTTTTATCGCCGGCGTGAAAAAAAAGGGCCAATCGCTCCCCCAGAAGTCCAGTTTTCGCCGGTTAGGACCGAATTTGGCGCCGGCGGACCCAGGCCGAACCGGCGCGCTGGGGGCGCCGGGGGAAACGGTTTTAGCGCGAACTCTTGTGGGCCCGCCGAGTCAGCGACTAGGCGTGTTCGTCGTCGGTTTTCCCCAGGGAATCAATGCGAAGGCTGCAGCCGGTCAGCGTTCCATTGATTCCTCACGGGCGGCGCAGTGAAAGCGCACCGACGCGCGTCCCGCCTCCTCCCGCCACGCGTACACACGGCGGCCGCCCGCTCACCTCCCACCTACGGCTATAAAAGTCGCCCTCGCCCCTCCCTCTCCGGTGGCCGCACACTTCCTCGCCGCAGCCCCTCTCCACCTCTCGCCGACGACTCCCCTCTCGCCCTCTCGCCGACGACGCCCCTCTCCCCTCTCTCCCCGTCTTCCCCGTCTCAAAACCATGGCCGAGGGCTACCCCGGCGACGGAGCGGCGGCCAATGGCTTCGGCCACCGCCACCTGCACGAGGCCGAAGCCCGCCTCCTGTACGAGGCGGACTACCCGGCGCCGCCGGACATGTGGGTGCCGGGCGCCTAGAGGCTCAACACCGGCGGCGTCCCAGTGCCTCCGGCGCCCATCGGCGCTGATCGGCGCGCCGAGATCGCGCGCATCCGGTCGTCGCTGCCGGAGCAAGCGCGGAACCAGCCGAGGTACGCCCCCGACAGCCACACGCTGTGGACGGCGTACTTCGGCCGCCGCCACGAGGAGCAGCTCGCCTCCACGAACGGCTCGAAGCCGTCCTCGAGCACATCGAGGCCGGCAACACGCTGCGCTTGGAGTACCCAGCGTCCCCCTCCTTCTCTTGCCGCCGCGGCAGCTCCTGGACGCCGCGGCGAATGGAGTCGGTGTCCTCCTCGTCGTTGGGCTCCCTTTCCTCTGGATCGCCGGCGCTCTGCGCTGTCAAGCCGGAGCCACAGGAGACGCCGCTCGGGCGGCGCACCCGCGGCGGTGCCCTCGTCATCAATGAGGGCGGCCGTGGCCCCTCTCCTTCCTCTTCCCGCCTCGTCAGGCCGAAGACCGAGCCGGGGCTCCTTCCCGTGAAGAAGGAGCACGAGGCCATGGCCGCCGACGAGGAGACCGGCCTGAAATGGGCGCGGGACGACTACGTCCGGCAGGAGATGGAGCGCCAGCGCCGCGCCCTCGAGGTGATCGCCGCTCGGCGCCGCGGCCGCGAGAAGGGCGACATTGTCATCCTCGACGACAGAGACGAGGAGGCGCCCGGGCCGTCCAACCCCGTCCGCCACGGCGATCCAGGGCAGGGGTGCAGCAGGGACGGTGGCGGCGTGCACGGCGGCGGCGCGACGACGACGGTGGCGGCGGCGGTGACTACACCACAACTTCTACAGGCTCCTCGGCATGTAGAAGTCGGCGGCGACGTGCTGGACGGCGGCGGCGGCGGCGTAGTAGTAGTTTTAGTTTGTTTTTAAAATTCGGCGTAGTAGTTTTAGTTTGTTTTTAAATTATGTTTTCAGTTTGTACAAATTTCAATGAAACCGCCAGAATTTCCTTTAATTTGTGTCTTTTTGTATGAAGTTTGGCCGAATTTGGTTTTCAAAAAGCGGCGTGTGGGGCGACCTTGGGTCGGCGACTGGGAACCATAGCCCCCTCACACCAATTTTTTCGCCGGCTCACCCCCAGGCGACGCTATTTCAAGCCCCTGGAGTGCCAAACGGCTGGAGATGCTCTAAGTTTAGTTTTGGGATGGTGACCCCCTAACTTTATTTGCCTTCGGTGTTGAATGGGTGCGGTACAGGGTGGTGGTCGTGTGGTTGTGGTTGTTCTGGTTTATTAATTTAAACCGGCACAACCCGGCCGCATAGCGGTTGTACCAACGCTGACTCTGCATGAGCAGAGTTGAGCCTTGGGCGCTTGTAAGCACTGCGGTTGTACCGTCCCTGTGCGAAACTGCACATAACAGTTGGATTTGTATCACACTATAAATAGGGTAGGCTCTTTCAGCGTTCACCTATCTCCTGCCTCACTCTCCGTCCTTCATTAGTGCTGCCACGCAAGAAAAAGATCTGTGTACACCTACCATATGCCCCTCTGATCCGAGTTCTTGATATTAATACCTCAAACAACAAAACCTGATGCGAGGCAGATAAGGGAGGAAACGAGCGGGAGGCTGCTCAACTGCGCATACAAAGCTAATGGCACCCCAAACAAATGGTGGTTGGCTTTTGCAAAGAGGAAGTTCATGAACGTTGTCATCCTTTAGAGTGTGATTGAGCATTTCAGCAGGAGGTCAGAGGTGTTTGTGTAAATCCTGATTGCACTTGCGCATTTATTCCTGCGATGACGTAAAGATCCTGTCTTTTGAAGTATTCAAGTATACAATGCCGAAAACAGTTTCTTGCAATGCACTGCCGTTATCGTGGCCTTCAAGGAATGAATCCTTGATGTTCTTCCTGTGGGTCTGGCCTGAAACTTGACCGGGTTTGCCGTCGATGCACTGTTGTGCAGATTGATTAATCTATCCCAGTTATAGTTCTCAGGGTTGGTATCGACGCCATAATTTAGGTACGATGAACTGGCTAGTTAGCAAGTATTTATGGAGACCAGGTTGACGATATATATTTAGTGAAAAACTGCTTTTACCCTGTTACTGTTAACAAGAGAAATGATTGCTTAAAGTTTTTGAATGGCCTGACAAGCGCATTTGTACCTTGTTCAGTTTTACTTTCTTTTCCATGCAGAGACTGCAGATAGGCCTCGAACTCGTGGAGAACTTGGGCCGCGCTCCGGTTGTGGTAGAACCCGATTCTTTGGAGCTGATCCAATCATGCAATGGTGTAGTTGAAGTTTGGAGCCCCTACGCTGCGATCTTGGCCGACAGTTTCCGGCATGCAAATCGGATGAAACTCCTTTAAACACCAACCAGGGATGCAATCGTGTGATACACACTCCTAGATATTGATTCAAGTCTAGTTTTGGGATGGTGACCCCCTAGCTTTTATTTGCCTTCAGTTTTGAATGGGTGCGGTACAGGGCGGTGGTCGTGCGGTCGTTCCGGTTTATTAATTTAAACCGGCCCAACCCGGTCGCCCAGCGATTGTACCAACGCTGACTCTGCGTGAGCAGAGTTGAGCCTTGGGCGGTTGTAAGCACTGCGCTTGTACCTAAACTGCACCTAGCAGTTGGATTTGTATCACACTTTAAATAGGCTAGGTTCTTTCACATTCTACCTATCTGTTGCCCCTTTCTCTGTCCTTCATTAGTGCCCTAAGCTTGTTCCTATCCGATCTCCTTCTCTAGCAAACCAAACTTGTGGATTTGCTGGGGTTGAGGGAGGAGACTTTGATTTACACTTTCATTAAAGGAAATTTGATTCTCTTATACTTTCATTTGTGGATCTTGTTACTTTTGGGTGTTTGTAGACGGAAGAGGTCACCTCGGAACCACATTCTGTTATGATGAAGCTTCGTGGTGGTGTTGGGGCCCCAACCTTATTTGTAAAGATTCTGGTTGCCGCCTTCAAGGGCATCGCGACACCTTGCATCGTGCGAGGGCATGAGGAGAATAAGGTGGTCCTAAGGACATTTGGGGAGCATTGTGCCTCCACACCTCTCCAACACGACATACCTCCCTCAAAGGAGGGAACTTCGGCACTACAACCTCGTCTCTATCGACTCCACTTGCGGTTACTTCGTGTCTTAGTTTGTGCAAGCTTTTATTGTGTCTTTTCTTTGTGCTTGCACGTGTTCTTGCGTTGCTTGTCATGTAGGTTGTCCATCTAGTCGCATATCTAGATAATCTACATCCTTGTTGAACCTAAAATTTGTTAAAGAGGATAAAAATTGCGCCTACTCACCCCCCCACTAGTCGACCATACAGATCATTTCAACTTGTACTTGGGACAACTATAAACTACGGGTCCAATTGCGAATCGGTTGTGGACTTGCAAAAGTGGAACAACTAAGCTACGTGCCGTGTTGCGAGTACAAGATAACGCATACTAGCTTTCACAGCATGTTAACTCAAGTTCATACTCCAACCATAAACGGACTTACATGTTCACTTGGTTGCGAGAACATACAAATAAATACTTTGCGTGGACGCTTGGTCATGTCAAGAAAACCAGATCGCCATTCCCTAGCGAAAAGTCAGAAGTAAATTTCTTCCAGCCACTATGGTCCTGTCTACCACCTTGGAGAGATCCACAGAGTACTTGCGTCCATAAGCTTCGAAACGCATTTAGTCGCTAGTCATGTCGTTGAGGTATGCCCTTGCATTACATGGGATGACCTGTTTTCATACAAATAAAAAAAGAAAAAAAAGAAAAAAGGGCAAAAAAAAAAGAAAAGAAAGGAAAGATAATTAGGAATGTATACATAACAACCCCCTCCTTATAGTTTAGTTAGCACATAACATACTTCGTTGAAAAAAGAAAATCCTCAAAACATGGATCTGATAACTCATTTACAATTAAAAAAACTCAATAAAAATAATCTCTACATATAAGTGCTGAAGAATTACTACCGCTAAATTAAGAGCAACTCATCCTATACGTGGATGTTGAAGTCGTCAGCTTTAGTGTTCTGGCAAAAGTTCCCGCAAAGCCCACACGGTACTTCCTGATGAAAAGAGAGAGGAAAACACACAAAAAAGGAAAAAAATGAATTAACTGCTGATATATGAAATGAACTTGAAAAATATGAACTAGTTGAGAAAATAGCTATTGAAAAATCTACTGTATAAAAACATGAACTAGACAGATTATAAGTTCGCTTAGTGATCTTGGAAGCATGAGAGGAACAACACGCATCTCCAGCTGCACTAAAAAAAAATCCTATATCCAAAAAAATATATGCAACCCATAGATAAACAGCAGGTGGTCTATCAAAAAAAGTGCATGCGTCAGGAAAAGTTCCTATAGAATTGCTCCCTGAGAATAAAAGCAGCACCCAGTAAAAGCTGAACCACATCTGACTCTAAAAAAAGACGAACACAAAATGACTGGCACGAAAATGAATTCTCAGAAACTCTGAATAAAAATGCTAATAGTAACTGATCCAACTACGTAAACTAGGTAAAAGAAAGTTAAATGTGGTTAAACATATATCCAGTCTTTAACGTGTCTTTTCGTGCACAAACCAAACAAACTTGCTGACCAATGAAAAAAGTGGTAGTAGATAAGTCTAGCACTACACTTGCACTAAGCACAAAAATTCCCAGAATTACATGTATGAACTTCCTCTCACAAAAAAAAAAAGAAGGATAGTGACCATAGCAACAAAATCATTGTTCTCACTTTGACAAAACTTAAAAAATTGAAAACAAGAACAAAGAACTACACTACCAACAAAAAATATCCTCTATGAAATTACAGCAAAGAACTACACTACCAAAAAGAAGTCGTAGTTCCCACTTGGACAAACTACAACTAATCTAATAGAAACGACAAAACTTTACCATGATTTTTTGAAATAAAAAAGTGGCACTAAAACTATAGTAACTAGTAAATGGTACAAACCCAATCTGCTAGTAACCCCAAGAAAAGATAAATTCCAAAGCAGAAAAAGAAAACCTGGAATACGTACGTATGTTTCTCTGAACCTGAAAACAACACCTGCTTCTAGAAGAAAAAACAAATATTCAGAATCACCCCTAAACTAAAATCACTCATCTACTTCTACTGATCTAAAATAAATAACGACACCTGCTTCTGTGAATTACTGGGATCGGAATGCTGCCACACAAGAAAAGATCTGTACACACCTAGCATATGCCGCTTGTTGGAATTCGACCCTCAGGATCGATCACATCAAATCACGATGAGCACGCGCACAAAAAACTGATAGCCAAGGGCCCTTGTCGTGCCCTCTTTTCTCTTTATTTTCTTTCTTCTCACGGTACAAATCTCATAGCCTTGGCTGTGCTTATATACACGCACAACCTGACTCACGCCGCCGACCTTGGACTCCACTTTCCAAACCTACACGGACTACTTATTCTATCACAACACGCTAGCTAACCATCATGGACTAGTACTCCTACGTACATGACCTTGAGGCAAGCCAATATGGACACCTAATCGGAGGAGTCTCCTAATCAAACTTACCTAAACTAATGAACCGGCAATCTTGATCGCCCTTTGTACAAATCATAACTACCATATGTTTGGATTATTACAACACCGCTCTGATCCGAGTTCTTGATATTAATACCTCAAACAACAAAAGCTAGATGCGAGGAAAAAAAAGAATGGGAGAAGGGAAAAAAGAGCACTCACTCCACCGGCATTCCCTGCCATCTCCATCGCCACAAGCCCACCAGATCCGGCCGCCTCGCTTTGGATTCACAATTGAGAGAAGAAAATGGAAGAACAAGGGGACACTGAGGGAAGAGGAAAACGAGAGTGACGACTGGAGTGAGGCTACCGGCTCGATATGATAAAGTCTTCGGATTCTAAACACAGCCCAAATAAACTCTGTGTCAAGTCGTCGTTCATAGATTGCATCTCTACCGAAGTCAACCACCGGATATGACGAGAGGAACCTTCACGGGGACCTTTCGATGGCCACTACAATCCGCGGCAAGGCCGCCACCGCAGGCCAGAGTGATCACCACAGTGACCAATTGATGGCGGAGCACACCACCACCGTCTACCGCCTTACTGAGAGAGTCATGCCCCGGTCCGTCCAGGGGCCAACACGGCTGGAACTTGAGCACGAAAGACAGATCAACATAGTCAGCATGCGTCCACACGGAGTGTAGGCGTTGCTAGATCAGGAACGTACAACCGCCTGATGAAAGCACGCTGGCCTCCGGCCGTCGATGGATCAAAGCCGGAGCGCGACGGCTCCAAATCTGCAACGTCGAGTGGCTGCACAGGATGCAGCCGAGGTGCCGATTCGATCCGAAGCAAGCAATCGGGAAGCAACCATGCCACGCAGCCGTTGCATGCACGGACGTGTACCATGGATGAACTGCACACAACCGCTGACACCCTTTGTAGGTAGCCTTCAGGCTGGATCGGGTCATAAAAACCAACGTCCCGCCGCCGCCGTCGGCCGTGGGTTTTGCCTGACGGCGTTTTTCGGCGGTGCGAGGGAGGAAACAAAGTAGGAGGTGGCCGTTGGAGGAGATCAAGCGCGGCTCCCGTGCCAGCTGTCTGGACGACGCGGGGGCCGTTAGGAGGACATGGTGCGTTCCTTCCCGACGATTGTGGCGCCTGCTCCTAGATAAAATGAGTAAATGAGAGGAAAGAGAAAGGGAGGAAATGACTGATAAATGAGAGGAAAGAGAAAGAGAAAATAGTAAAAATCACTAGCCTAAGAGCCAGCCTTATAGACAGCCCTATTATATGAGTGAATGGTATTGCTAGCTCTTGATGACATGGTACTCTTATATAGCCAGCTGATGGCTATATTATTAACCATGCTCTTAGAATTAGGGAACATGGATCGGTTGCCTAGGCTCAGTGGGCCAACCACTATGCCTCGCAGTTACTACCGCTGCCCTTCGGACAAACTGGAAAGCACTTTTTTTTTATCCACGGATCAGAACGGCGATGGATTTCCCGAGCCACGGCTCGCCTGCGGCAGGCTAACGGCGGCCTGTTTGCCCGCGGTACACGGCGCACCGCTCAGAACGACCGTTACATCAAACCTGCCTCACAATTGCCCCGCAACATTGAATGCATCGCATCGCAACTCAGTAACGAACAACCCAGATTACGAGCACATGTGTGCTCGCATGCCAAAACTCCTTGTCCGTTAAGTTGGCCTTATTGTGCTTTCTTGGACTACATGTGTGCAGTTCTTGTTCATGCTTAGGATATTAAGTTGAAAATAAATGATTATACAAAAAATGTAAATTGGAAGTTCATGCTTATTGTATAGCATACCTTTCCAATTGGCACTACCTTTCACTCATCTATTTTCTTCGGGTCATTTTGTCACTTCTGTGAAGACTACTGCACCTATCGTGGCTGCTCTGGCTTTGGTTCTTCTTATTGCCATCACATCGACATGCATGTCGATTTGTCGGTGAGAGCTACCATACGAGCAATAAAACATTGAAGAACTATCCGACATGCTTCTCAAGGCGGTCTCCTCGTTCCTCCATGTTCGATGGCAAGAGTAACTTGTCGATTCCAGTAAAAAGGAGAAAACATCAGTTTTTGCAACATCTCGTGGTGATATGGATGCATATGGCCGCAAGAGACGATGTTACACTCAAAATATCATAACTAATGTTATACAGTTATATAAAAATGAAAGGGAGGGGGCATTGCCCCCCCCCCTCAAAACACCCCCCCAACCCCAGGCCTAATTGAAGCTCCACTAGTGAGCCAACTACCTGTCTAGCACAAGGCATTGAACAAGGTTAAATGCCCTTCTGCTATCGGTTTATTTGATGAAGCATAACCAGCGTGCAAAGCAAGATGGTTGCATTATTTTTGGACTACGACATTACTTTGACACCAATAGGGAAGTGCCCCGAGGAGGCATTCTTGTCTAAGGAGGTAAGTCTAACGAACTAATCAAATGCACACTATGACAGTGTCAAAACACATCTTAGATTAAGCTATCAAGGATGTAAAACATTGTCTGCAATTTTATTTCTGTAATGGTTAAAACTCTAGGACTAACTTCTACGAGGCAAAATTCGACGGTTCAAACAATGAAGGATCTAGAATTCTACAATCGAGGGTGCCATGCTTCAGGATGTCAAGCTCATGTCTGTTGTTGGCTCATCACAAGGCAACATAGTGCATCACTTTTTTTTTGAGCTGGAACACCTTGCATTCCAATTACGAGGGACCAACCAAATCGGCGGCCACGGCACGGATTACATCAACAGGAAAATCCGTCTGCCATAAAGACTGGCTGTCCGGATCTCCATTAGATCCAATTATATTAGTTGATATATCTGAACCTATCTTATCCTCATTCTGAAATAATCTGATGTGCGACATTGTTAGAGAAACTACCGCATCCCTCTATACTTCGGTTGTCAGTACAAATCATGTGATACACTAATGATTAACCTTTTCAGTTTCAGAAACCATTACACCGCCTTGTCTTACAGCTGGCAGAGATGAAAGCTGGTATTACTTTTGTTACTATTCACAAGAGAAACGATTGCTTAAAGCTTTTGAATGGCCTGACAAGTGCATTTGGGTGTTGTTCAAGTTTACCTTATTTTCCATGGGGCGACTAAAGAAGCTATTGCACTCCAGTGAGGCCTCAAACTCCAGGAGAACTTGGGCTGCACTCTGGTTGTGATAGAATCTGATTCTGATTCTTTGGAGCTCATCAATTGTTGCAATGGTGTGATTGAAGTTTGGATCCCCTATTTGGCGATCTTGGCCGACTGTTTCCAGCGTGCTATTCGGATAGGTGCTATCTCCTTTAAACACTGAGATGCAAATCGTGTAGCGCACACTCTTGCTTGATATGCTTTTGATTCTAAGGCTAGCTTTATTTGCAATGGTGACCCCTCTAGCTTTATTTTGCCTTTGGTGTTGAACGATGTAACTCTCTTTAATATTCAATAAAGTGCGTGACAAGGCATTCCCCCATTTAAAAAAAAGGATTGTTTTTTCGGTTGATATTATTAAGATTGTCTCGTGGAGCAGATGTTGCCCTGAATATTCTATGAAGAATGCAGTACGTGCCTGAAAATACGTCGAGGTCCTAGAGGGGTCGTCTTCTTCATTCCGAACAGGGAGGTGGCGCGCTGACACCACTGCCTATCTGTGGCCGGTGCCAGCCAGTCATTGTTAATCACGGATGGGAAGTTATCAATGCCACGGTCTTGCCGGACAAACGTCCTCGACAAAAAAAGTCGCCGCCGGAAGATCCACATATATATGTTCCCAACTGCCGTCGAAAGATCGACATATTTGAGAGCCTGTTTTTGACAGCTCCGCTCCACCAAAATCAGCTTCGCTCAACCAAATCCACTTTGAAGCAGTTTCATACAGGAGTTGGAGCTCCACCAAAGAGCAGTTTATCATGTTTGGCTTTCAGCTAGCTCCTGCTTCAAAAATGAAAAATTTGGTGGAAAGGATCTATTTGATTGGATGATGCGGGGAAAAAAAAAAGAGTACCCACTTACTGGTGGCAGTGGTGGGCAATTTTCCTCAACTCCAACCTCCCCCCCCCCCCCCCCCCCCTCAAGAACTTTACAAAAACAGGTAGTTGTACCCCAGATTGTAGTTGTTTCGCGGAGATGCATATCATGGAGCTACCCCATTTGGTATGCGTTTTCAAGTGCGGAGCTGAATTTTTGGGAGCGAAGCAGTCCCAAATAAGCCCAAAGTTCGCAGCCTCCAAAAAGGCTCATAGGTCTCACGCTGACACTGGAGATTGCGCCAACGTGACAGAGAGGAGGCTAGAGGATCGAACTGCAAAGGGAAGCCGTCACCACCGCGACAATTGACAAACCCTGCAAATCCTAACCTCTCTGGCCAGAGAGACGGGCAGGAATCTACACCAACAGGCCATCGACGCTGCCACAACAGACATCATCAATATAAAGAGGCTCAAGGAAATTGTATTCCCCAGACCAGCACCGCCGCCACCACCAAGGAGGTGCCATCGCATGGCCCTACAAAAAGCCTCAAAACGAGAAAATTAGAACTCCATCCAGTAGATCGGAGCCTCCCCGCACTACCATACCGACGAAGCGAGTGGAGGAGGAGCGGGGCGATGATCTACAAGCCAAACGGAGGTTGAGCGGCAACACGGTGCGCCCAAAAAAACTTTTTTTTCCTTTTTTGGGAAAAATTTATACTACATACGTGCAATGAAGAACAAACTTATCAGTGTGGTTGTTTCAACACACGCCTTGCTGTCCCGCTGTCCACGCCTGCGCTCACTCAGGCTCAAGTTGGCATGTTCTTGGTCTCGAGACAAACAGTAAACAGTCCACTCAACTTCGCTGCAAGAGCTTGTCATGGATGCCAGGGCATCATGGATACGCCATCTCGACATTGTTGCCCCCTCGCTTAAGCAATTGACCATGTGCTTAACGGTGGAGTCCGAGATCAGCATCTCTGTTTTGGCACCAATGTTGGAGGAGGTCTTGTGGAACTTATCGAGGGGTTTATGGCCTTTGGTCTTTGGTGACTCGAGCATGAAAACATGTTGTGGAGCTTAGGCTCCTGGAAACCTCCTTATTTAGCCACCCATTTCTGCATTGTGATTCGTGTAAGTACTTTTCTCTTTTTTGTTTCTTTCATATAAAACAACATATGAACTTCAAACTTTGTAGCACAACAAAACGTTCTAAGTAGAATTTGGAAAAAAAAACTTTGGGATTTTTTGGTCCAACAAAAATACTAAAAATAAGATTTTTTTAATCAAACAAAACTCATTTTGTACATTTATGTCGGACCAAAAAATCTGAAAGTTTTTTTCCCACATTGTAGTAAGAATGTTTTGTTGTCTTGCAATGTTTGAAGTTCATATGTTGTTCCGTTTTGAAGAAACAAAAAAGAGAAAATTTCATGTAGCAACTTAGTTGTGTAGCATAGATCTCAAAGCAACATTGAAGTGTAAGGATAAGAGGTGTCCGGAAGCCTGAGCTTCAAAAATCCACGTCTGACTCGACCACCAGGAGCTGGAGGCTGCAAATTAAGAGACAGGGACAAGTCTCTTCATTGTGCATTCAAGCCAGCACAGTGTGTCCCCTCTTCTGCTCAACTTACTGCAAGCTACCACTAAACTGAATTTTGTGAATGATATATATCCTGCCAAGTTGTTTTTTTCAGCGCCCCTGTATATTCTATGGTCAAGCGGGCAACTTTATACAGGAGATAGAGAATCATATGGTTGTTGCCTTATCTGTGTTGGAGCTACATCTCAAAACAAGCGGGCATGTTTTTGGAGCATTGGTGTTTCATCTATTTGTGATGGATCAAATTCATTGTGCTATGCAGAGGCTTAAGATCGTCCTGTCGAAATCAACGGTAATTCGTTGTGCTACCAGATGGTCCATGTGAACCCACCAACTGGCAATCCCAAACTATCTCCTTGACTGCTCTCGAAGAAGTGGAGATCAACGGATTCCAAGGAGGTAAACATGAGATTGATTTCTTGAAACTGATATTCAAATGTGCGCCGATGCTTAAAAGAATGAT
Source organism: Thinopyrum elongatum (assembly GCA_011799875.1). NCBI lineage: Eukaryota > Viridiplantae > Streptophyta > Magnoliopsida > Poales > Poaceae > Thinopyrum > Thinopyrum elongatum. Next base: position 676,967,277 of record CM022303.1, read on the forward strand.
TGTGAAGCTGTCACATGAGGCCTCTGCAAGTAACTCCAGATGCACACACATATACAACATCTCTGGGGCCTATCCATCCGTGGAATTCTGTGTTTTATCTTAGCCCTGGTGAGTATACATGATTCATGGTTGATTAGTATGCTTCTCGATGAAACAAAGATGTAATTTTTAGTCCCTGCAAGTTTTTTGAAACCTAAAGTAATGGTGTCAATTATATAGCCTGGGTGAACATATGTATATATATGCCAGTTATTACAACTGTATTTGTGTATACACCCCTACTTGTCTTTATCATAATAGTGGAAGCCGTATTATTGATTGGGCAATAAAAAAGTTGTACTCTTTGGTGATTGTGCCCTTCTGTTTAGCATTTGTATTCAGCAACAAAAGGAGACTTTATAAATTAACTGAAATTAGTTGTGTCATCTGAAACTTATTGACCTGTCGGTTTGGCACAAGTTATTTAGTTCACCTGCTATTTCACAGAGACAACAATGTTCACACATATGACGAATACATGAGCATGTTCATATTGACGGTAGGTGGTTTCCATTGTTCATGCACATGATTCTTACGGAGCATTTATCTCACCGTGTTATTTTGTTATTGGATTTTTATTGAGAGAATGAATGTGGAACCTGTCTTCAAATAAATTAATGTACAAAATAATGTGATATACAAACATGACAAACAAATCAAAATTGCCATGCCATATAGGTGTGGCGGCTGAGCTTGTCTCCGTGACACGTTTCCAGTGGCGGCTTGTGGGTCTTTGGGTGGCACGGCTGTGTCTGACGGGTGGTGGATAAAGATGACCGGGGAAAGAATTATGGTAGTGAACGTAGAAGATTACACTTGTAAGGCTAGTGGGGGTTCCAAAGATGACGCATTGCAATTATTTTATAAGACGATTTGTCTCGTCTAGATGTTTGAAATCTTTTGTAAAAACATATATACTTGTGTGTAGGGGCTTGAATCCTTGGCTTTACTTTTCAAAATATAAATTTCCAGCCATTGCCTTACCACTTTACCAAGTTACCACCAAACAATAGAGCATGAGCACGCACTTGCATGAGAAAATTTGCAACTTCTGTTGTTCATCTGATATAGCTGTGACATTCTGAAGATTTAAAATTTATCCATAATACCCAATGTGCAATAGACATACACCAATTTGAAGCTTTTGATGGTGAGACCAACATACACTGACGTCCTTTCATTTCCACATGGTTTATTATTTGGTAGGATTCAGTTTAATCCTCGACGAACTGAAGTAGGAGTAGTATCCTGAATTGATATCTTGCCCACACCCTGGCTGCAGGTTCGTCCAAACTATGATCATGGTTTTCTATCTGCACCAGTTTTCTTTGGATTCTATAATCTGACGCCTCGTGTTCTTGTTCCCTACACATAATACTTGGTTTATCCTCCCCCTCCGACATTTTCCTTGTTTTACTGTCATCTCACAAGCAGCTCTGTGTCATCCCGGGGAACCACCGTGCTAGTTTTCTAGTCTCTTTCTAAACTGATGAGCTCTCAAAAATTAAATGGAACATATACCCTCGTTCTACTGAAAAACAGTATAATAAGGCGTCAGAAATATATTGCAATTTATTTCAAAGGGCGCAAAACTGAGAAAACGTTAAAAATATGGATATGTCTAGCATATGCTACCGAACGATGACTATATATTCTTGGGAAGATTCTCTTTTAGCTAGCTGTGCTGTGCCAATCTGCATGTACGTACATGTGCCGTTCTAGTTTGGATATGGAAAACGTATGGGTTGCATCGACCTGGTTGTGTCATGGAAAAGCCAAATCATTTTCGAAATATTGTTTGTTGTCATCTCCATTTGAGCCTAAATTTGTTCATAAACGTCTTGCGTGGTTTGGACGGCATTTAATTGGATGGTTTGTACACGGCACAGTCTTGATTTGGTTCAAGATAACAGAGAGGATATACAAACTCGATCTGCGACTGAATTGAAGTCGGTCTGTTTTTCAATAAAGGGGATTTTATTGACTCGAATATCTGATCAAGGCGATACAACCATGATTAGTACAAACTTGACCTCTGCATAGCAAGATGTAGTCCATACATATATGTAGCTTACGTGAGGGTACTGATATCGGCTCACTTTAGTTACAAGGACAGAAGCAACATTTTTTTAGGTCAGGAGCAACATTTTCATCATCTTATTGATTCTGAAAAAATCTAATTAGGTTTACAGTAAATTCATCATGTTTCAAAGGATTTTTTTGTATAACTTTCACGAGAGCCGTAATTTTCTAACTGTATCATAGCATATTTTTTTAGAAACATGTATTGTCTTATCATGCATTTATATGCGTGTCTCAACAAATTCTCAAGCTAACATCAACCCAAGGCAATGCTCAGTACAAATAGAAAAAGAAAAAAAAAGATCAGCCTATCACACTCATGCGGTGGCAAGTTAAGGTCCTTGTACATAGAATAAGATGGAAAATGCTCAGAATCACGTCACATTCCATGGATCATGGTCCATGGCATCCTGCTGGTGGAGTGATAGAAAGGTTGTGCGAGATTGATCCTCTGCCTAGCTTGTGGCGGCAGCACATTCTCCTCCCGATCCTTGATTGATTCCCCTCTGCAAGCTTTCTCTCTCGCGTACATGGAGAGACCGAGAGAGCTTTCTCACAAAGAAGGAATCGCGAAAATCCAAGTCCCAAACAGGAATGGGCATCCGATCAAATATGATCTCAGAATAAAGCAGTATATATTCTTTTCTTTTCATTTGGCATTTCTTTCGGCGAACCTTTTCTTTCCTCCTCCTTTTGGCCCAGATCCATGGCATCGGTTGCAAATGCGACGAAAGGAGCATGTTCTCGGTGGATATGCCGTTTCCCGTAGCGCATAAATACGCCGCACCGTCGGTTCTCCTCCTCTCACCAACCAACGCCAACAACAACATCAACAATAGCTAGAACAGGAAGGAACCCATGTCTCTGGCGAGTGAGATAGGTGTATGTTGTATGTATGTAAGTGTGAAGGTGCATTGCAGGGCAACTGCTCCATTGGCAGAGGGATGGATGTGGCTTACGCCTCTTACTTTGCTCTTTTGTCTATCTGCCAAAGGAGATTTGCCCCGCGATTCACCACCACCTGTTCGTGCCTTGCTGCCCCATTGTTGATCTCTCTGTCTTCATCTAAAGGTATGCAATGCACGTGTGTGAAAAAGCATTTTGTTGACTTGATGACTTCTCGCTGCTACAACGAGTCGGTTTGCACCTTGAAGTCTCAGCTGCCTCCGTCCTTCGCCTTGCCATCGCATAACTGCGGACATGATCCGCCAGTACAGTGAAGGCCAATTTTTTTACTATATATAACTTGGTATTCTTTAGAGTCATCTCCCCACATTCGGTTTAATTATTCGAATGGTATTATATTTTCTTGGTCACCATCAAAGTTTAAATAGCGGACTACAGCGTTTCAAGGGGCATCATGCTAGACGGCATCATGTCGGTTTGGCACATGTTATTTAGTTCAGTGTTATTTCCCAGTGACAATAATGTTTAGACAGATGTCAACTGCATTAGCATGTTCATATTGACGACAGCTGGTTTCACTTGTCCTTGGACATGATTCTCACTGAGCATTTACCACCGTGTTATCATTTCCACGATGCAGAAATTGCTACTGTATTTTTTATCCTGAGAGGATGAATGAAATCCGTCTTCAAATGAACCAATCTACAAAATGTGAGATACAAACATGACAAACAAATTGATATTGTCGTGGCACATAGGTCTGCCGGCAGGGCTTGTCTCCGCGACGTGTTCTAATGGCAGCTTGTGGGTTTGCGGTGTGATTGTGGATTTGGTAGTCAGCAACAGACATTTCTTCTGTGGCTGGCGGGTGGTGGATAGAGGTGATTGGGGAAAGAATTATGGCAGTTGTGAGGCTAGTGGGGACTCGAAAGTTGACACCTTGCAAAAAAAATCGCTTTTATAAGACGATTTAGCTCGGCTAGATGTCTGAAATCTTCTGTAATAAAATTATACTTGTGTGTGGACGCTTGAACCTTGAAGCCTTGGATTTACTTTTCAAAATAAAAAATTCCATCCATTGGCTTACAATTTTACCAAGTCACCACCAAACAATAGAGCATGAACACACGGTTCCATGAGAAAAGATGCAACTTCTGCTGTTCACCTGATATAGGTATATCATTCTGAAGATTTAAAATATTCGCGTAATACCCAATGTGCAGTATGCATACACCAATTTGCAGTTTTGATGCTGAGACAAACATACACTGAAGATGCAACTACTGTTGTTCATCTGATATAGGTGTATCATTCTGAAGATCTAGAATATTTCCATAATACCGAATGTGCAATATACATACACCAATTTGCAGTTTTTGATGGTGAGACAAACATACAGTGGAGTTCTTCCCATCTTCCACATGTTTTATTATTTGGTAGGATTTAGTTTAATCCCCGACGAACTGAAGTAGTATCCTGAACTAAGCCCCCCCCCCCCCCCCTAGTGCCGGTTCGTCATGAACCGGGACCAAAGGCCCACCACGTGGCACGAGCCCGCGCCGGGGGGCTGGGGGCCTTTAGTCCCGGTTGGTTACAGCAACCGGGACTAAAAGGTTTATGGGTTTATGGGTTTATTGTTTATTTTTTCTTTTAATTTTGTGTTTTCCATTTAATTCTTTTTTATTCCAAACATATTTTACGCTAGTACATACTGTACACGTTATGCATATATATAAATAGAATTTCTCGTAGAACCGATCATATATATATCATCAAATTTCTCGTACGACCATTGACATACACACACATATATATATACAATTTGGTATGTACAATTTCTCCTACAATTTGCAGACCATTACATGGAGGCATTACAGCTTGTAATGGTATTCTCCTTTGGGATCTATGACCTGGTCGAGCAAAATTCCCGTTATTTCCTCTTGAATTGCTCGTACGTGATCCTTTGGTAGGAGCTTATCCCGCATCTCCATCATCTTTAAAGAAGAAGATCAATATGAATGTATTAATTGTGTGTATATATATTAGATAATGATGTAAAAATTGTGAATAGTGTTCTGGCAAATGTACCCAAACATGTCTTACATCTTTGAGGTCTTTACGAGAATAGAATTCAATCAGATAATAATTAATTAAGCATGGTAATGGTATTGAAACTAGAATTAAAGAGATGCACGGACGTAACTAGCTGGTACTATTTAATTAATTACCTTGGGTCGTACCCATTTCAGATTTTGTTTTCATTCGCCTTCAATCTGTTAGATGAACTTTCCCCATGCCCTGCTCGCCGGCAAAGAAAATGAATAAAGGAGTTATTAATTAGTTGATATCAGGAAATGAACTAAAGAGGCCGATATAGTGCGATAATGATTGAAATTACCTGTCGACCATTCCCTTCACGATTGAGTATTCATTAGTATCTTTATATAGTGAGTCCAGTACTTGAACTTGTCCCTTGTCAACTTCAATGATTAACAAGATCCAGTGAAAACTGCATGCTCACACGTTTGTATAATTAAGCGGGCATGTGCATAACTCATCAACTACACTTATTAACATCTAGTAAGCAAAAACAGAATTTATAGTACAAGACAGTGTCACTCATCCGAAGTTGTAAGGAAGTAGTATTTCTGGTTGGGTATTTAGTCGCTTCAAGAACTCTAGCAAGCTTCTCTCTGTGTCTTTTCGATCTCATTCACGTGACCATGTCTCTTGATTAATGGTATTTGGGTCAATGAACTCAATGCCATAGCATCCAGCTCTTTTCATTTCATACATCTTCATTCTGCATAATACCGCAGAAAAGAATATAGTGAGAATAATTACAGGTAATGAACGAGCTCTACAGCTAGCTAGAGACTTAAATTACAAAAGAAATCACTTACAGACAATAGCAACTGACAATAGATTTGTCGAGTGTGTCTCGATTGAATAACTGAAACATTTCTTCAAATTCAACCCACAAATCTTTTCCATGGAAGCAATGCTCTGCCTTGACTTTCACCATGAGGGACTCTTGATTGGTCTTTACTTCTCTCAGGTACCATTCACTCGTTTATAGAAGCGGAATCTCCTCAGGCTTGACCAGAGGTTGCCCGCGGACAAATTTCCATTTTAATCCTCCTCTATAAGCGTTTGGAATTCCTCGATGCTTAGGAGTTGTTCAACAGTGACACAGGCCTCTTCAGCCTGCCTTCTATGATCGTCGGTTATTACCAGCTAATCGGCGGTACTCCCATGTGGTTGTACAATGAGCGGGGGGATCGATTGCACTGCCTGTTCTCCCAGCTGGGGAACAGTTTTCCCGCTTTTTTTGCCAACTGCTTGGCTCGAGCTCGAGCTCGACTCCTTCTCTTTTTGTGCACAAAATGATTTCTTGATAGAGCGCACACAGTCTGAGTCTTTATACTTGACAGCTGGTTGAGCATTATCAATAAAGTGTTGTATGACATGCTCAGGTACTTTCTCCTTTGGCGGCGGGAGCAGTTTCAGTCCAAAATGGGCCTTCACTTGGGCAGCCACTTCGGCGATGTTTTCCTCCTCAGTCAAGTGGTAAGGCAACTTCGGAAGAGGCTTGAGGCTTGGACCATATTTGTATTTCTTGCCTCCTTTTGTACCGCTAGCCGCCGTAGCTGCGACGCCTCTCTTCTGTTGTTGCTGAGGCGGCGGAGACGGCTGACGCGGTGCCTGACTTGGAGGAGGAGTCGGCTGACGCGGTGCCGAACTTGGAGGAGGAGGAGTCGGCTGACGCGGCGCCGGACTTGAAGGAGGAGGAGTCGACTGACGTGGCGTCGGACTTGGAGGAGGAGGAGTCGGCTGACGCGGTGGCAGACTTGTTGCAGCAAGAGTCGGTGGCCTTGGAAAGACGATGCAATATTTTTTCCATAGAATGATATGATGTATGGCCTCTCCCAGTGTGCGCTCCTCTCCACTTCCAGGAATGTCAAGCTCTAGATCGTAATATCCTGACATCACTTCATCAACCCCGACACGAGCATAGCCAGCTGGAATCGGATTGCAATGGAAGGTTGCTTCAGGGGGATTTGTTAAATCATAGCCGTCCGCCACCTTCATGGATATGTTCTTCACTTTCATGTGTAGCTCACAAGCAGTCCTATTTTGATATCATCCACGGGGTATCTATCCAGCAGTGCATCATCGCCCGGGGCGGAACCCACGCTGCTTCTCGGCATGGATGGGACGGTGCTATCCAATGCTGGATCTGCTTGCTGCTGCCGCTGAGACGCCCTTTCCTGGCTAAGTGAGTCGATCTGCTCCTGCTGCCGGATAAACGCACGTTCCAACTCCGCGTGCTTTGATTCTACGATGCGAAGGCGGTCTGCTTCCTGCTTCCTCTGCTCCTCCTCCAGCTTCCTCTTCTCCTCCTCCTGCTGCCTCTTTCTCGCACGGCTTCTGTAAGTGTCGTTCCAATCCGCAAACCTCTCAAACCACGGAACAACGCCTTTGCCTCGTGTTCTTCCCGGGTGTTCAGGATTCTTCAGGGCGCGCGTAAGCTCGTCGTTCTCTCTGTTGGGCGTGAACACCCCCGTTCGAGCCTCTTCTATTGCAACAACTAAACTGTTGGTGGCTCCTTTAAGACATGCCCGCTCCAAAACCAGCCCTGTCTTTGGGTCCAACTTCCCCCCATGCGCATAAAACCAAGTCCTGCACCTGGGGGGCCAGCTCAATGTAACTGGTGTGACCCTGCAGCAATCATCTCTTGCTCAGCGATATCCCACTTAGGTCGGACAACCTCGTAGCCACCTGGTCCCAAATTATGGTGCCACTGCTTTTTCGCAGCATTAATCTTGTTTATTCTCGACCGTTCCTGAGCTACTTCCGATTCCTTGAACTTCACGAAAGCGTCCCAGTGATCTCTTTCCTTCTCCAGTGTTCCCTTGAATTCTGGAGTCTGCTTTCCTGCTTTGATGTACGCGGCCCATATATTTTTCTTGTGGTTGTTGAATGCTATCGCCATCTTCTTAAGAGCATTGTTCTTGACTTTCTTCAGATCTGCATCTGTCAAATGATCTGGTAGGGTGAAATGTGACATGAGCGATTCCCAAAGCAGATCTTTTGCTCTTTGGTTGACAAAAGTAACATCTGGATCTCCCTTTGCTGGCTTTTTCTATTCTTGAACGGAGATCGGGATTTGGTCCCTGACAATAACTCTGCATTGACGAATGAACTTGTTCGCATTCTTCTTAGGTTCAAGCGGTTCACCATTATGTTTGATGGCGTCGATGTTGTACTTTACGTCAGCCTGTAACTTTTTGGCCGGGGCTCGAACTGTCCTGCTGCTTGTAGAAGATTTGCTCGATCCGGAGGGCTAAAAGAAGAAAGATCGATTCGTTAATATATATACAAACCAATTAAAACATGTGATGATCACCAGATGCCTTATATAAATATACCTCGCCGGTCTTTGTTATTTGAAGAACAACATTTCCTTCGTCGTCATTGTTCTGGACTTCATCTATTCGTTCGTCTTCATCAAATATCATACCCTCACTGGTATTGTTCAGATATTGCGAGCCGTCATCTTCTTCATTCTCATCTGGGCTCGGGGAGCGTATGATGTCGAACATAGTCTCTTCTCCTTCTCTGCCGGTATTGTCCATAGCTTTTATTTAACTAATCCAAAAGAAAGATAAAATAATTTAGTATTCAAATTAGAATGCATGCATGCAATCAATAAGGAAAAAACTGAATCATAGTAGATAATATATATACATCTCGAATAATCTAGATAATATGCATCATCGAATATAATCTCGAATACATCGTCTCGAATATTATTGAATAATATAATCTTGAATACATCGTCTCAAATATTATCGAATATAATCTCGAATACATCTCGAGTATTATCACTAATACATCTCGAATATGATCATATATATAACATCACTAGCTAACATCACTCGAGGTGGACACCCAAAGAGAAGGAATGATCACGGGATCATAGCTCGGGTGAGATTCCTGAAGAACCTGCCAGGTATTGGAGAACCTGAAGTCCAACGCAACCATGTAGCGACGGACGTGCTCGTCCTCCTCCCTGACACGGTGACGTACCACCTCCGCGTGGGACGCCAGCCTCCGCACCGAATGTGGCCCACGCACCTGCCACCAAAGAAGCTCCGGGTCGATGATGGGACCCGGGTTCCTCATCAAGATGCGCACCCCTGAAGGTAGCACCTCCCAGTGCCAGCCCGGCGGAGTCCAGTCCCGGACATGGCGCCTCTGAAGCAGGACATCGTCGCGAACGAGTCGACGACGAGGATGCGGGCCGGACATCGTTGACGTCGAGAACAAATTCTATGCAAATTTAACATTTTTTAAATGCTTGATTGTGATTTTTGTAATTCTTTTTCACTTGATTTTGCAAATACATAACAAACTTTTGCAAATACAACATTAAAAAATGCAACTTTTTTCTATGCAATTTTTTTCTATGCTTGGTCAAAATTCCTCAAATGTTTTCTATACATTGTATACATACATATACTAATTGCTATATATACATTGGGTCAAATGTCAAAATTTCTCAACTTTTTTCTATACATTGTATTCATACATACATACATACATATATATATATATATATATATATACTAATTTCTATACATATTGGATCAAAATGTCAAAATTCCTCAAATGTCCAAATTCCTCAAAATTTCTATACATACATTATATACTAATTAATTCCTCAAATGTCAAAAATCCTCAACTTTTTTCTATACATCTAATCATCTAATGAAAAAAAAAGTCAAAATTGCTATACATATATAATAAAACATACAAAAATACATATAAATCATCTAACTTAAGAAAATGTGTGTGTGTGTGTCTGTGTTTATGCATGTGTGTGTGTGTGGGCTCGGGGAGGGGCGGCCATGGCGGCAGGGGGCGAGGGAGAGGGGGGAGAGCTCACCGCGGGGCGACGGCGAGGCGAGGCGAGTCGGGGGCGGCGACGGCGTCGGGGCAGGCGACGCGGCGAGGAGCTCGGGGAGTAGCGGGCGCGGGCGGCGTCGGGGTTCAGGGAGAGGGCACGTCCGACGTCGGGGATCGGCGCGAGGAGGCGCAGGCGGCCGGCGTTGGGGGAGGCGAGACGCCGTCGGGGCAGGCGCATACAGCGGCACGGCGATCTCCTCTATAGTGGTCGAAGAAGCAGAGAAACTGAAAAAAATTCAAGTGTTGTATATATATGCGCAACCCTTTAGTCCCGGTTGGAGCCACCAATCGGGACTAAAGGTGAATTTCACCAGCCGAAGCGGCGGGAAGCGCAGGCCTTTAGTCCCGGTTGGTGGCTCCAACCGCGACTAAAGGGGAGCCACCAACCACGACTAAAGACCTGTTCCTGGCACGGCGCACTGCGGTGGATGTTTAGTCCCACCTCGCCCAGCGAAGGGCATCCGCACTAGCTTATAAGCCCCGTCGCGGCATCTGCCTCGAGCTCCTCTCTAAGCAGGCCTTTGTGGGCCTATTGAACCTGTGCTGCCCTGTTGGGCCTACTAGGCCTTGCGGGCCTTCATCCTGGCCCAACTAGAGATTGGGTTTCTAGTCGTATGTAGGCCGTGGTGGCCCAGTAGGCGGGCTTTTTTTATTTACTTTTCATTTTTTTTTGTTTTCTGCTTTATTTATTTTCTTTGTTTCTGAGTTGTTTTTTGCTTTATTTAGAGTTTCTGAGTGAATCTTTTTTGCTTTAGGTAAAAAAAATATAAACTTTCTGTTAGTGCCAGTAGTTTTCAAATTTGAATAGTTTAAATTTGAATTATTTGAAATTTGTGTAAATCACTAGTTTGTGAATAACTTTACTTTAAAAATAGATTTTTCAGTGTTTATTTTTTCTGCTGTTTAATATTAGTGTGTTTTATCATTATATTCAATTTGGTAATTCTTAGGTTATTTAAAAAAATAAAATGCCTTTGTAACATATGAGTTTTCGTCCGAAACCCTGATACTTCGAAAGAGATTGTCCATTTTGTACACGAAGAGCAACCAGTTTTTGCCGTAACCCTCTCAACTTTTTAGCACATGCTATGTGCGTGAAATGATGATACCATGCCAACTTTCAACCTTTTCAGAGTTCATTTGGAGTGCTTTTCAATTTCAGGGTCGTTTAGCTCAAAAAAATCAGTAAATGCATGAAAAATAGCAAATGAAGTCAGAAAGCGTTGAAAATTGATGACGTGGCTTTGAATGGTGCATACTGAACGCAGAAAAAGTCTGGAGTTGAAATAAGTTTAAAAAATGGAATGCCTTTGTAACAGATGAGTTTTCATCCGAAACCCTGATACTTCGAAAGAGATTGTCCATTTTGTACATGAAGTGCATCCAGTTTTTGCCGTAACCCTCTCAACTTTTTAGCACATGCTATGTGGGTGAAATGATGATGCCATGCCAACTTTCAACCTTTTCAGTGTTCATTTTGTAGTGCTTTTCAATTTCAGTGTCGTTTAGCTAAAAAAATCAGTAAATGCATGAAAAATAGCAAATGAAGTCAGAAAGGGTTGAAAATTGATGGCATGGCTTTGAATGGTGCATAATGAACGCACAAAAAGTCTGGAGTTGAAATAAGTTTTAAAAAATGAAATGCCTTTGTAACAGATAGTTTTTGCCATAACCCTCTCAACTTTTTAGCACATGCTATGTGGGTGAAATGATGATACCATGCCAACTTTCAACCTTTTCAGAGTTCATTTTGTAGTGCTTTTCAATTTCAGGGTCGTTTAGCTCAAAAAAATCAGTAAATGCATGAAAAATAGTAAATGAAGTCAGAAAGGGTTGAAAATTGATGATGTGGCTTTGAATGGTGCATACTGAATGCACAAAAAGTCTGGAGTTGAAATAAGTTTAAAAAAATGGCTAGTCTTATAGACTAGTGTAGGTGAGATGGAGCAGAGCAAAAGAGTGACACGTGCACTGGTGGGGGTCGCCGTGAGAAGACCAGCGGACTCGAGGGAGCGCCGGTTCACCTCGAGGGTGGCTCCCAGCCCAGAGAGAAATTAATCACACGGGAGGAGTTATCACGTCAATAGTCAAGGCTCGAGAGATGCAGAATGGTGCATACTGAACGCACAAAACACATAAGTCCGGAAACTCACAAGAGAAGAAAGTGATGAAAGTGAAGCCCGGTCACATCCCAGAGTGGGATCTTTGGGTATAAATTTTTTCTTCGCGTGTGTCCCTTTGCGCCGTAACCATGGACAATCTTCATCATTTAACTGGATGCTCGGGTCAATATTCACTGTGAAGGGAGCAATTTCATGAAACTTTTCATAATCTTCTGACATGTCTGTCTTGTCCTCCACTCCCACAATGTTTCTTTTCTCTGAAAGAACTATGTGGCGCTTTGGCTCATCATATGATGTATTCGCTTCCTTATCTTTTCTTTTTCTCGGCTTGGTAGACATGTCCTTCACATAGAAAACCTGCGCCACATCATTGGCTAGGACAAATGGTTCATCTGTGTACGCAAGATTGTTGAGATCCACTGTTGTCATTCTGTACTGCGGGTCTTCCTTTACCCCGCCTCCTGTTAGATTGACCCATTTGCACCGAAACAAAGGGAACTTCAAACCACTTCCATAGTCAAGTTCCCATATCTCCTCTATGTAACCATAATATGTGTCCTTTGGCCTATTGGTGTTTGCTGCATCAAAGCGGACACCACTGTTTTGGTTGGTGCTCTTTTTATCTTGGGCGATCATGTAAAATGTATTCCAATTTATCTCGTACCCTTTGAAAGTCAATATATTCGAAGATGGTAACTGGGACAGCAAGTACAAATCATCTTCAACAGCATCGTCATGCATGAGACGTGTCTGCAACCAACCTGCAAAAGTCCCCGTTTGTTCACGTGTAATCCAATCGTCAGACTGCTCCGGGTGTTTGGAGCGTAGAATATTCTTGTGTTCCTCGATATACGGAGCCACCAAGGAGGAATTTTGTAGAACTGTGTAGTGTGCTTGCGCCCAAGAATGCCCGTCCATACATATTATTGTTTTCGGTCCTAGCGTGCCTTTTCCACCCAGTCTGCCCTCATGTTGCGATTCAGGAACACCAATCGGCTTAAGGTCAGGAATAAAGTCAACACAAAACTCAATGACCTCCTCATTTTCATGGCCCTTGGAGATGCTTCCTTTTGGCCTAGCACGGTTATGAACATATTTCTTTAAGACTCCCATGAACCTCTCAAAGGGGAACATATCGTGTAGAAATACAGGACCCAGAATGGCAATCTCTTCTACTAGGTGAACTAGGACGTGCGTCATGATATTGAAGAAGGATGATGGGAACACCAACTTGAAACTGACAAGACATTCCACCAAATCATTCTCTAACCTTGGTATGATTTCTGGATCGATTACCTTCTGAGAGATTGCATTGAGGAATGCACATACCTTCACAATGGCTAATCGAATGTTTTCCAGTAGAAGCCCCCTCAATGCAACCGGAAGCAGTTGCATCATAATCACGTGGCAGTCATGAGACTTTAGGTTCTGGAACTTTTTCTCTGCCATATTTATTATTCCCTTTATATTCGACGAGAAGCCAGACGGGACCTTCATACTGAGCAGGCATTCAAAGAAGATTTCCTTCTCTTCTTTGGTAAGAGCATAGCTGGCACGACCCTAATGTATGCCGTCTTTTCCGTGCATACGTTGCTGGTCCTCCCGTGCCTCCGGTGTATCTTTTGTCTTCCCATACACGCCCAAGAAGCCTAGCAGGTTCACGCAAAGATTCTTGGTCATGTGCATCACGTTGATTGCAGAGCGGACCTCTAGTTCTTTCCAATAGGGTAGGTCCCAAAATTTAGATTTCTTATTCCACATGGGTGCGCGTCCGTCAGCGTCATTCGGAACAGATTGTCCGCCAAGACCCTTTCCAAGGATTACTTTTAAATCCTTGACCATATCAAGTATATCATCACCAGTACGGTGGCGAGGCTTCTTCTGGTGATCTGCCTCACCTTTGAAATGTTTGCCTTTCTTTCTTACGGGATGCCTGTTCGGAAGAAATCGACGATGTCCCAGGTACACATTCTTCTTACATTTATCCAAATATATATTGTCGGTATCATCTAAATAGTGTGTGCATGTGTGGTATCCCTTGTTTGTCTGTCCTGAAAGGTTACTGAGAGCAGGCCAATCATTGATGGTCACAAACAACAATGCATGTAGGTCAAATTCCTCATGTGTGTGCTCATCCCACGCACGTTCACCTTTTTCATTCCACGGTTGTAAGAGTTCTTCAACTAATGACCTTAGGTACACATCAATGTCATTGCCAGGTTGCTTAGGGCCTTGGATGAGCACTGACATCATAATGAACTTCCGCTTCATGCACAACCAAGGAGGAAGATTATACATACATAGAGTCACAGGCCAGGTGCTATGATTGCTGCTTTGCTGCTCTGCTCCCCAAAAGGAATAATGCCATCTGCACTTAGACCAAACCATACGTTCCTTGCATCATCTGCAAAGTCCCCCCACTTTCTCTCCATTTTTCTCCACTGCGAACCGTCAGCGGGTACTCTCAACTTCCCGTCTTTCTTATGGTCTTCTCTGTGCCATCGCATCAACTTGGCATGCTCTTTGTTTTGAAACAAACGTTTCAACCATGGTATTATAGGAGCATACCACATCACCTTGGCAGGAATCTTCTTCCTGGGGCACTCGCCCTCAACAGCACCAGGGTCATCGCGGCTGATCTTATAGCGCAATGCACCGCATACCGGGCATGCATCCAAATCCTCGTACTCACCGCGGTAGAGGATGCAGTCATTAGGGCATGCATGTATCTTCTGCACCTCTAATCCTAGAGGGCAGACAGCCTTCTTTGCTTCGAACGTACTGTCAGGCAATTCGTTGTCCTTTGGAAGCATCTTCTTTAACATTATCAGCAACTTTTCAAATCCCTTGTCAGATACACCATTCTCTGCCTTCCATTGCAGCAATTCCAGTGTGGTGCCCAGTTTTTCTTGTCATCTTCGTAGTTTGGGTACAACAATTTCTTGTGATCCTCTAACATGCGCTACAACTTCAGCCTCTCCTTTTCACTTGCGCAGTTTCTCTTTGCATTGGCAATGGCCCGACCAAGATCATCAGCGGGCTCATCTGATGCCACTTCTTCAGCTTCTTCCCGCATTGCCAGGTCAGCTTCTTCCCCCATTGTTGTTGTACCATCATATTCAGGGAACCCATGGCCAGGATAGCTATCGTCATCCTCTTCTTCTTCATTCTCTTCCATTAGGACCCCTCTTTTTATGTGCTTGGTCCAACAGTTATAGCCGGACATGAGACCGGACTCAAACAGGTGGACGTGAATGGTTCTTGCGTTAGAGTAATTTTGATCATTCTTACAGTTAGCACATGGACAACACATAAAACCATCCGCCTGCTTGTTTGCCTCAGCCACAAGCAGAAAAGTATGCACGCCATTAATGAACTGGGGAGAGCATCGGTCATCGTACATCCATTGCTGGCTCATCTTCATTACACAACACCGAAAAGACCAAATTAATACAAGTTCATACACACTTATTCTCATAAAACAACATACAAACTCTCTAGCTAAAGCATTTAAATGCAACAACAAATGCGATCAAGATCGCAACTAAGGTAACAATTGATCCAACAGCATAATGATACCAAGCCTCACTATCAATGGCATACTTTCTAATCTTCAAGCGCATTGCATCCATCTTGATCTTGTGATCATCGACGACATCGACAACATGCAACTCCAATTCCATCTTCTCCTCCTCAATTCTTTTTAATTTTTTCTTCAAGTAATTGTTTTATTTTTCAACTAAATTTAACCTCTCGACAAGAGGGTCGGTTGGAATTTCCGGTTCACATACCTCCTAGATAAAAATATCTATGTCAACTTGATGGGCATAATTTGTCATAAACATGATATGCAACAAATAGTTATAAAAGAGAATATACCACATCCGAATCATAAACCGGACGAGGGCCGACGGGGACGGATATCAAAACCATGCCACTATGTATAACAAACAACGTACGGGTAAGAAAATTATACAAGTAACTATCTAAATCACACAAACATGATTTTTTTTATAAAAAGGATAAGAACAAGAGGCTCACCAAGGTGGTGCTAGCGACGGGACGGTGTGGGCGATCGACCGTGGTTAGGATGGGGACGGGAAGGCACTAAGTAAACCACACCTACATATGCAAACTAAGAAGTTAATTTGAGCTCAAATTGCATATAAATCAAATAAACTACCACATATAAATACTCCCAAACTAAAACCCACAAATCACTATACTTATAGAGCATTGCAAGAGCTAATCTAGCAATGAGAGATGAAAGGACAAAGTTGCTAACCTTTGTGAACACTTGGATGGATGGGGTGCCTTCAAATCTTGACAAATTTTGGCAAAAAATGGAGGATGAGCTCGAGCAAGAGGGGAAGAACAAAGGACAGGAAAGGGGAAGAACAGAGAGCTCGCGGGCTGGATGAAGGGTTTATATAGGAGCATCTTTAGTCCCGGTTCATGACACAAACCGGGACTAAAGGTTAGCCTCTAGTCCCGGTTTGTGTCACGAACCGGGACTAAAGGTCCTAGTGGGGCCCTGATACGTCTCCAACGTATCTATAATTTATGAAGTATTTATGCCATGTTTACAATAATTTTATATGGTTTTGAAATGATTTGGATGGAACTAACCCGGACTGACGCTGTTTTCAGTAGAACTACCGTGGTGTTGTTTTTTGTGCAGAAATAAAAGTTCTCCAAATGCAACGAAACTTTTTGACAATTTTTTTTGGAACAAAAGAGACACTAGAAGCTTCGTGGGAGGACCAGAAGTTGAAGGAGGTGAGCACAAGACACCGGGGCGCGCCAGGGGGCCCAGGCGTGCCCTGGTGGGTTGTGCCCACCTCGAGGCCCATCTTCGCGTGATTCCAACGCTGAAAAATCCTATAAATAGAGAACCATCAGAAATAATCCTAGATCAGAAGTTCCGCCGCCGCAGGCCTCTGTAGCCATGAAAAACCAATCTAGACCCTGTTCCGGCACCCTGCCGGAGGGGGAAATCATCACCGGTGGCCATCTTCATCATCCCGGCGGCCACCATGATGAGGAGGGAGTAGTCCACCCTCGGGGCTGAGGGTTTGTACCAGTAGCTATGTGTTTAATCTCTCTCTCTCTCTCTCATGTTCTTGATGGCACGATCTTGATGTATCGGGGGCTTTCTTAATATAGTTGGATCATGTGGTGTTTCTTCCTTTCTATCTTGTTGTGATGAACTGAGTTTTCCCTTTGAGATTTCATTGTTATCGGATTGAATACTTTTATGGATTTGAGAGCACTTGATATATGTCTTGCATATGAATACCCGTGGTGACAATGGGGTATTATTTTGATTCACTTGAGATATGTTTTGGCACTCAACTCGCGGATTCCCGAGGTGACATTGGGGTAATCTTTGCATAGGGGTTGATGCATGTTCTCGTCTTTTGTTTCTCCGGTAGAAATCTTGGGGCACTCTTTGAGGTTCTTTGTGTTGGATTGAGTATTATAAATCTGAAATTGTTTGATGCATATCGTGTAATCAACTCACGGATACTCGCGGTGACATTGGAGTATCTAGGTGACATTAGAGTTGGTTGATGTGTATCATATGGTGTTATTTTAGTACGAACTCTTGGATAGATCGATCGGAAAGAATAGCTTGGTGTTATTTTAGTACGAACTCTAGGATAGATTGATCGGAAAGAATAGCTTTGAGGTGGTTTCATACCTTACAAACAATTTCTTCTTATGTTCTCCACTAGATAGGAACTTTGGAGTGATTCTTCATCGCACATTGAGAGATGGTTATATGATCCAATTATATTAGCATTGTTGAGAGATTGCACTAGCGAAAGTACGGACCCTAGGCCTCATTTTCAAGCATTGCAATACCGTTTGTGCTCACTTTTGTTACTCGTTACCTTGCTGTTTTTTATTGTTCCTATTACAAAAATCAATATCTACTATCAGTACTACACTTGTATCACCATCTCTTCGCCGAACTAGTACACCTATATAAATTACCATTGTATTTGGTTTGTTCGGGACACAAGAGACTTTTTATTATTTGGTTGCAGGGTTGTTTGAGAGAGACCATCTTCATCCTACGCCTCCCACGGATTGATAAACCTTAGGTCATCCACTTGAGAGAAATTTGCTACTGTCCTACAAAACTCTATGCTTGGAGGCCCAACACGAGTCTACAGGAACAAGTTGTGTAGTAGACATCAGGCCCTAGCCTGACACCAGCCTGCCACCACCCCTTTAGTCCCGGTTCGTGTCACGAACCGGTACTAGAGGTTCAACACGAACCGGGACTAATGATTCCCACCCCCTAGCCATTTGAACCGGCACTAATGGTCACATTAGTACCGGTCCATTTACAAACCGGGACTAATGTGGCTCACATAAAGTAGTTTTTCTACTAGTGTATATCTCCCACCCTAGATGTAGGTTAGTCCAAACTATGCTCAAGGTTTGCTATCAGAACCAGTTTCTATGGATTGTATAATCTCATGTCTCCTGATATTGTTCCCTTCACCTAATACCTGGTTTACCCCCGCCTCCGACATTATTCCCGATTTTACATTCATCTCACAAACAGCGTTGTGTCATCCCAGGCACCACCATGCTACTTTTCTAAGATGATGAAATATCAAACTTAAATGGAACATATGCCCGTGCTCTACTGAAGAACAGTATAAGAAGGCTTTAGGAATTTCCTGCAATTTATTTTCAAAGGGCCCAGAAATGAAAAAAAGTAAAAAATCCTGAAGGATTTCTTCGAACTTATCATTTTTGCTAAAGCACATCTAGATATGCCATAAGTATTGCACATCTAAGTCCTCTGTCATTGGTCTTACGCGGAGATTCATGTGGGTATTTTTTTATACTTGATTGAGTCACTTAGATGTGCAAACTAGGGCACACATCTAGATAGATCCCTGCAAAATGGAATTCTTAGCCAGTTAGGAAGAAGATAAGCTTAATTTATAGCACAGTAATCACATCATGCCTACAAATTACAATGTCAGGAGGATTATGAATAGCAGGGCAAATCATCCTTTGGCAGGGACGGACTGGCAGTTTCGCCGCCGGCTGACTACTGGCCTCCATGACAGAGGAGAACCACACACTGTGATTCTCACCCTCATATATCATGATGAAACACAACTTAAGCACTACATTTGTTTGGTTTACACATCAAGATGGCAACGGGGACGAAACCCACCGGGTTTTGCTTGTCCAAACCCATCCCCACGAGAAAATTGCAAGCCCGTTCCCGTCCCCGTCACCGTGCGCGGGACTAGCTTTTTGCCCGTCCCCTAAGCCCATCGGGTTTTCTAAACCCAAGGAGAACCCGTCCCCTGGAGCAGTCAATGAAAACAACAGCATTTGAGTTCATCCGTCCCCGCGAGCAGCCACCATGGAGTTCGTCATCGTCGGCGGCGCTTCTTCTCCTGATGGCAGGGCGCGTGGAGGGAGGCGGCTCGGTGGAGAAGACGTGGAGGGAGGAGGCTCACCGACGCAGATCGTGGTCAACGGCTACTTCAAGATGGGATCGAGCCCAAGCGGCGGCCGGGGACCCAGGTTTAGGTTTAGGTGTTGTGTTGTCCGGGAGAGACTCAACTTGAGGAGAGGCAGAGCGACCGAGCGAGGGGTTGGATTGTACTCCAGGGCCCACTAGTAGAAAAAGGCCCATTTGTCCCGGTTCATAAGGCCCATTTGTCCCGGTTCGGGAACCGGAACTAAAGGGTCGGGACTAAAGCCCAACACCTTTAGTCCCGGTTCTTATATGAACCGGGACAGATGGGGCTCCACGTGGCCGCTGCGGCGAGCCCTGAGAGGAGGGCCTTTAGTCCCGGTTGGTAACACCAACTGGGACCAAAGATCATCCACGTGTCAGCAGGTCAGGAGGTTGGGTTTTTGTTTTTTTTTGAAAGGGGGTTTGGGGGTTTTGGGGGTTTTGTAGGGTTAATTTAGGGGTTTCATATATTATGTTAGCTAGCTAATAGCTAGAGAGAAGTGTCCTCTCTTATCTCCGTGCTTGGTCGACGCTACGTACTATACGTATAGAGAGGACTAGACACGCTAGCTAGTAAGCAAATGAAGGAAACCATTAAGTACACAAGATCGTCATGAACATATACAGAGAGAAGTGATCGACCTCCTCCTTCTCCGAGAGATTGGTCGAACAACAAGTTTTCGTATATCTATCCGACGCTACTAGCTACATATATACAATATAAGATCTCTTACAATCCCTAACAGTTGATGTCAAGTTCCACACGGTATTCTCCTGCTGGATTGATGACGTGGTCAAGAAAGAATCCCGCCAATTCCTCTTGAATTGCTTTTATGCGATCTTGTGGTAGGAGTTCATCCCGCATCTGCCAAATCTAATTTGAAGAAGGGGGTCAATACATATATATGAATGAAACTCAACACAAATGATGGTAATAAAATAAAATTGTGAATATTATTGCTTACGCACTTCATATTGTTTTTCAGAGTAGCCCCGCTTAGAGGTCGTCGCGTTGTAGATGTACTCGCAAATGTAGTATCCACAAAAATTATTCCCGCCTTCCTGCCACAACCACTTTACGAGAAATAAAGGTCAATCAAACTGATAATCAAGCATTATAAATGGTATTGATGAAACTAGCTAGAATCAATGGGAGATGTGCGGAACTAGCTAGTAGTACTTACTTTCGGGTGTGTAAATCGCAGCTCCCCCGGCAGCCTCGGAGCTTCTGTGGTGAACACTTTCCAAACCCTGCGAGACAAAGAAAATAATTACTTGATATCAGGAAATGACCAAAGTTGCCGATATGGTGCGATAATGATCGATTGAACTTACTTCTGGAGCATTTCAGTCATGGCCGCATACTCCTTGGGATCTTTTCGTCTTGAGTCTAAGACGGTTACTAGTCCCTGCTCAAGCTTAATCTCTAGGAGAATAAAGTGGAAGCTGCGCACGCATGCATAACTCATCAATTACATTACTATAACCTCGAGTAATAAGGGAAACCGAATATGCAGAAGACAGTAACACTCACTTGAAGTTGTAAGGAAAGAGTATTTTATCTTTGTTTTGATTTTTAAGCAACGATTGTAGCAAGTTGGCCTCGGTTTCTTCCGCATGATATGTAACTGTCCATTCATCTATGAGATTTGTGTTAATGAACCCAATATCATAGATTTGTGCATTTCTGCATTCGACGATCTTCAATCTGCATAATATAGTGAGGATAATTATATATACATGCAATGAAAGAGCTGAGCTATATATAGAGACTTAATTACAGAAGTATAGTACTTACAGACAGTAGCAAGTGATGATTATTTTATCGAGGTCCTTTGATTGAAAAATTGGAAGAACTCCTCAAATGGAACAGACAACAGATCAATTCCAACGAGGTCGTGCTCCTCTTTAACTCTCAGCGTCAAAATATCCTTCCCAGACTTGCAAGTGTCCATGTACCACTTATGGAATCTTCGCATCATCGTTGTTAGAGGAGGATCACCAGGTCTGACGAGAGGCTTCCCGTACTGGTATTTGTGTTCGTCCACCTCCAATGTATCAAAATGTGCATCGTCGGGCAGGTAATCACCAGGATTGGTACCGGGCAGCGTCCCCGGCAGATTTGCGACGATATCGCTAGACACCTTGAGCGGGGGGCATGATTGGTTTGCCTGTTCGCCGAGCTGGGGAATTTTGTTCCCTCTTCTTCGTTCTTGTAACCTTTTGTCACTTGAAGTAGTTCCCGACCGGTGCGCTCCTTCCACTGCCTTTTTCAGAGCGCGGACATGGTTGTCATCCGGCGGAGGCGGTGGTGGTCGCTTCAGGTTCTTCAAAGTGCGCTTCAATTTCACCGGATCCATCTTCTCCTCCGGAGGTGGATTTTTCTTTTCAAAAAAGTCCTTCACTTGGGCTTGACAGATCTCCGCGTTTTCCTCCTCGGTCATCTCGTACGGTAACTTCTCTAGAGGCTTGAGAGATGGACCAAATTTGTATTACCTCCCGCCTCTAGCTGTACTGCTAGACGCTGGAGCAGCCGGAGCGGTTGCGGCTGTCTTCCTTCGTTGCTTACGAGGCGGAGAAGGAGGCGGAGTGCTATGACGCGCCAGAGCAGCCGGAGCGGCGGCGGCTGTCTTCCGCTGTTGTTGACGAGGCGGAGAAGGAGGCGGGCTGCTCGGACGCGCCGGCGCAGGCGGAGAAGGAGGCAGAGTGCCGCCACGCGCCGGAGCAGCTGGAGAAGGAGGCGGAGTGCCGCCACACGCCGGAGCAGCCGGAGAAGGAGGCGGAGTGCCCTGATCACTCGCCAGAGGAGGAGGCGGAGGAGGAGGTGGTGTGCCCTGACTCGCCGGAGGAGGAGGCGGAGGCGTCTAGTTCGGAAGGTTGATGAGCTCCTTCCGCCATAGACATGGAGTCTTCAGAGCAAGTCCCAGCTGAGTCTCCCCTGCCTCTGAACTCCTCAAATCCATCCGTTATTTCATCGACCATCACAATAGCATAGCCTTCTGGAATCAGAAGGCAGTGAAAAGTTGCGCCGGGTTGAGGAGGTGCAACAGAGCCGACAGCCGTCTTGACTTTGAGGTGCTGCCATTGCGCCATAAGATGGCAATCTTGAGCCTCCGTGATAGCATCCACGGGGTAGCTGGGAGCTGTGAAGTGAGGCTGCTGAAGGAGCTCGGTGGAAGCCACGTTGCTTCTCCGCTGAGATGGCGGGGTAGCTTCTGGGGTAGCTTCGGCAGGTTGCTGCCTCTGAACTAGTGCTTGTTCCTCTAGCGCTCGTACCCTTGCATTCAGCTTCTACAGTTCGGTCTGCTCCACTTTCCTCCTCCTCTCCCGGGTTTTGTAACCGCCTGCGCTGGGAAATCCTTCCTTCCACGCAGCGGAGCCTGTCGTGCCTCGTGTTCGTCCTGGGTGCTCAGGATTCCCGAGGGCCTGTGTGAGCTTGTCGTTCTCTCTGTCGGGAACGAACGTCCCTTGCTGCGCTGCGGCGATATACTTCAGAAGCTTCTTGACGGGTATTTCAAGTTGCTCCTTCGTCCAACGGCACTTCCCTGTTTCAGGGTCCAAGGTTCCCCCAACCCCGAAGAACCAAGTCCTTGAACGGTCTGGCCAGTTCAATGTCTCTGGTTCGACCCCTTTATCAAGCAGGTCCTTCTCAGCCTTGTCCCACAACGGCCGGGCTTTGAGGTAGCCACCTGACCCCGTGCGATGGTGATACTCCTTCTTTGCAGCATTTTTCTTGTTTGTCGCTGACATCTTCTTACTCTTCTCCGATGTCTTGTGGGCCACAAATGCGGGCTAGTGATCTCTTATCTTCTCAAATCGGCCGGTGAATTCTGGAGTCTTCCCTTTGTCGACAAACATTGATTTCAACTCATTCTTCCACCTCCTGAATAGATCTGCCATCTTCTTAAGAGCATGAGCCTTGACCAATGGCTCTATAACTGGCTTATCCGGATCCTCCTCTGGCGGTAGAGTGAAATTTGCCTTCAGCACGGTCCAAAGATCATCTTTCTGTCTATCGTTGACAAAATACACTTGAGGGTCTTCGCTCTTAGGCTTATTCCATTGGTGGATGCTGATCGGGATCATGTCCTTAACAAGAACCCCGCACTGAGCAGAAAATGCTTCCTTGGTTCGGCTGGTTTCAGTCGGTTGGCCATCGCCCTTGATTCCTGGCGCAACCTTTTCTTCGGGCCTCGTCTCGTTACCGAAGTTTGGCTTGATCCGGAGGGCTAGAAAAGAAGAAAGAAGAGAGTTAATATGTGTACATACCAAAACAATTAATGCATCAATTAGCTAGTCAGCACAGGCTTAATTAATATATATACCTCGCCGGACTTTGCAACATCTCCTTCCTCCGTTTGCTCACCGGAGCAGTCATCACGGACTCCTTCTTCCATCGGCATTCCGTCACCGGAGCCATCATAATCATGTCCTTCCACCTCCATTGTTCGATCACCGGAGCCTGCTTCACCCTCTCCTTCCAGACCATCGGTGTCGTTGAGAAACGACAAGACATCACCTCCGCCGAGGATTATGTCCCCCAACAACTGTTCTGCTTCGATGTCTCGGTGCTCCATAGTTTCTGCAAATATTACAACATGGCAATTAATATAGAAACATGACAGATGGATATATTAGTGCAAACGTAGACCTAGCTAGCTCGACATTTCTATGGTTTGGGGTGGCCTCGACAACACTTCTAGGGTTTGGGGTGGCCTAGGCAACGCTTCTAGGGTTTGGGGTGGCCTCGACAACGCTTCTAGGGTTTGGGTCGGACCGCCTCTCTCATGAATGTCCGACGTCCGGACCGACAAGGGATTTAACAAAATGACGCCATTCTGGATGTGCAGAAAATGGTCCATATTTTTCCTGATCTCATCTACCCTTCTATATGTCACGTTGTCTAGTGTCAAAGAATTCAAGAAAACCATGACTTCATCATTAGCCGGAAATGACAGGCGTATAATGGTACGAAGCTCTTCAAAGTTGTTTTGGAACGGAGTTCCCGTTAGAATAATTCGCTTTTTGGTACAAAGTTCAGCAAGAGCCTTCCGAATATCGCTATTTGGAAGGCCTTTGCTGAAATTCGTACCAAAAGGCGAATTATTCTATCAGGACCTCCGTTCCAAAACAACTTTGAAGAGCTTCGTAGCATCATACGCCTGTTACTTCCGACTAATGATGAAGCCATGGATTTCTTCAATACTTTGACAGACAACGTGACATATAGAAGAATATATATATAGATGAGATCAGAAAAAAATTGGATCAACTTGTGCACATCCATAATGGGGGCATTCTTGATAAATCTATATATGTCAAAATTCAAACTTTGACATATGATCAAACTTTGACATATGATCAAATGTTGCATATGTCAAAATTCAAACTTTGACATATGATCAAACTTTGATATATGATCAAATGTTGCATATGTCAAAATTCAAACTTTGACATATGATCAAACTTTGATATATGTCCACCGCGATATAAAATAATACATAGACTTGTTCGGGCGACGGGGGGCGGCGACCATGGAGCAGTGGCAGAGCAAGGCCGAGCTCAGGGGAGCACGCGGCGAAGTTATCGGGGATGGGGTATATCGACCCCCCCTCATGTCGAAGTTATCGGGGAGGGGGTATATCGACCCCCCCCTCATGTCGAAGTTATCGGGGAGGGGGTATATCGACCCCCCCCTCATGTCGAAGTTATCGAGGAGGGGGTATATCGACCCCCCCCCTCATGTCGAAGTTATCGGGGAGGGGGTATATCGACCCCCCTCCTCATGTCGAAGTTATCCGGGAGGGGGTATATCGACAATGACGACATACATACATGGAAAAAAATGTTATCGGGGAGGGGGTATATCGACTCCCCCCCTCATGTCGAAGTTATTGGGGAGGGGGTATATCGACAACGACATACCCGATAAAAAATAACTTTTGCATATACAAAAGTTTTTCTTCTTCTTCCTTATTCCTTCTTCCTTCTTCCTAGCTAGATATATAAAACTTTTCTAAAAATGTAACTTTTGCATATATAAAACTTTTTCTTCTTCTTCCTTCTTCCTAGATATATAAAACTTTTCTAAAAATGAAACTAACCTAAAATGCACTAAATCAGAGAACATACATAGATAATTTTCTAAAAATGTAACTTTTGCATATATGAACATATATACACAGAGAACATATATACATATATACATTTTTCTAAAAATGCAAAAAACAAATCATCATATACATGAACAAAAAATCTGAAAAAAAAGAGGACATATAATCAGATATACACACATACATATAATCTTGAAAAAAATCATCATATATCTATAAAAAAATAGAGAGGAGAAGGCCGGCCGGACCGAACGTGGCGGCGGCGTGGTCGGGGCAGGCCGGGGGCGCGGGGCGGCGTCGGGGCCGGGCCACGGGGGGGCCGGCGTCGAGGCAGGGGCCATGGGGCGACGACGACGAGGCAGGGGGCACGGGGCGGCTCGTCGGGGCAGGGCAGGGGTGCGGGGCGATGGCGACGAGGAGCGGGCGGCGACGGCGAGCACGGGCAGCCTGGCGGCGTTGATGAGCTCGGCGTCGTCGGGGGGCAAATGGTCGATGAAAACTGAAAAATTCCTAAGTCCTGCTTATATACACAGAGCATTGGTCCCGGTTCGTGGCACAAACCGGGACGAATGCCACCCTTTGGTCCCGGTTCGTGCCACCAACCGGGACCAAAGGTATCTTTTCAGCAGCCCAATGGGCGGGAAACAGAGACCTTTGGTCCCGGTTGGTGGCACGAACAGGGACCAAAGGGGGGGCATTGGTCCCGGTTTGTTCCACCAATCGGGACCAATGCCCCCCCTTTCGTCCCGATTGGTGCTACCAACCGGGACCAAAGGCCTTGCGCTGGCGCGGTGCGGTGGGATGTTTAGTCCCACCTCGCTAGTTGAGAGAGCTCGAGAGTGGTTTATAAGCGCTGCTGCGCCGATCCTCTCGAGCTCCTCTCAACTGCAGGCTTTCGGGCCTTCTCTGCTACTTTTTGCCCGTGGGCCTGCTAGGCCTCTGCGGGCCTGAATCCTGGCCCATGGATAGGCTTCTAGTCGTATTCAGGCAGTGGTGGCCCAGTAGGTGGCATTTTTTTAATTTTTTTTCTAGTTTTTTTGTTTTCTTTTTTGCTTTATTTATTTTATTTTGTTTCTACTTACAACAAAATACAAACTGTTTTTCAGTGATTCTTTTTGCTTTTAGGTAATAAAAATTATAAACTTCCTGTTAGTGCCATTAATTTTCCAATTTGAATAGTTTAAATTTGAATTTTTTGAAATTTGTGTGAATCACTAGTTTGTGATTAACTTTACTATAAAAATAGATTTTGGAGTGATTCTTTTTCCTGCTATTTAATATTACTGTGTTTTATCATTATATTCAAAAACAGTTTTTGTTATTTTAGTTTCTAACAACAAAATCTTTATGATAATTCCTTTTGCTATTAAAGTTTCTAACAAAAAAAGTTCTTTATGAAAATTCTTTTTGCTTTTAATGTTTTGAACAGAAAATACTTTGATAATTTTAGTTGCATAAATTTTAGTTGATTCCTTTTGCTATTAGAGTTTCATTAAAGTTTTCTAGTTCATTCTTTTTTCTATTAGAGTTTTATTAAAGTTTTCTAGTTCATTCTTTTAGTTTATTATTTTTGCTATTAGAGTTTCATAAAAGTTGAGAGGGTTACGGCAAAAACTGGATGCACTTCGTGTACAAAATGGACAATCTCTTTCGAAGTATCAGGGTTTCGGACGAAAACTCATCTGTTACAAAGGGATTTCATTTTTTTGAACTTATTTGAACTCCAGACTTTTTGTGTGTTCAAAATGAACCATTCAAAGCCACATCATCAATTTTCAACCCTTTCTAACTTCATCTGTTATTTTTCATGCATTTACTGATTTTTTTTGAGCTAAATGACCCTGAAATTGAAAAGCACTTCAGATGAACTCTAAAGAGGTTGAAAATTGGCATGGTACCATCATTTCACCCACATAGCATGTGCTAAAAAGTTGAGAGGGTTACGGCAAAAACTGGATGCACTTCATGTACAAAATGGACAATCTCTTTCGAAGTATCAGGGTTTCGGACGAAAACTCATCTGTTACAAAGGGATTTCATTTTTTTGAACTTATTTGAACTCCAGACTGTTTGTGGTTAAAATTGAACAATTCAAAGCCACATCATCAATTTTCAACCCTTTCGACTTATCTGTATTTCTCATGCATTTACTGATTTTTTTGAGCTAAATGACCCTGAAATTGAAAAGCACTTCACATGAACTCTGAAGAGGTTGAAAATTGGCATGATATCATCATTTCACCCACATAGCATGTGCTAAAAAGTTGAGAGGGTTACGGCAAAAACTAGATGCACTTCGTGTACCAAATGGACAATCTCTTTCGAGTATCAGGGTTTCGGACAAAAACTCATCTGTTACAAAGGGATTTCATTTTTTTAAACTTATTTGAACTCCAGACTTTTTGTGTGTTCAAAATAAACCATTCAAAGCCACCTCATCAATTTTCAACCCTTTCTGACTTCATCTGTTATTTTTCTTGCATTTACTGATTTTTTTGAGATAAATGACCCTGAAATTGAAAAGCACTTCAGATGAACTCAGAAGAGGTTGAAAATTGGCATGGTATCATCATTTCACCCACATAGCATGTGCTAAAAAGTTGAGAGGGTTACGGCAAAAACTGGATGCACTTCGTGTACAAAATGGACAATCTCTTTCGAAGTATCAGGGTTTCGGACAAAAACTCATCTGTTATAAAGAGATTTCATTTTTTTTAACTTATTTGGACTCCAGACTTTTTGTGTGTTCAAAATGAACCATTCAAAGCCACATCATCAATTTTCAACCCTTTCTGATTCATCTGTTATTTTTCATGCATTTACTGATTTTTTTGAGCTAAATGACCCTGAAATTGAAAAGCACTTCACATGAACTCTGAAGAGGTTGAAAATTGGCATGATATCATCATTTCACCCACATAGCATGTGCTAAAAAGTTGAGAGGGTTACGGCAAAAACTGGATGCACTTCGTGTACAAAATGGACAATCTCTTTCGAAGTATCAGGGTTTCAGACAAAAACTCATCTGTTACAAAGGGATTTCATTTTTTTGAACTTATTTGAACTCCAGACTTTTTGTGTGCTCAAAATGAACCATTCAAAGCCATATCTTCAATTTTCAACCCTTTCTGACTTCATTTGTCTTCACTTTTTCTTCGCTTGTGTCCTTTGCTTATTACGTCGTAACCATGGATATTCTTCATCGCTTAATAGGGTGCTTGGGTCAGCCTTGACTTTGAAGGGAGGAATTTCATGAAACTTTTCATAATCTTCAGACATGTCTGTCTTACCCTCCACTCCCACGATGTCTCTTTTCCCTGAAAGAACTATGTGGCGCTTTGGCTCATCGTATGATGTATTCGCTTCCTTATCTTTTCTTTTTCTCGGTTTGGTAGACATGTCATTCACATAGAAAACCTGCGCCACATCATTGGCTAGGACGAATGGTTCGTCTATGTACCCAAGATTGTTCAGATCCACTGTTGTCATTCCGTAATGTGGCTCTACCTGTACCCCGCCTCCTGACAGATTGACCCATTTGCACTTAAACAAAGGGACCTTAAATCATGTCCGTAGTCAAGTTCCCATATGTCCACTATGTAACGATAATATGTGTCCATTCCCCTCTTGGTTGCTGCATCAAAGCGGACACCGCTGTTTTGGTTGGTGCTCTTTTGATCTTGGGCGATCGTGTAAAATGTATTCCCATTTATCTCGTATCCTTTGTAAGTCAATACAGTCGAAGATGGTCCCCTGGACAACGAGTACAACTCATCAGAAACAGTGTTGTCACCTCTGAGATGTGTTTCCAACCAACTGCCGAAGGTCCTGATGTG
Organism: Thinopyrum elongatum; assembly: GCA_011799875.1. Classification (NCBI taxonomy): domain Eukaryota; kingdom Viridiplantae; phylum Streptophyta; class Magnoliopsida; order Poales; family Poaceae; genus Thinopyrum; species Thinopyrum elongatum. The sequence continues at coordinate 676,996,849 of CM022303.1, forward strand.
TTCACATGTAATCCAGTCGTCACACTGCTCCGGGTGTTTGGAGCGCAGAATGTTCTTGTGTTCATCGACATACGGGGTCACCAAGGTAGAGTTCTGTAGAACTATGTAGTGTGCTTGAGACCAAGAATGCCCGTCCCTGCATATTATTGAGTCCCCTCCTAGCGTGCCTTTTCCAGTCAGTCTCCCCTCATACCGCGATTGAGGGAGACCAATCTTCTTAAGGTCAGGAATGAAGTCAACACAAAACCAAATGACATCCTCTGTTTGATGGCCCATGGAGATGCTTCCTTCAGGCCTAGCGCGGTTACGGACATATTTCTTTAGGACTCCCATGAACCTCTCAAAGGGGAACATATTGTGTAGAAATAAGGGGCCCAGAACGACAATCTCGTCGACTAGATGAACTAGGACGTGCGTCATGATATTAAAGAAGGATGGTGGGAACACCAGCTCGAAACTGACAAGACATTGTGCCACATCACTCCTTAGCCTTGGTATGATTTCTGGATCGATCACCTTCTGAGAGATTGCATTGAGGAATGCACATAGCTTCACAATGGCTAATCGAACATTTTCCGGTAGAAGCCCCCTCAATGCAACCGGAAGCAGTTGCATCATAATCACGTGGCAGTCATGAGACTTTAGGTTCTGGAACTTTTTCTCTGCCATATTTATTATTCCCTTTATATTCGACGAGAAGCTAGACGGGACCTTCATACTGAGCAGGCATTAAAAGAAGATTTCCTTCTCTTCTTTGGTAAGAGCGTAGCTGGCAGGACCTTCATACTGCTTTGGAGGCTTGCCGTCTTTTTCGTGCCAACGTTGCAGGTCCTCCCGTGCCTCCGGTGTATCTTTTGTCTTTCCATACACGCCCAAGAAGCCTAGCAGGTTCACGCAAAGGTTCTTTGTCACGTGCATCACGTTGATTGAAGAGCGGACCTCTAGGTCTTTCTAGTAGGGTAGGTCCCAAAATATAGATTTCTTCTTCCACATGGGAGCGCGTCCCTCAGCGTCATTCGGAACAGATAGTCCGCCGGGACCCTTTCCAAAGATTACGTGTATGACCATAGCAAGTACGTGATCACCGGTACGCATGGTGGGCTTCTTCCGGTGATCTGCCTCACCTTTGAAATGCTTGCCTTTCTTTCGACATTGATGGTTGGTCGGAAGAAATCGACGATGCCCCAGGTACACATTCTTCCTGCATTTGTCCAGGTATATACTTTCGGTGTCAGCTAAACAGTGCGTGCATGCGTGGTATCCCTTGTTTGTCTGTCATGAAAGGTTACTGAGAGCAGGCCAATCATTGATGGTTACAAACAACAACGCATGCAGGTCAAATTCCTCCTGTCTGTGCTCATCCCACACACGTACACCGTTCCCATTCCACAGCTGTAAAAGTTCTTCAACTAATGGCCTTAGGTACACATCAATGTCATTGCCGGGTTGCTTAGGGCCTTGGATGAGTACTGGCATCATAATGAACTTCCACTTCATGCACAACCAAGGAGGAAGGTTATAGATACATAGAGTCACGGGCCAGGTGCTGTGATTGCTGCTCTGCTCCCCGAAAGGATTAATGCCATCCGCGCTTAAACCAAACCATACGTTCCTTGGGTCACCTGCAAACTCAGCCCGGTACTTTCTCTCGATTTTTCTCCACTGTGACCCGTCAGCGGGTGCTCTCAACTTCCCGTCTTTCTTACGGTCCTCTCTGTGCCATCGCATCAACTTGGCATGCTCTTTGTTTCTGAACAGACGTTTCAACCGTGGTGTTATAGGAGCATACCACATCACCTTGGCAGAACCCTCTTCCTGGGGGGCTCGCCGTCAACATCACCAGGGTCATCTCGTCTGATATTATACCGCAATGCACCGCATACCGGGCATGCGTTCAAATCCTCGTACGCACCACGATACAGGATGCAGTCATTAGGGCATGCATGTATCTTCTGCACCTCCAATCCTAGAGGGCATACGACCTTCTTTGCTGCGTACGTACTGTCGGGCAATTCGTTATCCTTTGGAAGCTTCTTCTTCAATATTTTCAGTAGCTTCTCAAATCCTTTGTCAGGCACAGCATTCTCTGCCTTCCACTGCAGCAATTCCAGTACGGTACCGAGCTTTGTGTTGCCATCTTCGCAATTGGGGTACAACCCTTTTTGGTGATCCTCTAACATGCGATCGAATTTCAGCTTCTCCTTTTCACTTTCGCACTGTCTCCTTGCATCAACAATGACCCGGCGGAGATCATCATCGGGCACATCGTCTGGTTCCTCTTGATCTTCAGCCTCCCCCGTTGCAGCATCACCATATTCAGGGGGCACATAGTTGTCATCGTCCTCTTCTTCTTCGCTGTCTTCCATCATAACCCCTATTTCTCCGTGCCTGGTCCAAACATTATAGTGTGGCATGAAACCCTTCTCAAGCAGGTGGGTGTGAAGGATTTTCCGGTCAGAGTAAGACTTCATATTCCCACATATAGGGCATGGACAACACATAAAACCATTCTGCTTGTGTGCCTCAGCCACTTCGAGAAAATTATGCACGCCCTTAATGTACTCGGAGGTGCGTCTGTCACCGTACATCCATTGCCGGTTCATCTGCGTGCATTATATATAATTAAGTGTGTAAAAAACCATTACAAAACATCATGAATAGATAAGTGACCAAATTAATAGAAGTTCATCATCACATTAAAACCAAAGTACATACATAGTTCTCATTCAACAACATATAGCTCTCCAGAGCATCTAATTAAACCATACATTATTGAAACTATGTAAAACATTTCAATGCAACAACAAATGCGATCATAATCGCAACCAAGGTAACAATTGATCCAACGGCATAATTATACCAAGCCTCGGTATGAATGGCATATTTTCTATACTTTTTAATCTTGAAGCGCATTGCATCCATCTTGATCTTGTGATCATCGACGACATCCGCAACATGCAACTCCAATATCATCTTCTCCTCCTCAATTTTTTTCAATTTTTCCTTCAAGTAATTGTTTTCTTCTTCAACTAAATTTAACCTCTCGACAATAGGGTCGGTTGGAATTTTCGGTTCACATACCTCCTAGATAAAAAAATCTATGTCACGTTGGTCGGCATAATTGTCATAAACAATAAATGAACCAAATAGTTATAAAATATAATATATACCACATCCGAATCATAGACAGGACGAGGGCCGACGGGGGCGGATACCAAAACCATCGCACTATATAATAACAAATAATAATAAAATTAATAAAATTATACAAGTATCTATCTAAATCGTACAAGTAAGATTTTTTTTCTTTTAGAAAGAAGATAAGAACAAGAGGCTCACCACGATGGTGCCGGCGACGAGATCGGCGCGGGCGATCGACGGCGGTGAAGACGGGAACGGGACATGACGGACCGCTAAACCTAGACAAATCTTGAGGAAAATGGAGCTTGGAGGTCGAGTTTGGAGAGGAGAAAGCTTAAGTAGTGTGGCTCGGGCATTTCATCGAACACCTCATGTGCATAGGAGGTGAGCTAGAGCACCACAAAGCCCTCCCCTCGCTGGCCAGAAAAAACAAAGCAGTGGAGTGCTCTGCTCGCGGGCGAGGGGTATATATAGGCACAACATTGGTCCCGGTTCGTGGTTGGAACCGGGACTAAAGGCCACCCTTTGGTCCCGGTTCCAGTCACGAACCGGGACCAATGGATGTGGGCCAGGAGCGAGGCCCATTGGTCTCGGTTCGTGTCTGGAACCGGGACCAAAGGGTCCAGACGAACCGGGACCAATGCCCCACGAGGCCCGGCCGGCCCCCTGGGCGCATGAACCGGGACGTATGCCCCCCATGGGTCCCGACTGAACCGGGACTAATGGGCTAGGCAGGCCTGAACCAAAGCCCTGTTGTCTACTAGTGTTACCATATCCTATTCCATGACGAACCGGGACTGAAGGTATGCATTGTATACGTATGAAAAATCATTTGGCTGACTTGATGACTTCCGGCAGCAGAGGGAGGAAGAACCGTATCAAGTTAGCGCCCTTTCGGACGACCTGCTGCTCCTCTTGGGCCTGCCTCCGCTATGGAGCACATCGTCCTCTCCCGCTGGTGGCGTGTCCTCTAGGACTCCACCACCTCGGTATCGCACTATTGTTTGACTATAATTGACTTTAGTAAGCTAAGTTTTCTTTTTTTTTAATCTCTAGGGTGGTTGAAACATGGCATTGTCATGGCTATTACAAGATCTAAATGCACATATGTATCCTATTACTACTGATGCTGAATTTATGTGCACACAGCCTTACATATAAATACGTACAGAAGCTGAATGGTGTAGTTAGCAATAATGTTTTTGAAACTTCTTATGTAGTATCCCTTACGTTTGTTTCTCTTTTTGCTTTATGCAATCTTCTCCATTGATCACACCTTTCTTTTTGCATATGTACTCAGTAAATCAGTAGCCCATGTAATTTTCTGGATTTGCTGAAGCTAGTTGTCTCAACAAAATTTTATCGGCATTCTGGTTGGTATAAAACTATAAATTATTCATTTTCCAATTAACCATGTTTCGGCAATTTAGTTTGCTACGTTTTGACTCTGCTTATGTGTCACATTATGTTTGCCAGCAGCAACAATCTTTGCTCTTGCTCATGTAATGCCTCTGCACTAGCATGCATGTGCCTCCTCTACAAGGTTCATGCATGTCAACCAAGATTGTTTGAGGACATGATTTTCATTCTCCAGATTGTGGATTCATGCGAGACATTGACAATATCATCATTTCCCACGATGACCAACTCCATATATATAACACCATTTGTTTTCAGTGTTTTGCCTGGTTCTCTGCACCATTAAACTGGGTATTGAACTGTCGAAGTGATGGAAGTAAACTGAAGTTCCTTTACAGATTTATCTACTTCTGTTGAAGAAACACATGGTGTCAACATTGAGCCATGTTCTTAGCACAATCAGTAGGAGCACATGGCTAGAGAGATAGGTTGGCCGAATACAATATATCACATCCATGATTGATTGGCATGGCAACCACTCGACAATTCACTTAAGTTCATCGGTTAAAGCAACCAAGCAAAATTACTCCTGAAACTATGCAAAATGTATGGAGCTTCTCAGCATGGGAAAGGATGATCTTGCCAATGCGAACCAAAGAATTTGCAGAGGTATGGATGAGAATCATGTCAGTGATAATTTTGGTAGCCATGCATGAACCCTGAGGAAGAGGCAAATTGAAAGAAGATCTGGTCAATAACTCGATATAGTGTAGAGTGGTTAGGTCAGGAAAGATTGTTGCGAACTGGCAAATGGAAAATAGCAAACTAATTCTTAAAACAGAATTTAACTAGAAATTATAGTTTATAACAAACCCGAAGGCCCGTAAAATACAGATGAGACAACTAGTTCGCTTCAGCTAATTTAGAAACCCATTTTGGCTACTTAATGCATATCCAAAGCAAAACAGAAGGCCGTGAGCAACAGAAGATTACATAAAATAAAAAGAGCAACCATGGTAAGGGAGCCAGTGCTGAAGGGATCAAACAAATTACTGCCGATTCCGTACTAATATAGATGTGAGGATTTGTGCACATAGATTAAGCAGTAAGATATCATATTGAGCTAATAATTGGGATACACAGGTGCAGCAAGACTTTGTAATTAGCTTGAAAAGCATAAGTACTAAGATAACATGGCTTTAGGCTTCAACAAAACCAACACAGATCATGCAAAACATATACTTACCAGAGCAAAGATAAACATAGCATTGCAAGGATGGATACGCCTTGAAGATGTCGTTTATTATTGTGTATCCATCTTTCCTTGACCGCATGTCATGTGACAGCTTCAAAGTCATTCTTTTAAGTGCCGGTGAACATCCGAGCATCAATTTTAAGAAATCAAACTCATGAGCCACCCCTTCAAAGCCAGTGATTTCCAGTTCTTCAAGATGAGTGAAGGACACCATTTGGGATCTCCAGTCAATGGGCTGACATTGACAATTTGGTAGGCATCCTTCTCTCACCTCAAAGCAAAAACAAATGTGAATTACTACACAATGTACATTACTGAGATACGTAATCAGAGCTGAGAATTGCCGTTGTTCTCCATAGGATGACCTTAAGCCTCCGCACAGCTGGAGGAACTTAAGTCCAAGCCCCTTGATCCTGAGCTGCTCATCATTGCTGGCGAGGGGAAGGGCCATGGCCGCCACCTCCTCACATCGCAAGCTGCACGAGATACGCGCGTCGAGCACCAGCTCAACTCCGTCCATAAGGAGTCGCCCAACCGTCGCGTCACGTGAGATAGCGCATCTCAGGGTTAGCATCATAACCATTCATTTATGTCCATGCCTCGAAATAGCACCGTTGCAACCTATATGAGCCTAATGCCATATTACAGGATTTAATGGACCAGTGGGCTGCTGAAGAGGAGCAAAGGCGGCTGGCTGAGCAGGAGAGCAGAAGTAAGGAACGAGTAGACATGAACGAAAGGTTGAAGCTGCTCGAGAATCAACTACAGGTAGAACATTCTCTAAACTAGAGTAGAACATTCATTATATAGCGATGAACAATGCTCACGTGACTCTACTCTTATAGGTTCTTATGCAATCTCGAAGCAGTGGAAATGATGCCCCTCCTCCTCCGGAATCTTAACCCGATGAAAATGATGCCCCTCCTCCTCCTCAAGATGTTGTATGAACATGTGAGCTTCTATGTGATGTGCACGTGTTTTGCAAGTAGTGAACTTCCATAAGTTAACCATATGTATGAATTTGCGAACTTGTGTGTGATATGTACTAGTATGAAACATTCGCCTATATATGTGAACTACTTTAAATTATGCCTATCTGTGTGATGTGTTACTCGATGAATTTCGAGGGAGCTAGGAGCTCCCACATTCATTTGTTATGATAATATTTTGTGCACTGCATATATATACAGAAATTGCAATGTAGTTGTTTTCAGTTGCAGGGATCAGATAAGAAAGAGCTTAAAAACAGAAACAATGGGACACATTTCTGAGAGCCACGCACGAAAACAGATAGGCTACCGAGATAAGCTCTCGGAAAAGGGATCGTCTGAGAACTGAAACTACTGTTGTGCCACTCCTTTTCCGAGTCAGCTGAGCAGCACTTTACTAATACAGTGGTGCCACTCTTTTCCGAGGGCTGTGACGCTCGGTAAACGGTCATCTACCATGTGGGACACCCGGTCCCACTGGTCAGTTCCGAAAGGTTCAGTCAATAGTCGTATATCGAGCATTGCCGAGAGCGGCTCTCGGCAAAGACATTGTCATATTATTCATTTTAAATATTTAGCAAATAATTTAAAACTTTTACTGATAAATGTGACCAGTGGGACCACATGTCAGGTAGGAAAATGTTTCTGTGACGTGTTTTTACCGAAGGCGACATCGCTGCTCTCCGTATAGGTAAATCAAGTGACGGCGCCGTCAGTTCCGGATGGGCATGCCATGCGGCTTCTCTTTGCCGTGTGTGGCTCTCGGCGTCTGCCCCGTTGATGTGCGGTGCTTGTTCGCCGTTTGCCCGTGATGGCAACGGCAGCTAGTTTCCGTGAAGACAGGTTTGCCGAGTGCTGCTATCGGCGTTGTTTACTTTGCCGAGTGTCCGTGTTTTGGCTCTCGGCAAAGAGCCTGGCACCCGGCGTATAAGGAAATTCCAGTAGTGTCCTTGGGCGAGACCGCGAGAGTAAAGGTGAGGGAGACGAAATCTGGATATGCCTGGCATATGCTACCGAACGGGAACTATATATTCTTCTCGCCCACTATGAGGCGCCGATGGTGACTTCGTAAAATCTCAAGATGCTATGTCGGCTCAGTCTCTCGGAGGGGCTCATAGGGGTAGGGTGTGCGCGCGTGCGTTCATAGGGGTGACTGTATGCTCGTGTATGTGAGCGACTTCGATTGTACTGTGTTAAAAAAAAGGGAACTATATACTCTTGGGAAGTTTCCCTTCTAGCTAGCAGTGCTGTGTCGCGATGCATGTACATGTGGCGTTGATTCTAGCTTGGATATTGAAAGTGAATGGGTTGCATCGACCTGGTTGTATCATGTAAAAGCCAAATCACTTTCCAATATTCTTTGTTTGTCATTCTCATTTAAGCCTAAATTGATTTATAAACTTCTCGTGCTGTTTGGATGGCATTTGATATAGAATGAAATACATGGAGTTTTGATTTGGTGCAAGACTTGAAAACTAAACAAGATAGCGGAGGAGATACAAACTCGATTCTTTGACTGAATTGAAGTCAATCGATTTTTCGACAAAGGGGATTTTATGGACTTGAACGTCGCTTCCAGGCGATACAACCACGCAGTGGCAAGTTAAGGTCTGGACTGGACCCTCGATCTCCTGAAGAAAGGAAACATTGATGATGTTTCCTTTTGCTATTTGTACGAGTGAGCACAACGCTTATCAATGTACGTAGAAAAAGTTGGAAATGGTCACGAACTCACGATCACATCACATTCCGTGGACCATGGTCCATGGCATCCTGCTAGTGGAGCGAGAGAAAGGCCTAGCTTGTGGCGGCAGCACATTCTCCTCCTGATCCTTGGTTGATTCCCCTCTACAAGCTTTCTCTCTTGTGTGCATCGAGAGAGCTTTCTCACAAAGAAGGAATCGCGAAAATCCAAGCCCCAAACAGAAAGGGCATCCAATCTAATCTGATATCAGAATAAAGCAGTAATATTCTTCTCTTTTTATTTGGCATTTCGTTTCAGCGAACCTTTTCTTTGCTCCTCCTTTTGGCCTCAATCCACGGCATCGGTTGCAAATGCAATGAAAGGAGCATGTGCTCAATGGATATGCCATTTTCGGTAGCGCATAAATACACGCCGCGCCATCGGTTCTCCTCCTCTTACCAACCAACACCGACGACAGCATCAACAATAGCAGCTAGAACAGGAAGGAACCCATGTCGGTGGCCGTGATTACCAAGGGAGATAGATGTATGATGTATGTGCGTGAGTGTGAAGGTGCATTGCAGGGTAACTGCTCCATTGGCAGAGGGATGGATGTGGATTACCCCTCCTACATTGATGTTTTGTCTGTCTGCCAAAGGAGATTTGCCCCGCGATTCACCGCCACTTGTCCGTGCCTATTGTTGATCTCCCGACCTGAAGGTATGCATTGTATACGTATGAAAAAGCATTTGGCTGACTTGATGACTTCCGGCAGCAGAGGGAGGAAGAACCGTATCAAGTTAGCGCCCTTTCGGACGACCTGCTGCTACTCTTGGGAAGTTTCCCTTCTAGCTAGCAGTGCTGTGTCGCGATGCATGTACATGTGGCGTTGATTCTAGCTTGGATATTGAAAGTGAATGGGTTGCATCGACCTGGTTGTATCATGTAAAAGCCAAATCACTTTCCAATATTCTTTGTTTGTCATTCTCATTTAAGCCTAAATTGATTTATAAACTTCTCGTGCTGTTTGGATGGCATTTGATATAGAATGAAATACATGGAGTTTTGATTTGGTGCAAGACTTGAAAACTAAACAAGATAGCGGAGGAGATACAAACTCGATTCTTTGACTGAATTGAAGTCAATCAATTTTTCGACAAAGGGGATTTTATGGACTTGAACGTCGCTTCCAGGCGATACAACCACGCAGTGGCAAGTTAAGGTCTGGACTGGACCCTCGATCTCCTAAAGAAAGGAAACATTGATGATGTTTCCTTTTGCTATTTGTACGAGTGAGCAGAACGCTTATCAATGTACGTAGAAAAAGATGGAAATGATCACGAACTCATGATCACATCACATTCCGTGGACCATGGTCCATGGCATCCTGTTAGTGGAGCGAGAGAAAGGCCTAGCTTGTGGCGGCAGCACATTCTCCTCCTGATCCTTGGTTGATTCCCCTCTACAAGCTTTCTCTCTTGTGTGCATCGGAGAGAGCTTTCTCACAAAGAAGAATCGCGAAAATCCAAGCCCCAAACAGAAAGGGCATCCAATCTAATCTGATATCAGAATAAAGCAGTAATATTCTTCTCTTTTTATTTGGCATTTCGGTTCAGCGAACCTTTTCTTTGCTCCTCCTTTTGGCCTCAATCCACGGTATCGGTTGCAAATGCAATGAAAGGAGCATGTGCTCAATGGATATGCCATTTTCGGTAGCGCATAAATACACGCCGCGCCGTTGGTTCTCCTCCTCTTACCAACCAACACCGACGACAGCATCAACAATAGCTGCTAGAATAGGAAGGAACCCATGTCGGTGGCCGTGATTACCAAGGGAGATAGATGTATGATGTATGTGCGTGAGTGTGAAGGTGCTTTGCAGGGCAACTGCTCCATTGGCAGAGGGATGGATGTGGATTACCCCACCTACATTGATGTTTTGTCTGTCTGCCAAAGGAGATTTGCCCCGCGATTCACCGCCACTTGTCCGTGCCTATTGTTGATCTCCCGACCTGAAGGTATGCATTGTATACGTATGAAAAAGCATTTGGCTGACTTGATGACTTCCGGCAGCAGAGGGAGGAAGAACCGTATGAAGTTAGCGCCCTTTCGGACGACCTGCGGCTCCTCTTGGGCCTGCCTCCGCTATGGAGCACATCGTCCTCTCCCGCTGGTGGCGTGGCCTCTGGGACTCCACCACCTCGGTATCGCACTATTGTTTGACTATAATTGACTTTAGTAAGCTAAGTTTTCTTTTTTTTTAATCTCTAGGGTGGTTGAAACATGGCATTGTCATGGCTATTACAAGATCTAAATGCACATATGTATCCTATTACTACTGATGCTGAATTTATGTGCACACAGCCTTACATATAAATACGTACAGAAGCTGAATGGTGTAGTTAGCAATAATGTTTTTGAAACTTCTTATGTAGTATCCCTTACGTTTGTTTCTCCTTTTGCGTTATGCAATCTTCTCCATTGATCACACCTTTCTTTTTGCATATGTACTCAGTAAATCAGTAGCCCATGTAATTTTCTGGATTTGCTGAAGCTAGTTGTCTCAACAAAATTTTATCGGCATTCTGGTTGGTATAAAACTATAAATTATTCATTTTCCAATTAACCATGTTTCGGCAATTTAGTTTGCTACGTTTTGTCTCTGCTTATGTGTCACATTATGTTTGCCAGCAGCAACAATCTTTGCTCTTGCTCATGTAATGCCTCTGCACTAGCATGCAAGTGCCTCCTCTACAAGGTTCATGCATGTCAACCAAGATTGTTTGAGGACATGATTTTCATTCTCCAGATTGTGGATTCATGCGAGACATTGACAATATCATCATTTCCCACGATGACCAACTCCATATATATAACACCATTTGTTTTCAGTGTTTTGCCTGGTTTGCTGCACCATTAAACTGGGTATTGAACTGTCGAAGTGATGGAAGTAAACTGAAGATCCTCTACAGATTTATCTACTTCTGTTGAAGAAACACATGGTGTCAACATTGAGCCATGTTCTTAGCACAATCAGTAGGAGCACATGGCTAGAGAGATAGGTTGGCCGAATACAATATATCACATCCATGATTGATTGGCATGGCAACCACTCGACAATTCACTTAAGTTCATCGGTTAAAGCAACCAAGCAAAATTACTCCTGAAACTATGCAAAATGTATGGAGCTTCTCAGCATGGGAAAGGATGATCTTGCCAATGCGAACCAAAGAATTTGCAGAGGTATGGATGAGAATCATGTCAGTGATAATTTTGGTAGCCATGCATGAACCCTGAGGAAGAGGCAAATTGAAAGAAGATCTGGTCAATAACTCGATATAGTGTAGAGTGGTTAGGTCAGGAAAGATTGTTGCGAACTGGCAAATGGAAAATAGCAAACTAATTCTTAAAACAGAATTTAACTAGAAATTATAGTTTATAACAAACCCGAAGGCCCGTAAAATACAGATGAGACAACTAGTTCGCTTCAGCTAATTTAGAAACCCATTTTGGCTACTTAATGCATATCCAAAGCAAAACAGAAGGCCGTGAGCAACAGAAGATTACATAAAATAAAAAGAGCAACCATGGTAAGGGAGCCAGTGCTGAAGGGATCAAACAAATTACTGCCGATTCCGTACTAATATAGATGTGAGGATTTGTGCACATAGATTAAGCAGTAAGATATCATATTGAGCTAATAATTGGGATACACAGGTGCAGCAAGACTTTGTAATTAGCTTGAAAAGCATAAGTACTAAGATAACATGGCTTTAGGCTTCAACAAAACCAACACAGATCATGCAAAACATATACTTACCAGAGCAAAGATAAACATAGCATTGCAAGGATGGATACGCCTTGAAGATGTCGTTTATTATTGTGTATCCATCTTTCCTTGACCGCATGTCACGTGACAGCTTCAAAGTCATTCTTTTAAGTGCCGGTGAATATCCGAGCATCAATTTTAAGAAATCAAACTCATGAGCCACCCCTTCAAAGCTAGTGATTTCCAGTTCTTCAAGATGAGTGAAGGACACAGTTTGGGATCTCCAGTCAATGGGCTGACATGGACAATTTGGTAGGCATCATTCTCTCACCTCAAACCAAAAACAAATGTGAATTACTACACAATGTACATTACTGAGATACGTAATCAGAGCTGAGAATTACCGTTGTTCTCCATAGGATGACCTTAAGCCTCCGCACAGCTGGAGGAACTTAAGTCCAAGCCCCTTGATCCTGACCTGCTCATCATTGCTGGCGAGGGGAAGGGCCATGGCCGCCACCTCCTCACATCGCAAGCTGCACAAGATAGGCGCGTCGAGCACCAGCTCAACTCCGTCCATACGGAGTCGCCCAACCGTCGCGTCACGTGAGATAGCGCATCTCAAGGTTAGCATCATAACCATTCATTTGTGTCCATGACTCGAAATAGCACCGGTGCAACCTATATGAGCCTAATGCCATATTATAGGATTGAATGGACCAGCGGGCTGCTGAAGAGGAGCAAAGGCGGCTGGCTGAGTAGGAGAGCAGAAGTAAGGAATGAGTAGACATGAACGAAAGGTTGAAGCTGCTCGAGAATTAACTACAGGTAGAACATTCTCTAAACTAGAGTAGAACATTCATTATATAGCGACGAACAATGCTCACGTGACTCTACTCTTATAGGTTCTTATGCAATCTCGAAGCAGTGGAAATGATGCCCCTCCTCCTCCTCCTCCGGAATCTTAACCCGATGAAAATGATGCCCCTCCTCCTCCTCAAGATGTTGTATGAACATGTGAACTTCTATGTGATGTGCACGTGTTTTGCAAGTAGTGAACTTCCATAAGTTAACCATATGTATGAATTTGCGAACTTGTGTGTGATGTGTACTAGTATGAAACATTCGCCTATATATGTGAACTACTTTAAATTATGCCTATGTGTGTGATGTGTTACTCGATGAATTTCTAGGGAGCTAGGAGCTCCCACATTCATTTGTTATGATAATATTTTGTGCACTGCATATATATACAGAATTTGCAATGTAGTTGTTTTCAGTTGCAGGGATCAGATAAGAAAGAGCTTAAAAACAGAAACAATGGGACACATTTCCGAGAGCCACACTCAAAAACAGATAGGCTACCGAGAGAAGCTCTCGGAAAAGGGATCGTCTGAGAACTGAAACTACTGTTGTGCCATTCCTTTTCCGAGTCAGCTGAGCAGCACTTTACTACTACAGTGGTGCCACTCTTTTCCGAGGGCTGTGACGCTCGGTAAACGGTCATCTACCATGTGGGATACCCGGTCCCACTGGTCAGTTCCGAAAGGTTCAGTCAATAGTCGTATATCGAGCATTGCCGAGAGCGGCTCTCGGCAAAGACATCGTCATATTATTCATTTTAAATATTTAGCAAATAATTTAAACTTTTACTGATAAATGTTACCAGTGGGACCACATGTCAGGTAGGAAAATGTTTCTGTGACGTGTTTTTACCGAAGGCGACATCGCTGCTCTCGGTATATGTAAATCAAGTGACGGCGCCGTCTGTTCCGGATGGGCATGCCATGCGGCTTCTCTTTGCCGTCTGTGGCTCTCGGCGTCTGCCCCATTGACGTGCTAGCCGTGAAGCCAGGTTTGCCGAGTGCTGCTCTTGGCGTTGTTTACTTTGCCGAGTGTCCGTGTTTTGGCTCTCAGTAAAGAGCCCGGCACCCGGCGTATAAGGAAATTCCAGTAGTGTCCTTGGGCGAGACCGCGAGAGTAAAGGTGAGGGAGACGAAATCTGGATATGCCTGGCATATGCTACCGAACGTGAACTATATATTCTTCTCGCCGACTGTGAGTCGCCGATGGTGACTTCGTAAAATCTCAAGATGCTATGTCGGCTCAGTCTCTCGGAGGGGCTCATAGGGGTAGGGTGTGCGCGCGTGCGTTCATAGGGGTGACTGTATGCTCGTGTATGTGAGCGACTTCGATTGTACTGTGTTAAAAAAAGGGAACTATATACTCTTGGGAAGTTTCCCTTTTAGCTAGCAGTGCTGTGTCGCGCTGCATGTACATGTGGCGTTGATTCTAGCTTGGATATTGAAAGTGAATGGGTTGCATCGACCTGGTTGTATCATGTAAAAGCCAAATCACTTTCCAATATTCTTTGTTTGTCATTCTCATTTAAGCCTAAATTGATTTATAAACTTCTCGTGCTGTTTGGATGGCATTTGATATAGAATGAAATACATGGAGTTTTGATTTGGTGCAAGACTTGAAAACTAAACAAGATAGCGGAGGAGATACAAACTCGATTCTTTGACTGAATTGAAGTCAATCGATTTTTCGACAAAGGGGATTTTATGGACTTGAACGTCGCTTCCAGGCGATACAACCACGCAGTGGCAAGTTAAGGTCTGGACTGGACCCTCGATCTCCGGAAGAAAGGAAACATTGATGATGTTTCCTTTTGCTATTTGTACGAGTGAGCACAACGCTTATCAATGTACGTAGAAAAAGTTGGAAATGGTCACGAACTCACGATCACATCACATTCCGTGGACCATGGTCCATGGCATCCTGCTAGTGGAGCGAGAGAAAGGCCTAGCTTGTGTCGGCAGCACATTCTCCTCCTGATCCTTGGTTGATTCCCCTCTACAAGCTTTCTCTCTTGTGTGCATCGAGAGAGCTTTCTCACAAAGAAGGAATCGCGAAAATCCAAGCCCCAAACAGAAAGGGCATCCAATCTAATCTGATATCAGAATAAAGCAGTAATGTTCTTCTCTTTTTATTTGGCATTTCGTTTCAGCGAACCTTTTCTTTGCTCCTCCTTTTGGCCTCAATCCACGGCATCAGTTGCAAATGCAATGAAAGGAGCATGTGCTCAATGGATATGCCATTTTCGGTAGCGCATAAATACACGCCGCGCCGTCGGTTCTCCTCCTCTTACCAACCAACACCGACGACAGCATCAACAATAGCTGCTAGAACAGGAAGGAACCCATGTCGGTAGCCGTGATTACCAAGGGAGATAGATGTATGATGTATGTGCGTGAGTGTGAAGGTCCATTGCAGGGCAACTGCTCCATTGGCAGAGGGATGGATGTGGATTACCCCTCCTACATTGATGTTTTGTCTGTCTGCCAAAGGAGATTTGCCCCGCGATTCACCGCCACTTGTCCGTGCCTATTGTTGATCTCCCAACCTGAAGGTATGCATTGTATACGTATGAAAAAGCATTTGGCTGACTTGATGACTTCCGGCAGCAGAGGGAGGAACAACCGTATCAAGTTAGCGCCCTTTCGGACGACCTGCTGCTCCTCTTGGGCCTGCCTCCGCTATGGAGCACATCGTCCTCTCCCGCTGGTGGCGTGGCCTCTGGGACTCCACCACCTCGGTATCGCACTATTGTTTGACTATAATTGACTTTAGTAAGCTAAGTTTTCTTTTTTTTTTTAATCTCTAGGGTGGTTGAAACATGGCATTGTCATGGCTATTACAAGATCTAAATGCACATATGTATCCTATTACTACTAATGCTGAATTTATCCGCACACAGCCTTACATATAAATACGTACAGAAGCTGAATGGTGTAGTTAGCAATAATGTTTTTGAAACTTCTTATGTAGTATCCCTTATGTTTGTTTCTCTTTTTGCTTTATGCAATCTTCTCCATTGATCACACCTTTCTTTTTGCATATGTACTCAGTAAATCAGTAGCCCATGTAATTTTCTGGATTTGCTGAAGCTAGTTGTCTCGACAAAATTTTATCGGCATTCTGGTTGGTATAAAACTATAAATTATTCATTTTCCAATTAACCTTGTTTCGGCAATTTAGTTTGCTACGTTTTGTCTCTGCTTATGTGTCACATTATGTTTGCCAGCAGCAACAATCTTTGCTCTTGCTCATGTAATGCCTCTGCACTAGCATGCATGTGCCTCCTCTACAAGGTTCATGCATGTCAACCAAGATTGTTTGAGGACATGATTTTCATTCTCCAGATTGTGGATTCATGCGAGACACTGACAATATCATCATTTCCCACGATGACCAACTCCATATATATAACACCATTTGTTTTCAGTGTTTTGCCTAGTTTGCTGCACCATTAAACTGGGTATTGAACTGTCGAAGTGATGGAAGTAAACTGAAGATCCCCTACAGATTTATCTACTTCTGTTGAAGAAACACATGGTGTCAACACTGAGCCATGTTCTTAGCACAATCAGTAGGAGCACATGGCTAGAGAGATAGGTTGGCCGAATACAATATATCACATCCATGATTGATTGGCATGGCAACCACTCGACAATTCACTTAAGTTCATCGGTTAAAGCAACCAAGCAAAATTACTCCTGAAACTATGCAAAATGTATGGAGCTTCTCAGCATGGGAAACGATGATCTTGCCAATGCGAACCAAAGAATTTGCAGAGGTATGGATGAGAATCATGTCAGTGATAATTTTGGTAGCCATGCATGAACCCTGAGGAAGAAGCAAATTGAAAGAAGATCTGGTCAATAACTCGATATAGTGTAGAGTGGTTAGGTCAGGAAAGATTGTTGCGAACTGGCAAATGGAAAATAGCAAACTATTTCTTAAAACAGAATTTAACTGGAAATTATAGTTTATAACAAACCCGAAGGCCCGTAAAATACAGATGAGACAACTAGTTCGCTTCAGCTAATTTAGAAACCCATTTTGGCTACTAAATGCATATCCAAAGCAAAACAGAAGGCCGTGAGCAACAGAAGATTGCATAAAACAAAAAGAGCAACCATGGTAAGGGAGCCTGTGCTGAAGGGATCAAACAAATTACTGCCGATTCCGTACTAATATAGATGTGAGGATTTGTGCACATAGATTAAGCAGTAAGATATCATATTGAGCTAATAATTGGGATACACAGGTGCAGCAAGACTTTGTAATTAGCTTGAAAAGCATAAGTACTAAGTTAACTTGGCTTTAGGCTTCAACAAAACCTACACAGATCATGCAAAACATATACTTACCAGAGCAAAGATAAACATAGCATTGCACGGATGGATACGCCTTGAAGATGCCGTTTATTATTGTGTATCCATCTTTCCTTGACCGCATGTCACGTGACAGCTTCAAAGTCATTCTTTTAAGTGCCGGTGAACATCCGAGCATCAATTTTAAGAAATCAAACTCATGAGCCACCCCTTCAAAGCCAGTGATTTCCAGTTCTTCAAGATGAGTGAAGGACACAGTTTGGGATCTCCAGTCAATGGGCTGACATGGACAATTTGGTAGGCATCCTTCTCTCACCTCAAACCAAAAACAAATGTGAATTACTACACAATGTACATTACTGAGATACGTAATCATAGCTGAGAATTACCGTTGTTCTCCATAGGATGACCTTAAGCCTCCGCACAGCTGGAGGAACTTAAGTCCAAGCCCCTTGATCCTGAGCTGCTCATCATTGCTGGCGAGGGGAAGGGCCATGGCCGCCACCTCCTCACATCGCAAGCTGCACGAGATACGCGCGTCGAGCACTAGCTCAACTCCGTCCATACGGAGTCGCCCAACCGTCGCGTCACATGAGATAGTGCATCTCAAGGTTAGCATCATAACCGTTCATTTGTGTCCATGCCTCGAAATAGCACCGTTGCAACCTATATGAGCCTAATGCCATATTACTGGATTTAATGGACCAGCGGGCTGCTGAAGAGGAGCAAAGGCGGCTGGCTGAGCAGGAGAGCAGAAGTACGGAACTAGTAGACAGGAACGAAAGGTTGAAGCTGCTCGAGAATCAACTACAGGTAGAACATTCTCTAAACTAGAGTAGAACATTCATTATATAGCGACGGACAATGCTCACGTGACTCTACTCTTATAGGTTCTTATGCAATCTCGAAGCAGTGGAAATGATGCCCCTCCTCCTCCGGAATCTTAACCCGATGAAAATGATGCCCCTCCTCCTCCTCAAGATGTTGTATGAACATGTGAACTTCTATGTGATGTGCACGTGTTTTGCAAGTAGTGAACTTCCATAAGTTAACCATATGTATGAATTTGCGAACTTGTGTGTGATGTGTACTAGTATGAAACATTCGCCTATATATGTGAACTACTTTAAATTATGCCTATGTGTGTGATGTGTTACTGGATGAATTTCTAGGGAGCTAGGAGCTCCCACATTCATTTGTTATGATCACATTTTGTGCACTGCATATATATACAGAAATTGCAATGTAGTTGTTTTCAGTTGCAGGGATCAGATAAGAAAGAGCTTAAAAACAGAAACAATGGGACACATGTCCGAGAGCCACACTCGAAAACAGATAGGCTACCGAGAGAAGCTCTCGGAAAAGGGATCGTCTGAGAACTGAAACTACTGTTGTGCCACTCCTTTTCCGAGTCAGCAGAGCAGCACTTTACTAATACAGTGGTGCCACTCTTTTCCGAGGGCTGTGACGCTCGGTAAACGGTCATCTACCATGTGGGACACCCGGTCCCACTGGTCAGTTCCGAAAGGTTCAGTCAATAGTCGTATATCGAGCATTGCCGAGAGCGGCTCTCGGCAAAGACATCGTCATATTATTCATTTTAAATATTTAGCAAATAATTTAAAACTTTTACTGATAAATGTGACCAGTGGGACCACATGTCAGGTAGGAAAATGTTTCTGTGACGTGTTTTTACCGAAGGCGACATCGCTGCTCTCGGTATAGGTAAATCAAGTGACGGCGCCGTCAGTTCCGGATGGGCATGCCATGCGGCTTCTCTTTGCCGTGTGTGGCTCTCGGCGTCTGCCCCGTTGACGTGCGGTGCTTGTTCGCCGTTTGCCCGTGACGGCAACGGCAGCTAGTTGCCGTGAAGCCAGGTTTGCCAAGTGCTGCTCTCGGCGTTGTTTACTTTGCCGAGTGTCCGTGTTTTGGCTCCCGGCAAAGAGCCTGGCACCTGGCGTATAAGGAAATTCCAGTAGTGTCCTTGGGCGAGACCGCGAGAGTAAAGGTGAGGGAGACGAAATCTGGATATGCCTGGCATATGCTACCGAACAGGAACTATATATTCTTCTCGCCGACTGTGAGGCGCCGATGGTGACTTCGTAAAATCTCAAGATGCTATGTCGGCTCAGTCTCTCGGAGGGGCTCATAGGGGTAGGGTGTGCGCGCGTGCGTTCATAGGGGTGACTGTATGCTCGTGTATGTGAGCGACTTCGATTGTACTGTGTTAAAAAAAAGGGAACTATATACTCTTGGGAAGTTTCCCTTCTAGCTAGCAGTGCTGTGTCGCGATGCATGTACATGTGGCATTGATTCTAGCTTGGATATTGAAAGTGAATGGGTTGCATCGACCTGGTTGTATCATGTAAAAGCCAAATCACTTTCCAATATTCTTTGTTTGTCATTCTCATTTAAGCCTAAATTGATTTATAAACTTCTCGTGCTGTTTGGATGGCATTTGATATAGAATGAAATACATGGAGTTTTGATTTGGTGCAAGACTTGAAAACTAAACAAGATAGCGGAGGAGATACAAACTCGATTCTTTGACTGAATTGAAGTCAATCGATTTTTCGACAAAGGGGATTTTATGGACTTGAACGTCGCTTCCAGGCGATACAACCACGCAGTGGCAAGTTAAGGTCTGGACTGGACCCTCGATCTCCTGAAGAAAGGAAACATTGATGATGTTTCCTTTTGCTATTTGTACGAGTGAGCACAACGCTTATCAATGTACGTAGAAAAAGTTGGAAATGGTCACGAACTCACGATCACATCACATTCCGTGGACCATGGTCCATGGCATCCTGCTAGTGGAGCGAGAGAAAGGCCTAGCTTGTGGCGGCAGCACATTCTCCTCCTGATCCTTGGTTGATTCCCCTCTACAAGCTTTCTCTCTTGTGTGCATCGAGAGAGCTTTCTCACAAAGAAGGAATCGCGAAAATCCAAGCCCCAAACAGAAAGGGCATCCAATCTAATCTGATATCAGAATAAAGCAGTAATATTCTTCTCTTTTTATTTGGCATTTCGTTTCAGCGAACCTTTTCTTTGCTCCTCCTTTTGGCCTCAATCCACGGCATCGGTTGCAAATGCAATGAAAGGAGCATGTGCTCAATGGATATGCCATTTTCGGTAGCGCATAAAGACACGCCGCGCCATCGGTTCTGCTCCTCTTACCAACCAACACCGACGACAGCATCAACAATAGCAGCTAGAACAGGAAGGAACCCATGTCGGTGGCCGTGATTACCAAGGGAGATAGATGTATGATGTATGTGCGTGAGTGTGAAGGTCCATTGCAGGGCAACTGCTCCATTGGCAGAGGGATGGATGTGGATTACCCCTCCTACATTGATGTTTTGTCTGTCTGCCAAAGGAGATTTGCCCCGCGATTCACCGCCACTTGTCCGTGCCTATTGTTGATCTCCCGACCTGAAGGTATGCATTGTATACGTATGAAAAAGCATTTGGCTGACTTGATGACTTCCGGCAGCAGAGGGAGGAAGAACCGTATCAAGTTAGCGCCCTTTCGGACGACCTGCTGCTCCTCTTGGGCCTGCCTCCGCTATGGAGCACATCGTCCTCTCCCGCTGGTGGCGTGGCCTCTGGGACTCCACCACCTCGGTATCGCACTATTGTTTGACTATAATTGACTTTAGTAAGCTAAGTTTTTTTTTTTTAATCTCTAGGGTGGTTGAAACATGGCATTGTCATGGCTATTACAAGATCTAAATGCACATATGTATCCTATTACTACTGATGCTGAATTTATGTGCACACAGCCTTACATATAATTACGTACAGAAGCTAAATGGTGTAGTTAGCAATAATGTTTTTGAAACTTCTAATGTAGTATCCCTTATGTTTGTTTCTCTTTTTGCTTTATGCAATCTTCTCCATTGATCACACCTTTCTTTCTGCATATGTACTCAGTAAATCAGTAGCCCATGTAATTTTCTGGATTTGCTGAAGCTAGTTGTCTCAACAAAATTTTCTCGGCATTCTGGTTGGTATAAAACTATAAATTATTCATTTTCCAATTAACCATGTTTCGGCAATTTAGTTTGCTACGTTTTGTCTCTGCTTATGTGTCACATTATGTTTGCCAGCAGCAACAATCTTTGCTCTTGCTCATGTAATGCCTCTGCACTAGCATGCATGTGCCTCCTCTACAAGGTTCATGCATGTCAACCAAGATTGTTTGAGGACATGATTTTCATTCTCCAGATTGTGGATTCGTGCGAGACATTGACAATATCATCATTTCCCACGATGACCAACTCCATATATATAACACCATTTGTTTTCAGTGTTTTGCCTGGTTTGCTGCACCATTAAACTGGGTATTGAACTGTCGAAGTGATGGAAGTAAACTGAAGATCCTCCACAGATTTATCTACTTCTGTTGAAGAAACACATGGTGTCAACATTGAGCCATGTTCTTAGCACAATCAGTAGGAGCACATGGCTAGAGAGATAGGTTGGCCGAATACAATATATCACATCCATGATTGATTGGCATGGCAACCACTCGACAATTCACTTAAGTTCATCGGTTAAAGCAACCAAGAAAAATTACTCCTGAAACTATGCAAAATGTATGGAGCTTCCAGCATGGGAAAGGATGATCTTGCCAATGCGAACAAAAGAATTTGCAGAGGTATGGATGAGAATCATGTCAATGATAATTTAGGTAGCCATGCATGAACCCCGAGGAAGAGGCAAATTGAAAGAAGATCTGGTCAATAACTCGATATAGTGTAGAGTGGTTAGGTCTGGAAAGATTGTTGCGAACTGGCAAATGGAAAATAGCAAACTAATTCTTAAAACAGAATTTAACTGGAAATTATAGTTTATAACAAACCCGAAGGCCCGTAAAATACAGATGAGACAACTAGTTCGCTTCAGCTAATTTAGAAACCCATTTTGGCTACTAAATGCATATCCAAAGCAGAACAGAAGGCCGTGAGCAACAGAAGATTGCATAAAACAAAAAGAGCAACCATGGTAAGGGAGCCTATGCTGAAGGGATCAAACAAATTACTGCCGATTCCATACTAATATAGATGTGAGGATTTGTGCACATAGATTAAGCAGTAAGATATCATATTGAGCTAATAATTGGGTGACACAGGTGCAGCAAGACTTTGTAATTAGCTTGAAAAGCATAAGTACTAAGTTAACTTGGCTTTAGGCTTCAACAAAACCTACACAGATCATGCAAAACATATACTTACCAGAGCAAAGATAAACATAGCATTGCACGGATGGATACGCCTTGAAGATGTCGTTTATTATTGTGTATCCATCTTTCCTTGACCGCATGTCACGTGACAGCTTCAAAGTCATTCTTTTAAGTGCCGGTGAACATCCGAGCATCAATTTTAAGAAATCAAACTCATGAGCCACCCCTTCAAAGCCAGTGATTTCCAGTTCTTCAAGATGAGTGAAGGACACAGTTTGGGATCTCCAGTCAATGGGCTGACATGGACAATTTGGTAGGCATCCTTCTCTCACCTCAAACCAAAAACAAATGTGAATTACTACACAATGTACATTACTGAGATACGTAATCATAGCTGAGAATTACCGTTGTTCTCCATAGGATGACCTTAAGCCTCCGCACAGCTGGAGGAACTTAAGTCCAAGCCCCTTGATCCTGAGCTGCTCATCATTGCTGGCGAGGGGAAGGGCCATGGCCGCCTCCTCCTCACATCGCAAGCTGCACGAGATACGCGCGTCGAGCACCAGCTCAACTCCGTCCATACGGAGTCGCCCAACCGTCGCGTCACGTGAGATAGCGCATCTCAAGGTTAGCATCATAACCATTCATTTATGTCCATGCCTCGAAATAGCACCGTTGCAACCTATATGAGCCTAATGCCAAATTACAGGATTTAATGGACCAGCGGGCTGCTGAAGAGGAGCAAAGGTGGCTGGCTGAGCAGGAGAGTAGAAGTAAGGAACGAGCAGACATGAACGAAAGAATGAAGCTGCTCGAGAATCAACTATAGGTAGAACGCTCTCTAAACTAGAGTAGAACATTCATTATATAGCAACGAACAATGCTGACGTGACTACTCTTATAGGCTCTTATGCAATCTCGAAGCAGTGGAAATGATGCCCCTCCTCCTCCTCCGGAATCTTAACCCGATGAAAATGATGCCCCTCCTCCTCCTCAAGATGTTGTATGAACATGAGAACTTCTATGTGATGTGCACGTGTTTTGCAAGTAGTGAACTTCCATAAGTTAACCATATGTATGAATTTGCGAACTTGTGTGTGATGTGTACTAGTATGAAACATTCGCCTATATATGTGAACTACTTTAAATTATGCCTATGTGTGTGATGTGTTACTCGATGAATTTCTAGGGAGCTAGGAGCTCCCACATTCATTTGTTATGATAACATTTTCTGCACCGCATATATATACAGAAATTGCAATGTAGTTGTTTTCAGTTGCAGGGATCAGATAAGAAAGAGCTTAAAAACAGAAACAATGGGACACATTTCCGAGAGCCACACTCGAAAACAGATAGGCTACCGAGAGAAGCTCTCGGAAAAGGGATCGTCTGAGAACTGAAACTACTGTTGTGCCACTCCTTTTCCGAGTCAGCTGAGCAGCAGTTTACTACTACAGTGATGCCACTCTTTTCCGAGGGCTGTGACGCTCGGTAAACGGTCATCTACCATGTGGGACACCCGGTCCCACTGGTCAGTTCCGAAAGGTTCAGTCAATAGTCGTATATCGAGCATTGCCGAGAGCGGCTCTCGGCAAAGACATCGTCATATTATTCATTTTAAATATTTAGCAAATAATTTAAAACTTTTACTGATAAATGTGACCAGTGGGACCACATGTCAGGTAGGAAAATGTTTCTGTGACGTGTTTTTACCGAAGGCGACATCGCTGCTCTCGGTATAGGTAAATCAAGTGACGGCGCCGTCAGTTCCGGATGGGCATGCCATGCGGCTTCTCTTTGCCGTGTGTGGCTCTCGGCGTCTGCCCCGTTGACGTGCGGTGCTTGTTCGCCGTTTGCCCGTGACGGCAACGACAGCTAGTTGCCGTGAAGCCAGGTTTGCCGAGTGCTGCTCTCGGCGTTGTTTACTTTGCTGAGTGTCCGTGTTTTGGCTCTCGGCAAAGAGCCAGGCACCCGGCGTATAAGGAAATTCCAGTAGTGTCCTGGGGCGAGACCGCGAGAGTAAAGGTGAGGGAGAGGAAATCTGGATATGCCTGGCATATGCTACCGAACGGGAACTATATATTCTTCTCGCCGACTGTGAGGCGCCGATGGTGACTTCGTAAAATCTCAAGATGCTATGTCGGCTCAGTCTCTCGGAGGGGCTCATAGGGGTAGGGTGTGCGCGCATGCGTTCATAGGGGTGACTGTATGCTCGTGTATGTGAGCGACTTCGATTGTACTGTGTTAAAAAAAAAGGGAACTATATACTCTTGGGAAGTTTCCCTTTTAGCTAGCAGTGCTGTGTCGCGCTGCATGTACATGTGGCGTTGATTCTAGCTTGGATATTGAAAGTGAATGGGTTGCATCGACCTGGTTGTATCATGTAAAAGCCAAATCACTTTCCAATATTCTTTGTTTGTCATTCTCATTTAAGCCTAAATTGATTTATAAACTTCTCGTGCTGTTTGGATGGCATTTGATATATAATGAAATACATGGAGTTTTGATTTGGTGCAAGACTTGAAAACTAAACAAGATAGCGGAGGAGATACAAACTCGATTCTTTGACTGAATTGAAGTCAATCGATTTTTCGACAACGGGGATTTTATGGACTTGAACGTCGCTTCCAGGCGATACAACCACGCAGTGGCAAGTTAAGGTCTGGACTGGACCCTCGATCTCCTGAAGAAAGGAAACATTGATGATGTTTCCTTTTGCTATTTGTACGAGTGAGCAGAACGCTTATCAATGTACGTAGAAAAAGATGGAAATGGTCACGAACTCACGATCACATCAAATTACGTGGACCATGGTCCATGGCATCCTGCTAGTGGGGCGAGAGAAAGGCCTAGCTTGTGGCGGCAGCACATTCTCCTCCTGATCCTTGGTTGATTCCCCTCTACAAGCTTTCTCTCTTGTGTGCATCGAGAGAGCTTTCTCACAAAGAAGGAATCGCGAGAATCCAAGCCCCAAACAGAAAGGGCATCCAATCTAATCTGATATCAGAATAAAGCAGTAATATTCTTCTCTTTTTATTTGGCATTTCGTTTCAGCGAACCTTTTCTTTGCTCCTCCTTTTGGCCTCAATCCACGGCATCGGTTGCAAATGCAATGAAAGGAGCATGTGCTCAATGGATATGCCATTTTCGGTAGCGCATAAATACACGCCGCGCCGTCGGTTCTCCTCCTCTTACCAACCAACACCGACGACAGCATCAACAATAGCTGCTAGAAAAGGAAGGAACCCATGTCGGTGGCCGTGATTACCAAGGGAGATAGATGTATGATGTATGGGCGTGAGTGTGAAGGTGCATTGCAGGGCAACTGCTCCATTGGCAGAGGGATGGATGTGGATTACCCCTCCTACATTGATGTTTTGTCTGCCTGCCGAAGGAGATTTGCCCCGCGATTCACCGCCACTTGTCCGTGCCTATTGTTGATCTCCCGACCTGAAGGTATGCATTGTATACGTATGAAAAAGCATTTGGCTGACTTGATGACTTCCGGCAGCAGAGGGAGGAAGAACCGTATCAAGTTAGCGCCCTTTCGGACGACCTGCTGCTCCTCTTGGGCCTGCCTCCGCTATGGAGCACATCGTCCTCTCCCGCTGGTGGCGTGGCCTCTGGGACTCCACCACCTCGGTATCGCACTATTGTTTGACTATAATTGACTTTAGTAAGCTAAGTTTTCTTTCTTTTTTTAATCTCTAGGGTGGTTGAAACATGGCATTGTCATGGCTATTACAAGATCTAAATGCACATATGTATCCTATTACTACTGATGCTGAATTTATGTGCACACAGCCTTACATATAAATACGTACAGAAGCTGAATGGTGTAGTTAGCAATAATGTTTTTGAAACTTCTTATGTAGAATCCCTTACGTTTGTTTCTCTTTTTGCTTTATGCAATCTTCTCCATTGATCACACCTTTCTTTTTGCATATGTACTCAGTAAATCAGTAGCCCATGTAATTTTCTGGATTTGCTGAAGCTAGTTGTCTCAACAAAATTTTATCGGCATTCTGGTTGGTATAAAACTATAAATTATTCATTTTCCAATTAACCATGTTTCGGCAATTTAGTTTGCTACGTTTTGTCTCTGCTTATGTGTCACATTATGTTTGCCAGCAGCAACAATCTTTGCTCTTGCTCATGTAATGCCTCTGCACTAGCATGCAAGTGCCTCCTCTACAAGGTTCATGCATGTCAACCAAGATTGTTTGAGGACATGATTTTCATTCTCCAGATTGTGGATTCATGCGAGACATTGACAATATCATCATTTCCCACGATGACCAACTCCATATATATAACACCATTTGTTTTCAGTGTTTTGCCTGGTTTGCTGCACCATTAAACTGGGTATTGAACTGTCGAAGTGATGGAAGTAAACTGAAGATCCTCTACAGATTTATCTACTTCTGTTGAAGAAACACATGGTGTCAACATTGAGCCATGTTCTTAGCACAATCAGTAGGAGCACATGGCTAGAGAGATAGGTTGGCCGAATACAATATATCACATCCATGATTGATTGGCATGGCAACCACTCGACAATTCACTTAAGTTCATCGGTTAAAGCAACCAAGCAAAATTACTCCTGAAACTATGCAAAATGTATGGAGCTTCTCAGCATGGGAAACGATGATCTTGCCAATGCGAACCAAAGAATTTGCAGAGGTATGGATGAGAATCATGTCAGTGATAATTTTGGTAGCCATGCATGAACCCTGATGAAGAGGCAAATTGAAAGAAGATCTGGTCAATAACTCGATATAGTGTAGAGTGGTTAGGTCAGGAAAGATTGTTGCGAACTGGCAAATGGAAAATAGCAAACTAATTCTTAAAACAGAATTTAACTGGAAATTATAGTTTATAACAAACCCGAAGGCCCGTAAAAAACAGATGAGACAACTAGTTCGCTTCAGCTAATTTAGAAACCCATTTGGGCTACTAAATGCATATCCAAAGCAAAACAGAAGGCCGTGAGCAACAGAAGATTGCATAAAACAAAAAGAGCAACCATGGTAAGGGAGCCTGTGCTGAAGGGATCAAACAAATTACTGCCGATTCCGTACTAATATAGATGTGAGGATTTGTGCACATAGATTAAGCAGTAAGATATCATATTGAGCTAATAATTGGGATACACAGGTGCAGCAAGACTTTGTAATTAGCTTGAAAAGCATAAGTACTAAGTTAACTTGGCTTTAGGCTTCAACAAAACCTACACAGATCATGCAAAACATATACTTACCAGAGCAAAGATAAACATAGCATTGCACGGATGGATACGCCTTGAAGATGTCGTTTATTATTGTGTATCCATCTTTCCTTGACCGCATGTCACGTGACAGCTTCAAAGTCATTCTTTTAAGTGCCGGTGAACATCCGAGCATCAATTTTAAGAAATCAAACTCATGAGCCACCCCTTCAAAGCCAGTGATTTCCAGTTCTTCAAGATGAGTGAAGGACACAGTTTGGGATCTCCAGTCAATGGGCTGACATGGACAATTTGGTAGGCATCCTTCTCTCACCTCAAACCAAAAACAAATGTGAATTACTACACAATGTACATTACTGAGATACGTAATCATAGCTGAGAATTACCGTTGTTCTCCATAGGATGACCTTAAGCCTCCGCACAGCTGGAGGAACTTAAGTCCAAGCCCCTTGATCCTGAGCTGCTCATCATTGCTGGCGAGGGGAAGGGCCATGGCCGCCACCTCCTCACATCGCAAGCTGCACGAGATACGCGCGTCGAGCACCAGCTCAACTCCGTCCATACGGAGTCGCCCAACCGTCGCGTCACGTGAGATAGCGCATCTCAAGGTTAGCATCATAACCATTCATTTATGTCCATGCCTCGAAATAGCACCGTTGCAACCTATATGAGCCTAATGCCAAATTACAGGATTTAATGGACAATCGGGCTGCTGAAGAGGAGCAAAGGTGGCTGGCTGAGCAGGAGAGCAGAAGTAAGGAACGAGCAGACATGAACGAAAGATTGAAGCTGCTCGAGAATCAACTACAGGTAGAACACTCTCTAAACTAGAGTAGAACATTCATTATATAGCAACGAACAATGCTCACGTGACTCTACTCTTATAGGTTCTTATGCAATCTCGAAGCAGTGGAAACGATGCCCCTCCTCCTCCTCCTCCGGAATCTTAACCCGATGAAAATGATGCCCCTCCTCCTCCTCAAGATGTTGTATGAACATGAGAACTTCTATGTGATGTGCACGTGTTTTGCAAGTAGTGAACTTCCATAAGTTAACCATATGTATGAATTTGTGAACTTGTGTGTGATGTGTACTAGTATGAAACATTCGCCTATATATGTGAACTACTTTAAATTATGCCTATGTGTGTGATGTGTTACTCGATGAATTTCTAGGGAGCTAGGAGCTCCCACATTCATTTGTTATGATAACATTTTCTGCACCGCATATATATACAGAAATTGCAATGTAGTTGTTTTCAGTTGCAGGGATCAGATAAGAAAGAGCTTAAAAACAGAAACAATGGGACACATTTCCAAGAGCCACACTCGAAAACAGATAGGCTACCGAGAGAAGCTCTCGGAAAAGGGATCGTCTGAGAACTGAAACTACTGTTGTGCCACTCCTTTTCCGAGTCAGCTGAGCAGCACTTTACTACTACAGTGGTGCCACTCTTTTCCGAGGGCTGTGACGCTCGGTAAACAGCCATCTACCATGTGGGACACCCGGTCCCACTGGTCAGTTCCGAAAGGTTCCGTCAATAGTCGTATATCGAGCATTGCCGAGAGCGGCTCTCGGCAAAGACATCGTCATATTATTCATTTTAAATATTTAGCAAATAATTTAAAACTTTTACTGATAAATGTGACCAGTGGGACCACATGTCAGATAGGAAAATGTTTCTGTGACGTGTTTTTACCGAAGGCGACATCGCTGCTCTCGGTATAGGTAAATCAAGTGACGGCGCCGTCAGTTCCGGATGGGCATGCCATGCGGCTTCTCTTTGCCGTGTGTGGCTCTCGGCGTCTGCCCCGTTGACGTGCGGTGCTTGTTGGCCGTTTGCCCGTGACGGCAACGGCAGCTAGTTGCCGTCAAGCCCAGGTTTGCCGAGTGCTGCTCTCGGCGTTGTTTACTTTGCCGAGTGTCCATGTTTTGGCTCTCGGCAAAGAGCCTGGCACCCGGCGTATAAGGAAATTCCAGTAGTGTCCTTGGGCGAGACCGCGAGAGTAAAGGTGAGGGAGACGAAATCTGGATATGCCTGGCATATGCCACCGAACGGGAACTATATATTCTTCTCGCCGACTGTGAGGCGCCCATGGTGACTTCGTAAAATCTTAAGATGCTATGTCGGCTCAGTCTCTCGGAGGGGCTCATAGGGGTAGGGTGTGCGCGTGTGCGTTCATAGGGGTGACTGTATGCTCGTGTATGTGAGCGACTTCGATTCTACTGTGTTAAAAAAAAAGGGAACTATATACTCTTGGGAAGTTTCCCTTTTAGCTAGCAGTGCTGTGTCGCCCTGCATGTACATGTGGCGTTGATTCTAGCTTGGATATTGAAAGTGAATGGGTTGCATCGACCTGGTTGTATCATGTAAAAGCCAAATCACTTTCCAATATTCTTTGTTTGTCATTCTCATTTAAGCCTAAATTGATTTATAAACTTCTCGTGCTGTATGGATGGCATTTGATATAGAATGAAATACATGGAGTTTTGATTTGGTGCAAGACTTGAAAACTAAACAAGATAGCGGAGGAGATACAAACTCGATTCTTTGACTGAATTGAAGCCAATCGATTTTTCGACAAAGGGGATTTTATGGACTTGAACGTCGCTTCCAGGCAATACAACCACGCAGTGGCAAGTTAAGGTCTGGACTGGACCCTCGATCTCCTGAAGAAAGGAAACGTTGATGATGTTTCCTTTTGCAATTTGTACGAGTGAGCAGAACGCTTATCAATGTACGTAGAAAAAGATGGAAATGGTCACGAACTCACGATCACATCACATTCCGTGGACCATGGTCCATGGCATCCTGCTAGTGGAGCGAGAGAAAGGCCTAGCTTGTGGCGGCAGCACATTCTCCTCCTGATCCTTGGTTGATTCCCCTCTACAAGCTTTCTCTCTTGTGTGCATCGAGAGAGCTTTCTCACAAAGAAGGAATCACGAAAATCCAAGCCCCAAACAGAAAGGGCATCCAATCTAATCTGATATCAGAATAAAGCAGTAATATTCTTCCTTTTTTATTTGTCGTTTCGTTTCAGCGAACCTTTCCTTTCCTGCTCCTTTTGGCCTCGATCCACGGCATCGGTTGCAAATGCGATGAAAGGAGCATGTGCTCAATGGATATGCCGTTTTCGGTAGCGCATAAATACACGCCGCACCATCGGTTCTCCTCCTCTAACCAACCATCACCGACAACAGCATCAACAATAGCTGCTAGAACAGGAAGGAACCCATGTCGGTGGCGGTGATTACCTAGGGAGATTAGATGTATGATGTGTCCATGGCCCGCTATTTAAATTTTTGGCCCTTACCGAAAACCGATGGTTTTGCGGATTCCGGCCGAAATATCACTCGACTCAACCGAGGTCAGCTCACTGTTGCTCACCGTCACACAGATCGCACCGGAGGGTTCGCCCTCACCCTCTACAGATCATTTGTGGACATAATTTTCTTCCCCCAGATTGTGGATTCATGTGGTACATTGACAAGATCATCATTTCCCACGATGACCAACTCCTTATAACACCATTTGGTTTCAGTAATTTCCCTGGTTTACTGCACCAATAAGCTGAGCAGCACGTACTCTTAGTTATATTCAACTGTCGAAGTAATGGAAGTAAACTGAACATCTGCTTAGCAGAATCAGTAGGAGCACATGACTAGAGAGAAAGGTTGGCCGAATACAATATAGCACATCCATGATTGATTGGCATGGCAACGACTCAACATTTCACTTAAGTTCATCGGTTAAAGCAACAAGCAAAATTAGTCCTGAAACTATGCAAAATGTATGGAGTTTCTCAGCATGGGAAAGGATGATCTTGCCGATGCGAACCAAGGAATTTGCAGATGAAAGGATGAGAATCATGTCAGTGATAATTTCGGTAGCCATTCATGAACCGTGAGGATGAGGCAAATTGAAACAAGCTCTGGTCAATAACTCAATATAGTGTATAGTGGTCACGTCAGCAAAGATTGCTGCCAACTGGCAAAGGGAAAATAGCAAACTACTCCCTCTGTAAAGAAATATAAGACCGTTTTAGTGATCTGTAAACGGTCTTATATTTCTTTAGAGGGAGTAATTCTTAAACTGCATTTAACTGGAAATGGATCATTTATACCAAACCCAAAGGCCCGTAAAATTCAGATGAGACAACTAGTTCACTTCAGCTAATTTAGAAACCCATTTTGGCCACTGAATGCATATCCAAAGCAAAACAGAAGGCCGTGAGCAACAGAAGATTGCATAAAACAAAAAGAGCAACCATGGTAAGGGAGCCTCTGCTGAAGGGATCAAATAAATTACTGCCAGTTCCGTACTACTCCCTCCGTCCCAAAATTCTTGTCTTAAATTTGTCTAGATACGGATGTATCTAATACTAGAACGTGACTTGATACATCCGTATCTAGACAAATTTAAGACAAGAATTTTGGGACGGAGGGAGTAATATACTCCCTCCGTCCCATAATATAAGAGCGTTTTTTGCACTACACTAGTGTAAAAAACGTTCTTATATTATGGGACGGAGGGAGTAGATGTGAGGATGTGTGCACATAGGTTAAGCAGTAAGATATCATATTGAGCTAATAACTGGGATACACACGTGCAGCCAGACTTTGTAATTGGCATGTCTATGTTCAGAACTTGAAAAGCATAAGCACTAACTTAACTTGGCTTTAGGCGTCAACAAAACCTACAAGGATTAACAGAGCATGCAAAACATATACTTACCAGAGGAAAGATAAACATAGCATTGCACGGATGGATACGCCTTGAAGATGTCGTTTATTATTGTGCGTCCATCTTCCCTTGACCACACATCACGTGACAGCTTCAAAGTCATTTTTTCAAGTGCCGGTGAACACCCGAGCATCAATTTCAAGAAATCAAACTCATGACCTGCCCCTTCAAAGCCTGTGATTTCCACTTCTTCGAGATGAGTAAAGGAGACAGTTTGGGATCTCCAGTCCATGGGCTGACATGGACAATTTGGTAGGCATATTTCTCTCACCTAATAAAACCAAAAACAAATGTGAATTACTCCCTCCGTAAAGAAATATAAGAGCGTTTAGATCATTACTTCAGTAATCTAAATGCTCTTATATTTCTTTACAGAGGGAGTAGTACAGAATGTACATTACTGAGATACGTAATCAGAGCTGAGAATTACGGGTGTTCTCCATAGGACGAGCTTAAGCCTCCGCACAGCTGGCCGAATTCGATTTATTCCAAGGAGAAGAAATACAATTGCTCCAAAAACATGCCCGACTGTTTTGAGATGAAGCTCCAGAGCGGAGAAGGCAACAACCATATGCTTCACTATCTCTTGCGTGAAGCTGATCGCTTCACCGGGGAAATTTGACCGGAACTGAAATGTAATTGAACGATACTTGTCGATAACAAATTCTGGGTACTCAATCGCAGTAAATTGAGCAGGAGGGGAGACATACTATGGAGGCATGAATCTGCAGCGAAGGGAGCTGTCCTTGGCTCTCTGACGTCTCCAGCGTCACCTGCTCAAGCTCCCAAAGACCAAAGGTAACAGACCCTGCCCTGTAGCAGCAGTGCCAGGAAACCTTCCCCACCATTGGAGCCAAGACGGAGATGCTGACCTCTGTGGCTATCAAGGACATGGAAAATTGCTTAAGCGCCGGGGCGACGATGTCGACGCGGTGTGTCAGCCCGCTCTCGCGGTCCACGACAAGCTCCTGCAGCGACGCCGAGTTGACCCTCAAGTCGCCTTGGTCAAACAAGAAGCCGCCGAGCCGGAGCGTGCGCAGGCGTGGGCAGTGGCGGAGCAGGGCGTCGAGGTTGGCGTGCGCGATGCCGCACGACAGGGACAGCGCCTCCAGCGCCGGGAACTCGGCGCCGTCTGGCACGCGGAGGATCAGGAAGAAGATTCGCAGCACGATGGAGGTGGCGCGGCGCAGGCAAGGCAGGTCGACGACGAGGGAGCCGTCGACCAGATCGGAGGGGAGGTCGAAGACGAGCTCCTCCGGCTCGAGCCGCGCGGCAGCGCGGAGCAGCGAGTTGACGCGGGCGGTGCCGACGCGGAGCAGCGAGTTGGCGCGGGCGGTGCCGGCGCGGCGCTCCTTGGGGAAGCGGATCTCGAGGAGCGAAACCGCGGGAGACAGGCGGCCGAGCGCGGCTTCGAGCCTGTGGAGGGCGACGCCGCGGAAGACGATCTCGCGGAGGCGGGCCGCGAGGCCTCGCCACCGGCGCGAGATGAGTCCGGTGCGCGCGGCGGCGCGGGCGCAGCGGAGGTGGGCGAGGACGAGGAGGAGCAGGTCGTCGGGGAGGGCGCTGATGCGGTCCACTCCGCCGGCTGGTCCTCGCAGCCGGGTGGAACGCCGGCGACGCCCCGAGAGAAACTCCATTGACGCCCAGATCTCAGTGGATAGGCCACGCGAACACCTACTCTGCTCGTTCTCTTTTGTTAACTCTTTTTTTTTCGACTTTATTACTGTAACTCTTTTATATTTTTTCTATTTTCTTTAAGCTCCGCTCGCCGGATTTTATTCATGTACAGCGTGTTTGGTTGGGGAATTTAAAGATTGTGAATGTGAGTTTAGCTTTCTAGGAATCTTGTAGGAATTTTATAGGATATAATTTTTAAAGGAAAAATTCCAATGAAGCCTTTGGTTTGTAGGAATGGATTCCTATTCCTATGTAGGATAGAAACCAATCTTTCACATTTCAAAGAAAAAAAATATTAGCCTAGACTCAATGCAAAATTCCTATCCTATGCATCAAATGACATGTTTTTCTCTATAGGAATTGATATGCATATCATGTCACTTCCTATAATTTTCCTATTCCTACGAAATTCCTATCCTATGAACCAAAGGAGGCCTTAAGGTGTGTGAGACTAAAAACCCCTTGATGGGATCGGGAACATGGGAATTAAGAGGGGAAGGGGAAGAGGAATTAAGGGGCCTAACTTCCTCAGATCTCGTCCCTGGGACCCACGGTAATTGAAGCGGGGTTATAAATTGAGAGAAGAAAATAATGATTCAGTTTATTGGTTACGTGCGCAAGCGAATGGATGCCGTTGAAAGTTTCCTATTCCCCAACCTAATTCTACCAACCAAACAGGGACATTTAAGTCTCTTTTAAATTCACTATAATATAATTGCCTTCACATGCCAATCAAAGAAATGGGATGTAATATCAATTTCCCATGATAATCCCTCTGCACGCTCCCATCTCTAAATTCCCATTCTCTCTACCCATAGTTACCAAACGCGTTGTTAGCAGTAGCCCATCTGAGTGAAAAACGCCCCTCAAAAAGCCAGGCATTGCATTAAAAAAGTAACAATATCATCTAACGCTAGAGCCTTCGTAACACACAAATGTGCAACAGAATTAACATGTCGACTAACATAACGAAGCTTGAATCCCTGAAAACTTAATGTCTCTTCTGGAATGGCTGTAAAATGTGGTAGCCAATTGAACTATCCACTTGCCTAACTTCCCGTAGGTTCTTGGCATTCAAACAGTTTGTTGCTATGATGATTGACTGGTACCCCTTCTCCTTCACAAGCAGCATGGCGTCACGACAAGACAAAAGCTCCAAGCTAAGAGGGTCAGTGAGACCCATATAGCCAACACATCTCGCCCACAGTAAAGCCCCATCATACTCCCGAGTAACCATTCATGTGGCTCCTTTGCCATTAGCATTATCGACAGCACCGTCGACGTTTATCTTTAACCATCCTATAACTGGCGTAGCCCAACAGGTATTCTTCGAAATTACCTTCTCTGTTATCACATGCGAGATCTCCAGTGGACTATCTCAACAATAGTAATCATGGACTGTTTTGACTGGTACTGCACTTCACCATGTTTGTGTTTGTTTATGCTATGCCAGATCACCCATTGCAGCCTCCTTCTTGACCACACGATTATTCAACAGTTTCGTAGATCACGTGAGAGGATTCAGTTTTGGCTGCTTGATATCAAAGTAAAATGCCGCCTCCTCCCAAAACAAAAGTGCATGATCGCACTGCATGAAAGTATGAAACAAGTTTCATCACCATGGATACATATAGGCAGACTGAGAGCACTTTGACATGCCTTCGCTTCAGCTCGTTGTAACATGGTAGCATGTCCTTGACCACCCACGGATTTTTGGTAGTACCTGCAGTTTCCAAAGTGCCCTCCAAGTCTTATCGCTCGCTCGAGAGCTTCCAACAGCAAATTGTTCTTGAGATAATCTTCTGTCCATGATCTCCCGGTATGTTGAGCAATCCGTAAAAATACCTTATCATTCCCACGCCCATGCCCATATATCTTCCCTAGAGTTTTTTAGGCCTTGGCATTGCTAATATGGCCTCAACATCCAGAGCAAAAAAACACCTGTTGAATCAGGTCACTATTCCAGTCGCCTGTTTCAGGAATAATGATATCACTGACAAGTTGTATTGGACTCTCAATTAATTTTCCCATCGATCTCATAGAGTTTGTGCCCATGATCCAATTGTCATGCCAAATTTGTGTTCTCCTCCCATCACCAACTCGGCGTATCAATCCAGTTTTGAGCAGTTCTCTGCCAGTGATAATTACCTGCCATGTCATTGGCGCTCCTCGTGGACACCTAGCGGTGAGACCCACATCTGGGTAATATCTCCTTTTCAATACTCTTGCAGAAAGACTCTCTGGATTCTCAAGTAATCTCAAGGCTTATTTAGCAAGCATTGCATCATTAAAAATCTTCATATCCCTAACACTGCAGGAATCAGCTTATTTGCTGTCTGCCACGGCGGACGGCAAAGGCACCAAAAACGGACGACAAAACCCTTTGCCGTCCGCCCCCGACGGCAAACTTGCCCGGCAAAGAGGGCGGCGGTAACCAGGTTATTTGCCGTCCGCTTCCTCAAAGCGGACCGCAAAGGCACTTTGCCGTCGGTGGCAGACGGCAAAGAACATGGACGGCAAAAACCGTGCATTAGCCACGTTAGGTGGCTAACGGCGGCCTTTGCCGTCCGCCAGCAGTAATGCCGGCGCCGGCCCGGCCGCCCGCCTCCCGTCGCCCGGACGGCTATAAGACCCCGCCACGGCGCCGTCCCCCCCACACCCGACCTCGCACCCCCGACTCCTGCCGCCGACGAGAACCATCGTAGCGCCAGCGATGGCCTACCACCATGGCAGCAGCAGCGCCGGCGGCGATGACGACGCCCCGAGCTCCTGGCCGTCCAGCCTCGGCAACCCGGAGACGGCGGAGCTGTGCCGGTACGGCCTGCTTGTGCCGCCGGGCTGCCATCTTCCCCGGCAGCGGCATATCAGCGCCGACGGCTACCCGGCGCGACGGCGGAGGAGCTCTGGACCCACCGCGGCGGCCGCCACAACATCGCCGGCCGTCACGGCTTCTGGAAGGGGAAAGTGTATGACGACGTCATCGCCGCCTTCCGGCTGGCGGAGGCCGGCGTCACCCCCGACCTCACGGGCGCGAGCGGCCGCCTTCGCGGCCCGGCACCGGCGCACGGCCCAGCCCCGCGGGAGCGCCGTCGTGGAGCTACCCGCCGCCAGCCAGCACCCCCGGCGGCTGCGCCGGCACCCGCACCGGCTGCCCCCCCCCCCGCCGTGGAGCTGCCGCCGGAACAGGTGGTCCTCCGCGAGGACGGCGACCCGGACGACACTCCGGGCTGGCACGTCGCCCTATGGGCGTCGGAAGCGGCGGCGGCGACGGCTGCGATGGAGACCGCCGAGGTTGCGGCTGCAATCGAAGCCGCCGCGGCCATGGCGGCAGAGGAGGCCGCAATGGCGCCGGCGGAGGACGAGGAGGCGGCGATGGAGGGCGACGACCCCGCCGACTGGGATGACGTCGCCAACAACAGCAGCGACGACGGCGGTGACGGGGGAAGCGCCGTCGTGATCAACCTGCTGGCGCCCAGCGACGACGACGACTAGTGGTCGACGGCGATGGCCTAGTTTTATTTTTAGGGTTTAAATATATGTTGAACTATGTAATATATATGTTGAATGCAATGAAAAAATGGGATGAAAAATGTTCACTAACACCGACGGCGGTGCCGTCGAAGGCGGGCCAGGGCGGCGTGCAGGAGCAGCGGGGCGTCAGGGGGGGGGGGGCGGAGGGGCGTAGGGCCGGGGGGCCTTAGCGGCGGGGCGTCGGTGGCGGCGGGGCGTCGGTGGCGGCGGCGGCGGCGGGGTGCGGTCGGGGAGAGAGAGAAGGGGATGTGGGAGACAGAGAGTGAGGAGGGGGGGGTGGGAGACAGGGTTAGGGTTAGGGTGGGGGCGGGCATGTCAGCGCTGTTAGATAGAATATTGTTTGCCGTCCGCTAGCTCACGACAAAGTATCTTTGCCGTTAGCTAGCCGACGGCAACGAACTGGCTGACGGCAAGAGCTACTCGGCAAAGAACTGGCTGACGGCGAAGGCGCAGTTTGCCGTCAGCCAGTTCTTTGCCGTCCGCTTTTCATGAGCGGACGGCAAAGAACTAGCTGACGGCCAATTATCTGATTCCAGTAGTGTAAAACCAAGGCCACCTTTTGATTTAGGAACAACCATCTTATCCCAAGTTTGCCAACAAATTTCTCTCTTGTCCAATGATCTAGCCCACCAATGTTTTTACATAGGCATAGTAAGTTTTTCACCAACCTTTTGTGAGTTTAAAACAACTCATAGAATAGGTTGGTAATGCTTGGACCACTGCCTTCAAGAGGACTTTTTTTGCTGCATATGACGTCCATCTCTCACACCACCCTTGCAATTGTTGCCCTCAATCGCTCATTAATATGCACAAATTGTTGCTTAGTGATTCTGCTAGCCGCCGTGGGTAAGCCAAGGTACTTCTCCGTCGGTGCTTCTCTCTGGATACTTAATACATCCTTCACACTTCTATGAATCGAAGCACCACAGTTAGGACTAAAAAACGCTGAACTTTTAGCTTTATTGGAACTATCGTGCAGAGGCTTGAAGCCTAGACTTACTTTTCAAAAAAAAAAAAAACTAGCCATCGGTTATCATTTTACAAGCCCACGCTAAAAAAACCCACTTCCGTGATGATACGTGTTTGTCACAGTAGGTCACGTTTTTTGTCATGCATGTACATCCATGACGATTTTATAACAGAATCAAGATAGTCATACCTGTGCTGTCGTACAAGTGTTCCATGACAATACAAAAATTATCATCACGGAAGTGTCCACTTTCATGACGATAAATGGCGCGTCATGGAAGTGCTTTCGTCAAGGGTAACCGACACGTGGCATCCACCGTAACGGGTCGTCCGTCCAGTGAAGGAGACGTGCCTATGATACGTCGATACATGGCAGGGCCCAACAGAGACCCATATAGGTTAAAAAGGCCGGCCCAGTCAAAGGCCTGTAGTATTTACTCAGGTACTAGTGGGCCAGCCCACTAACGGCCTGTTTAAACATGGCCCATTTACGGCCCGAAGCCAGATCTGGCCCGTTAATTGTTCGCCGAATATTTGGGACCAATTACGGCCCAGTGACATTTCGGCCTGTTAGAGTCCCGATGTAGACATGGGCCCATTTCAGCTCGGTGTGACTTTTGGCCTGGGAATGGCCCGTGCTGCCCCTGGGCCATATATGGTCCGACGCGACATCCGGTCCTCTAACGGCCCGTGATCAAGGTGGCAACAGTTCAGACCAACGTGCCTTTGGGCCTGTTAAAGGCTTGTCGTATAATTCGGCCCGTTGATGCCTCTACTAAGCTTTCAGCCTCTTAAAGGCCCATGATATCAGTGGGCTAACTAAGGCCCGAGATATGTTTCGGCCTGGTATTGGCCCGTCATATAACTGGGCCAATAATGGCCCGGTCTACATTTCAGCATGCTGAAGGCCCGTCGACGACTAGTGAAAATTGAGGCCCAACATGCATTTCGGCCTGCTAAAGGCCCATGTTTTCTTCTGGGCCGTAACCGGGCAGCAGAATATTCAGCCTATTAACGGCCCAAAGCTACATGGGCCCAACTAAGCGTTGGGTCCACTAAAGGCCCAACTAAACTTTGGGCCGAATATAGGCCCGTGTAAGTTGTGGGCCTGGCGCAAAGTGTGAATGCCCCAATGACCTTTCAGGCCGAAGAAAGTTGCAGGCCGACCAAATTGTGGCCCGCTAAAATACAGGCCCGTTAGAGGCGAATGTTTCGGCCCGGTCGACTACATCCGATTTTCGCCTTTTTTTCAGATAGCGAATGATGGCATATATGGTAACTAGTAGGAATTAAGAACAAACCTACTCTATACAATAAAAAAATTACGGCATAGTAACTTAGAATAAACCTACACTATACAATAAAGGATTTATGGTATATTACATCCACTGGGCATCCAAGTTCGCCACCAGTGATCATAAAGCGCAACGAAGAAGCAGATTACAAAAACTGGGCGCCATTGCAGCGTAACAAAATAATACTAAACCAAGACCACTCCCAAGACAGTTCAAAAAAGGTTAGCCTTGCGCGGGAACTGCTGCACAATCTGCTGAGCAAGGCTGTGAGACCGGCCTAGCATGTCGGTCATAGCTTCCAGGTGTAGCTGTTTAGCAATGAGGTTCTCATTGATGTTCTCCGCAATCTTTCTTAGAGATAGGACTTCAAGTCAAAGTTGAGTTGCAGAATGCCTTTCTGCTAGAACTTGGGACTGAAGAAGTCGAACTGATTCAGACAGCGAATTCTGTGAGCTTGTCTGACTGCTAGTCTCAAGTAACTTGAACACTGCATCAAGACAAGACTTTGGGGTTGTCTCGCTATCTTCAAGATGTTTTGACTTCTTTGCTGTAATATATGTTGGGTTTGTCTCACAGCCTTCAGCAGACTTGTGCATGCCATCAGGCATATCACCCTGAAACAATCAGAGAGATGACAGGTTTTGCACGTGTATAAACAAAGATGGTAAATATGCTGTCAATTCCATCCAATTTCCAATTAGAAAATAAAGAGTAAGTTCAAAATATCAATAGCATAATTTGGCATTGTTCATAATGCGGGGAGCTTCACCATACAACTGGATTACCATGTCAATAAAACAAGCATAGATGATGGGCAAAGACAATCATTGTATCTATTTTGGTTAATGTGCATGGCATGTTGTTCATATCATCAGCCACATCAGTAAGATAAAATAGGAGATGACAAGGTGCAAACGTGGGCTGCTTCACCACACACTGGATTATAGATCCACAAAAACAATCATACATATAGGGAGTATGGAGTAATGTCCATGGTATGAATAAGGAATTTGGTTTTACAAGTAAAACTTGGAACTTACAGTTGTTGCGAACATACATTTGGATAGAAACAGCAAACTAAACAGCAGTTGACGATAGGGAGTATGAGCAAATTATACAACAGTGGAGGATAAAGGCTTTAGAAGGACTAACTTACATTAACAGTTAACACCAGCTTTATAATGCCCTTCTCCATGTCAAGGGAAGGATAACTCAAGAATTTCAGCATCGAATCTTCTTCATAAGCATTGCCTGTACTCTATATTTTGTAGAGGGTAATTATAGATATGATAATACTGGAAGGGATAGAGGATAATGAAGATAAGATGCAGATTGATGCTACATAATCAACTAGCAATCCCTGGAAGTACAAGCGTTACAGGACAAAATGTACTGACAAGAGCAATGGGCTACACTTCTGCACTGACATTGTTTGTGTATTCAACTTTTTGGTAAGATTAAATATAGATCTGATATTTTTTAGTAAATGGTGGGCGAGGGAGATAAGATGCAAAATGCTACACAATGAACCAATCC
This sequence comes from Thinopyrum elongatum, assembly GCA_011799875.1. Taxonomy (NCBI): domain Eukaryota; kingdom Viridiplantae; phylum Streptophyta; class Magnoliopsida; order Poales; family Poaceae; genus Thinopyrum; species Thinopyrum elongatum. Next base: position 677,038,393 of record CM022303.1, read on the forward strand.
CTCTTCCCATAATATAAGAGTGTTTTGAACACTGGTGTACTGTACAAAACGCTCTTATATTATGGGACGGAGGGAGTAGCTGTTAATGTAAGTACAGTGATAGACGATGTTCAGTCCTTACAAAAGGACTGCAGAGCTAAACCTCTTCAAAAGCATTGGGTTGATTCTAAATTTATGTAAGAGTCGATACGGATCTTATAATGTCCACCAAATGGAGGATAACGAGGCTAACATGTGCAGTGATGCTACATAATCAACCAGCTATGAAAGTAAGTATGGTCATACAGGGCAAGAGGTACTCACAAGAGCAATGCAGTGTGCAGTATAGTTGCGAGATTCTGTGGTCCCTTGAGAATGAATGTTCTTCTGCAAACAGTTTTCGTACAAGTGAGACATTAAGGCACACGCAGAAATGTAGTTCAAATTGTGATGTGATATCATAGGCAGTACCTTACGCTGCAGACGAGACCAATGTGTAACAAGATTATTCCAGTCATTGTCTGATAAATGTAGCACCGGAGACTTTACAGAAATTTCGTTTAGAGGCTTGCCGTCGAAGTGCGCTTGCCCCAGGTAGGAACAATTCTTCATCAACGAGTGCTTGAAAAGCGCAACCAACCCTTGCTCGTCTTGACTATCTAGTTTGGTCCTTGCCTATTTAAAAGAATGAAATCTTGTGTCTTCTGTTAGCAGAAACATATGCAGTAATTACCATGAATAACATTAGTACATTACTTACACGTAAGTTACGGAGGAAGATTGGAAATTGTTCTTTGTCTGTGGTATAATCTTTCCATGAAGGAAAGATGCGCACAAAGTTTCTGACAACAATATAAGCTTCATCTTCTAAACTGGGAAGAAGTGGAACAGGAGTCGTATTTGATGCAATTGGGCCTCTCTCTCTCGTTCGAAAAGGGATTTTGCAACTGGATTTGGTGTACTCTTTGCTGGAATGGGGGTTTTGCGTCGTAGAGCTGGTGCTATGTCAACTGGCATCATCATACTGTTTGCTGTAGTTGGGGTCTGCTGAGTTGGGGCATCAGAGATGGCCAGTGTAGTAGGGCTAGAGTCTGCTAGATTTGTGACTGTGTTTTTTGGGTCTGGTGATATTGCAACTACACCTAATGGCTATTTGATTTATCAGGTGTCGCTACCTTTTCCAAATACTTTGTTCTTGCTCCTCCGCGATCAGCAATCGCCCTCTTCCTTTTGAACGTCTAATACACAAGAACAACATTTGAATGGATAAATATGGTATGATGACAGATGGAATATATACTGAAAATGGATAGGCCGGGCGTATTCACATACACGATGTGTAAACTAAGCTAATGGCAGTGCAACAAAGTAGAAGCAATGCAAAGCATCAGTTGCAAGATATGTGCGACCAATATAACCTTGGAAAGTTAGAGCAAGCACCTTGATGGGTGAATAAGATAGGGCATCTGCCTCTGTCTCCTCCACTAGGGAGCTACATTGACTTAGACCTCCCTCAAGCTCAGAATCATTGTTAGGATCATATTCTGAGCATGAATCTGTAGGTGGAGAGCGTTTGCATTGCATTGCATCCAGACTTGATTCCAGTCCCTTAATGCCAAGTTTGACAGCCATGGCATTGTTCTGCTTTATTCTTTTCATGCGCACAAGCTCATAATCATTATGATGCTGTTCAGTATCTGAGATTCATGAAAACATAAAAAGTAGTCAGATTATCTATGGAATGCATTGTAGATTCAACTCGAAGAGTGTCTCCCTACAAACCCCTGCGTATACAATGTTCACCCCCCAACCGTGCTGACCAGACCACACACAGAAATACAAACCTCTTATGTCTCTATAACAGGCAAACACACATTTCAAAACTGAAGTAGGAACATTAGAATCATATCAAATTCGTATTTGAACAAATAAACTAAGGAATTATGAGTGGCATAATGTTTAGCTTCAAGGGTGGAGTGCTGGTAGTGCTACACAAAGCAAGTAGGCAAATTGTATTCCATGTAAAAGATCGTAGTCTATGTAAAAGGTGGATATGACACTTTCTTTATATGCAATGCAGTGTTCGTTGCCCACACATGATGGAAGAGATCACACAGAGAAATACTATTCACTCATGTCTGCGGTTCCAGTATTTTGAAACAGGGTGGTCCACCCTAAAATAGTATTGACAACAAATATGACAAGGCAAGCATAGAGGTAGTGAATCAAACATTACTAGTGAGTTTACTAGGACAAGTATGCAGAATTGTAACCGCAGTAAGAGACCGTCCAAAATCTAAATCAAGTTGATCTAGCACTTATTGTTTGCAACTAATCGACATGAATAATTGGATATCATATCGAATGAGTAAGAAAGACAAGTAAAATTGTCAACAAACCTGGCCTGCAGTAGTAATCTGGGTCAATGTCACTATGACCAACAATCCAAAATGACTAGTGTCTGTTCCTAGGGCCAGAATTTTGAAACCCTTTGAACTTACAGGTACTAAAGATTACTGAAATACATCTGAACCATTAAGTGTAGGTAGCACTCAGTACACAACAAACCCTAATGACAGTCTTGCCTAATCAGTAATGAATCAATTAGAAAATGGGTGATGAGGAGTGCCTACTGAGTGTTGAGGACATATCTCAGGATAAATCGGGTTGGCTTAGTGGCTGCTGCACACCAGAGCCCTGAACGGACTTGGAAGGTAGGCATGGCGGCGCGCCCGGGCAGTAGTGACGCTGTTGGGCGAGCGGCTCCTGACCTCCTGTTGGTCCGGCGTCTCCTCCTAGAGTCATGCCATCCGGGGACGGCAAGTCACCGGCGAGGCAGGCGGCTGGGGGCGAGTAGAGATCGGGAGCGCAACAGAACAAAGGGGAATTGGGGCCTGGGCCGACCCAAAATCCCAGGGTGGGCCGCGGCCCACCGTGGGCACCCTGTAGATCCACACCCGAGCGGCGTACATGCATTTTCGAAACTAAATTAGGAACGTTTAGCTGACCAATTAAATGACTCTGTTTTAATAATATCAGATTCATATTTGAACAACTAAGCTTGTTTAGCTTGATGGGTGGAGCAGTGCTATTATGACACGAAGCACGTATGCTGATCGTATAGTGATCATAAAAGGGGGAAACCCTAAGCATGATCAATTAAACCCTATTATGACTGTGCCATGGCAGATTTGAAGCTGCAAACCGCAGAAATTCTATTTAGCAACCATTGTTTGCTTCGAACTAAGAACTAAATTCTAAGAGCTGAAAAGAAAGTACAGTAACCAAGTTATGATCTATTTTCTGGTTGAGATCAAAAAGTTGAGCAGATATGAAGTACCACCTCTCTTGCGGCGCCGTGTAGGCATCGGGGGTGCGATGGCTGTCGGTGGCGTTGAAGCAGATCTGCGACGGTAGACGGGTGCATCGAGGGATAAGTCCCGTTGTGGTGGACGAGAAGGTCGTGTGAGCGGCCCCGGCAAGGAGGACGACGGCGCCGATGAAGCGAGAAGACGCGATGCAAGGCTCCTGGTCCGTCGCCGTGGATGAGAAGCGTCCATCTCTAGCAGTGGACGACGCGGTCTTGGTAGGCGCTCCGACATGGTGGAGGACGGCGGCGATGGATGGGGTGGAGGACAGCGCCGATGGATGGGGTGGCGGACGGAGGAGGCTGGTGTGGGGATGGTGTTCTAGCGCGGACGGTGTATGAATGGGAAAATGGAGGGAGAGGTACGGGGAACCATGTTTTTAGGACGCGCCTGTCTGAAATATGGGAAAGTTACGAACTTAGCCCCCGTTTTAAATTTGGACGTCTCGTCGGTTGGGGATAGGACGGTAATCTCGCATCTCCCCAATATTTGCCCAGAGCAATTTCGGGCGAGGAGAGGTTTTCTTTGGTGCCCACGGTGTATGAACAGGGCTAACAGGTAGGGCGGTTGTGTCACGTCTGAGTGAAGTTACAAACCTGCCCCTATTGAAAATATTTTTCTACATTGATTTCGGCTGAGTCGAGTTTTTTTTGCCGCCCACCATGTATGAATGGGGAAATGGAGGGAGAGACAGAGGTCTTTCAGACGAGCTTGAATCAAATGTGTTTTGCTGCCCACGTTTGTCGCCCACCGTGTCTGAATGGGCTCAGAGGCGGTCGTGTCACGTCTAATTGAAATTACTAACCTATCCCTATTGAGAGTAGTGGAAATCGGGCCGATGGATTGTCCGTGTAAGGGGTAGACAGTAATTTCTATCTCCCAAACACTGGCTTCGGGCAGCCGACGTGGGAGTGGACATTTTGCCGCTTCTTTCAAATTTTGGGAGAATAAGCATCCACGTTTACCCTGGCAACTAAATTCGAATCCATTTTCTATTCTTATACGAATCTTTATAAATCATTCTATGTGTTTTTATATATCTTTGAAAGCACAACAAAGATGTATTCCACTGTCATATATGAATATGATTTACAAATGCCGATACTCGAATTCAGAAGCTAGAATCTAGTTTAAGGTGAATTCGAATATTTGAAACCACTTGATGTCCAACACAAGTGTCACATGCAGCATAATGTGTACTCCCATTTAGATATGTACACAAGCGATGTCTCAAGATTCAAAATACCGAGTCAATCAACCAATAATGTACAAAACTAACAGACATATAAACACTTATAGAGTATATGGATCAATAATATCAACTAACATACATAAGCCAGGCCACTGTACTTTTTTTTGCTAGAAGAGCATCATTTTTTTAGCGAAGCTAGTACAGCATCTTGGCCCTTTCAGATGTGTGCCACTTAAGGACCATCTATACTACTATTATTGCTGAATGCACATTCAGCCCGATTGACATTTTCGTAGGTCCGGCACAGCAATCAAAATGAATTGTCTCAGAGTCTTATCAATTATTACAAACTCGTGCTCAAAAGAAAATTACAAACCAAAAAACAAAAAACAATTATTACATGATCTCTAAAACAAATGGTTTGATCGATTACATGAACAAACAACACAAAGGTTATTCAACGATGGAAAAAACATTTCACCTATGATTTACCAAGTGGGAATTTAATTTCCTTTTTTCCTTCAGGACCTTAACAATGCGGTCAGTCTCAGCTTGCTTCGTTTAGAAATCCACCAAATATTTAATGGTTGTCTTGAGTACTGCTTGTGATTGTGCTGTTTGCTTCCTCAACATGTCAACTCCATCTATAAGTGCAGAAGCAGAATCTCTTTCTACCAATAGTTTAGCCTCTAGAGCATCAGCAGTTGGCAATTCATGATGCACGATAGGGTCGGTGCCACTGCTGTGGGATGATACAACGTCCATGGGGACTTCGCTCTTTGATCTTGGGCTAACCTGTTTTGCCATTAAAGTTCCGATTGGATTCTGAAAAGTTGAAGTTAGCAAAATATCTCAACTGGGAGTTAGAACAGCAAACTAGTTAAACAAACAAGGAATTAAAGAGTTTCAATTGGATGCTGAAAAGTAGTTATTAAAATCATTTTAACCGGTTGCAGCAGCAAAGCAGTTAAGCAAACATGTTTTGCAAAAGATACCTGTTGTGGCATTGGAGTTTCTCTTGGATCCTGAAAAGTTGAGTAGCCAGTAACGTGATTAGAGCAACCGGTTGTAGCAACAAAGTAGTTAAACAAACAAGTTTTGCAAAAGGAACCTATTGTGGCATTGGAGTTTCTCTTGGATCCTGAAAAGTTGAGTAGTCAGTAACTTGATTAGAGCAACAAGTTACAACAGCAAACCTGTTACACAAATATATTTTTGAAAATGTACCTGCTGTGCAATTGGACTTCCAATTGGATCCTGAAAACTTGAAGTTGGTAAGATGATTACAACAACAAGTTACAGTAGCAAACCAGGTAAACAAGGAAGTTTCTGAAAACATACCTGTTGTGACACCCTGATTTTTGGCAACCTTTTCTTTTCAAACTTTTCTTGGTTTTATTTGAATTTGAATGGTTTTGAACCCTTTTTCATTTGGACTTGGACATTTTTGAATTCTTCCCAAGTGATCCGAAGTCTCATCACCTTGCCAAAACCCTGCCAAGTATCCCAAGGATCCAAATTTCCAATTAAAATTATTTCTCAAAACCCTTTCTTCTATTTGAGGATTTAGGGCATTACTCTGGGTTATGAAGCAACCTATAGTTTGGATGCTCAGAAAATTCTCAAATAATTCTTAAAAATCCTATGGACTATATCTTGCTCCAATATCCAAAAATATTCTATAAAATATTTCATATACTTTGCAAAATGATTCCTTTTAGCTCCTGGTCAGTCTAGACCTTTGTGAAGGAAGTGCATGCTAGGAGTGTCCAATTGCTCTCAAATATTTGTGGCATGAGGACACCCACAAACAACTTCCCTCCACCAAGATTTAGCCTCAGGAGATCATCTAAGGGAGCAGCACATCAATATTTCTATTCAGGACCAGTTTTGCAAGTTGCACATGAACTACCCTCAATTCTTATCCAAACCAGCTCAAACTTGGCCAGTTTGGAGTCCTTCCAACATGGATCACTCCAGACATGCTCTTTGGCTCAATCTCCACCTCATTCCTTCTCTAGAATCTCCACAAGTTTGCTGTCAGAGACTGTTGATGATCTTACCTCTCATCTCTGCGCGAACCAAGCCAAACCTAAGCTGTAGGTGACCTGAGGGATCGAAGGTCGACATGCTGGACATGTTTTGCCAGGCTTGCGTGGCCTCTTGGTGCCAAGCGCCGTGGTGAGCATGGTGCTGGCATGCATGTCGCCGCGCCCTGCGCTGCGCCAGGCTCGGGTCTCATCCGAGCGAGACCACGGCGCCGCAACAGCTTGTCCAGGCATGCCGACCTCGTCCTTGGTTGCCACCTAGCCCCTCCAGAACCCTCGCCCTCGCCGGAGATGCCCTCGCCGGCCGCCACGCCACTGCCGCACTGTGTAACCCGTGCGGCCATAGTGTGTCGCCGCTCGTTGTTTCCTCCCGAGCCGTCGCCTCCCGCATTGAATGATGTTGCTCTCTCACGTCCCCTCACCGCAAACCTCCAGCCAGCACGGCGTACGTCTCGCCAGCGTCAGGGCCCGCTTCGAGCCGCATCCAGGGAGCTCGCCGAGCACCTCCATTCGGCTATAAATAGCCCTGTCAAGCCCCTCCTCGCTTCACCACCTCTCCACCACCTCCCTCATCCACCTCCAGAGCGCCCAAGGAGGGCCGGGAGCTTGTCTCCCTCAGCTCCGGCAGCAGCTCCGCCGCTCGATCCCCTTTCAACGATAGAACTCCCCAGTCACCCACAGCTTTGCCGGAGTGCACCCTCGAGCTCAGTGCATTCCACTGGCGCTCCTCGACGTCTTGCCCGAGCGAGTCGCTGTCGGAATTGCCATCGCCGACGATCACTGTAGCACCCGTCCGCTAGAGAAGAAGGGCGCGACGCCATCCGGCCATCTCCGGAGGAGCTACGGGTACAGGGTGAACCGCCGTCGAGCGCCCGATCCATTCCCCCCATCCACAAGACCTACCGCCGTCGCTATCGCCGGCAATCACCGCCGGTGAGCCGCCCCTCTCCTCAGCTCTTTCTCCCTCCTCTGTTTAAACGGGCCGGGCCCCACTTGCCAGCGACTGGATGAAGCGGTAAGTGGAGGCGCTCGGGGCAAATACGCCTTCGATGTGGCATTTTCTTTTTTCAAAATTTATTTTTATTAACAGAGTTAAACAGGAACTTTGAATGTTAATAACTTTTTACAGGGAGGTCCATTTAACCTGATTCTTTTTGCATTGTGTTTGTATTAAACCCCTCTATTTTTCCACCAAGTTTGGTATTTTTCCAATACTCACAGAATTGTTGGTGAGTAAAAAGGCTTTATGTGACATTTTCTTTTGCTATTTAAAAATATTTCAGAAGGAGAATCTTGTGGATTTGAAGACCAGGAGTTTCTGAACAACCCAACTGATGAAGGCAAGCCAGGACATCCATATTATGAAGCATTTCATAGCATTGCATAATTCATATTCATTTCATGCATATATTTAACCTAGATAATTCATAGTAAATTATTTAAATGCTTTAAGTTGGTAACTCAGATTGATATGATCAATAACTATGCTTGCTAAGTGAAACATAGTTGGTTGATCAAGAGTCACCTGTCCGGGCTTACCCGTGCAGCCACATTCGCCGGTATGGGACGGCCTTGACTTGGTCTGGCTCGGTGCTCTTTCACCGGTACCTCCAAAGAGGGAGCGTTAAGCGTGCGTGCTGCCCTGATCAGGTAGACGGCGATAACCCTGTGAGCCCAGTTGAGTTGTTTCCCGGCGTCCCCGTTTGGGACAGTTTAGTTAGGCCACGACGGTGGCAGGTGTCATGGGGTAACACGGGGCCACCCAAGGCTTGAGTCCGGGGGAGTGTGATTGCCGGTGGTACGATGAAAGAGTCACGAGTCAGGCAGGTTTCATTGGAGCAACGCTGGTCCACCCGAATGGGATCACGAGGTCAGTGCTCCATATTGTGGGTAAAGTGCGCAACCTCTGCAGAGTGTAAAATCTATTCGAATAGCCGCGTCCACGGCAATGGACATCCCGTCCAGACCTCTCTAGGTGATCAACCATAATAACCATAGTAATGATGGAAGAACTTGTCTTTCGAGCGGAAGTACTCGTTGGTATCGAGTATCCCGAGTTGTGAGGCAACCCAGAGATGAGTAAGATGGTAACAGTAAGTGAATCACTTAAGACTTAACATGTTGATTTGCCATGCTATTACTTGCTGCCTATTTGGTTGTCATGTGCTTGCGAGTACATTCAAAGTACTCACCTAGCGTATCATGCCAGATGCAGGAGAAGACTGAGATGGAGGTCTCGACGTCCATGTTTCGATGCCTAGGATGTGTCCACAGTAGTGTCCCTGTGGATGGAGTTTCTATCATGTTTCACTACGCTGTAGTCTTCCGCTGTAGTATTCCGTAGTAGTGTCGAGGCCCTGATGTGTTGGATAAATAATGTAGATACTGTCGTAGCACTAGATGTGCTTTTGGCCTCAATGATCATGTAATATATGTGAGCTTGTACCGACTATTATCAATAAAAGTTCAGCTATGTTCTGTTCCAAGTTGTTGTGTGTTTCCAGAAGACATTATCTCTGGGTTGGAAACACGGGTAAACCGGTTCTCTGAGCCGGGGTGCCACAACGCTTGGTATCAGAGCCAGTCTGACTGTAGGACACCCTAGGTAACCGCGTTAGGTCTGCGATTAGCATAGGACCTTGAGTGTGCATCTTGCTTGTTACATTTGATAGTTGCATGCCATGCATCGTGCATCATATTTCATTATGTTATTAACCTTTGGCATTGTGAGTGTAGATGGCACCAGTTCCATATCACTACCATCATGATCCAGAAGCCCACACCTTTCCAGTCTTGCTTCGTAGCGGCTGGCTTTGACTGTATCCCTATGGTGATGACCCGGTGTATCAGATGTTTCGGGAGCAGTTGGGCGAGTCGGTATATGATTACCATGCAGTGGCTTACCTGACCGCGACTTCGGATATAGGAAGTTCTTATCGCTCTTCCAAGGGCGGAGTGGCTTCTACTCCAGAGCTGGCGATCCAGTTTGCTGCCATGGAGGCTATTACTGACTTGCGCTTCCACGAGGCCGAGATGCAGACCCATCCAGGTTTCTTCCACTATCCCACTCTGTCGCCTACGATAGGGCGAGTCCTTTTCTCACCCGTTGACCCGGCGTGTGATCATGCAGCTGGTGTTTTGTCCTGCTATTTGAACGCCAGTTATCGTATGATCATTTCCTTGGCTGAGGAGTTGTGTCGTGTTTAGGGGGCACTTGCAGCAGTGACTCCAGCACCTCCTCCTATAGTTCCACCTAGGTATTTGCCACCAGTTCCACCTCCGCGTATGCTTGATATCCCTTCTGCTTCTTCTGGACCATCAGGCTTATCGTCTGGTAGTCAACTCGAGACCCCAGCTGAGTGGGCCTCACTCTTAGCCACTCCTGCTGCGCCGATGCTGAGGCGACGTGCTCTTTCTTCTGCCGAGGGAGAGCCATCTCAGCAGCGACGTCGAGTCTCCTTTAACCCGGTGACTCACATCATCAGTTCTGATTCCGACTCAGGATCTGATGATGAGGACTCTTTAGATGGGCAGTGCTCGTGTCACCGACGCACTAGACTGGAGCTTGAGTAGTACTGCATGCACCTTTGCATATGCTGACTGTCGTATGAGCAGTCTAGTCATGATGATCCCCTACTAGCTTGCCATGTATGATGTTGGGTTATCTTGTATAATTATTTTGCTTTCTTTATTCACCTTTTTCGAGAATTTCCTTTTGGTGTCATATTACTGTATTTCTCCTTATGGATGTTGCTCATCGATTCGGTCTTTGCCATGGGAACAAAAATTAGGATGAAGAAAGGAAGTAGCAGTCAAGGCGGCGATGGAAACCCCGTCCGTCGATCCGCCAGGCAGGCAGGGCAACCGCCCAAAGACTTACCACCACCACCACCTCAAGCACCAACCACAGATCAGATAATGAGAATGTTTGAGGAAAAGAGAAACCAAGACCTAATGGAAATTCTCAAGAGTATGCAGACAATAGTAGGTCAGAATAATGGGCATGGGATACGTTCTAAATTGACTGACTTCCAGCACACCAAACCACCCAGCTTTGGTCAGGCTGTGGATCCTATTGAGGCTGATGACTGGTTAAGAACCATGGAAAAGAAATTGGACATCGCCCGTTGTGAGGAAGCAGATAAAGTACCATTTGCCACTCATTATCTTGAAGGCCCAGCAGCCGTATGGTGGGATAACACCTAGATAATATGGCCTGCTGAAGAAATTTCCTGGGAGAAATTCAAAGAGCTATTCCGCAAGTATCATATTCCCACGGGCATCATGAAAGTAAAGTAGCGAGAATTCCTGGCTCTCACACAAGGCAACATGACTGTGGGAGAATACTTAAATAAATTCAACAACTTGGCCCGGTACTCTCCTTATGATGTGGCCACCGAAGAACGAAAAGTAGACCGGTTCCTCGGAGGACTTAATCACGCCCTCCGATGTCAGTTATGCATGTTGGACTTCCCCGATTTCCAGACTTTGGTTGATAAGGCCTTCATTGCCGAACGAGAGCACAAGTCTGGGAATGATGATCGTAAGAGGAAGTTCGAGCCCAAGAAGGACAACAGGGAACCATATGCACAAAAGTTGCGCAGTTGGCAGTCAGGGACATCTGAGAACAAACTAGTGTGGAACAATGGTGGCAACAACAGCAAGCCAGGTAACCAGAACAAGACCTTCGGCAAGCAACCAGTCATAGAGGACTGTCACCGCAACAACACCTGTTTCACTTGTGGCCAGAGTGGACACTACGCCAAGCAGTGCCCTACTAATAACGGGAAGCAATCAGCTGACCACAAGCCACAAGTCAATCATCTTGGACGCCGCCCCAACCACAACTTCAGCCACGGATGCATCCACCACATCTCTGCCGAAGAAGTTTGCGAAGCTCCAGATATTTTCCTTGGTATGTTTTCTATCAATAACATACCTGCCGTAATTTTATTTGATTCTGGGGCTTCCCATTCGTTTATTTCGCGAAGTTTTGCCACCTTGCATAAATTTTCTCCTTCACTTTTGGACAAAATCATGGTGGTACAATCCCCTGGCTCAATGCTCAAAACAAATATAGTATACAAGGATCTGGAAATTTCAATCCACGGAGTCAAATTTCCAGCTACCCTTGTTGCTATTGAGTCCCCAGGACTAGACATAATACTGGGAATGGACTGGTTGGAACCGCACCAAGTGTGTATCAATTGCGCCACCAGAACGGTGACAATGGTGAACCCCGCCAGACAGACCGTTCAATTCCTGGCCAGCAGAATGATAACAAGAAAGGGCACGGCATATCAGACCACTGTTACTGATATGAATCTGATTCCGGTAGTGGGATAATTTCCGGATGTGTTTCCAGAGGAATTACCCGGAATGCTGCCCGACCGAGAGTTGGAGTTTGCCATTGAAGTGATTCCTGGTACAGCTCCAATATACAAGAAATATTACCGTATGCCAGGCCCGGAACTAGCAGAACTAAAGAAACAATTGGACGAGTTGCTACAAAAAGGATACATTTGTCCAAGCATCTCACCATGGGGATCACCAATATTATTTGTCAAGAAGAAGGATGGAAGTCTACGAATGTGTGTAGACTATCACCAGCTTAATGAGGTCACTATAAAGAACAAGTACCCGCTCCCTCGAATTGATGACTTATTCGACCGGGTTGAGTGGAGCACGGGTATTCTCCAAGATCGACCTCAGAACGGGATATCATCAATTGAAAATCCGAAAGGAGGATATCCCCAAGACAGCATTCACCACTCGATATGGACTATATGAATTTACAGTTATGGCGTTTGGATTGACCAACGCTCCAGCTTATTTCATGAGTATGATGAATAAAGTTTTCATGGACTTTCTGGATAAGTTCATAGTGGTGTTCATTGATGACATACTGATATACTCCAAGGATGAAGAGGAACATAAGCAACATCTCAGAGCGGTCCTAGAAAGGTTGAGAACCCATCGCTTATATGCCAAGTTCAGTAAGTGCGAATTTTGGCTAAAAGAGGTAGGATTCCTTGGACATATTCTATCAGAGAAGGGAATAGCTGTTGATCCAAGTAAGGTTACTGCGGTCTTGAACTGGAAGACACCAGCTACGGTGACCGAAGTCCGTAGTTTCCTGGGCTTGGTAGGCTATTACCGTCGCTTCATTGAAGGCCTCTCTAAGATAGCCAAGCCACTGACGGAATTGTTGAAAAAGAACCAAAGGTTTATCTGGACAGCAGAGCGCGACAGCAGTTTCCAGGAGTTAAAGATGAGGCTAACCACAGCCCCTGTCTTAGTTCTTCCAGACATTCACAAGAGTTTCGACATATATTGCGACGCATCCAGGCGTGGGATCGGATGCGTGCTAATGCAAGAAGGGAAGGTTGTGGATTATGCATCCCGACAGCTACGACCTCATGAGGAGAACTATCCCACACATGATCTAGAGCTAGCGGCTGTGGTTCATGCCCTGAAGATTTGGAGGCATTACCTCATTGGACAACGTTGTGAAATATACACCGACCATAAGAGTCTCAAGTATATTTTCACTCAACCCGACCTGAACCTCAGGCAGCGAAGATGGCTTGAAATAGTCAAGGACTATGATGTTGGGATAAACTATCATCCAGGAAAAGCGAATGTGGTTGCTGACGCCCTGAGCAGGAAACAAGCTGCAGTAAATGCATTAGTTGAGAATATGCATCCGAATTTACAAGAGGAGTTTGTCAGGCTCAATATGGTGCTATGTGGCCCAAAGACTCCGAACATGTTGGAAATCACTCCAACCCTCATGAAGGAAATTAAGGAAGCACAGAAGTCAGATGAAGAAATTCGGGAGATCAAGGAGTTAATTCAGCAAGGGAAGGCCAAGTCCTTCCGTATAGATGAACAAGGTACCGTGTGGTTCAAGAAACGAATTTGTGTGCCAAGACAGAATAACTTGAGGCAAAAAATACTCAAGGAAGCACACGAGTCCGCATATTCGATCCACCCAGGAGGTACCAAGATGTATCAGGATTTGAGAGAAACCTTTTGGTGGACGGGAATGCGGAAAGATATAGCATACTATGTCGCCTGCTGTGACATTTGCAACAAGGTCAAAGCAGAGCATCAAAAACCCGCTGGGCTACTGCAACCTTTACCAGTACCCCAGTGGAAGTGGGACGACATATGTATGGATCTTATTGTGGGACTACCCAAGTCCACAAGAGGCAATGATGCTATTTGGGTCATTGTAGATATCCTTACAAAAGTGGCGCACTTTATCCCAGTAAAGACCACTTTCAATGCAAATCAGTTGGCACAACTTTACATGTCCTGAATAGTCAGTTTGCATGGGGTACCCAAGTCTATCACTTCAGATAGGGGTTCCCTATTTACTTCAGCATTTTGGCTACGGCTACATCAGGCATTGGGAACCATGCTGAAACACAGCACAGCATATCATCCGCAGACGGATGGAAAAACTGAGCGAGTGAACCAAATATTAGAGGATATGCTTCGGTTATATGCCCTCTCCCATGGACCCAAATGGGAGGATAGTCTGCCATATGCTGAATTCTCCTACAACAACAGCTATCAGGCAAGTCTCAAGATGTCGCCTTTTGAGGCATTGTACGGACGGAAGTGCCGCACACCGCTGAACTGGTCCCAAACAGGAGATAGTCGCATTTTTGGCACGAACTTGATGCTCGAGGCTGAGAGGCAAGTTAAGGATATCCAAGAATGACTTCGAACAGCCAAGTCCCGACAGAAGAGTTATTACGACCCAAAGCACCGGGAAGTAACTTTTGAGCCCGGAGACTATGCTTATCTACGGGTAACTCCTATGAAGGGAGTAAAGAGGTTTGGTACTCGAGGAAAATTAGCCCCGAGATACATCGGCCCCTTTCCAGTGATTGCCAGGAAAGGCAGAGTCGCATATTAGTTGGAATTACCACTTGCATTGTCAGACGTTCATGATGTCTTTCACATATCAAAGTTAAGGAAATGCATTGCACCCCCAGCCAAGCAAGCGGATATGAGTGAGCTAGAGCTGGCTAAGGATTTGACTTATGAGGAAAAACCTGTCAAGATCTTGGATGAAATGGAAAGAATAACAAGGAGTAAAGTGATAAGATTTTACAAGGTGCTATGGGAGCACCATACTGAAGAAGAGGCTACTTGGGAAAGAGAAGATTTTCTGAGATCCGCTTACCCATATTTGTTCCCTGAGCAACCGAATCTCGAGGACAAGATTCATCCTAAGGGGGGTAGGTTTGTGACACCCTGATTTTTGGCAACCTTTTCTTTTCAAACTTTTCTTGGTTTTATTTGAATTTGAATGGTTTTGAACCTTTTTCATTTGGACTTGGACATTTTTGAATTCTTCCCAAGTGATCCGAAGTCTCACCACCTTGCCAAAACCCTGCCATGTATCCCAAGGATCCAAATTTCCAATTAAAATTATTTCTCAAAACCCTTTCTTCTATTTGAGGATTTAGGGCTTTACTATGGGTTATGAAGCAACCTATAGTTTGGATGCTCAGAAAATTCTCAAATAATTCTTAAAAATCCTGTGGACTATATCTTGCTCCAATATCCAAAAATATTCCATATACGTTGCAAAATAATTCCTTTTAGCTCCTGGTCAGTCTGGACCTTTGTGAAGGAAGTGCATGCTAGGAGTGTCCAATTGCTCTCAAATTTTTGTGGCATGAGGACACCCACAAACAACTTCCCTCCACCAAGATTCAGCCTTAGGAGATCATCTAAGTGAGCAACACATCAATATTTCTATTCTGGACCAGTTTTGCAAGTTGCACATGAACTACCCTCAATTCTTATCCAAACCAGCTCAAACTTGGCCAGTTTGGAGTCCTTCCAACACGGATGACTCCAGACAAGCTCTTTGGCTCAATCTCCACCTCATTCCTTCTCTAGAATCTCCACAAGTTTGCTGTCAGAGACTGTTGATGATCTTACCTCTCATCTCTACGCGAACCAAGCCAAACCTAGGCTGTAGGTGACCTGAGGGATCGAAGGTCGACATGCTGGACATGTTTTGCCAGGCTTGCGTGGCCTCTTGGTGCCAAGCGCTGTGGTGAGCACGGTACTGGCATGCCTGTCGCCGCGCTCTGCGCTGCGCCAGGCTCGGGTCTCATCCGAGCAAGACCACGGCGCCGCAACAGCTTGTCCAGGCATGCCGACCTCGTCCTTGGTTGCCACCTAGCCCCTCCAGAACCCTCGCCCTCGCCAGAGATGCCCTCGCCGGCCGCCACGCTACTGCCGCACTATGTGACCCGTGCGGCCATAGTGCGGCGCCACTCGTCGTTTCCTCCCGAGCCGTCGCCTCCCGCATTGAATGCTGCTGCTCTCTCACGTCCCCTCGCCGCAAACCTCCAGCCAGCGCGGTGTACGTCTCGCTGGCGCCAGGGCCCGCTTCGAGCCGCATCCAGAGAGCTCACCGAGCACCTCCGTTCGGCTATAAATAGCCCTGCCAAGCCCCTCCTCGCTTGACCACCTCTCCACCACCACCCTCATCCACCTCTAGAGCGCCCAAGGAGGGCCGGGAGCTTGTCTCCCTCAGCTCTGGCAGCAGCTCCGCCGCCCGATCCCCTTTCAACGCTAGCACTCCCCAGTCACCCCCAGCTCTGCCGGAGTGCACCCTCGAGCTCAGTGCATTCCACTGGCGCTCCTCGACGTCTTGCCCGAGCAAGTCGCTGCCGGAATTGCCATCGCCGACGATCACCGTAGCACCCGTCCGCTGGAGAAGAAGGGCGCGACGCCATCCGGCCATCTCCGGAGGAGCTACGGGTACAGGGTGAACCGCCGTCGAGCGCCCGATCCATTCCCCCCATCCACAAGCCCTACCGCCGTCGCTATCGCCGGCAATCACCGCCGGTGAGCCGCCCCTCTCCTCTGCTCTTTCTCCCTCCTCTGTTTAAATGGGCCGGGCCCCACTTGCCAGCGACTGGACGAAGTGGTAAGTGGAGGCGCTCGGGGCAAATACGCCTTCGACGTGGCCGTTTTCTTTTTTCAAAATTTATTTTTATTAACAGAGTTAAATAGGAACTTTGAATGTTAATAACTTTTTACAGGGAGGTCCATTTGACCTGATTCTTTTTGCATTGTGTTTGTATTAAACTCCTCTATTTTTCCACCAAGTTTGGTATTTTTCTAATACTCACAGAATTGTTGGTGAATAAAAAGGCTTTATGTGACATTTTCTTTTGCTATTTAAAAATATTTTCAGAAGGAGAATCTTGTGGATTTGAAGACCAAGAGTTTCTGAACAACCCAACTGATCAAGGCAAGCCAGGACATCCATATTATGAAGCATTTCATAGCATTGCATAATTCATATTCATTTCGTGCATATATTTAACCTAGATAATTCATAGTAAATTATTTAAATGCTTTAAGTTGATAACTCAGATTGATATGATCAATAACTATGCTTGCTAAGTGAAACATAGTTGGTTGATCAAGAGTCACCTGTCCGGGCTTACCCGTGCAGCCACATTCGTCGGTATGGGACGGCCTTGACTTGGTCTGGCTTGGTGCTCTTTCACCGGTACCTCCAAAGAGGGAGGGTTACGCGTGCGTGCTGCCCTGATCAGGTAGACGGCGATAACCCTGTGAGCCCAGTTGAGTTGTTTGCCGGTGTCCCCGTTTGGGACAGTTTAGTTAGGCCACGACGGTGGCAGGTGTCACGGGGTGACACGGGGCCACCCAAGGCTTGAGTCTGGGGGAGTGTGATTGCCGGTGGTACGATGAAAGAGTCACGAGTCAGGCAGGTTTCATTGGAGCAACGCTGGTCCACCCGAATGGGATCACGAGGTCAGTGCTCCATATTGTGGGTAAAGTGCGCAACCTCTGCAGAGTGTAAAATCTATTCGAATAGCCGCGTCCACGGCAATGGACATCCCGTCCAGACCACTCTAGGTGATCAACCATAATAACCATAGTAATGATGGAAGAACTTGTCTTTCGAGCGGAAGTACTCGTTGGTATCGAGTATCCCGAGGGTTGTGAGGCAACCCAGAGATGAGTAAGATGGTAACAGTAAGTGAATCACTTAAGACTTAACATGTTGATTTGCCATGCTATTACTTGCTGCATATTTGGTTGTCATGTGCTTGCGAGTACATTCAAAGTACTCACCTGGCGTATCATGCCAGATGCAGGAGAAGAATGAGACGGAGGTCTCGAGGTCCATGTTGCGATGCCTAGGATGTGTCCACAACAGTGTTCCTATGGATGGAGTTTCTATCATGTTCCGCTATGCTGTAGTCTTCCGCTGTAGTATTCCGTAGTAGTGCCGAGGCCCTGATGTGTTGGATAAATAATGTAGATACCGTCGTAGCACTAGATGTGCTTTTGGCCTCGATGATCATGTAATATATGTGAGCTTGTACCGACTATTATCAATAAAAGTTTAGCTATGTTCTATTCCAAGTTGTTGTGTGTTTCTAGAAGACATGATCTTTGGGTTGGAAACACGGGTAAACCGGTTCTCTGAGCCGGGGTGCCACACCTGTTGTGCCAACGGAGTTTCAGTTGAATCCTGCAAACTTGAATATTAGCAATCATAAATAAAGTGTTGCAAGAGCCATAAGAAACTAACATCAAACTAGTTAAACTAACCAGTTTTGGCAACGTATTTAATTACATATGAACTAGTAAAACTAACAAGTTCTTGGCAACGTATTGAAGTAACAAGTCGGTACCGTTTACCAGCAACACAGACATCTGTAAATTTCTTTGATGTAAACAAAATGATTCCAACACACATATATATATATATATAAGTTAAAAAGACGGTGTCCCTCATATAAACCTGACAGTTGTCTATCAATGAACATGCAAACATTACTAGTGTTACAAGTGATAATAGCAAACCATTTAAACAAACAGGGTATCAGAACATATATTACACGTGAATTCTGCTACACCCTAGACGTACATATGACCAGCTATCTACGTGCTTAAGTAGCTATTTAAGTTCAGGCAAACATGTAATTCTTAACAGTAAGTATCAAACACATAGATAGGCGCAGTCTATAATAATATTAACAGGCTATGGCATTATGTAATCAGTAGCAAACTAAATTAAGCCAAGCAACGTCATTGAACAATTTTGCAATAAGTGGCTAACTAAAATTCCGAGAAGCAGGTAACTGAACTTACGCTAGCTCTTTGTACAGGCACACTGCAACTTCTTTTTCGCTTGTAAGGTTCTACGAAGGAGTCCATAGCATCAATTGCTTGGATACGCAGTCCCAATACTTTTTTCTTCCCACACTGCATTGGTAAGTCAAATGGTTAATCTGATAAGATGGTGCGTCCTTGATATGTTATATGAGGACGGGTTATCAGACTAGTTGTAGCAACACACATCACACTGGCTTTTACTGTATATTTCATGCGATTACATTTGGCATATCGAGATCTAAGCAATCTACAATAGGATGAAAAGACTGGCATCTTTCACATTATTGGTGAACTTAGTTCATAGAAACAAGCAATTCAACCATTCTGTGGGCAAATCAAAAGCGTCACTGGAATATTTTTCACTACCCCAATCATACACGCAAAAAGGGGCGACGCCACCGTAGGGGCTGGTATGGGCGGCCGCCTCGGGTGGCTGGAAAGTGTGCACCTAGTTTGAGTCGTCCAGGTTGGCCCAGGCTAGTTTTGTTCGTCCCAGCGCACGAGCAGGCAATGTAAAAAATGAAGAAAAATATTTCAATTTGGATGGGCCAATAACGTAAGTGCAAGGCAGACCCTATAGCAGGCTCGCGGCCCAAACGAGCGCCTCCCATATCGATCGACAGCAGGAAAAATCCCAATTCGTTCGCTCCAGTCTCCAGTCTGGTTCGCTCCTAACCTAGCCGCCGCTGGACTGACTGACACAGCACTTCCTCGTGCCCTCGTTGGATGCTGGTCGCCGGGCTTTAAGCGAATGGAAGGACAAGAAGATGAAGATCCGACCCTAGGTGTAGCCTGCGTGGGAGGCAGCGGCGGCAGCACGGGCATGGCATCGAGCTTGCGCAAACGGACAGTCGCAGCTTGCAAGAGCAGCATGCACAACGAGCAGGTACATCACATCCCTGATTATACCTAATTCAACTGTTTAATTTCTGACCAATAGTTAAACCTGACGGTGTTGTAAAACTGCTTGTATTTAGGGAATCTATAAGAAAATGAAACCAATTTCTGTTTATTTTATAACTCCCCCAATCAATACTGAACTGACTGAACCTGATGTGTCTAATCAAGTTTCCGGTGCAAACATATAAGCTCATGTTGTTCTTGAGCCCGAAGTTTCTAATGAACAGACTGCTAATGAAGGATTTGATGCAAACATTTTACATGCTCGTGGTGATGAACATATAGTGTCTAATGAGCGATCTAATGCAAGCATTTTGCAAGCTCCCATTGAAGGATTTAGTGTGTAATGATGATCTGCTATGTTGAGAGAGACATAGAGATTTGCAGGAATTGATGACAAGCAAATTATTGTACATTTTCATGGCTTGAGGAAACGTCGAGGTCATCTACCAGAAAGTCCCCGTATCATGACAACGTAGCATAAATACTTTTCTAATCTGTTGTTTGAAACTATTGTCATACTTGTGCAGGATAGATATATTGATATGCAGTTTGCGCACTGGTTATAGGTGCAATTACACTTCGATATTTTCAGCCAGAGAACGAATAATTCAAGCAGGTACATACCATGTTAGTAGTCCTTGGACACCATGTTGCATTTTGTGTTTTTTTGTGCTTACATCATTTAGTGTTTTATAATATGGAACTACTTTGGATCATTAGCTAGTTTTCAAAGTGCATGTAGCTTCACATTTCTCAAGTTATGTTGATTTTCGGAGTCCAAGTGCCTTCGTATTTTTTTTAAGTTAAATTTTCGCCCCTGGTAACTTGAATTTGTGGATCCGACACTGCACACAAATCATACACGCAGGCCAGTACGAAGTAAATGAAATGCAAGGACTTACGCTAGCTCGTTGTACAGGCTCACTGCAGCTTTGCTTGCGCTTGGGATGTTCCATGTACAAGTCCAGGTTACCACTTGCTTGGATGTGTAGGACTTGTGCTCCTTGCATCCCCCTCTGCATTTTTGACATGGCGAATGGTTGATCTTTTTGTGGATTTTTTATGGACCAGAAGACATCCAATGGGCGAGAGCAGTACCTGGGGGGTGCCCCGAGGGGGGCACAACACACCAGGGCGCGCCTGGGCCCCCAGGCGCGCCCCGGTGGGTTGTGCCCACCTCGGTGGCCTCCCGCACCGCCTCTTCGTCCTATAAATTGCCAAATATTTCAAAAACCCTCGCGGAGACACTAGATCAGAAGTTCCGCCGCCGCAAGCCTCTGTAGCCACAAGAAACCAATCTAGACCCCCTTCCGGCACCCTGCCGGAGGGGGAAATCATCACCGGTGGCCATCTTCATCATCCCTGCGGCCACCATGATGAGGAGGGAGTAGTCCACCATGAATCGACCTTGCTGTTGTACCGGAGGACAGGTACTTACAAGGTTATACCGGTGTGTAGGATGTGTACCAGATCCCGTAGCACCGTCATGCTTCGCTAAAAAATGGTTTTGCTTGTTTCAGATGATAACTCTAGAAGAAATAAGAGTTAAAGTCAGAGTTGCATAGGCGTGTAAGCTAATAGAGCAGTAAAAGGATATCCAAACATCGTCGGAATAGTGCACAAGGGAGTGATATGTGGATGCCTAGTTTAGGTCAGCGTTTGGGCATGCTCGCCTAGCTAGAGTGCGGGTCACTTCAGAGCCGTTGAGGGTGATGCGCTGGCGTTGGCTGGTCGCGCACGAATGCAAATCTTGAGCGGCAGCGGAGTGCTACGATGCGGTGGACGAGACCGTTGGTGAAGCCCCAACGGCCTCGGGGGGCGGAGGTGCGACGAAGTGCTCGGTGAAGTAGCCCCGGTGAGGTGGGAGACGACATCGGTGAAGCGCACCTGATGCGGTGGAAGTCGGTGTTTGTGAGGCACGTCGGTTGCGGCGGCCGACGTTGTCGGTGGACCACCCGGTGCGGTGGACGAGGGCGTAGATGAGGTAGCTCCGGTGTGGTGGTGAAGCGTGATCGTCGTCTTCGTCCGGCACAGAGGTGGGGAAAGAGACGAGACGAGGGGCAATTCGAACTTTGCTTGGGTTGGCGGAAGGGCACGATGGAGAAGGGAGATTTTGCAGGGCTGGAATTGGGGCCGCCAGATATTTCTATCCGAAACGTGGAAGCGCGAACTTATTTTGTCGTCGTTCTTTTTTTTGGGGGGGGGGGGGGGGGAAGGGGAGGGAGGGGGTGGCTGGCTGGGTGCTAGCATCCGTACGACACACGCGACCACCACGACACGACCTTGGTCTGCCTGGTTCGCCTACATTTGAGAATGCAATTGAATCTTCTTTCATTAGCAAACGAATCTGTATGTATTACCATGCCCGTATTTTTCTTGCAAATAATTAGTCATTCGAAACGAGATACTATAAATTAATTAATGAGGAGTTATTTGAATTAGAGTGTGTGTCACATAGCGATCTCCAATTCTAATGTAGATTTTGCATTTCACGGTATCCACGCTATTTTTTTCATACAAATTCATATGTATAAGATGAACACCATGGTAGTGAGAAAACTTTGGATGGATTCAAACATATGACCTACAAAATAGCACAATAATCAAGTCAATGTCAACTTTTCCACACCTAGTATGGCACGAATTCGAAATAATTACGGAAGCCATATGCATGGTCCTCAATTCAAATCTTACAATGTACACTAAATTGAAACGTCCATATTAAGTCTCGTACTATCTACATTCAAATGTTGTTTTTAGCTCCACCCCCCTCGGCACACACGCTACATACTTCCTGTATCGATCAATCTTTCTCTCCTAACCACCTTAGGAAGCTGTCGGTTTCTGACACATGTTCATTCTTTCTCTCCATGTTTCGATCTCTAACTCTCTCAACTACACAACCTCTTTTTTCCACTCTGTTACCAAATGTATCTCTCTCACACACCCGCCATTGCACTCCATGCCGAGCTCTCTCTCTCTCTCTCTCTCTCTCTCTCCCTCTCTCACTAGATACATGCATTGCCTATCTAGACCCCCCCTTTCGTGCGCACACACGCACATTGTCTATCTAGGTCACTCTCTCGAGACTGTCTCACTCTTTCTTCTGCACGGCGGCCCACACTCGCTCAATCTCGCTCTCTTTATCTAAGTCTTGATTAACCTCGCTTTCTCTCACACACAAATGATATATCTCCCTGCTCGGGCCTCGAATGACACACTCTATACTCTCTCACACAGATTGTCTATTGATACATCTCCAACGTATCTATAATTTATGAAGTATTCATGCTGCTATATTATCATTCTTGGATGTTTTATAATTATTTTATAGCAACTTTATACCATTTTTTGGGACTAACTTATTGACATAGTGCCTAGTGCCAGTTGATGTTTTTTGCTTGTTTTTTACATCGCAAAAAATCAATACCGAACGGAGTCCAAACGCTGTGAAACTTTTTGTGGATTTTTTATGGACCAGAAGACATCCAATGGGCGAGAGCAGTACCTGGGGGGTGCCTCGAGGGGGGCACAACACACCAGGGCACGCCTGGGCCCCCAGGCGCGCCCCGGTGGGTTGTGCCCACCTCGGTGGCCTCCCGCACCGCCTCTTCGTCCTATAAATTGCCAAATATTCCAAAAACCCTCGCGGAGACACTAGATCAGAAGTTCCGCCGCAGCAAGCCTCTGTAGCCACAAGAAACCAATCTAGACCCCCTTCCGGCACCCTGCCGGAGGGGGAAATCATCACCGGTGGCCATCTTCATCATCCCGGCGGCCACCATGATGAGGAGGGAGTAGTCCACCCTCGGGGCTGAGGGTTTGTACCAGTAGCTATGTGTTTAATCTCTCTCTCTCTCCCGTGTTCTTGAGATGCACAATCTTGATGTATCGTGGGCTTTGTTAATATAGTCGGATCATATGGTGTTTTCCCCTCTCTATCTTGTTGTGATGAATTGAGTTTTCCCTTTGAGATTTCATTTTATCGGATTGAATACTTTTATGGATTTGAGAGCACTTGATATATGTCTTGCATACGAATACCCATGGTGACAATGGGGTATTATATTGATTCACTTGATATATGTTTTCGCACTCAACTCACGGATTCCCGAGGTGACATTGGGGTAATCTATGCATAGGGGTTGATGCACGTTCTTGTCTTTGTTTCTCCGGTAGAAATCTTGGGGCACTCTTTGAGGTTCTTTGTGTTGGATTGAGCATTACGAATCTGAATTTTCTTTGGTGTTATTTTAGTACGAACTCTTGGATAGATCGATCGGAAAGAATAGCTTTGAGGTGGTTTCGTACCCTACAAACAATTTCTTCTTATGTTCTCTGCTAGATAGGAACTTTGGAGTGATTCTTCATCGCACTTTGAGGGATGGTTATATGATCCAATTATATTAGCATTGTTGAGAGATTGCACTAGCAAAAGTACGGACCCTAGGCCTCATTTTCAAGCATTGCAGTACCGTTTGTGCTCCGTTTTATCAATTGCTACCTTGCTGTTTTTTATTGTTCCTATTACAAAAATCTATATCTAGTACCATTACTACACTTTTATTACCATCTCTTCACCGAACTAGTGCACCTATACAATTTACCATTGTAATTGTTGTGTTGGGGACACAAGAGACTCTTTATTATTTGGTTGCAGGGTTGTTTGAGAGAGACCATCTTCATCCTACGCCTCCCACGGATTGATAAACCTTAGTTCATCCACTTGAGGGAAAATTGCTACTGTCCTACAAAACTCTTCGCTTGGAGGCTCAACACGAGTCTACAAGAATAAAGTTGCGTAGTAGACATCATCTATCTAGGTCAGTCCATCCAAGCCGCCCCCACTCTTTGGATCTCATGGCGGGCCATGCTCGCTCAATCTCTCTCTCTCTCTCTCTCTCTCTCTCTCTCTCTTTATGTATGTCTCGATTGACCTTGCTCTTTCTCGGACACAAATGATATATCTCCATGTTTAAGCCCAATTCGACATATTCATATTGTATACTCTCTCACACACATTGTCTATCTAGGTCACTCTCTCCAACCCGTCTCACTCTTTCGATCCCACGACGACCCACACTCGCTCAATCTCTCTCCCTTTATCTATGTAATCGATTGACCTTGCTTCCTCCCACGCACAAAATGTATCTACATGTCTGTGACTGGATCATCTCTCAAGCTCTATCTTACATCCCTCACCCTTCCCAAAAGCTCAATCGGACAATATCTTTTCAGACCATATATATCTTTTCAACGAATGCCGGACCACACTCACTTTGTCTCTCTATCTATCCGTATCTCAATTGACCTCGCTTTCTCATGCCGTATCTTCCCCACATTGAAGCTACCTCTCCATCCCTCGCAGAGCCGGAGCTATTTACATTGCAAGGGGGACTCCAACCTTGGATTAATTTCTGAAGGCATTTATTCCGGTGGGTTTAGATTATATTTTCGTAGTATTCGGCCCACAACTACTCCAAACACCATTGCAACCCCCGCACCTCCCATAATTGATTTCCCTCTGGCTCGGTCACCGGTCTCTCGCAAGTCCTTTCTCACCTTCCACGTCGCACCATGCTATTTTTGCAAAAAAAAAACCCTGTTGTTCTCTTTAATTATTACAAATAAGCTACAAAACTACACACCGATAGTCCACCTGTAATGGAACAAATTTCGACCCACAAATTAAAATGCTACAAACTACACACCGAGGGGCCCACCTGTCATGGAAAAAATTTGGACCCATATATAAATTAAAAATTAAAAATAAAAAGGACGAGGATCGAACATGCGACCAGGGCCTTCAAGCCGCACGTCAATAGGCAACATAGTAGCAATGTTTGTTGTACCCCCCTTTGTTGATATAATGTTTTTATATTATCACAGCCTATTTAATGGATAACATGTTTTAATATTATTTTTACTACATTAGTGGGACCGGCTAGTTAGCATGTACTATTTGCCTTCACTTACTGGTGGGTTCCATGTCTGCTCTCTCTCTCTCTCTCTTACCCTTCTACATTTAGACGCATGGGCAAACACGAAGAACGCGCGGGCGATATTGCTGTTGACCATATCTGGACGCGTTCACAAGTTACGGCACCAGTTTCACGTATTAATAGTATTATACATGTAACAAGTTTAGGAACAAAAGTGAATGTGACGGACAAGTTAGCTAGTTGTAGTACTATTTATCTATACTACTGCGTAATAATTAAATGCGTGGATAAATAGATGTATCGCCTAGTGCTCGAACAAGGGGACTAGTCGCGCCCTACAAGTATTTGGAATTGACTTCCCTAAAAAAATATTTGGAATTGACGTGTTATTTAATATGAAATGTTTGCGACGAGAAGGAATACATGTGGCTTGATTACGTTTTATATTTAATTTGATTCGGCTCTAGCAGAACATTATTTGGGATTCAATTTGATGTGGCTTGATGTGTAGTTTTGTAGCTTATTTGTAATAATTTGATACGGCACGGAAAGGAGCCGCTTCAGTCTGACTCCGACTTTACATTCATACGACGATCGAACTAAAATAAACGGAAATGATAAATCCCAAATGTTCGGATTTTAAGCATGGCAATACGAACATTTTTCATGGCAAATTTAGATTACGCGGCGGCGGCGGGGGCGTCTTGCGGTGGGAAGCGGCTCCTCTGCCGTGCTCTGTATGTCGTCAGGCCACTGACCGACGGCGACGGCGGCGTCTTGCGCCGTTGTTGGCGTACTCCTGGACGTTGGCCCTAGCTTCAAGGAAGGCCAGAATGTTCTGGACTTTGGTGTCCAGGAGCGAGTCAACTGGCGGGAGGAGGCAACTGGCGTTTGTGCAAGGAAGCGGTCGACGGCGGCGATCCATGCCGCTCAGGGGGGCATTGGCACTGGCAACGGCGCGGCGGAGACATTCATGTGCACGGGCACCGGCACGAGCACGCGCGTCAGTGCACGCGTAGGCGCATGCGCTGGCAGGTGCACGTGCGCGTGAAAGTTGGCGGGGTCCTCGTGGAACCCCGTGGCATCAAGCTCGGCGACAATGTGCGGCTCCCAGCCCATCAATGGCACGGGGATGGCCGCTGGCGCAGTCGGGGCGACGGGAGCCGGAACGGGAGCGGGGACAGGCGCGGTGTCTTCCCGCAAGGCCAGTTCAAGCTCGTCCCAAAGCGCCTTATGTTCTTGAGACTCCGGCTGGGTGTCTTCCTCAGGAAACTGGAAGACTAAGTGCAGACCATCGTGATGCGGCATGGCGTACGGTTAGGTCAGGCTGGTTGGAGTTAAACGACAGGAGAATCGGAGAGGAAGGGAGAAGATTGTAGCGGTACCGGGTAGTGCGGGGGTGATTTTAAACTGCGGCGTCGGCGCCATTAAAAGTGGGGGCAGTTGGGACGAAGGTGGGCGGCGGAGCCTGGTCAAAGGGCTCGCCTCCCGGTGAGCCTGCGCAGCGGCCTGCTCGCACGCCTCCCTGTCAGCTGACGCAGCGGTCTGCTCGCACGCCTCCCGTCGACTCACACGCTTGCTCGGACGGCACCTGCCGATGAGAAGCGGGACTCGTGGCGGCACGTAAACGCCCATGGTTTGAATAGTGAAAGCGTTCGCGTTAACGTGACAGGTCTTTGTTCCAAAATACCTTGCCTCTTCATTTGTGCAACTTCTCATAAGCAGCTTTTCTCAAATTGAACAAAAAATTTACGACAGCATATTTGTGCCATATCACGAGACCATGCTCAGTTTCATGAATTTCAGGTCACTTTTGGATTTTCTGAAATTTAAAATCCAGGATTCGAAACAATATCATAACCTGCATCATGAAATAAATTTTCAAGCGATACATCTTTACTGTTGTAGATGTTAATATTTCTTAAGAAAGGATTTGGTCAAACATTTTGCTTAGTTAGACTTCAGACAAGTTATATATGCAGAGTAAAAGGATAATCCCTCCGTACCAGTGCATTGCCTGATATATTAACTCAAGTACTACGCACGAACAAACGGGGCTCAATTCTTTGCTCATCTTTTTTTTGAGGGGAGTGCTCATCCTTGTGTAGTACATACTCCTATTAGTACTAGGCAATGGAGTTGACGAGTGACCTTGGGTAGCGGCGACCGAGGGAATTGAACCGTGCTCGGCACGGTAGGTAACGTTGTCTAGTTACTAAAGCATCCCTCCATTGTTCATCGATAGTAATTATGGACCAGGGATATGAGGGGAATTTCCTAGGGCTGGAATTCTGGCCGCCAGATATTTCGACTCGAAACGCGGAGGCTCGAGTGGTTGGGGTTGGCTAATATGCGTACCATGAACACCACCAGAACGACACGAGCCCGGTTTTTTTTTTGAGGATCAACACGAGCCCGGGTCTAGCTGGTACGCCGTTGGGTGCTACCATTCAAGAATACGAAAGGAATCTTTTAAATTGCCGAACGAATCTATATGTATTACAATGCTTGTATTTTCCTTCCAAATTACTGATCATTACAAAAGGCACGGTAATTGATTTATGACGAGTTCTTGAATTAGAGTGAGTTTGTGATATAGTGATCTCAACGTGGATTTCACATTTCATGGTATCCCCAGTAAGTTTTTCATTGCAAATTCAAATTTTAAAGGTGAACGGTATGGTGGTGAGAAAACTTTGTATGTATCAAGCATATGACCACACACACACACGAATAAAACAACAATCCAGTAAGTATAGTGCATCTATTTTTCCAAACCATGCATGTATGGCATGAATTCAAAAATACTCCCTCTGTTCCTAAATATTTGTCTTTTAGAGATTTCAACAAGTGATTACATACGAAGCAAAATGAGTGAATCTACACTCTAAAATATGTCTATATACATCTGTATGGGGCATTCCATTTGAAATCTCTAAAAAGACAAATATTTAGGAACGAAGGGAGTAAAATGTAAGCCATGCATGGTCCTCAATTCAATATTTAAAATGAACAGGAAACTGAAACATGAATATTAAGTCTAGTACTACATACATGCAAATGTTGTGTTTAGGTCTCTCCATCGACCCCCACACCCCCCACACACATACTTCATGTATCGATTGATGTTTATTTCTGTGTTAATAGAGCTATTGGTATCCGATACACGCGCGCTCATTATTGCTCTTCACGTTTCGATCTCCATTTATGTCATTCCCGCCCTCATACTCTCAACAAATGTATTTCTCACACACAACCTCGTCGTGCCCTCCATGAAAAACGCTCCCTCTCTCTCTCTCAGGACACATGTGTTGCCTTTGTAAAACACCTTCACCGTGCGCGCACACACAAAGTCTATCTAGGCCACTCTCTCGGTAACTATCTCCCTCCAGCCCTCACCACAGCTTCGCCGCACGATATCTCGGTGTATCGTCTTTAACATTCGAGTGTACACTAGGCCACACTCCCTTGATCTCTCCCTCTATAAATGACTCGATTGACCTCGCTTTTTCGCGTCGCCTCTCTCACACATAGATGCTTGCACTACACCTCTTGCATAGGCGGAGCTATGTAGATTGTCGTGGGTTAACCCCTCGACCTTAGATAAAATTGTGAAGCTCTATTTAGGATTGTTTAGATTATATTTTTTGAACACTATATTTGTCCCCACCCTCCCAAACACTGATTGGTTGTGCACACCCCCTCCCCAGGAGAATATCATGTGCCCCCACACCTTAGATGTTATATGCTGATACGAGTTGCTTGGAGCTTGTAGATCTGAGATATAGCAGCTCATAGGATGTCTTGATATTTTTACAAGAAACCTTAATGAGTTTGAGAATTGCACGCAATTTGTACAAAAACTACTCAGATGCCCTTGGATCCCATATCCAACGACCTCGAAGCTTGTATCACCGTAGCATCTAAGATGAAGGAGGACCTCATATTCTCCTGTATGTAAGAATATCATGTACTACCACACCTTAGATGCTTTGGTGATACAAGCTCTTCAGAGCCGTTGGATCTGTGATCCAACAACTCCTTGGTGGTTCGATTGTTTTTTTTGCAGAAAAGCCCCCAAAGAGTTCGACCACTGCTTTCAAGCACAAAGACCGCTCATATGCCATTGGATCTCAGATCGAACAACCTCGAAGCTCGTATCATCGTAGCATCCAAGCTGCGAGAGCACCTGATGTTTTCTCGCACGGGAGAATATGAGGTGCTCCCGCAACATAGATTCTATGGTGATACAAGTTCCCGGAGCTCTAACGGCTCATAGTAGGAGGTTTCAATGTTTTTGCAATATAGGCCTCAAAGAGTCTGGGAATTGCGCAGAAAGTACAAGTACTACGCATGTGGCATCTGATCACAGATCATACGACCTAGATGCTCGTATCACCATAGCGGTTAATTAAGCTACGGGGAGCACCTAATATGAGCTACTGGGAGCAGTTGGATCGAAGATGCAGCGGCACACACGAGGCCTGAATGTTTTATTTGCAAAAAAACCCTTAGAGAGTTTGGAAATTACGCATAATTACAAAGACTACTCCCAAGCCATTGGATCTCAGATCCAACAACGTAAAAACTCGTATCACCATAGCATCTAAGCTGCAGGGTGGATATGATATTCTATGCCGCTGTCATTTTTGTTCCTAAACTTGCAAAATACGTGTAACTGGTGTCGTTACTTGTCTAACCGCGCAAAGTGTTTGTGTAAAAAAGCCATCCTACACTGAAATATCGGAACAACACAGGGGGGGTCCCACTTGTCATTGATCAAATTTGGACCTAAAACTATCAAATATGAAAGACGAGATTCGAACTGGCAACCTGGACTACAAAGCGTAAGTCGATAGCCTGAAACAGCAACAGTTGTTGGCTTTGTCGGATAACTTGATTTTATACAGTATTAAGTTGAGTAGAGTAGAGGGAGTGGCTCGTCAACACGTGCATGACCGTTGACTCACTTACTGGTGGGTCCCACGTCTGTGATCTCTCTCTCCTCTCCGTCGTCTAACCTTTACACGCACGGGCACACACGAAGAGCGGCGCGAGCTTGCCGTGGTGTTATTATAACTAAAAAAATGCTTGGAAAATAGAAGAATCGCCTAGAACAAGAGACGTTGTGGCTGGTCGAGACGGAGCTAACCACACCTATCCTCTGTGCCACGTTAGCATGATGAAGCTGTGTGGCTAGTGGGGTGTTTTCGACCAACTGGTTGGGTCCCGAGGTCAAACCATAGGTAGCACGTCTGATACAGTATATTTTTATACGTACATTTTTCCTCCGTGCCGAGACGTGTGATACGTCTCCAACGTATCTATAATTGTATGAATTCTTATGGAATGTCAGAACATGATAAAAGCTTGAATTGTTTACACAATGAGTAACAACATATTTTATACAGTGTGGTAATTTTTCAGAATTTTTGGAGTTAGGGAAGTATGAGTACAATTGCACTCTTTACAGACTGTCCTGTTTTGATAGATTGCTATTATGGTTGCATTGTTTGCATATGTTTTCTTGTTTAATGATTCTATTTGAGGATAGGAGTATTAAATATGCAGAGTCATTTAGTATGCAATGTTAAATAATAATTTTAGTGATTTGCTACAGTAGAGAATGATAAGGTTTTGCATTTGATTTATACTAACTTTTCTCACGAGTTCTTGTTGAGTTTTGTGTAGACGAAGTTTTTAAGATTTAGGGAAATCGTGATATAAAAGGAATTAAGGAGACACAAAAGCTCAAGCTTGGGGATGCCCAAGGCATCCCTAGTTAATATTTCAAGAAGTCTCAAGCATCTAAGCTTGGGGATGCCCCTGTTGGCATCCCACCTTTCTTCTTCAACAATGATCGGTCAGTTTTGGTTGAGCCAAAGTTTTTGCTTCTTCACATAATATGTGCTATCCTTACAATGTCATTTTATTTTAGTTTGCTTGCTATTTGAATAAAATACTTAAGATCTGAAATTTTATTTATGAGAGAGAGTCTTCACATAGCTACATAATTATTCAACTACTCATTGATCTTCACTTATATCTTTTTGGAGTAGTTTGTCATTTACTCGTGTGCTTCACTTATATTCTATGAGTAAATGGTTGAATGAATTGAATATAATAAATCTGAAATTATATATATTTTATATGCTTATCCCATGGGGAGTAATGACTTCACATATAAGAAGTATAGGTGGTAAATTTATTGAAAGTTAGCAAACATAGTATTGGTCACTTGAATAATTCATGAAAGAGTATTGAAGGAAGAGAGATTTCACATATAAATATACTATCTTGGACATCTTCCCTGATTGTGAGCCCCATTAATTATTTTCAAACTTGATCAAATTAGTTGAGGTTGGACAAGGAAGACAACATAATGAGTTATGTTTGGGTATATTTGATCATGAATTATTATTGTTGACAATTATCTATATGATAAATAAGTTGGGAGGCGAAACACTAAGCCCCTATCTTTCTCTGTGTTCAATGGATACTATTTGTTCTAAAAATATACTTTGAGTGGTAGCAATCATGGAAGACTATATGATAGTTGAGTATGTGGGATTTGCTAAATCAAAGCTCTTACATAGACCCTTCCTGAAAATAAGATGAATTGTAATTGTTTGATGACTGAGAACATAGTTTGTTAGTTTTCAAGAAAGTTTATGGTCTATGCTTTAACATGTGAATAGCTTGCTAATTTATCATGAGAAGTTTTATGAGATGAGCTACTGTTTATGATATATAATGATGCTAGAAAAAGTGATTGAAATTATCATTGATCAAACTTGTGCACTTGCTAGCATTCACACTTCATAAATTATTTCTTTTATCATTTACCTACTCGAGGACGAGCAGGAATTAAGCTTGGGGATGTTGATACGTCTCCAACGTATCTATAATTTATGAAGTATTCATGACATGTTTACAATAATTTTATATGATTTGGTTAGAACTAACCCGGGCTGACGCTGTTTTCAGCAGAACTACCATTGTGTCATTTTTTGTGCAGAAATAAAAGTTCTCGGAACGAGCTGAAAATTTATGGAGAATATTTTTGGAAAATATAAAAAATACTGGAACGAAAAGATATCTGAGAAGAGTCCCGAGGCAACCACAAGGGTGGAGGGCGTGCCCCCCTGCCTTGTCATCGCCTCATGGGCCCCCTTGACTTGTCCCCGACGCCAACACCTCCTATAAATCCCAAAACCTCCAGAAATAAGCCTAGATCGGGAGTTCCACCGCCGCAAGCCTCTGTAGCCATGAAAAACCAATCGGGACCCTATTCCGGTACCCTGCCAGAGGGGGAAATCATCACCGGTGGCCATCTTCATCATCCCAGCGGTCTCCATGACGAGGAGGGAGTAGTTCACCCTCAGGTCTGAGGGTATGTACTATTAGCTATGTGTTTGATAT
This sequence comes from Thinopyrum elongatum, assembly GCA_011799875.1. Lineage (NCBI taxonomy): Eukaryota > Viridiplantae > Streptophyta > Magnoliopsida > Poales > Poaceae > Thinopyrum > Thinopyrum elongatum. The sequence continues at coordinate 677,071,445 of CM022303.1, forward strand.
CTCTCTCTCTCTCTCGTGTTCTTGATATGGCACGATCTTGATGTACCGCGAGCTTTGTTACTATAGTTGAATCATATGGTGTGTTTCCCCTCTACCTGTTTTGATGAATTGAGTTTTACCTTTGAGGTTTCACTATTATCGGATTGAATACTATTATGGATTTGAGAACACTTGATGTATGTCTTGCGTGGGATACCCGTGGTGACAATGGGGTATTCTATTGATTCACTTGATGTATGTTTTGGCCCTCAACTCGCGGATGCCCGAGGTGACATTGGGGTAATCTATGCATAGGGGTTGATGCATGTTTTCGTCCTTGTTTCTCCGGTAGGAATCTTGGGGCACTCTTTGAGGTTCTTTATGTTGGATTGAATATTATGAATCTGAAGTTGTTTGATGCATATCGTATAATTGGCCCACGGATACTTGTGGTGACATTGGAGTATCTAGGTGACATTAGGGTTGATTGATGTGTGTCATATGGTGTTATTTTACGACGAACTCTAGGGCTGTTTGTGACACTTATAGGAATAGCTCAATGGATTGATCGGAAAGAATAACTTTGAGGTGGTTTCGTACCCTACAAGCAATTTCATCTTATGTTCTCCGCTATAGGAACTTTGGAGTGACTTTTGTCGCACGTTGAGGGATTGCCATATGATCTAATTATGTTATCATTGTTGAGAGAACTTGCACTAGTGAAAGTATGAACCCTAGGCCTTGTTTCCAAGCATTGCAATACCGTTTTTGCTCCATTTTACTACTAGTTACCTTGCTGTTTTTATATTTTCAGATTACAAAAACCTATATCTACTATCCATATTACACTTGTATCACCATCTCTTCGCCGAACTAGTGCACCTATACAATTTACCATTGTATTGGGTGTGTTGGGAACACAAGAGACTCTTTGTTATTTGGTTACAAGGTTGTTTGAGAGAGACCATCTTCGTCCTACACCTCCCACGGATTGATAAACCTTAGGTCATCCACTTGAGGGAAATTTGCTACTGTCCTACAAAACTCTGCGCTTGGAGGCCCAACACGAGTCTACAAGAAGAAGGTTGCGTAGTAGACATCAATGTGGCACACCCTACAGCGTGGTTTTTGGGTCCTCCCGGGTGGTGCACGCATATTTTCTTCCTTGCCGAGACGTGGGACGCCCTACCGCGCGTTTTCTAGGTCCTCCTCGGTCGTAGCGCTGAAGCAAGTAAATGAGTCGTCAAATCACAAAAGACCACCTTTCCCGCCGAGTACATCAGTGAAGCATGGTGGCTAGCTAGTTGGGCTAGTGCGACCGATTAGCTAGGCCGCCGCCACATTTGTTTTTTCGCCCCTTTTTTTCTCCTTGCCGGCAGGTAAATTTAAATATCCACCGCGGCGTTGCTCTGGTATTTGGGTGCGGCAGGCGTGGCAGGATTTTTAATTTTTTAATTGACGGGAGCAGGCATGGTAGGATTTTTATTTTTTTGATTGACGGGAGCACGCGCGGCAGCAATTAGTCATGATGACTCTGTCTGTAAAACCCACTACTCCCTGATATGAAAAGTCGTCGACTGGTGTTTTCCCATGGTGAAATCCAAAAGATTCTCCCCGCTCCTCGGTTGGCTCCCTCCGCCTTCCCGTAGATTGCATTGCCTTTCAGCCGTTTCGCCCCCTTTGCTTCCTCTCCCCATTGCTTCTACCTAGTTCCATGGCAGCGCACCAGATCACGGAGTCTGAGGTGAGGCACCTGACACAGGAGCTCCAGGCCAAGGATGCGGAGCTCAGGGCCAAGGACATGGTGCTCCGTGAGCTCAAGGAGGAGAGGAGTGCCATGCTCCTCCTTTATGTGCGGGAGTTCACGGAGCTTCAAAAGCGGCAGACGTCCACCACAAAGATGCTCGAGGTGTCGGCGGCATTGCTGCAGAAAGCAGGTGATACGATAGGCGGTCAGGCGAGTCGGCTGGAGCGCGAGCAGGCCGATCGTGACGAGGTCCAGGATCGCCTCAACAACTTGGTGGACCATGTTGCCACGCACATGTTGCAGCTGCGCGATGCCTACCGTCGTGCCAGCGCGACCATGCCGGCTGTCGGGCTAAGCCCGTTCGACCACCCCGTCGACTTCAACGAGCTGCGGCTTCCTGACCTGGTCTCCTTCTTCACCTATATCTCCGAGGAGCTGAGCCGTCTCCGCGCGATGGTGGGGGCGGAGCTGGACAAGGAGGGGTTGCGGGCTGCCATCTCCGTTGCCGGGCGAATCCTCTCAGGGCTGCCGTCGCCGTTGCCGGGTGTTTCAATGGTGGAAGGCCACGTGGGATATGTGTGCCACTGCTGCACACGTTGAACAGGTCCAACTGTGTCGAGAAACTTATGTTACGAGCTGTTTTCTGTTATATATGTTGTTCATAAACTCTTGCTTATACACAGTTTTATAGTTGTGATGTTCTTGAAATAGAAACTGCCCAGTTCTATTGTTCCTATACAGAAGCCTGACCATGGTCGGGTCAGACTTGCACTTGGTCACAACATGATGTTTATGTCGACCTACTCCATTTCCCTTGGAGGTGAAAAAATACTTATTCATGGGTGGTCTCAAATAATGAAGGCCCGTCCATCTTGGAGAATAGGACAGAAGGTTATGCTCATGCTTTTCCATGGCTCTAAAGCGAATATCCTGTTTATTGACCACATTGCGAGATGAAGCCGCTTTCAGAAGGTTGTGGATGTGTGGGGTGGCGCCTGGGCCTTGTCCTGGGGCTTGGTGGCCTCACTCTTGGTTAACTGTAGGCAAAGTAGAATTGTTCGAGGCGTGCTTTGTACGGTTGAACTTGTATAAGTACTCATACTGCTTTCAGCTATGGTTGTTAAGTGCCCCTGCTGGTTTCAGTTAAGGTTGTTAAGTACTCCTGCTGCTTTTATAGTCTGTCGTGTTTCTTCAGTCCTGTCTTCCTCCAGCCGCCAAAACCAAACCAGCGCCGGTGGGGCCGCCTGCTTCCGCCTCCCATGGCTGGCTGTGCCTGAGCGCACGCACCGCCGTCACATCGTATCCTAAATCGTTAACGCCGATGTCCGAGGCCTCGCCGTCGTCCTCCGCGCGCTTTGGTGCGCTCGCCGCGGCGCCGCCCTCTCGCGTTGTCAACATGATCAACTAACAAGAGGAATCGGGAGAGGACTGTACGTGGAGAGGATGACAGTAGGGGCCCACCATGTCCATGGCCGTACGCAAGGAAGTTCCTCATTTTTTGTTATATACTCCATTGTCAGCGTATAGAAAAAGAAAATGCTTCCTCCTAGTGGTTTGCTGATATCTGGGACCCACGACATTGTCAGCGTATATATAGACAAGAGAACAGCACAAGATCGGCTGACACCTGGGACGTAGCTACTCGAACAGTATTTTTTTTGTTTTTGTTATTGTTGAGCCTCCCGTGGCCGGCTGTGCTGTCGCGCAGGCCTCACCGCCCCCTACTACTCCCACCGCTGGCCAGGCCATCCCTCTACTCACCCACATCCCCTATTATTTTGCGGCGACTGTAGCCTCACACCGCAGCCGAACCAGTCAACCCTCGTACTCCTCTCCGCGTGGGCATCCACTGCCGTGTCTTCCCTGGCTCCGCGTCGTCCCCTTCCTAGGCCTCGCCGTTGTCCACCGCCTTGGTGCTCTCGGCGTGGCGTCGTCAATGTGGTCAAGGAACGACTTCCATCGGAAGAGGACTGTACGTGGCGAGGCTGACAGCTGGGTCCGCGGCCATGATACGTCTCCAACGTATCTATAATTTTTTATTGTTCTATGCTATTATATTATCTATTTTGGATGTTTTATATGCATTATTATGCTATTTTATATTATTTTTGGGACTAACCTATTAACCTAGAGCCCAGTGCCAGTTTATGTTTTTTCTTTGTTTTTGAGTTTCGCAGAAAAGGAATACCAAACGGAATAAAAATTTCGCGATGATTTTTCTTGGACCAGAAGACACCCCGGAGACTTGGAGTTCAAGTCAGAAGAGCCACGAGGTGGCGACAAGGGGGGAGGGCGCGCCCCCAGCCTTGTGGGCCCCACATGACTCCACCGACCTACTTCTTCGTCCTATATATTCACATATATTCCAAAACCGTCAAAGGCATCCACGAAAACAATTTTCCACCGCCGCAACCTTCTGTACCCGTGAGATCCCATCTAGGGACCTTTTTCGGCACCCTGCCGAAGGGGGATTCGATCATGGAGGGCTTCTACATCAACACTATTGCCCTTCCGATGAAGCGTGAGTAGTTTACCTCAGACCTACGGGTCCATAGCTAGTAGCTAGATGGCTTCTTCTCTCTCTTTGATTCTCAATACCATGTTCTCCTCGTTGTTCTTGGAGATCTATCCGATGTAATCTTGTTTTGCGGTGTGTTTGTCGAGATCCGATGAATTGTGGATTTATGATCAGCTTATCTACGAATATTATTTGAATCTTCTCTGAATTCTTATATGCATGATTTGATATCTTTGTAATTCTCTTTGAATTATCGGTTTGGTTTGGCCAACTAGATTGGTTTTTCTTGTAATGGGAGAAGTGCTTAGCTTTGGGTTCAATCTTGTGGTGTCCTTTCCTAGTGACAGTAGGGGCAGCAAGGCACGTATTGTATTGTTGCCATCGAGGATAAAAAGATGGGGTTTACATCATATTGCTTGAGTTTATTCCTCTACATCATGTCATCTTACTTAATGCGTTACTCTGTTCTTCATGAACTTAATACTCTAGATGCAGGCAGGAGTCGGTTGATGTGTGGAGTAATAGTAGTAGATGCAGAATCGTTTCGGTCTACTTGACACGGACGTGATGCCTATATTTCATAATCATTTCCTTGGATATCGTCATAAGTTTGCGCTTTTCTATCAATTGCTCGACAGTAATTTGTTCACCCACTGTATTATTTGCTATCTTGAGAGAAGCCTCTAGTGAAACCTATGGCCCCCGGGTCTATTTTCCATCATATTAGTTTCCGATCTGCTATTTTGCAATCTTTTACTTTCTGATCTATAAACCAAAAAACCCAAAAATATTTTATCTTTTGTTTATCTATCTCTATCAGATCTCACTTTTGCAATTGACCGTGAAGGGATTGACAACCCCTTTATCGCGTTGGGTGCAAGTGTTTGATTGTTTGTGCAGGTATTAGGTGATTTGTGCGTTGTCTCCTACTGGATTGATACATTGGTTCTCTAACTGAGGGAAATACTTATCTCTACTTTGCTGCATCACCCTTGCCTCTTCAAAGGAAAAACCAATGCAAGCTTAAAAAGTAGCAGGCCACAGCAAGGAAGTGCCTCCTTATTACGCACAAAATAATGATTCCTTCACCTGATAGCAGGGACCCACCGGACGGACCACCGTATTTCGCAAAAAAAAGTTTTCCCCCTGACTGCTGGGACCCACCAGCTACATCTTCGCACGCAAGGAAGTGCGTCCATATTACGGGCAAAAGATATGATTCTCCCCCTAATAGCTGGGACCCACCAGCTATATCTTCACACGCAAGGAAGTGCCTCCTTACCTTCCTGACAGCTGGGACTCACCCGGTTGAACCGTACGTAGGGTCGTCTGTCTGGTCGCGAACGTGTACATACATACTGGTCGATCGGTCTGTCTGCAGGCTGCAGTGATGATCCATGGCCGAGTAAGGAAGGGCACGTGTCGTAGTAGAGGCGCGGACGTAGCATGTCATGCAGTCCCGTCTATATCATGTACACGTACGTATAGCCAGGGTGCAAGAAAGTAAATACGGCCACGTACGTACATACGGGCGGGGTCTCGAACGCCTACTCGCGCATACGTACGGCTAGAGCTCGTGTACATGGAGAGGCAGTGGAGGGCAGCAACGGCGTCCTGTTCATCGGCAGCCAACCTGCTGGGTCGGAACGGAGAAACTGCGTCGTGTTCATCGGGAGGCAACGGAATGCGTCCTGTTCATCGGGAGCCAACCGGCTTGGATGGAACAGCCGAAACAAGGCCTGGCGTACCGCAGAACGGAGGAAACGGCCTTCTGTTCGAGCGCCTACGGTCGAAACGGGATCCTGTTCATTGGGAGGGGTCTTGCATACTGCAAAACGGAGGAAACGGACTTCTTTTCGACCTCCTACGGTCGAAACGGGGTCCAGTTGATCGGGAGGGGTGTGGCATACCGCACAACGGAGGAAATAGACTTCTCTTCGACCTCCTACGGTCGAAACAGGGGTCCTGTTCATCGGGAGGGGTGTGGCGTACCGCAAAATGGGACTCCACGAGCTACTGTTCATCCACCGTTTACTGCCTCGCTCTATCCTCCACAGGGCTACTGTTCATCCACCGTCGACCTCCTCCAGCCTCCACATGCGACTGTTCATCCACGGCGTCTCCCTCCTGCCTCCACCAGCTACTGTTCATCCACGGGCTCCTGTTCATCCAGCCTCCACCGGCTATTGTTCAACCAGCCCTCCACGGGGTCCTGTTCATCCAGCCTCCACCGGCTACTATTCAACCAGCCCTCCACGGGGTCCTATTCATCCACCCCAACCGGCTTGATCGGGGTCCTGTTCATCCAGCGGCAACGGCCTCTACTACCACGGGGTCCTATTTGTGATGCCCCCGGCTCAATCGTGCACTAATCATACACGCAAAAGCACACGATCAAGCCTAAGGACTCACGGGAAGATATCACAACACAACTCTAAAACATAAATAAAGTCATACAAGCTTTATATTACAAGCCAGGGGCCTCGAGGGCTCGAATACATAAGCTTGGGTACAAGCGTCAGCGGAAGCATCAGATATCTGAGTACATATATGAAACAGAAACAGAAAGGCCTTTAGAAAGGCGGGGCAAAATAAAAAACTACGATCGAAAGGCGTAGGCCTCCTGCCTGGGAGCCTCCGATCCTACTCCTGGTCGTCAGTCAACTCGTAGTAGTATCCATCCTCTGGGTAGTAGTAGTATTCGATCGACGGGGCATCTGTCTCAGGGGCTCCGTCATCTTGGTCACGTCAAACTGATATGGGGAGAAAAGGAAAACAAAGCAACCATGAGTACTCAGAAGTACTCAGCAAGCAAGGATCTACACTACATATGCAACATTTTCAAGGGGAGGCTGTATATGTGGACTGGGCTGCAGAAATGCCAGAATAGAGAGGAGGCCTAGTCCTATCGAAGACTAGCATCTTCAGCGATCTTGCAGAAATAGAAGAGAGTAGAACAGTACAATATAATGTAGCAGTATCATTAAGTCTCATCCTCACCCAGAGATCCTTTCTCGACTCCCTGCGAGAAAGCAATCCCAGAGCCATACAGTCATCAACCTCGTCCTGAGATCCCTTCTCGACTCCCTGTGAGAAGCAATCCCAGAGCCATAGTATCCAAGTATCCAGTTCTAAAAATTGTATCAATCAGGATACAACTCCGAGTGTCCGTTATCGTAGGACAGGCTATCGATAGAAGTTTTCTTCCCTGCAGGGGTGCACCAACTTACCCACCACGCTCGCTTAACTCTGGCCGGACACACTTCTCCGGGTCATGCCCGGCCTCGGCCAAACGACACACCGCAACCCTACCTACAGCTCAGCAGAGAGGTCCCCGCCGGTCTACATCCTAAGCGCAAGGGGGTCTTGGCCATCGCCCCTCGCCCTCCGGGTCGTTGCGCACAGGGTGGATACTAGCATTGCCTCGGGTGGCCGACACGATCTGACCGTGCCGCCATGCTGAACTGGATGTCTGACAGAGCTTTCGGCTGATGCATACGATGCAGAACGCCCATACTATGCCCACGTGATGGTTAGTGCTATCAGGCCAGAGGCCTGCTCGGATCAAATATCCAAATCGTTAGTACCTTGGGCTTGCGGTAACGAGCAGAGACTCATGAAAGATATGACCCCGTCACCCCATCTCGAGGACTTGCTGCAAGGGTTAAGAATGCCCGGCCGCGCCTCGTATTCATCACTCGGGCACCACACTGGCAACCCGTCTTCACATCACACGCGGGTACCCCTCAGGGTCGACCCGCCTATCCAAGTAACAGTGTAAAGTCCAAGTATCCGCGTGTCCATAACATCAGAGGAATCCGAGGTATCACCCTCGTTGAATTCTCATTCGATGTATCCGTAGAGGTGAACTCAGAGGAATCACCCTCACTGGGTTCACACTTGAGGTGTTGTACGACGGCGTCGTTATCGGAGGCGGTGAAGGAGGAATCACCCTCGATGACCACGACCGAATAGCTACTCTACAGAGTTAACATCAGAAGTGCTACCAGAGGTTTCACCCTCGGCACTCGATAGTAACGCTGCAGTGTCGTTACAACTAAGGGGGGTGATGTGCGGTGTCGGGGCCTGGTCTTCAATCCCGTTGATCGGGTCTTCGGATAATCCAGCGGGGCGGTCGGGACTAGTAGGGTCACTGATAGGTCTCTACCCAGCCTATACTAAGCAGTTTAGGTTATGCAGGTAATTATCAACAGCAGGTTACAGTAAACAGGCTATGCATCAGAATAGGTAAAGCAGTAGCAGCAGCAATTCTAATGCAAGCATGAGAAATAGAATGGGTGATATCGAGATGATCAAAAAGGGGGGCTTGCCTGGTTGCTTTGCGGCAAAGGCAAGGTCGTCAATGGTGTCTTCGGTCTCCGGAGCTGCGTTGGTCTCGGGGACGACGTCGGTGTCAGGGTCTACCGAGAGAGAAGAGGGGAAGAAATAGTAAATACAAAGCAAACAAAAGCATATCATGACACTACGCAGAGCTAGGGGAGTTCTGACGTGGTGCTACACGATTTAGGTGAAGAGGGAAAACATCCGGGAATGTTTTCCCGGTTCCGGACATTTGTCAGACAGATGACCGGAGGGGAACGGTTCCATGTTCGGGTAGCTAGGGACGTGTGGCGGACGAACGGACCGCGTATTCGGATCCGTCTCAAAATTCTGAGCATTTTTCATATATAAATTATTTTCATCGGAGTTACGGATTAAAAGATACGATTTTCTAAAGTTTTTATTAATTTCTGGAATTATTTAATTATTTAATACAACATTATCCAGAACAATACAGGGTGACGTCAGCATGACGTAATGGTGACGTCAGCGGTCAACTAGTCGGGTGACCAGGTCAAACCTGACATGTGGGGCCCACATGTCATAGATAGTGGGCTTAAACAGAGTAGAACTAATCTAAATCTACTTAATTAAACTACTGGGCCCATACATCAGTGTGTAATTAGGCTAAACTAATTAACTTAAACAATTTAATTAATTAACAGGGTGTGGGCCCCATATGTCAGCGACTGGGCCAGCCCAGTCAGCAGGGTTGAATTGGTCAACCCTGTCAATCGGGCCCCACCGGGCCCACAGTCAGCGGCGCAGGGGCCGGCCACGTCGGCGCCAGGTCAGCGGCGCCGGCGACCAATTTGTGCGGCGGCGCCCGTCGGACGTCGTCGGAAATCGCCCTCCGGCCACCAAATCGAGCGCGGAGTAGCTCTACGGGACCCTGGCGGTCGTGCGCATGTAGTGGTGGTGGTTGCAGGTGCAGTGGTGGTCGGCAAGGACGCCTGCGACGAGCCGTGGCGGTGGCGAGGATCGGGCGTGGACAGGGGCGAGGCTGGAGCGGCTGGAGGGCGAGCTAGGGGCTCGGCGCGGTGTCGCGCGCGACCTGGAGCGCGCCAGTGGCTCGCGCGCGGTCGGGAGCGCACACAGCGCGTAGTCGGCGGCCATGGCGGCCGGCGGAGCCCTGTTTCGCGGGGACGGCGACGGTGCGTGCTAGAGCGCAGAAGGGAGGGAAGGAACGCGGGCGCGTGTGCTCACAGCGTTGACGAGGAGGCCCGGGGACGAGTCGAGGTGGCTGAAGACGGCGTTGGCGTGTGGCGGCCCGAGGCGGACGGAGGTTGAAGACGACCGCGAAGCCGACGGGGCAGGGCCTCCGAGCTCGGGGAAGTGGCCGCAATCGGCATATGCGACACCGGGGAAGCTCCCTGACGCGGGCGAACGAAGGGTGGCGGCCGGTGGCCACGCGCACGGCGAGGCCGTGGCGGTGTCTACACTCGGGTGAGGGGGGGATGGATCTGGAGAAGGGGGAGAGCGAGCGAGGGGTCGAGGGAGGCTCAGTGGGGTGCGGGAGCTGCGGCTTTTAACCTCGACGGGCGGGCGCCGGCGCGTTGTCGACCGCGGGGCAGGGGGGGCGGCACGGCAGGTGTGGGCGAGGCAACAGCGTGCGAGGGGGGGAGCAGTAGGAAGGAGGAAGGGGAGGTGGGCTGGGCCTGCCCGGTTTGACTTAGGCCCAGGCGCCAGTGGGCTTTTTCCTTTTCTTTTATTTTCTGTTTCTGTTTTTTTCTGTTTTCTGCTTTTCTTTTTCTGTTTTGTTAAATGTTTGAGCACTAAAAGGTTTTTTGTAAAATATGAGACCTAGCCCATAAATAACAGTGCATTGTATGCCACTGCAATAAAATGGGTTTGAGTACAAAGGTTTTCACTTGGGATTTTATTTAATTAAAAAGGTATTAACCAACCTTGTTTTTCTACTGTTATAGTCACTTAGTTAATTTATTAATTGTTGATTATAATTTTACAACAGTCTCTGGAATATTTGTTATTTATTGAACATTTTAGTTTTTATGTTAAGCAACTTTTATTTTCAACTTTCATTTAAATTTGAATTTTGACTTAGGAGTTGAAATGCAATATGATGCTAATTATAATTATGCACTGTTAAACATGCTGACTTGTCATTATCAAAAGTGATTACTGTGGCGTAACCTCTGCGGGTGTTACACTATTCATCCAACCCCCACCGAAAACTGTTCATCCAACCCCCAACAACGCTCACTGTTCATCAAGAGGCAGCATCAGGTTCGATCGGCTTCAGTTAGCAGCAGTAGTGAAGGAATCGCTCGATCGGGTTCAGTTAACAGTCAGGGATCGATCGATCGCTCGGGTTCAGTAACGCGTAGCTAGCCAGTGCAATCGATCGGATTCAGTAAGCGAACGCCTCGCTCGGGTTCAGTTAGAGCCCAATGCCTCGCACATATGCGCGTACGTGTACGAGAGAAACACGGAAACCTCCGTGCATCGCTCGTCCCCGACCACCCACCGTAAACGGGAATTCCCCGATATTTTCCTCGCCCTCGATTCTACCACGGTTTTTTCTGTCATGGACGGCCCAAAGAATGTCATGCAGCTGCGTCTCCGGCCCGCCCAGGACGAAAAGCCCATTTTCTGTCATGATTTTTTGTCATAGAAGTAGGAGCCCACCACATCTATGATGATATCGGGTTTTGTCACAATTATCGTCATAGAAGTGTCATAAGCATGACAGAAATTTTTTCATTCGGCCCAAAATGTCACGGATGTGTCTTTTTTTTGTAGTGCCATCCAACAATATGCATCACATCCATCGCAAAAAAAGCATCACACAAAAGAGATGCAACTTCTGTTTGTTCATCGGATGTGCGTCCAAACTATGTTCATGGTTTGCTATTAGCATCAGTTTGTTTGGATTCCATGGTCTCAAATCTCCTCATTTTGTATTGTAGACCAATTATTTTGTCAGAATAATTACATGTAAGTTGACTGAATTTACAATATGGGTAAGTAGATATTGTAGGAAGAGGAACGATTGGAGGAGGAAGAAAGCTAGAAGAAGAAGAAGAAGAAGAAGAAGAAGAAGAAAGAAAGAAAGAAAGAAAGAAAAAATCATAGCTCTAACTTCCTATTAACCCCGTCCGACTATCATTGACTAGCAACACATCATCTGCGACCATGGGATACCTCCTTCTATATACCTTGTGATATAATCCTTCACCAAAGCAAAAAAGATAAGGGGCTCAAAGCTGACCTCTAAAGCAGTCCTTATTTAATAGAAAACTCATCAGTGTCGCCATCACTTATTCGAACACTTAACACAACATTATCGTAAATGTCCTTGACGAGGGTAATGTACTTTGTTGAGACTTTGTGTTTCTCCAAGGCATACCACATGACATTCCGCGGAATATTAATCGTAGTCCTTCTCCAAGTCAATGAAAACCATATGCAGATCCTTCTTTTCGTCATGTATCTCTCCATCGGTTGTCGTAACAAGAAAATGGCTTTCATTGTCGACCTCTCAGGCATGAAACAAAACTGATTTGTGGTCACGCTTGTCATTCTTATTAAGCGGTGCTCAATGAATCTCTGCCATAGCTTTATTGTATGGATCATCAGCATAATTCCATGGTAATTAGTACAACTCTGAACATCGCCTTGTTCTTGAAGATTGGTACTAATATATTCCGTCTTCATTCTTTTGGCATCTTGTTTGCCCAAAAATGATGTTGAAAGCTTAGTAGCCATATTATCGCTATTTCTCAAGGCCTCTCCACACGTCAATGGGGATACAATCAGGGTCCATCGCCTTGCCCCCTTTCATCCTTTTTAAAGCCTCCTTGATCTCAAACTCCCGAAGTTGCCGTACAAAACGCATATTGTATCATCAAATGAGTCATTCAGTTCAATGGTAGAGTTCTCATTCTCCCCATTGAACAGCTGGTTGAAGTATTCCCGCCATCTATGTTTAATCTCCTCGTCCTTCACCAGGAGCTGGTCTGCTCCGCTCTTGATGCATTTGACTTGATCGACATCCTTCATCTTTCTCTCGTGGATCTTGGCCATCTTATCGATGTCCCTTTCGCCTTCCATCGTGTCAAAGCGCTGGAAGAGGTCCTCATACACCCGACCCCTTGCTTTACTCACAGCTTGCTTTGCAGCCTTCTTTGCCACATTGTACTTCTCTATATTGTCTGCACTCCTATCCATGTAAAGGCGTCTAAAACAATTTTTCTTCTCCTTAATAGCCTACTGAATATCATCGTTCCACTACGAGGTATCTTTAGCTTTGCTTCTACTTCCTCTGGACACTTGATTTCTGTAGCCGTGAGTCCTTCCAAACACTTGGTTTTGTATTCGGCACAGGTGATAACTGCTTTTCTCAAGGAGAGGCGCGTTCGATGAACCATCGACATTCAGTTGCTGAAGAAGGGTGGTGGCGAGTAGGAAGGTGAAATCAACGGCGGCTTAGTTAGTTTGTCGTGGTGTCATATTAGCTTATTGTTTTCAGAAGAGGTAGCTTGCATGTTTAGTTTGTTTTTTTGTTGTGGAAGATATCTCTTGATATGTTAGTCATGATTTTTGTTCATCACACTCCTTATTTGTCAATCACAACCCATCGGCTTTCACTTATTCAAGAATTTGTAACTGCACAATTCAGGTAATCAATCAACAAATTCCAATTTTTCTTTTTCCCGAGGGAAATCAACAGAGTCCAACTCTATTTTTTTATTGGAGAACAATCAAAGCCTATCTATCCGCGGATCCCTTTTCTATTCACACTGGCCGGCCCGTGACCGGTTGTCCAGCTGGGTTTATTACTACACATTTCGTTGCCGTAGGTGAGAGCTCAAATTGTTTAGTCCCATACTGCTTGGGATATGAAGGGATGACCAGCATATAAGGGCAAGGTTTGCGTGCCACCAGGAGCATGAAAAGGAAGAGTACTGCACGTAAAGCACGTGTGCTCGCGTAACTTGTGACTTTGGCGACAGTGTGGTTCGCGGCAAGTAAGATGAATATATGCATGTTTTCCTTTTTTCTTTTTTAAAAACCAAACCATGTGTTTTCCTTTTTTCTTTTTTAAAAACCAAACCATGTGCGGTAGCTTTTGACACTGATGGAACACTAGTGAAGAAACGGGCATTAGTCCCCACCCTTTAGTCCCGGTTGGCCATGACTCGGGACTAAATCCCTTCCACGTGGCTGGCAGCGCGCGACGGGGGCCGCGGACCTTTAGTCTCGGTTGGTGACACTGGGACTAGGGATTTAGGGGTTTTAGGGTTTATTGTTTATTTTTCCTTTTGATTTTGTGTTTTCCATTTAATTTTTTTTCATTTCAAACATATTTTACGCTACTACATACTATACATGTTATATATATATATATATATATATATATATATATATATATATATATATATATATATATATACAATTTGGTATATACAACTTCTCCTACAATTTGCAGATTATTACATGTAGGCATTAGGTGAAATGATATTCTGCGTCGGGAGCTATGACCTGGTCAAGCAAAAATCCCGTCATTTTCTCTTGAAGTGCTCGTATGCGGTCCGTTGGTAGGAGCTGATCTCGCATCTCATCATCTTTAAAGAAGGAGATCAATATGAATATATTAGTTGTGTGTATTAGATCATGATAAAAAATTGTGAATTGTGTTTACGTACCCAAACATTTCTTGCATCTCTGCTCCTTTCGGTCATAAAGCGAATGTTCTCGCAAACGTAGTATGCACAGAAATTAGTCCCCGACGCTTGCCTCATGTACTTTACAAGAATAGAATTCAATCAGATAATAATTAATCAAGCATGATAATGGTATTGAAACTAGAATTAAAGAGATGCACGGATGTAGCTAGTACTACTTAATTACCCTGGGTCGCCACCATTTCAGCGTTGGTTCCCATGGGCCTACAACCTCTTTAATGAACTTTTTTCCAAACCCTGCCCGGCAAAGAAAATTAATAAAGGAGTTATTAATTAATTGATATCAGGAAATGAACTAAATAGGCCGACATAGTGCGATAATGATTGAAATTACCTGTCGAGCATCAACTTCAGGCTGGTGTATTCTTTAGGTTCTCTATGTAGTGAGTCCAGTACTTCAACTTTTCCCTCGTCAATTCTAATGATTAGCAGGATCCAGTTAAAACTGCGCACACGTTTGTATAAGCGGGCATGCGCATAACTCATCAACTACACTAAACATCTAGTAAGCAAAATAGAATTTATAGTACAAGACAGTAACACTCACCCAAAGTTGTAAGGAAGTAGTATTTCTGGTTTGGTATTTAGTTCCTTCAAAAACATTAGCAAGCTATTTTCTGTGTCTTTTGGGCAGATTTTTAACACATCTTCATTAACGGTATTTGGGTCAATTAACCCAATGCCATGGACTCCATCTCTTTTCATTTCAAAAATCTTCATTCTGCATAATACCACACAAAAGAATATAGTGAGGATAATTACAGGCAATGAACAAGCACAACTAGAGACTTAAATTACAGAAAGAAATCACTTACAGACAATAGCAACTGACGAGAGATTTGTCGAGTGCCCCTTGATTGAATAACTGAAAATTTTCTGGAAACTCAATCCACAAAACTTTTCCACGGAAGTAATGCTCTGGCTTGACTTTCACCATGAGGCTCTCTCGCCCGGCCTTTATTTCTCTCAGGTACCAGTCAGGCAATCTGCACATTTGCGTTGATAGAAGCGGGACCTCCTTAGGCTTGACCAGAAGGTTCCTGGGGACATATTTCCATGCTAGTTCCTTCTCTTCAATCACGGAGAGATCCTTGATGCTTAGGAGTTGTTCAACAGTGACACCGGCCTCTCTAGCCATCTGTCTAGCAGCGTCAGTTATTACCGTCTTATCGGTGGTACTCACCTTGAGCGGGGGGATCGATTGCACTACCTGTTCTCCCACCTGGGGAACAGCTTTCCCGCTTTTATTACTACATGTAAGGCTCGACTTCTTATCTTTTTGTGCATGATATGACTTGCTAATAGAGCGTTCATAGTCGTCTCGCCTTTTCTCCACAGCCGGTTTAGTAAGATCCACAAAGTGTTGTATGACTTTCTCAGGTATTTTCTCCTTTGGTGGCGGGGGCGGTTTCGGTGCAAAATGGGCCTTCACTTCGGAAGCCACGACCTCGTCTGTTTCCTCGCCAGTCCTCTCGTAAGCCAACTTCTTTTTGGCAGGAGGGTCGGGTTTCTTCGTTGGTGCTCTCTTCCGCTTTGGAGTCGGCTGACGCGCCAGAGATCGATATTCCAGACTCGCGCTGGGCTCCGTCTTGGGGTGGGCGGAGTCGGCTGATGCGGTGGCGGACTAGCGCCACGCTCCGGCTTGAGGTGGGGTGGACTCGGCTGACGCGGTGGACTTGGAGGAGGAGTCGGTGGCCTTGGAAAGATGATGCATTCCTTTCTCCATCAGCAGAGACCACATATGACTTCTCCCAGTGTATGCTCCGCTTGACCTCCAGGAAAGTCAAGCTCTAGTGAGTCATATCCCAACATCACTTCATCCACCCCGACATGAGCATAGCTAGCTGGAATCGGATTGCCATGGAAGGTTGCTTCAGGGGGATTTGGTAAAGCAAAGCCGCCCGCCACCTTCATGGATATGTTCTTCAATTTCATGTGTAGCTCACAACTTGTCATCTCTTTGATATCATCCATGGGGTAGCGAGACAGCAGTACATCATCGGCCGGGACCCCCGTGGAACCCACGCCGCTTTTCTGCATAGATGGGACGGTACTATCCAATGTTGCATCTGGTTGCTCCAGCCGCTGAGTGTGTCGATCTGCTCCTGCTGCCGCATGAAAGCGTGTTCCAACTCCGTGTTCTTTAATTCTATCTTTTCAAGCCGGTCTGCATCCTGCTTCTTCTTGTCTTCATCCTGCTTCTTCTTTCTCGCACGGCTTCTGTAAGTGTCGTTCCAGTCCGCAAACCCCTCAAACCACGGAACAACGCATTTGCCTTGTGTTCGTCCCGGGTGTTCAGGATTCTTGAGGGCGCGTGTAAGCTCGTCGTTCTCTCTCTCGGGCTGGAACGCCCCCATTCGAGCCTCTTCTATTGCAACAAGTAAAGCATCCGAGACTTCTTTAAGATTTGCCTGCTCCATAATCTCCCTTGTCTTTGGGTCCAACTTTCCCCCATGTGCGTAAAACCAAGTCCTGCACCTATCGGGCCAACCCATTGTTTTTGAAGTGACCCCTGCAGCAATCATCTTTTCCTCAAATTCATCCCACTTAGGCCGGCCAGCCTTGTAGCCACATGGCCCCAGAACATGGTGAAACTTTTTTTCTCCGCATTTATATTGTTTTTCCTTGACCGTTCCTTAGCTGCTTCTGATTCTTTGAACTCCACAAATAAGTCCCAGTGATCTTTTACCTTCTCCAGTGGTCTAGTGAATTCTGGAGTCTTCTTTTCTGCTTCGACTTTAGTTGGCCCATAATCATTTCTTCCAGTTGCAGAATTGTGTGGCCATCTTCTTAAGAGCACACTTCTTGACTTTCTCCCGTTGTGCATATGTGAAATGCTCTGGTAGGGTGAAATGTGACATGAGCATATCCCAAAGCAGATTTTTTGCACTTTCGTCGACAAAACTAACTCCTCGATCTTCCTTTGGCTTATTCCATTCTTGAATGGAGATCGGGATTTGGTCCCTGACAATAACTCCACATTGACGTATAAATTTGTCCGCATTCTTTTTAGGAGCAATCGGTTCGCCATATGATGCTCTGATTTCATTGATGTTGTACTTTATGCCATCGGACAACTTTTTGGCCGGGCCTCATACTGCCCTGCTTGTAGAAGATTTGCTCGATCCGGAGAGCTAAAAGAAGAAAGATTCGTTAATATATGTATACAAATCAATTAATACATGTAATGATCACCAGAGACCTTATATATATATATATATATATATATATATATATATATATAGTAATCCTATTCATCACCCAGGGTGCAGAATAAGTTATTCTTCACACGAGGTAATCTTACGATCGCTTCATAAATAAATTACGTTTGGAATACAAATAGTTACATTCATATTGATTCACTACGTAAAATTTGGTATAAGAAAAAAAAAAGGTTATAAGATCAGAAATATCACATTTTATGTATGTTTTACACTATGTTTTTACGTTCGTAATTTTACATAACATAAAATATTTTTTACGGCGAGTATATATTTTCTTACGTTCTCTTTTTACGTATGAAACAAGGCAAAATTTACGAAACCTAAAAATACGGTGCATTGACCTCAAAATAGAGAGTGGGTGAAGAATAACTATTCCTCACCCAGGATGACAAATATCACGACCCTATATATATATATATATATATATATATATATATATATATATATATATATATATATATATATAATAGATGGGGCACCTAGGTGCGTGGGCATCTTGACGTTTTGGAAACCATGATATATTTAATTTGTTTCCTAACAATTCTTCATGCAAGACTTTTCATGCTTACGTTTTATTTTTGGTTCTAACTACTTCCTCCGTTCCTTTATATAAGGTGTATTTATTTTTTGATAAAATTCTAGAATGTAAGGTGCATTTCTTCTAATTTCTCATAATTCCCTTGTTAGCCCCCCAGAAAAAGAGAAAGTATCTCTCTCCTGATTGTCTGTATCTCTTCTTATAGCAAAAGAAGGAAAGTATCTCTCTGTCGATTGCATGTATCTCATACTTTCCTCGACTAACTGATTTACTTGCCACTAACCAATAAATTTGCTAAGGGTAATTTCGTCCTAACATGTCTATAATTCTATGCCTTGGTCACTGTGCCGAAAATAATACACCTTATATAAAGGAACGAAGGGAGTATTAGACATGCAAGACTTGTCATACAATTAAACATATTAATGTTGATTTTGTTTGGATTGCTGCAGGTATATAATATGCGTATTTTTGTTTATTAAATATCTAATACGGGTATCTAATACTTACCAACGAAATTAGATACATATGTACATATATATTCAATAATTTATTTTTTAAACGATTACATTTTTTTTCTCCTAATTATCTAAAATGAGTATCATATACTTACCGACGAAAGAATGTACGTACGCTGGTATGTATATACCCAATAATTTATTTTTTGACTAATTTAATTTTATTTTTGTTTCCTAACTATCAAATATGGTTATACAATACCTACTGAGGAAAATATTATAATACCCGGTCGACGTATATAAACGGCTATATTAAAAAGGGTAGGAAAATATTATACATCCAATAATATACATCAAGTGGAAATACCCAAGGTGTCTGCACACTTGTATACCCCGTTGTGGGAAAATGCTTGGAAAATATTGTACATAACCAGTCAACCTATGTACTAAAGTAATATATGGCTATGTATATACCTGGCTACGTGACGTATGTGTATCTAATATATACCCAACGTATTTCGAGTACAAAAACATATCTAAGATATTTGGGGTTATGTATGTATATATCTACTGATTTATTCAAGGTATTAGATACTCGATGAAAAATAAATGAGAGCACATAAAAAATACGACCTCCATTATATGCAAAAAAATACCTGACTATGTGATGTATGAGACATGCATGGGCTTAATTTGGGAGGGTATTAAGTGTTCATATCTAGCAATAATTAGCAATAATTCTTTCCTAATACTAATTATCAATTAATGCTAATACTAATTACACGTGCACACATCTTAGTGTCATCCAACGGTTTCTAGGCAAGGTGCCCAGGCACCTAGGTGTCCCATACGGGCGTTGTTAATTGAAGAACATATATATACCTCGCCGGTCTTTGTTAATTGAAAAACATTTCCTTCGCCATCATTGTTTGTGCGCCCTTCGTCTCTTGGTTCTTAAATATTCCCTCACCGGAATTGTTCAGATATTGTGAGCCGTCATCTTCAGGTTCATTCTCTGGGTTTTGGATCATGTCAAACATCATTTCCTCTTGATCATGGTCGTCTCTGCCTCTAGCGTCCATAACTTAACTAACCCAGAAGAAGGATAAAACAATTTAGTATTCAAATTAGAATGCATTCAATAAGCAAAAACTGAATCATAGTAGTCAGCCACCGAAGAGGTTCGATCTGAGGGGCGAGGGATGGCGAGGAGGATTAATTTTTTTAGCTAGCAAGATCATCATATAATATCACTAATACATCTCGAATAATCCAGTTAATGCATCATCGAATATAATCTCGAATACATCTCGAATATTACCACTAATACATATTGAATATTATCATATAACATCACTAATACAGCTCGAATATTATCGAGTAATCCAGTTCACTCGCGATTCCTGAGGCACGGCGGTGGACACCCAAAGAGAAGGAACCATCACAGGATCATAGCTCGGGTGAGATCCCTGAAGAACCTGTCAGGTATTGGAGAACCTGACGTCCAACGCAACCATGTAGCGACAGACGTGCTCGTCCTCCTCCCTGACATGGCGACGTACCACCTCCTCGGGGGCCGGCTGCCTCCGCACCGATAGTGGCCCACCCGACCGCCACCAAAGAAGGTCCGGGTCGACGACGGGAGCCCGATTCCTCACCAAGCTGCTCGCCCCGAAAGGTAGCACCTCCTAGTGCCAGCCCGGCGGAGTCCAGTCCCGGACATGGCGCCTCTCAAGCAGATTGTCAACGCCGCGATGACGACGAGGACGCGGGACGGGCATCGTAGACGTCGAGAACAAATTCTTAGGAAAAGAAATTCCTATGCAATAATTATCATTTTATTATGCTACTCATATTTAATAAACTTTTACAACTATATAGTAGATGGGCAAATTTGAAAAACATTTTATAACATTGATCCAACCATTCTTTTTACAGAGAACCCACACTTGAACAACATTTCTATTCATCCATTTAACATCCATATCTATCTAACATTTCTATTCATCCATTATTAGTTCTAACATACACATCAATATAACATCTACATACACAAAAATAAATAAATCCATCTAACATTCGTTCATCTACACACAAAAATTCCACACTAATTTCTATGACCTAGTTTATATGCTCACTGGATTTCTAACACCATTAATTTCACACTAATTTATATGACAAAAAGACAAAATGAACACTAATTTCTATGAAAAAATATCACAAAAATTTCTATGACTAATTTCTATCACCATTAAGATCACTCCTTGTTCAACATTGATAATACGCACATTGGAAATCACATTAACAAAAATAACAAAAAGAGGGGCGGAGAGGCCGGAGCACGGGTGTAACACCACGGGTGTCATGCTACAGTAAACTCCTGTTAATGGTGCCATGTCATCATAATTAAATTTTGCTAATCATCACTTTGTCCCAAACCGACCTCAAATTCAAATTAAAAGACAAGTCAAAATATTGTTTCTCCAAACTATAATACTAAAATGTTCGCATTTTAGTATAAATCCCCCTGATCTTTGTCATGTTAAAACCAACATTATTTGACCCACCAATAATTCCCTAATAAATGATGAAGTGGCCCAATAGCACTTATGTGGAGCATTTAAATTCAAAGATAAATTGGATGGATTTGAAACAACCCCCAAAACCTTGTGGGCAACTCCATAGTATCGCCAAGTATTTTAGTGACAAGTCTCCCGTTCAACAAAAATCATTTGGTACAAAATAAAAATACAAAACAATAACTAAACCAGAAAACATAGAGAGATAAGAATTAAAGGAAAAACCAGAACTGTGCGCTTAAACGGCCCAATGAACAGTGCATCCCAGCCCACCTCTAGTCTCCTTCAACCTCCTATTCATCCCCATCACGCTGGAGGCAGAGCGCTCGTTCAAGTCGCCGATGCACACGCGTCGTCCATCCCGCGGTTCCCCCCCCCCCTGGTTAAGACGTCGCCAGCGCACTCTCCCGAAACCCTAGCGTCTGTTCTTCCCCTCGTCCATTCCCTCTCCCGATTCACTGCGTCCAAGCTGCTGCCGTCGTCCCCGCCTCATCTTCTCCGCGGCCATCGTCGTCCCCTCTGGCCGAGCTTGCGCCAGGAGCTCCACCTACCTCCCCTGCTTCCCCTACGCGGATCAACTCGAGCTCGGAGCACCCACCTCGACCGAATCGACCGCCTTCTTCAACCTCTGCCGCCGGTCGTTGCCGTCAAGTCCTCCACCACCGAACCGCCCCGGCCTCCCCGAACGCGCCCATGAGCTTCGCGGTGAGGCCCTCGACCGATTACCCTGGTTTTCCCCTTCGATCTGTAACCGTAGCCTTCGCCGTAGTAGCCACCGTAGCTTTGCGTTCGTGTACGTGCGTCGCAGCCACGTCCGTTCGCTACTGCTACCGCTCGTTACCGCTGCACCTTGTACTGCTGCTGCTCTACACTACTCCTTGCACCTGCTGATGCCTAGCCGTTGTTTTCTAGTGATGCTTTGCCGTTGCTGCTTTTTGCTGTTGTTGCCGCTGCTCCATTGCTGTTGCTGCTCCACGTGTCCCGTGCTCCCCCTCTCGCGCTCACGACGCGCTTCACTGGCCCCGCCACCGTCCGCAAGTGCGCCGCACCCGCCGGCGGCCGCCCGTGCCCGCGCGCCTCCTCCCCCGCGCTCACCCCTGCGCCCATGGCCGCGGCCGCCTGTCATTGCCCCCTCGCGTGCGCTCGCCTACCCCCCCCCCCCCCGCTCGCACCCGCCCCTGCCGGATCGCCGCCGCCACTGCCTCCTGCACCCGTCGCTCGCCGGCCCGCTCCCCCGCCGGTTCGCTGTCGCTGCTACCGGACGGCAGCCCGTGCGAGGCCTCCGCGTCCGCCGGCGCTCGCTGTGGCCAAAGCCGGCTCGCCTTCCCTGGCCAGTGGGGCCGGCTGGCCTAATTAGATGGGCTAAATCCCCCTAAACCCACTGACTAATGGACCCCCCACTAATTAGATTTAGGTAGGACTAATTGTTAGAATTAAATTAACCCACTAACACTGACAAGTGGGCCCCTGGACTAATTAAAATGTTTAATTTAACTCTAACTAAAGACTAAGCCTATGACATGCGGGCCCCATTGACCCCGTCACTACTAGAAAAAGGGCTATAGCTAATATAGACATTAGTGGCGCACTATGTATGTGGTGCGCCACTGCCAAATAGCAGTGGCGCACCACACATGGGTGCGCCAGTAATGTTTATATTACTAATGGCGCACCTTGTGTGTGGTGCACCACCGCTAAGTTTCTCCTAGGCACACCCCCTCCCCAGACTTACCAGTGGCGCATCGTGGTTTGGTGCGCCATTACTAGTTTTAACTAGTAATGGCGCACCACACTCACGGTGCGCCACTACTAACAATTTTTTTTCAATTTTTTTTTCAAAACTAGTAATGGCGCACCACACACCAGGTGCGCCATTAGTAACCCTGGTTACCAATGGCGCATTCTTAGGAGGTGCGCCATTGGTATCCTGAGAGCAGCTAGATATTTTTGACAGCCACCTACCACACTCACTTTCCCCACTTCATTCTCTCCACCTCTACCAAGCTTGGTCTCGGCTGCCTCCTCCTCCTCACCTCATTTGCACCATAGATTCACCCAAATTAAGTGGTTAAATTTCCTTTTTTTGATAGGTAAGTAAGGGGAAAGCTTTCTTTATGTTCTAGATCTACGTAGTGCGCCACTAATGTCTATATTATGCACTATTTGGCAGTGGCGCACCACATACATAGTGCGCCACTAATGTCTATATTAGCTATAGCCCTTTTTCTAGTAGTGATCTACTTTTTTCTCCCTCCAACAACGTACACACTTTTTATGGCCTAGATCTACGTATGTTTGTGGTGTTGCATATGTTTGTGTTTGCAGGTACTGGTATTTGAAATGCGATAGTTGCCAATATTTTGCCGGAATGTTGATTCATTTCCGTTTCGGCGAGAATTTGGCACTATGCATTCTTTTTGGTCCTATTTTTAGGCAGAGTCATGGCAATTTTTTTTTGGTTCTAAAATATCATTTTGCTCTACCCCGCAGGCGACCATGGTCCGCACGATGACCGAAGGCATCGTGAATAGGTTTGTGAGCTCCGCGAAGGCCGAGATGCTTCAAAAGAACGAGACGGAGATAAGATGTCTGTGTCGAAGATGCAAGCTGAAGAGCCTTATGGACCCGGATTCCAGACAGGTGCGGGACCACCTGCTCTTGCGTGGTTTCATGGATGGCTATCGGTGGCAAGGTGATGAAGATGATTATGAAGTCGTCCATGGGGGCTGGCCAAGAAATAAGGAAGGGCAGCAAGACAATAGCGGCGAGGGCGGGCGAGAAGACGATGAATCTCCAGGACATGATCACGAAGTAGATGCAGGACACAGTCATCATGTAGAAGATGCCAGACATGATGATGAGGAAGATCAAGACGAAGGGCATGATCATGAAGATGAAGATGCCGGAGAATACGACGATGGACCATCGATGGGCTGGGTGCAGGACCCTCATATTCAAGAGCTGCTTCTCAAGCAGACGGGTAACGCAAGAGCTGCCGCCCGAGAGAAAGCCAAGCTGGATCAACTGGAGATAGACGCGGTTACTCCATTGTATGAAGGATGCAGGCCCGAGGATACCCGTCTGAAAGTAACGCTCATGGCTCTGGAGATGAAGGTAAAACACAAAATGACCGACGCATGCTTCAACGAGAACATGTCATTCTGGCACGAACGTCTTCCCAAGGGGAACAAGTGCCCGACCAGTTTCGAGGAGGCGAAGAAAATCGTGTGTCCTCTGGATTTACCGCACGTGAAATACCATGTGTGCATGAACGATTGCATCATTTATCGGGACGAGCACGCGGAGTCTACCATATGTCCGGTGTGCGGCGTCACTCGAT
Source organism: Thinopyrum elongatum (assembly GCA_011799875.1). Classification (NCBI taxonomy): domain Eukaryota; kingdom Viridiplantae; phylum Streptophyta; class Magnoliopsida; order Poales; family Poaceae; genus Thinopyrum; species Thinopyrum elongatum. The sequence continues at coordinate 677,095,877 of CM022303.1, forward strand.
ACAAGAAGAGGAAGAAAGCTCCTCGAAAAGTGGTGTGGCACTTTTCGATCACTCCTCGTCTGCAGCGGTATTTCGCGGACCCTAAGCTAGCAAAGCTTCTGCGTTGGCACGCGGATAGGGAGGAGAAGAAGCGAGAAGATGACGGAAATGATCCGGAGATAAATAAAAAAGACAAGATGCTGAGTCACCCTAAGGATGCGAGCCAGTGGCAAGCGTTGAACTTCGAACACCCAGAATTTGGGGATGATCCAAGGAACATCGTGCTGGGCGTGAGCACCGATGGAGTCTATCCGTTTGGCAGCCAGAGAAGCACACATAGCACCTGGCCTGTGTTTGTGTGGATGTACAACCTTCCCCCCTGGATGTGCATGAAGAGGAAATACATTCACATGAGTATGCTAATTGAAGGGCCGAAACAACCAGGGAACAACATCAATCTGTATCTGGGGCTGCTGAAAGAGGAGCTAGACACGCTGTGGAAAATGCCAGCCAATACGTGGGACGCCGCAGCGAAAGAATATTTCCCTTTGAGAGCCGCACTGCTCACGACGGTGCACGACTATCTCGGTTACGGATATGTCGCAGGGCAGGTGGTCCACGGATTTTTGCATGCGTCAGGTGCATGGATGACACAACGTATCGCCAGCTAGATAGAGATCTTGGGTCTTCGAAAACCGTGTTCATGGGACATCGAAGGTGGCTTCGCGACGATGACTCATGGAGAAAACGCAAGGATCTGTTCGATGGTGAAACCGAACCCCGAAGACGCCTGCGTACGAGGAGCGGCGAGGAAATAGACGAGCTGTTGAAAAATTGGAAAGAGTGCCCACCGCCGGGAAAGAAGCGAAAGGCGTCAGATCCACTGCTGAAGGTATGGAAAACGAGGTATGTTTTCCGGGAGTTGCCGTACTGGAAGATCCTCCGTGTGCCTCACAGCCTTGATGTCATGCGTATCACGAAGAACGTGTGCGAGAGTCTGCTTGGTACCCTGCTCAACATGCCAGAGAGGACCAAAGATGGGCCGAAAGCAAGGGCAGACTTGCAATCAATGGGCATCAGGGAGGAGCTTCACGCAAAACGCCCTAATGATGATGATGATGATGATGAGGCGAAGGACACGGAAAGTCATCGCAAAGGCAAAAAGGCCAAGAAGATCGAATATGACTGCCCTCCCGCGTGCTTCACTCTAAGTCAGGAGGAGATCGAGCAGTTTTTCACCTGCCTCGTAGGAGTAAAACTTCCTTACGGTTACGCGGGGAAGATAAGCAGATACCTAGACTCAGCGAAGCAGAAGTTCAGCGGGATGAAGTCTCACGACTGTCACGTGCTGATGACGCAGATACTTCCAGTTGCAATCCGTGGGATCATGGACACGCACGTCCGTGAAACGCTATTTGGCCTATGCAACTTTTTCGACGTCATCTCTCGGAAGTCGGTTGGCGTGAGGCAACTCAGAAGGCTACAGGAAGAGATCATGGTGATACTATGCGAGCTTGAGATCTACTTCCCGCCCACATTCTTCGACGTTATGGTGCATCTGCTGGTCCATATCGTGGAGGATATCATCCAACTCGGGCCGACGTTCCTGAAAAGATGATGCCGTTCGAAAGGATGAATGGTGTCATCAAAGGATACGTTCGCAACAGGGCACGTCCAGATGGAAGCATAGCCAAGGGCTTTCTGACCGAAGAGTGCATCTCCTATTGCACGAATTATCTAGGCATCGAGAACCCCGTTGGTCTGCCCGTCAACAGGCACCTCGGCAGGCTCGCTGGATGGGGTCACCGCGAGGGTCGCCGCGAAATGCATGTCGACTTCAAGGGTTGACTCGCCGACTTTGAAAGAGCAAACCTAGTCACGCTACAACACATAGACGTGGTCGATCCTTGGGTGGTAGAGCACAAAACCTTTATTAAGAAGACGTACAATGACCGAGGCCAACAGAGGACGGACGGAGATATAATCAAAGAGCACAACTCATGTTTCACGCGTTGGTTCAAGGAGAAGCTTCTGTCGTACCCTTTACATGAGGATTCTTCCACGGAAGAAAAACTCATATTCGCCTTGTCACAGGGCGCCGAGCACAACCTGATGACCTATGAGGCATACGATATCAACGGCTACACATTCTACACCGAGGAAAAGGACATGAAGAGCGATTATCAGAACTCCGGGGTAACGATGGAATCCTACACCGGTAACGACAAGAACAGATACTACAAAAGGATCGAGGAGATATGGGAGCTGAGCTACGCTGGAGAGAAGGTCCCGATGTTCCGTGTCAGATGGGCCAAGAGCGTCCTAAAAGAAGACCGGTATTTCACCACCATGGTTATACCTGAAGTCAAATCCAAGACCGCGGGCGCAAACGTCACCGCGAAAAATGAGCCATGGGTACTGGCTTCCCAAGTGGACCAATGCTTCTTCATTACCGACCCGTCAAAGCCCAGTCGTGTTGTCGTGAGGAGAGGCAAATGGAACATCATTGGAATGGATGGAGTCGCCAATGAGCAAGACTTCGACAAGTACGGCGACCCGAAGATGGAAGATGACGACGACGATGAAGTACCATACACCACAAGAAGAAGCAGGACCACCCTACCTAAAGGACGTCCGTTCAAGAGAAGAACTCCATTTGCGAAAAAGAAGGGTAAGAAGATTGTGAAAAGATAGCTAAGATCGAATCACGACATTTCGGCCGCGTGTGTGTGTGTTAGTGGCAAGCTCAATTATTACATGCAACTAAATTATTACATGTATCACTTGATTTCAACCATGTCATCTAATTCTAAATATTTGCACAATGGTTTTATCACTCCATTTGCATTTTCCTTTTCTTTTATCTCAAATCTTAAATTATTACATGCAACTAAAAATCCAAAAAAATAAAAAAAAAGTTAGTAATGGCGCACCAGGAGAAGGTGCGCCATTGCTATCACGGTGTTTACGGCGCACCCCTAAAAGGTGCGCCATTGATATACCCCTTTTTATGGCGCACCCCTAAAAGGTGCGCCATTGCTAACCCAACCGGCTAGCCGCAGCCCAGCCCAACTACTAGCCGCCCCTCCCCTCAAACCCTTGCCTCCTCCCTCGTCTCAAACCCTAGCCTCCGCCGCCGCCTCCCCCTCCCCGAGCGCCCCATCGCCGCCGTTCGACTCCGCTGCGGCGATAGCCGTCCCCGCCTTCCTCAGACGTGCCCTGGAGCTTCACCTCGCTCAGCTACGTTGATCCGCGCCATCCGTTCGAGCGGGGAGGCCCTGCAGCTGCCGATCGCTGCCGCCCCCTTCGTCTCAGATTCCAACGATCCCCTGCGACCACGGACTCCCTCTGCGCTCCCGATCCCCGAGAGGCCTCCGTGTGCCTGCACTGTAAGCCCCGCCTCCTCTCTCCCCGATCCTGCGCCGTTTCCTCGCCTCTAACTAGCCGAACACGCCACTGCCGCCATTTCTGTAGCCCGCCGTGCTATCGAACTCGCTGCAGTTGCTCCCGACGTCGTCATGGCCATCCGAGCTCACTGGTGAGCTCGGGCACGCCCGTAGCACCGCCAGACCTTTTCAAACCGCTCACGAGCATGCTTTTAGCCGTTCCCGCTAGATGCCCGTAGACCACCGCCGCCGCCGTCAACGCTCCGCCCTACTCCGGCCGCTTCTGGTCGAATCGATGGCACCACGTGACGCGCGACACTGCCAGCTTTCGAACGCCGCAAGAAATGCGAGAAGAGGTCCACCGTAGAGGAATTCCGAGCTCGCCGGAACTCGGAATTCATCCTGAACTTGCCGAGCTCGCCGGAACTCGGAATAATGCATTTCATCCATCTGAAATGTGAAGGTTCTGCCCTGAAGACTATTGTCTCATTGTAGTGCCGTTTCAGCAAGCACAGTGGTTCAGATTTCCTACCTTTTCATACATACTTACAACCTTGGTAAGTTCTCTACCTGATGACTATGAGGCATGCTTGTGTAAGTTCTCTACCTGATGCTAGATCTAAATTAGGTATTTCTCGAGAGAACTATAATTTATGTATGCAGATGGCAATTAGCAAAGAGGCATAGATGCAACAACTACTTTTTTTTCCTATTAGGAATAGCGAACACATCTGATGTTTACTTTGTCATGGTTATATTCTGAAATGGATTATAAATTTGCTGATCTATTCCATGAGCTTCCTTGGCAGACGTAGTTCCTCTCAAACTGTAGTTGGTTATTTATGTGCCTTTGAAATGCATTATTCTGAAATGATGAATTTTGTCATGCTTTAACCTTTTAGCTATGCATAACACTTGGATATCTCATTTGGCAAAGTAGATGAACGGAACAATTTCACTGCAACTAATTTGGGGAGCCCATGCAGAATTGACAATCGGATGTGCTGATGACAGTAGATCAAAGATAAATAGTTACCCCTTTCTCCTGAAATGTTGATTAATTTCCGTTTCGGTTGAGAATGGGGCACTCCTAGGTCAAGAAAATTAGCAAAGGTCATGCCCAATTTTCTTGACCTAGAAGGTGCCCGATTCATGTCGACGTCTGAATACAAACACAGTTTTTGCTTAGTTTAACTAGTACATGGCCCCTGGTTTCGACCTTGGTATTACCCAGCGGCTGCTGGCTCAGCAATGTGACGAACACCTAGGCGTCCTCACTTGCGTACGTGGCAAAATGCTTTCGCCACCGTCTTACAATTAATCATTCTAGCCTTTTTTCCTATTTAGAGCGAACATGGCCGACAACGATGAGGCCGGCGGTTCGGGCAAGTCATTCTGGGAGCTGTCCCAGGAGATGGAGGAAGAACCTCACCGCTATGAGGACGCCGCAGAAGACACCGATCCCGACTACACAACCCCTAGTGGCGTTGGGGATGACACCACTGATGGTGCCGCCGGGGATGCCTCCACTGATGATGGCAGCGCACGCACAGATGGCAGCCAACCGAAGAGGCAACGGAAGGACCGGCACCCGAACGTGCTCGGCACTGTCAAGGAGGAATTTACTGAAGTGTCCTCCAGTGGGCATCCAACGGCGCCCAAAGAATTAGTTAGTGGGTACGCGGGACAACTCGGGTGCATTCTCCGGAGCACCGTCTCGATCAACACCGAGAACCTAAGGCATCGTGACCGAGGGAATTTGCGCAACCTCCTCTTCACGAAGCTGCACGAATGATACAAGTTCCCCGGTGACTTCGCAAACACACGCCTCTCAAGGAATAAAGTGAACAGTGCCGCCCTCACGAAGATGAGCACGGCCCTGGCTACTTGGAGAGCCGCGGTGAAGAGAAGGATTCTAAGTGGTGATAGTTATGAGAAGATCAAGGAGACAAATCCTTCGATCAGTGAAGCTGACTACCTGGAGTTCAAGATCAAGTGCGAGAGCAACGCATCCGTGGAATCAAGTCAGTGGGGGAAAGATATGCGGGACTTGAACTTAGGGGTCCACAAACTCGGTCCCGGCGGTTACAGAGTGGCGGAACCTATATGGGACAAGGAGGACGCGGAGCGTGCCGAGCAAGGCCTACCGCCCCTCTTCGATAAATACCATGAAAAGCAGACCAGGAACTATGTCAGGGCCCGGTACAAGGTGGACCCGGTAACAAAGGAGCTTACCACGGATCCGAAGGTGAAGGCGCTTGAGCTTGTTCTGGTAAGGAATACACCCCCGCATAATTAGCTCCATATGGTTGCATTCTAATTAATGAAGCCAAATTTCTAAATGGTTCACGTTCCTTCCACAGGAAACTGAAAGCAGTAGCGCAGGGTCTCAGAGCTCCCCGTCTGCCCCTTGGGACACCACTTTAAATAGGGCGTTGAACATAATGAAACACAAGGATAAGTTCAGTAAGCCGTCGTCAGCTGGTCGTGTGGCTGGCAAAGGCTTGTCCAGGAAATGGTCGGAATACTATAAGGCTGGGCGAAAGGAGAGAAAGACCAGCTCGGAAAGCCAGGAGTGCGAGGTTAAAGAACTCAAGGCACAAGTGGCCCGGATTCCGGAGATAGTCCAAGAGCAAGTGCGAGACCAACTGCGAGCGACGATCACCGCCATTATGCCTACCTTGCTTGAGGGGCTGCAGGCGTGGATTGCGGGCAGCCAACAGGGGCCGCCCCCGATTCCCAGCTTCACGGGCAGCAACTCGCACAACGCGCTGGCATTGGTGTCTCCGGCGGAGGCGGCATAGGTGTCTCCGGCGTCGCCGTCGGCATTGGTGTCTCCGGCGTCGGCGCCGGCATTGGAGCTTAATGCACCCGGGTGTGGGAAGAATACGCCGGCCGGCACCTCGGCAACAAGCGGCCCCTCCGTCACTTGCACGCCCGCCGTTGGCGGTGCCTCGACATTAGCCGAGCTTGACGCCATCACGGTAACTAAGCCTCGGCCGATGACTTCATCTCCTTGCCTTTAACTGGGCATCCCTGACGCCCTACATGTTTTCGCAGGGCGCCGCCGACGTTCCATGCACTCTCCTGCACTTCGTGGACGACGAGTTGATCGATGTCGCCAAGGCCAAAATCGTTCAACCGGGAAACCGCGTGTTCCACGGTAATCCGATGCCACCCACCGTGTATAGGGTTCAACTGGTTCGGGTGCTGCGGGGCTGCGGCGACTTGTTACCTCCGTTTCGACCCCCTGGGGCCGACGAAGATGATGTGATGACCCTCAGCGCCTGCTTAAGCTGGTCCATGCTTTGGCCGAAGAGCCAGATTCGTTTGGGGGCGGGGGACACCACCCCACAGACAACACCGCTAGTCGTGCCGGCGCCAAGCCATGGCAAGACCACCGCAACGCTACTGCCGTCAGCTGATCCGGACATGCATATGGCAAAGGATCCGGACGACGACGACGGTACATTTTCCAACATCGATAGGTACTTCAACGAACATGGGTACGGTGACGAATTCTTGGGGCCTCCTTCTCAAGAACCCAACCCTGCAAAAGACGATCGCGATCTAGCTGGTACCGCGGAGAAACCCAATTGCAACAGGCGTCGTCTGGCATTCAGTTCTCAGGAGACGCCTCCAGCTGCCGCCTTCACCGAGACTCAAATAGCCGAGGTGCAAAATATTATCAGCTCCAACACACTCAAGAAGGTAGTCTCTGAGCAGAACTCGATCCCATTACAGTAGAAGAAGCAGAAGGGACGGAAAAGAAAAAATAACAAGGGTGAGAGCCAGCCGGTACCGAGTACGATCCGTGCTCAGGACGGGCCACCAATACCTAAGGATATCTCGAGGAGGGTGCATGTGGCGGGTAGGCCGATGCTACCGACTAATCTGCTCAATGCTGCAACCGGTGCTATGGGGATTCTGCATGACAGTGTTCTTTCTATGGAGAAGCGGCGTCTCTCCGAGAATGATGTGGCATACCAGTTTTCGTGGCCAAGGTGCCAGAGGGCAAGGGCTTTGTCGATAGCACCATCGGGCGTATGATTGTCCTGCGGTTTGATGACATCTTCGCTATGTTTAACCTTCATCCGCTGCACTACACCTTCATTCGGCTATTTTCGCTCAGTATGGAGATGCGGATCATTAGAGACAAGACCCCGGACATCGTGATAGTCGACCCCTTCTACATGCATGCCAAGATCTTGGGCAGCGCTGGGGACCGGCAAGTCGCGAGTTCATACCTCGAAGGCGTCATTCTGGCGAACCCAGATAAGGATAACTTCCTCGTGCCTTACTTTTCCGAGTAAGTCATCCCCTCACCGCCCCGTAACATATGATTTCTTAGATTTCGATCGTTCTTTTTTTTTCTAACATTCCGTGTTTTGTGCAGTGACACATATTGCACACTCATCCTCTTAAGCCCGAAATATTCCATGGCCACGTATTTCGACTCGGACCGTCAGTCGATGAAAGACTACACAAATATGAAGAAAGTTCTTGATGATGCTCTCCCCGGCTACGCCAAATCTGTAGGCACCTTCAGGAGGCAAATTTGTAGGTACGGCAAGCACGTGTTCACCCACGTAATGACGTTCCCCTGCGTCAAGCAGCCGCCTGGCAGTCATAAGGATGCTTACTACGCCCTCCATCAAATGCGGGCGATCGTACGGGACCATAATCACCTTATGCTACCAAATAATCTCAAAGATTGGGCCGCACGCTTGTCGGCAATCCAGGACAAGGACATCAGACAAGAATTCTTTCGCATCCAGTCGGAGTTTGCGGAAATCATCTATCAAGATGTCCTTCGTACCTCGGTGCAGTTCTACCTCAAATATCAACCGTCCAACAGTGAAATAGAAACAACGCTACAAATGCAGGCTGACAACGATTGCACATTCATGACCATCACGAAAGACGGCGGCTTCATCCATGCTCCGGTCCCTTAGTCGAGTCGAAAGTATTGATGCTATGTAGTTCTGAAATATCGATTAGCTCATGTTGTAATTAAACTTTAATGAACTTGTATGTCTCTTTAGTTTGGACTGTCGTTCAACTTATATGTAATCGATGCTATTTATTAGTAGGACCATGAATCGTGCTATTAATGTGTTGCTTTTCTCTTCCGATCCTTTTGTTGCATACTTATATATTGCTTATATATTATCTGTGAATTGCTACTAACGTTTTGTTTGTCTAGTGCATAGAGATGCCGTCGTATGTCGTGTACAAGGGTAAGGTTCCCGGAGTCTACGACGACTGGGAGGAGTGTCAGAGACAGGTTCACCGTTTCAGCGGTAACAGTTACAAAGGGTACACCACTAGGGCAGAGGCGAAAGCTAGATACGTGCGGTATCTAGCAGGAGAGAGGAGGGAGCGGAGGAGGAACCGGATGAAGACCAGTTTCATCGCGATGATGCTCATCGTGACCGCAGCTCTCTTCTATGTGATGGTAGTTTAGATGATCGATATCGACTTTGTAATGTGATGACAAACTCGGCTAATATGATGAACTTTGCTAATGTCTCGAGACCTAAACTTGGCTAATGTTTGAACTTTGTTCGCTATTTGGAATTTGGAGACTAATATGATGAATTCTATTGTGTGATGTTTATATTCTGTGCTGTAACGTATTTTGTAACCTGTGCAAATACCAGAAAAGCAAAAAATAATAATTCCTAATATTCATAGTAGTGGCGCACCATATTGAGCATTAGTGACGCACCAAGGCTAAATACCAGTGGTGCATTATGGGGCATAGTAATGGCGCACTTGGGGGCATACGTGAAGGTAAATATGGCCCCTAGGAGGCATAGTAATGGCGCACTGTTGGATATAGTAATGGCGCACTATGTGGTGCGCCACTATTATCTAGGATACTAATGGCGCACCAGAGGTGTGCCATTACTATTTGTTACTAGTGGCGTGTTAATAGTGGCGCACCTATAGTGCGCCATTAATAGCAAAAACTGGTGCGCCACTAACAACCTTTTTTCTAGTAGTGCGTTGACTGGTCAACATTGACCGAGTCAACACTGACTGGACTTGCTGACAGGGCCCCTGGACCCCACTGTCATACACCTAGGCTAGTGTCGCACTAGGTAGCAAAAGTGTATTCTGCATTTATTTTCGAATTAAAGTAAATCCAGAAATTACAGAATATTAATAACACTTTGAAATTTAATAGAAAATAAACCGTAAGTCAGATGAAAATACTTTCTACATGAAAGTTGCTCAGAATTTCGAGACGAATCTGAATACGTGTTCCGTTCATCTATCAGATGCCCCTAACTATCTGAACATGGAACTTCTAGACTGATTTCGATAAATGAATAGTTCTCAACTTTAATTAAATAAATCCAAATAAATTCCTAAATTAACTACATCATTTAGTTAGGCAGTAGAACACCTCTGCATATCATTTAGACATGTCATGCATATTGTTTGCATCTTTGCCATGAATTTATTGTTTCTTCCCCCCTCCTTCTCTCTTGATAGACGCCGAGACCGACGCCGTTGCAGCTGAGTACGACTACGCTCCAGACGAGCAGCCCGTTGACGACACCTCCTTCTTGCCAGAGCAACCAGGCAAGCCCCCCCCCATTGAGCATCCAGATATCGCCCATTCCATTTCTCCTGCTTTCATTAGATTTTGCTACTGTTAATGTTTGCTCCTATTCTGATGCATAGCCTGCTTTTCTAACATGTTTATTGTTACCTTACCTGCCTATGTTAAACTGCTTAGCATAGGTTGGTAGTGAACCATCAGTGACCACCACCACCTTACCCTTGTTGCCCATGCTTGATCATCGATGACTCGATCAATGTGATCGTCGACCAGAGACCGACACATCACTTCACCCCCTTAGTTGTATGACTCTGCATAGTTACTATCGAGTGCCGAGGGTGATACCTCGTAACGCACTCCTGATGAATACTCTGCAGTGTAGCTATTCGGTCGTGGTCATCGAGGGTGATTCCTCCTTCTCCACTTCCGATACGACTCTGTCATGCAACCCCTTAGTGTGAACCTCGAGGGTGATGCCTCATACGTTCACCCTGATGATTTCATCGAGTGGAATCCACCGAGGGTGATTCATCGGGGTTTCCCCCTTGATGTTATGACCACACGGCTACTTTGACCTTTGTTACAGGCGGGTTGACCCTGATGGGTACCCGTAGGGGATCTATGATGGCTGGTGTGCCGGAAGGGCACTCGAGTGTGATATTGTGGCGGAACTTCAGAAACTCTGATTGTCTCTACGTGTTAATAAAGAAGCCTAATTGGATTTGGGTATTTGATCTGAGTGGGTCGACGTGCCCTATACGCACTACCACCACGCGGGATTATGGTTAATGGGGCCCTCTCCGTCGTACGTTCCTTCCGAAAGCTCTTCAGACGTCACGGTTCACCGTGCGGGCTGATTGTCGGGAATGGGCTGGATACTTCACTGACGAGTTCAGTGTCGCGCCTGCACCCCGGCCAGTCTCGCAACGCGCAGGGTGCCCAGGGCGATTGCCCAAGACCTCTGGGTGCATAGGTTAGTCCGGCGTGCTGACCTCTCTGCTGAGCCTAGGTAGAGCGCTGCTGCGTGTTGATCTCCGGAGGCCGGGCATTACCCAGCAAGTGTGTCCGGCTAGAGTTGATCGAGCGTGTTGGGTAACAGTAGTGCACCCCTGCAGGGAAGAATAATCTATCGATAGCCGGTCCTATGGTAAAGGACGCTCAGTTTGTGTATCCCGATCTACTACTTGATCTGGATACTTGTTACTTAATTGAAGCTTCGGGATCGCTTTCTCGCAAAGAGTCGAGGAAGGATCTCTAGGCTTTACTTCAACATGTTTGCTTAATAAAATGCTATTCTACTCTCTTCTATTGCTGCAAGATGGTGGCTTCGTGAAGATTTTTGAAGATGCTTGTCTTCGATAGGACTAGGCCTTCTCTCTATTCTAGCATTTCTGCATCCCAGTCCACATATACAGCCTTTCCCCTTTGATAATGTTGCATATGTAGTGTAGATCCTTGCTTGCTGAGTACTTCGGATGAGTACTCACGGTTGCTTTGCTTCCTCTTTCTCCCTATATTCCCCTACTTGATGATACAACAGACGATGGAGCCCAGGAGCCAGATGCCACTGCAGGAGCTTACTATGAGGAGGGTCCAGACGGCACGTACTACTGGATCGAGCCGGCTGACCAGGAGTAGGATTGGAGGTCCCAGGAAGGAGGCCTTCGCCTTTCGATCTAGATTTGTTGTTTGTGCTAGCATTCTTAAGGCAAACCTTGTCTAACTATGTCTGTACTCAGATATTATTTGTATGACTGACTTATGTATTCGGATTCTCGTGATCCCTGGTCTGTAATATTGTGGATCTCCGTTTATTTGTGTTAGAGTTGTGTTGTGATATCTTCCCGTGAGTCCCTGTGCTTGATCGTGCATGTTTGCGTGTATGATTAGTGCACGATTGAGTCGGGGGCGTCACAAAGTTGGTATCAGAGCCGACTGCCTGTAGGAAGCCCCCTTTCCAACTCCTTGGCCGAAGTTGAGTCTAGACATCGAAAAACTAATTTACTAACTTGGCTGTGTGGCTTACGGGCCCACGTCACCAACTGGGTGGTATTAGGATCTTTTATTCCTCTTCTATACTCTGGGACTCTGATCTCTCTTCCTTTTGGTTAAATGAATTTTACTAATGCCGACTCTAGGTTCTCGTAACTACTTCCTCCCGGAGAGCCCTTACTCCAGATGATTACATGGTGCACCAGAAGATTCCGAAGATACTCTCCGATGTTCTTTCGAGAACTTGTGCTCATCGGATTTGCAATTCCCTATCACCGAGACATTCCTATGGATAGCTACTTATACTTGCCATCCATACCTTCATCCTCGATAACTCTTGTTAGTACAAGATACCCTGAACTACTTCCCGCTATTCTGAGAATCCTTTATGCTTACTGCCTTGCAGCTCTTTTCTGCATGATTACACCTACGAATAATTCCTCACACTTATCGAGGATTTGTTCATTCCTAGTTGTTCTTGTGTTACACAAAATTCTTCGAAATACTATTTGATTTTTGAAAAATCCTCAGGAGCTTATTGCTCCTGAATTCCTTGCCTTCCTGCATTATGGTTAAATCCATATTTCTAGTATTCTCCGTTAACATCCTCTGTCACTATCATTTCGAGTCCCTTGATTCAATATATTGCGAATGCTCGCAATCCTCAATCAAATCCTAGAATTCATCCTTCCAGCTCAGACGTCATTTTGAACATGAGCTGGATCTCGACCAATCAAATTGCTGTCGATTGTACCCCTAAGTCTATTTGACTTATCCATTCTTTATCAGAGCGTTTTCTTCTGAGCCCTTGATTTGAAAACCACAATTCATTTGCATTTTGAGGTCTGAATTAGTCAGTTGTTTCTATAATCTGATCTCATTGCATTCTTCCTTCTTCTGGTTGAGTACCGATGCTCACATCAGATGCCTTGTGGACCGTCAGATGCTTTGTCGGATTATTATTCAACAGTGTCCTTCATATTTAACCGCCATGTGAATTCTTTCCTGATACATAATGCCTTTGGTAAATGGTATCCTCTCCTTTTTGTCAAACATGCTCTGCTTCCGAGCTTGAGTTATTTATTCCTAGAGTTCATGGTATATGCTCCTAAGATGCCCCGATGGGTTGAACCTATGCTTGCCCTAATCAGTGTGAAATCAAAAAGTTATGCGGGTTATACTCTACTGGCTTTTCGCCATATGAAATTTCAATGTTACAACTTCTTCGAAGGCGAGAAGTGAATGAAAGGTTAGGCATTGAAGAAGTGGGAGTCGACCTTGAACTTTGTGTTCATGCCCATGGACCCGATGTGCAACTTATCATGAAAGCTTCTTGCAACAATATTGAATCATTCGAATAATTCTTCCGGTGTCAATAAATTGGATCCCTTGCAGTTATGGTCCCGACCATGCTAACCTTATTCATTATATCTGGAAGGAAACCATTCCAGTGCCTCGTCTATTTTGACGAGATTATAGTATCCGCTATCGCAAGTCAACGATCCAGCTCAGTTTCTATTCTGATCTCCCTTCGAGTATTACCCCCTGGCATCCCGATAATATCACGGGGCTGCAATACTTCTTATGAGACTTCGTCAAGTATTCCTTCTCACTGATTCAGTATTCCACGGGTTTTGGGTTGTTTGTCAACTGAGAACATCTATAAGTGAATCAAATCCACCCTGTGATCCAATACTCCTAGTAATGTACTGCTGGGAAATTTAAATTTCAACTCATGTCCTTCTTAGCCTAATCGGCTACATCATTATCTTAACTGTGCTACCTAGTACTGCTTCTCGGAGCACAATTTCGATGATGAGTTAATCTTACGTCGATCTTCATCGTCATATCTTTTTGCCTTGAACAAGCAAGCTTGATTCCGAGTTTGTGTCATACCCGTGGTTTCAATAACCTTTCGCTTCATCATTCCTTTGGCTTGATGTCTTTGCCAATCGATTACATCATCATGCAATCTCTCGACAAATGTGTCGTGATCATCATCAACATTCTGAGCTCTTCCAAGATATCTATTGAATTCATGATGAGAAATATCATCCTTGCCCCTCGATGATTTGTGTTATCATCGACAACATTATTGCATTCCTCCCAACACAAAACTTGTTTTTGTTTTGTGTTGTACCTTGAGTTTCTTAATATCCAACTTATGTTATGTTCTACCTTGGAGTATTACCATCTTATATATCAAGAATGTTGTGAATATTTCACCACCTCTTAAGAATTCTTGATACAAGTAATACTTCTTGCCATCTACATCCATTTCTTGGTCCCCGTGTTGTTTCTAACCGGAATACCGACAATTGAACTATGATGTGTGAATTCAAACTTTTAGCAACCCTATTGCTTTGAAGTGAATGGTCGATAGTTTAATTCTAAGTCTTTTGGATATTGAATCCCCATTCAAACATTGATCGTGCTACTTGGCCCATATTTTGGGTGCACCTTTCAACCAATGTTTAATTGTGTATGTTTTCCTCGAGCATACCTCATTATATCATTTGATCTGGCAAATGTTATCTCCTTGTTCACATAATTGTGGAAATCCATCTTTTGGAAATCTCAATGAATTGTCGCTGAGTTGATCAGCCACCTACTCATCCTCTCCTTGGTTAATGAAGAACTCTTGTTTTGGAACTTGCTTCTATAGTTCATTTCCCGAGAATCTTATAATGCCATCTCGTCAATTTGTGTGCACCTTTTCTTCTCAGGCATCCTGAGTCTGTGGTATCCTGACACCAACCAGATCTGAATCTCGGTCAGATATGATAGTTGGAATATATTTCAACGAGTTATAGCACTGGCCTTTATATGAACCGGTAAGGTGACGTCATGCCTAGCACAACTGGCCGCAGGACCTATTGTTATAGTTTCCTTTTTAGCAAGGTTAGCCATTCATCCATGCGGAAATTGTAAGACTTATTCTATAAAGAAGTTCCCGATGGATCCTTTGTATTCCGAAAGTCTGACCTTTACTTGATGACCATGTCAATGCTATCTCGAAGCGTGTCTGTGGTACTCCAATCTTCAATAAGAACATTTGAAGCACAAGGCTAAATTTTCTTTATCAATTATCCTAACATCGTTGTATGGGTAATGTCATGAAATTTCTTCCCCCTTACCTAAAGAGTTTTCTACTTTCTATCCTGTCATGGATACCATGCTCTGCTTGTCCTTGGGAAGGATATACCCCTGGAATATGTGTTTAAACACATTTTCCTTTCCATTGTTCTGTTTAATCTGATAATCACATTTTCCTTTCCATTGTTTTGTTTAACCTTTCTCGTGGTCTATATGATCTAAGCAGTAATAATTTGCTACTTACGTAAACACCCTGGTGTACAACCTTGTCAGTAAGACCATGTTACTATTGTTGTTGACGTTTCAGTAACCACCGATGGACGAGAACCTTGCCTATTGGTCCGCCTCGTTTCAACGAGCAGGAAAATGGCTCTTTTCGCCCCTCACCCTGGGTACTAACGTAGCTGCCAACATAACTGATAGGCTATCCTCTGACATGCTTTGCTATCATGATCGTGCAATATGTCAATGCCCTTCCTACTTTTAACCCACATGGTGGGCCCAGAACCTACTGTTCCACAGGATCGAAACCTGACTCTCTTGTACATCCCTGTTTCCAAAGTTATCCCTCGGGCTTGGCTTCGAATGTAATTCGCGAGCCACCTTCTGGGAGATCATCAATTCTGGTATCAGACACAATACTTATTCCCATTGCTCTGAACTCCTTTCACTCTCTGTTTCAGGCAACGAACGATTGTCTATCCACTTAAAACTTCTTATTGTACCTTCTAGCTCTCGATGTGTTTCGTTTGTTCAACTCGAGAGTTACTCATGAGTTCATTCATGGGATAATCCTATATGATTACCCCTTATATCATCATATCGTTGTCAAGCTGCCCCTTACCTATTCGTAAGTACGATGAAGACTCCGAAGAAAGGATGACGACTTCTTCATGATGACCTGAAGCAGAGAAATGAAGACATCAACGTAGGGGATCAACTTCTTCGAGAAGAGCAACCAAGAACGAGAAGATCTGTTAGAATTCCGTAACTAAAACTTTCCCCTTACTCCACCGCTTAAATCTCGGGACCAGATTTCTTGTAGTGGAGGAGATTTGTAACACCACGGGTGTCATGCTACTGTAAACTCCTATTAATGGTGCCACATCATCATAATTAAATTTTGCTAATCATCACTTTGTCCCAAACCGACCTCAAATTCAAATTAAAAGACAAGTCAAAATATTGTTTCTCCAAACTATAATACTAAAATCTTCGCATTTTAGTATAAATCCCCCTGATCTTTGTCATGTTAAAACCAACATCATTTGACTCACCAATAATTCCCTAATAAATGATGAAGTGGCCCAATAGCACTTATGTGGAGCATTTAAATTCAAAGATAAATTGGATGGTTTTGAAACAACCCCCAAAACCTTGTGGGCAACTCCATAGTATCGCCAAGTATTTTAGTGACAAGTCTCCGGTTCAACAAAAATCATTTGGTACAAAATAAAAATACAAAACAATAACTAAAGCAGAAAACATAGAGAGATAAGAATTAAAGGAAAAACCAGAACTGTGCGCTTAAACGGCCCAATGAACAGTGCAGCCCAGCCCACCTCTAGTCTCCTTCAACCTCCTGTTCATCCCCATCACGCTGGAGGCAGAGCGCTCGTTCAAGTCACCGATGCACAGGCGTCGTCCATCCCGCGGTTCCCCCCCTTGGTTAAGACGTCGCCAGCGCACCGTCCCGAAACCCTAGCCTCTGTTCTTCCCCTCGTCCATTCCCTCTCCCGATTCACTGCGTCCAAGCTACTGCCGTCGTCGCCGCCTCATCGTCTCCGCGGCCGTCGTCGTCCCCTCCGGCCGAGCTTGCGCCAGGAGCTCGACCTGCCTCCCCTGCTTCCCCTACACGGATCAACTCGAGCTTGGAGCACCCACCTCGACCGAATCGATCGCCTTCTTCAACCTCTGCTGCCGGTCATCGCCGTCAGGTCCTCCACCACCGAACCGCCCCGGCCTCCCCGAACGCGCCCACGAGCTTGACGGTGAGGCCCTCGACCGATTCCCCTGCTTTTCCCCTTCGATCTGTAACCGTAGCCTTCGCCGTAGTTGCCACCGTAGCTTTGCGTCCGTGTACGTGCGTCGCAGCCACGTCCGTTCGCTACTGCTACCGCTCGTTACTGCTGCACCTTGTACTGTTGCTGCTCTACACTACTGCTTGCACCTGTTGATGCCTAGCCGTTGTTTTCTACTGATGCTTTGCCGTTGCTGCTTTTTGCTGTTGTTGCCGCTGCTCCATTGTTGTTGCTGCTCCCCTCGTCCCGTGCTCCCCCTCTCGCGCTCATGATGCACTTCACTGGCCCCGCCACCGTCCGCAAGCGCGCCGCACCCGCCGGTGGCCGCCCGTGCCAGCGCGCCTCCTCCCCCGCGCTCGCCCCTGTGCCCATGGCCACGGCCGCCTGTCGTTGCCCTCTCACGCACGCTCTCCTAACCCCCTCCCTCCCGCTCGCACCCGCCCCTGCCGGACCGCCGCTGCCGCCGCCTCCTGCACCCGTCGCTCGCCGGCCCGCTCCCCCACCGGTTCGCTGTCGCTGCTACCGGCCGGCAGCCCGTGCGAGGCCTCTGCGCCCGCCGGCGCTCGCTGTGGCCACAGTCGGCTCGCATCCCCTGGCCAGTGGGGCCGGCTGGCCTAATTAGATGGGCTAAATCCCCCTAACCCCACTGACTAATGGACCCCCCACTAATTAGATTTAGGTAGGACTAATTGTTAGAATTAAATTAACCCACTAACACTGACAAGTGGGCCCCTGGACTAATTAGAATGTTTAATTTAACTCTAACTAAAGACTAAGCCTATGACATGCGGGCCCCATTGACCCCGTTGACTGTTCAAGATTGACCGAGTCAACGCTGACTGGACTTGCTGACTGGGCCCCTGGAGCCCACTGTCATACACCTAGGCTAGTGTCGCACTAGGTAGCAAAAGTGTATTCTGCATTTATTTTCGAATTAAAGTAAATCCAGAAATTACAGAATATTAATAACACTTTGAAATTTAATAGAAAATAAACCGTAAGTCAGATGAAAATACTTTGTACATGAAAGTTGCTCAAAATTTCAAGACGAATCCGAATACGTGGTCCGTGCATCTGTCAGATGCCCCTAACTATCTGAACATGGAACTTTTAGACTGATTTTGATAAATGAATAGTGCTCAATTTTAATTAAATAAATCCAAATAAATTCCTAAATTAACTAAATCATTTAGTTAGGCAGTAGAACACCTCTGCATATCATTTAGACATGTCATGCATATTGTTTGCATCTTTGCCGTGAATTTATTGTTTCTACCCCCCTCCTTCTCTCTCGATAGACGCCGAGACCGATGCCGTTGCAGCTGAGTACGACTACGCTCCAGACGAACAGCCCGTTGATGACACCTCCTTCTTGCCAGAGCAACCAGGCAAGCCCCCCCCATTGAGCATCCAGATATCGCCCATTCCATTTCTCCTGCTTTCATTAGATTTTGCTACTGTTAATGTTTGCTCCTATTCTGATGCATAGCCTGCTTTTGTAACCTGTTTATTGTTACCTTACCTGCCTATGTTAAACTGCTTAGCATAGGTTGGTAGTGAACCATCAGTGACCACCACCACCTTACCCTTGTTGCCCCTGCTTGATCATCGACGACTCGATCAATGTGATCGTCGACCAGAGACCGGCACATCACTTCACCCCCTTAGTTGTATGACTCTGCATAGTTACTATCAAGTGCCGAGGGTGATACCTCGTAACGCACTCCTGATGAATACTCTGCAGTGTAGCTATTCGGTCGTGGTCATCGAGGGTGATTCCTCCTTCTCCACTTCCGATACGTCGTGCAACCCCTTAGTGTGAACCTCGAGGGTGATGCCTCATACGTTCACCCTGATGATTTCATCGAGTGGAATCCATCGAGGGTGATTCCTCGGGGTTTCCCCCTTGATGTTATGACCACACGGTTACTTTGACCTTTGTTACAGGCGGGTCGACCCTAATGGGTACCCGCAGGGGATCTATGATGTCGGGTGTGCCGGAAGGGCACTCGAGTGTGATATTGTGGCGGAGCTTCAGAAACTCTGATTGTCTCCACGTGATAATAAAGGAGCCTAAATGGATTTGGGTATTTGATCTGAGTGGGTCGACGTGCCCTATACGCAATACCACCACGCGGGATTATGGTATATGGGGCCCTCTACGTCGTACGTTCCTCCCGAAAGCTCTTCAGATGTCACGGTTCATCGTGCGGGTTGATTGTCGGGAATGGGCTGGATACTTCACTGATGAGTTCAGTGTCGCGCCTGCACCCCGGCCTGTCTCGCAACGCGCAGGGTGCCCAGGGTGATGGCCCAAGACCTCTTGGTGCATAGGTTAGTCCGGCGTGCTGACCTCTCTGCTGAGCCTAGGTAGGGCGCTGCTTCGTGTTGATCTCCCGAGGCCGGGCATTACCCAGCAAGTGTGTCTGGCTAGAGTTGATCGAGCGTGTTGGGTAACAGTAGTGCACCCCTGCAGGGAAGAATAATCTATCGATAGCCGGTCCTACGGTAAAGGACGCTCAGTTTGTGTATCCCGATCTACTACTTGAACTGGATAATTGTTATTTAATTGAAGCTTCGGGATCGCTTTCTCACAAAGAGTCGAGGAAGGATCTCTAGGCTTTACTTCAACATGTTTTCTTAATAAAATGCTATTCTACTCTCTTCTATTGCTGCAAGATGGTGGCTTCGTGAAGATGTTTGAAGATGCTAGTCTTCGATAGGACTAGGTCTTCTCTCTATTCTGGCATTTCTGCAGCCAAGTCCACATACACAGCCTTTCCCCTTTGATAATGTTGCATTTGTAGTGTAGATCCTTGCTTGCTGAGTACTTTGGATGAGTACTCACGGTTGCTTTGCTTCCTGTTTTTCCCTATATTCCCCTACTTGATGATACAACAGACGATGGAGCCCAGGAGCCAGATGCCACTGCAGGAGCTTACTATCAGGAGGGTCCAGACGGCACATACTATTGGATCGAGCCGGCTGACCAGGAGTTGGATTGCAGGTCCTAGGCAGGAGGCCTATGCCTTTCGATCTAGAGTCGTTGTTTGTGCTAGCCTTCTTAAGGCAAACCTTGTCTAACTATGTCTGTACTCAGATATTATTTGTATGACTGACTTATGTATTCGGATCCTCGTGATCCCTGGTCTGTAATATTGTGGATCTCCATTTATTTGTGTTAGAGTTGTGTTGTGATATCTTCCCATGAGTCCCTGTGCTTGATCGTGCATGTTTGCGTGTATGATTAGTGCATGATTGAGTCGGGGGCTTCACAGCGGGCGGCGTCGACGTCGGGGCGGGCGGCGGCGTCGGGGAGTGGGGGGGAAGGAGGAGGGGAACGGCGTGGCAGCTCCCAGTGTGTTGCAGGGGAGCAGAGGACGGCGTCGGGGCAGGGCTCGGCGCCGGCGACGGGGCAGGTCGGGGCAGGGCGTGGCGAAGGCGTCGGCGAGGGGGGGAGGTGGCTCGGAAGGGACGGCGATCTCCAGAGCAGCAACCTGGCAGCGTCGTGCTGTGGTTCGGCGTCGGGGAGAGAATACCGGAAAAATTCTTAAGTGCTGCTTATATAACCAACACTTTAGTCCCGGTTGGTGGCTCCAACCGCGACTAAAGGCGTCCCTTTAGTCACGGTTGGAGCCACCAACCGGGACTAAAGGTGAATTTCACCAGCCCAAAGGGCGGGAAGCCCAACCCTTTAGTCCCGGTTGGTGGCTCCAACCGCGACTAAAGAGGGGCCTTTAGTCGCGGTTGGAGCCACCAACTGGGACTAAAGGGCTGGTCTTGGCACAGCCGCGGGGTGGTGGGAGTTTAGTCCCACCTCGCCATGCGAAGCGCGCTCGCACCTATTTATAAGCCCTGCTGCGGCTGCCTTGTCAAGTTCCTTTCAAAGCACAGACACCTCATCGTCTGACCTGGCCCTCTCTACCCTGTGGGGCCTACTGACAGCAGATATTCATGCCCCGTGGGCCTGCATCCTAGCCCATTGCATTTCTAGTCGTATGCAGGCCGTGGTGTGTGAATTCTGCTGCCTAGTAGATGGGCATTTTTTATTTTTTATGTTATTTTTTGCATATGTTATGTCAATTTTTTGACCTTCTTCAAATCACATCCTATTTTTTTATACATACTCACTTATGTGTAATACACATGATTTTTTAATTTTAAAGTTTTGTTTTCATATTCTTTCTGTGTTAATGAAAGAGATCATGCCTAGTTTTGGTTTTAATTCTAAAGTTTTGTTTTAAACAGATGCATACATGCCTAGTTTTCATTTAATTCTTTTTGCTATTAAAGTTTTCAACCTTTTCAGAGTTCATTTGTTGTGCTTCTCAATTTCAGGGTCATTTAGCTCAAAAAAAATCATTAAATGCATGAAAAATAGCAAATGAAGTGAGAAAGGGTTGAAAATTGATGACGTGGTTTTGAATGGTGCATATTGAACGCACAAAAAGTATGGAGTTAAATAAATTTAAAAAAAGTGAAATGCCTTTGTAACAGATGAGTTTTCATCCGAAACCCTTATACTTCAAAAGAGATTGTCTAGTTTGTACACGAAGTGCATCCAATTTTTGCCGTAACCCTCTCAACCTTTTAGCACATGCTATGTGGGTGAAATAATGATACCATGCCAAGTTTCAACCATTTTGGAGTTCATTTGTAGTGCTTTTCAATTTCAGGGTCATTTAGCTCAAAAAAATCATTAAATGCATGAAAAATAGCAAATGAAGTCAGAAAGGGTTGAAAATTGATGACGTGGCTAACCGCGTATGATCAACCTTGCAAAATACATAGTGAAATATTTTGTTTGGACATACTTGCACTGATTAACTCCTACATAATGTTTCTTCGTGTTTCAAATGCCAAAACACATATATACCCTAATTATTACAAAGATTCCCTTCGGTTTGTCCGAAGTGGGACTTTTCAGATAAGTCCATAAACTCACTAGAGAAGAAAGTGATGACGGTGAAGCCGGTCACATCCCAGAGTGGGATCCTGGGGTTTAAAACTTTTTCTTCGCGTGTGTCCCTTTGCGCCGTAACCATGGACAATCTTCATCATTTAACAGGATACTTGGGTCAGTCTTCACTGTGAAGGGAGCAATTTCATGAAACTTTTCATAATCTTCTGACATGTCTGTCATGTCCTCCACTCCCATGATGTTTCTTTTCCCTGAAAGAACTATGTGGCGCTTTGGCTCATCGTATGATGTATTCACTTTCTTATCTTTTCTTTTTCTCTCCTTGGTAGACATGTCCTTCACATAAAAAACCTGCGCCAGATCATTGGCTAGGACGAATGGTTCATCTGTGTGACCAAGATTGTTGAGATCCACTGTTGTCATTCCATACCGTGGGTTTCCTTTACCCCGCCTCCTGTCAGGTTGACCCATTTGCACCGAAACAAAGGGACCTTCAAATCACATCCATAGTCAAGTTCCCATATCTCCTCTATGTAACCATAATATGTGTCCTTTGGCCTATTGGTGCTTGCTGCATCAAAGCGGACACCACTGTTTTGGTTGGTGCTCTTTTTGTCTTGGGCGATCGTGTAAAATGTATTCCCATTTATCTCGTACCCTTTGAAAATCAATATAGTCAAAGATAGTGACTTGGCTAGCAAGTACAGCTCATCTCCAACAATGTCGTCATGCATGAGACGTATTTGCAACCAACCGCCGAATGACGCCATGTGTGTATGTTTGATCCAGGGCTCAGACTGCTTTGGGTTCTTGGACCGTACAATATCCATGTGTTCCTCGATATACGGAGCCACCAAGGTGGAATTCTGTAGAACTGTGTAGTGTGGTTGCGCCCAAGAATGTCTGACGCCCCCGGCTCAATCGTGCACTAATCATACACGCAAATGCACACGATCAAGCCTAAGGACTCACGGGAAGATATCACAACACAACTCTAAAACATAAATAAAGTCATACAAGCTTTATATTACAAGCCAGGGGCCTCGAGGGCTCGAATTCATAAACTTGCGTACAAGCGTCAGCGGAAGCATCAGATATCTGAGTATAGATATTAAAAGAGAAACAGCAAGGCCTTTAGAGAGGCGGGGCAAAATAAAACACTACGATCGAAAGGCGTGGGCCTCCTGCCTGGGACCCTCCGATCCTACTCCTAGTTGTCAGTCAACTCGTAGTAGTATCCATCCTCTGGGTAGTTGTAGTAGTCGATCGACGGGGCATCTGTCTCAAGGGGCACCGTCATCTGGTCACGACAAACTGATATGGGGAGAAAAGGAAAACAAAGCAACCGTGAGCTAGTACTCAGAAGTACTCAGCAAGCAAGGATCTACACTACATATGCAACATTTTCAAAGAGAGGCTGTAAATGTGGACTGGGCTGCAAAAATGCCAGAATAGAGAGAAGGCCTAGTCCTATCGAAGACTAGCATCTTCAGCGGTCTTGCAGCAGTAGAAGGGAGTAGAACAGTTCAATATAATGTAGCAGTATCATTAAGTCTCAACCTCACCCAGAGATCCTTTCTCGACTCCCTGCGAGAAAGCAATCTCAGAGCCATACAGTCATCAACCTCGTCCGGAGATCCCTTCTCGACTCCCTGCGAGAAGCAATCCCAGAGCCATAGTATCCAAGTATCCAGTTCAAAAATGTATCAATCAGGATACAACTCCGAGTGTCCTTTACCGTAGGATAGGCTATCGATAGAAATTTTCTTCCCTGCAGGGGTGCACCAACTTACCCAACACGCTCGATTAACTCCGGCCGGACACACTTTCTGGGTCATGCCCGGCCTCAGCCAAACGACACATCGCAACCCTACCTAGAGCTCAGCAGAGAGGTCCCCGTCGGTCTACATCCTAAGCGCTCAGAGGTCTTGGGCCATCGCCCTGTGCACTCCGAGTCGTTGCGAGCAGGGTGGATACCAGCGCCAACGGCACGATCCGACCCGGCCGCAATGCTGAACTGGACGTCTGACAGAACTGTCGGCTGATGCTACGATGCAGAACGCCCACACTATGCCCAGGTGATGGTTAGTGCTATCAGACCAGAGGCCTGCTCGAATCAAATATCCAAATCGTTAGGACTAGGGGCATGCGGTAACGAGCAGAGACTCACGAAAGATGTGACCCCGTCGCCCCGTCTCGAGGACATGCTGCAAAGGTTAAGAATGCCCGGCCGCGCTTAGTATTCATCACTCGGGCACCATACAGGCACCCATCTTCACAACACTCGCCTCTCAGGCGCACGCGGGTACCCCTCAGGGTCGACCCGCCTATCCAAGTAACAGTGTAAAGTCCAAGTATCCGTGTGTCCATAACATCAGGGGAATCCGAGGTATCACCCTCGTTGGATTCTACTCGATGTAATCGTCAAGGTGAACTCGGAGGAATCACCCTCGCTGGGTTCACACTTGAGGTGTCGTACGACGGCGTCGTTATCGCAAGCGGTGAAGGAGGAATCACCCTCGATGACCACGACCGAATAGCTACTCTACAGAGTTAACATCAGAAGTGCTACATGAGGTATCACCCTCGACACTCGATAGTAACGCTGCAGTGTCGTTACAACTAAGGGGGGGTGATGTGCGGTGCCGGGGCCTGGTCTTCAATCCTGTTGATCGGGTCTTCAGATAATCCAGCGGGGCAGTCGGGATAAGTGGGGTCACTGATAGGTCTCTACCCAGCCTATACTAAGCAGTTTAGGATATGCAGGTAATTATCAATAGCAGGATACAATAAACAGGCTATGCATCAGAATAGATAAAGCAGCAGCAGCAATTCTAATGCAAGCATGAGAAATAGATTGGGCGATATCGGGATGATCAAAGGGGGGGGCTTGCCAGGTTGCTCGGCGGCAAGGGCAAGGTTGTCAATGCTGTCTTCAGGCTCCGGAGCTGCGTCAGCCTCGGGGACGACGTCGGTGTCGGGGGCTACCGAGAGAGAAGAGGGGGAGGAAACAGTATAAATATAGAGCAAACATAAGCAACACAAAGTACGACATGACATTGTGCAGTGCCGGGTGTGTCCTAACGTATGGTTGCACGTCACTGAGGAAGGGGGGATCCATCCGGGAATGTTTTCCCGGTTCCGGACATTTGTCAGGCAGATGACCGGAGGGGAATGGTTGCATGTTCGGATAGTTAGGGACGTGTGACAGACGAACGGACCGCGCATTCGGATTCGTCTCGTCGTTCTGAGCAATTTTCATGTATAAAGTTTTTCGATCGGAGTTACGGATTAAAAGATATGATTTTCTAAAGTTTTTATTAATTTCTAGAATTTATTTAATTAATTAAAACAACATTATCCAACACAGTACAGGGTGACGTCACTGTGACGCAATGCTGACGTCAGCAGTCAACGGTCGGCTGACCAGGGTCAAACCTGACCAGTGGGGCCCACATGTCAGCCTCTGATTAGTCTAAACAGAGTTTATTTTAACTAATTAACTAATTAGGCTACTGGGCCCACATGTCAGTGTGTAAGTAGGTTAAACTAATTAACTTAATCAAAATAAATAATTAACAGGCGGTGGGGCCTGTGTGTCAGTGACACAGCCAGCCCAGTCAGCGGGCTGACCGGGTCAACTGGGTCCGCGGGGCCCAGCAGTCAGCGCCGCAGCGGTGGGGCCCGGTCGGCCACGTCGGACGCCTAGTCAGCGCCGGTCACCGGAGTGCTCCGGCGAGGCCGCGCGGCGGCGCGCAACTCCGGCGAGCTCGGGAATCGCCTGTGGGGCTCCATCCGAGGTGGGGTTTGGTCCTTTGGATTGGCCACTTCACGGCGCTTCCGGTGATGGTGGTGGTCGGAGTTGGAGAGGCCGGAATAGTCGCCGACGACGACGTCGGGCGGCGGGGCTCTCGGGCGTGCTACGGATTCGACACTACGGCGCGCTAGCGAGCGAACTAAGCGACTAGGAAGGCTCGACGCGATGTGGCGAGCAAAATGAGCAGCAGCGCATGACCATTTGATCAACGGAGGCTTGCCGGCGACCAGCTCTGCGGCGGCGCGCTCGGGCGCGAGTGAGGCGACGGCCACGGCTATGGGAAGAGGACGGGGAGAGGGGAAGAAGGTGCAGCAGCTCACAGTGGCCCTGTAGTTGTGCAATAGAGGGCTCGGGGAAGATCAACTGCGAGGAATCCGTGCCGGAGACGAAGATGGCCATGCGGGGAAGACGAGCTCGGGGAGGTCGCATCGGTGGCTCCCGGCTCCAACGAGCAGCTCCAGGAGGCGCAGTAGTCGACGGCGGAGAGCTCGGACTCGAAGGCACGACACGGGGACGACGGTGGCCGCGGAATCGATGGCAATGGCGGCGGCGGCGTTCGGGCACCCACGAGAGAGAGAGAGAGAGGGAGGGCATGAGGGAGAGCCAGGGAGGGGTGTCCAGAGGGTCGAGAGGGGGGGCCTTATCCCCTCCAGAGGCGCGCGGTGGCCGCTGTCGAGCAGGGGAAGGGGGGCCAGGGCGGCGAGTGCGGCGGAGGCGACATCGCGCGAGGGGGAGGAGCAGTAGGAAGGGAACGGCGCCAGGCGGTGGGCTGGGCCGCACTGTGGCCACTCAGGCCCAGTGCGGTGGGCCTTTTTTTTCTTTTCTTTATTTCTTTTTCTGTTTTTCTGTTTTAGTTCCTGTTTTGCAAAATGTGTGGCACCCACATGACTTTTGCAAAAATTGTGACCTGGTCCATAAATCACAGGGCAACATACCCTATTACCAAAAATTTGTTTGGGGTATTTATCATTTCAGATTTATTTTATCTTTATTAATAGGTTATTAAATATGGTTTTCAGTCACTGTTTGAGGATATTCAGGCCACTTACCCATTTTCAATAATGTTGGTTTCTACTTTAGAATTGTCTCTGGAATATTTGCTATTTATTGAACATTTTAGTTTTTATGTTGCACAACTTTTATATTTCACTTTCATTTAAATTTGGATTTTTACTTAGGAGTTGAAATGCAATACAATGCTAATGATGATCATGCACTGCTAAACATGATGACATGGCATAATCAAAAGGGTGATTACTGTAGTTAACCACCGGGGGTGTTACAAATCTCCTCTACTAACAAGAATTCTCGTCCCGAGAATTAAGAGGTAGAAGGAAAAAGTTCGGGGTATTCCGCACGAAGATTATCCTTGCGTTCCCAAGTGGCTTCATCTTCAGTATGATTTGACCACTGCACTTTGAGGAACTTGGTAACCTTCTGACGGGTCCGACGTTCAGCTTCATCGAGAATGCGGATCGGATGCTCCTTATAAGATAGGTCATCTTGCAATTCGAGCACCTTGTGATCCACAGCTCGGTGCGGAGATTCCTTGAAGCAACGACGAAGTTGCGACACATGGAAGACGTCGGGGATATGAGAGAATTGCGGCGGCAACTCCAATTTATATGCCACCTGACCACGTCTTGCAACAATGCGGAAAGGACCAATGTAGCGGGGAGCTAACTTGCCCTTGATTCCGAAACGGTGGGTGCCCTTCATAGGGGTGACACGTAGATAAGCTTGATCACCAGGTTGATAAGTCAAACCCCATCGTTTGCGATCATAGTTGCTCTTCTGGCGATCCTGAGCCGCCTTGAGATTTTCTCGGACAATACGAACTTGTTCTTCGGCGTGTTGGATAATATCCGGACCGACGAGCGGTCGTTCCCCAGTTTCTAACCAATTCAGAGGGGTTCGACACTTACGTCCATAGAGTACCTCGAAGGGAGCCATTTTCAAGCTGGCTTGATAGCTGTTGTTATATGAGAATTCCGCATAAGGAAGAGATTCTTCCCACTTCTTACCGAATGATATAACACAAGCCCGAAGCATGTCTTCAAGCACTTGATTAACTCGTTCAACTTGGCCTTGGGATTGAGGGTGATAAGCTGAACTCCAGGTAATATGAGTTCCCATAGCTGTTTGGAAACTTTCCCAGAATTTGGCAGTGAAAAGGCCGCCACGGTCTGAACTGATCTCCTTCGGAATACCGTGGAGTGATACAATTCTGGAGATATACAACTCTGCTAATTGACTAGCAGTGATAGTCTCTTTGACAGGCAGAAATTATGCAACCTTAGAGAGTTGGTCGACGACTACAAGAATAGCATCGTGACCCTTTTGTGACTTGGGAAGTCCTGTAACGAAATCCATCTGAACCTTATCCCATTTCCATAGAGGAATAGGAAGTGGTTGCAGAATTCCAGCTGGTTTCTGATGTTCTGCTTTAACGCGACGGCAAACATCACATTCAGCAACATAACGAGCAATGTCCTGCTTCATTCTAGACCACCAGTACCTTTGACGGAGATCACGATACATCTTGGTGCTACCCGGATGAATAGACAGCGGGGTATCGTGTGCCTCCTTCATGACCTTGTCAGTCATGAGTTCGAAGCGAGGTACCACAATGCGGTTTCTGAAATACAAGGTTCCATCTTCAGACAGCGAGAAATCCCTGTACTTTTCAAGGTAAAGATTTTTCTTCATCAGATCAACTTCAGCATCTTTAGCTTGTGCATTCTTAACAGCTTTCTCAAGATCTGGTTGTATCACAAGGTTATTTAGAGAGCCCTGTGGGACAATAAGCACATTCAGCTTGCATAGTTCTTCAAAAAGACGAGGTTGTGCTCGCCTAACCATGAGGTTGTCGCAATAGGACTTGCGGCTTAAGGCATCAGCCATCACGTTAGCCTTGCCAGGGGTATAGGAAATACCCAAATCATAGTCCGCAATGGCCTCCATCCATCTTTGCTGGCGGAGGTTTAGAGATGGCTGAGTGAACAAGTACTTCAGACTTTTATGATCCGTGTAGATCTCGCAACGATTACCGAGAAGGTAATGTCGCCACAACTGCAGTGCATAGATGACAGCAGCTAGTTCTAGATCATGTATCGGATAATTCTCTTCATGTGGGCGCAACTGACGAGAGCCATAAGCAATCACTTTACGCTCTTGCATTAGGACATAGCCTAATCCTTCACGGGATGCGTCACAATAAATCACAAAGTCTTTGCGGGTATCTGGAGGAGATAGTACTGGGGCAGATGTCAGCTTGTCTTTGAGTGCTTGAAAACTTTCCTGACATTTTTCTGTCCATTCAAATTTAATGCCCTTGTGAAGAAGATCAGTCAAAGGCTTAGCAATCTTGGAAAAGTTCTCGACAAATCGACGGCAATAGCTTGCAAGGCCGAGAAAACTTCTCACTTGCTTGACGTTCTTCGGAGGAGTCTAGTCCAGAATAGCCTGAACTCGTTCTGGGTTAACAGCAATTCCATCCTTGGAAATCACATGACCAAGGTAGGTTACTTCAGAAAGCCAGAATTCACATTTGGAATACTTGGCATACAACTGGTGTTCTCGGAGCCTTTCCAGTACAAGATGGAGGTGTTCAGCATGTTCTTCTTTATTCTTCGAATATACCAGAATATCATCCAGATATACCACGACGAACTTGTCGAGGTAATCCATGAATATATAATTCATCAGACGGGAGAATGTGGCTGGAGCATTAGTTAAGCCAAATGACATGACAATGTACTCGTAGGAGCCATAACGAGTAACAAATGCAATCTTGGGAATATCCTCTTCACGAACACGGATCTGATGGTAACCCAACCTCAACTCAAGCTTAGAGAATACTGAGGAACCGGCAAGTTGATCATACAAATCATTGATCCGAGGGAGCGGATATTTGTTCTGAATTGTTGCTTGGTTAATGGGCCGATAATCCTGAACCAATCGGTTAGTTCCATCCTTCTTTTTGACGAAGAGTGAAGGCGCTCCCCAAGCAGAGGAACTGGGGCGGATGAAACCTTTCTTAAGTGACGTGTCGATTTCTTCCTTAAGCTCGAGAAGGTGGTGCGGAGGCATTTTATAAGGACGCTTCGCAATAGGGGTAGTGCCAGGCTTCAAGTCGATGACAAACTCGACAGCTCTAGCAGGGGGTATTCCTGGATGTTCTTCTGGAAATACATCTTGAAAATCACAAACAACTAGAACGTTCTCGATGCCTTCAAGAGGTGAAGCATTCAATGCATTCAGAACATATATCTGGCTCTCAGCATCTTGAGCTATTCGGGCTGATTATCTGACTGTCTGGCCCGAAGAATGGGTAAGTTGGACTTTCTTAGCGGCACAGTCAATCAAAGCATTATGGGCGGTCAACCAGTCCATACCGAGAATGATGTCTATGTCGGAAGGTCCAAGAGCATTAAGGGAAGCAGAGAACATCAACCCTTCAATTCTGATCTGATTATTGTGACTTACCATTTTGGTTTGCCACCGGGAACGGGGAGTGATGATTTCCAAAGGAGTGGGTAATGAGCTCATAGCTAACCCATGCAATTCTGCAAATTGCTGGGACACGAAGGAATGTGATGCACCTGAATCAAAAAGAATAGAAGCTGGCACTGAATTCATAGAGAGTGTTCCCAGCATGATAGTCGGTTCCTTCTGAGCCTTTTCAGCATTGACGTGATTGGCATGGCCAAGTACCACAGTAGATGGTATGACATTACGGTTTCTGAGTCGGCGGTTTCGACAATTCTTATTACGACCATTAGGAGGACGTGGCGCAACTTGAGGAGAAGCCATAGCATCAAGCGGTCCATCATGAACCGTAAACTGTCTTGGCGGTGGAGGCAGACGAGGTGCAACATAAGACGGCCTTGGTGTTGGAGCAGGTTGATGATGAACATTGTGTGGGATCCAGACTCGACGTTTCTGAACAGGCTGACCCGAGGATGAGCCAGCTTCATGAGTGCGCTTGAGTGACTCCTGGTACTCAGTCAGAGCTGTTTCAAATTGGAAAGATTTGCTGACAAGCGTTGCGAAGTCTGTGCAATCATGGACAACAAGTGCAAGTTTTATATCCGTACGCAGTCCTTCATGGAATTTCTCCTGCTTGCGAGTGTTAGTGTCGACGTCATCCGCAGCATAGCGGGATAATTCAAGGATTTTCCTCTGATATTCATCCATAGTCATTTTACCCTGAGAGAGTTTACGGAACTCCTGCTTCTTCTGGTCCATCAGACCTTGAGCAATGTAACATGCATGAAAAGCTGACTGAAATTCCTGCCAAGTGGTTACACTCTCTGCAAGCAACATACCCTTGTGGCTTTCCCACCATTGAGCAGCGGGACCCTTCAAGTGGAATGTCGCAAAGGTGACGTAACTGTCAGGGGCAACATTAGCTGACTCCATCTCAAACAGGATGTCACGAAGCCAATCATCAGCATCCATAGGATTAGTGGAGTTGCGGAAAACGGACGGATTGAGGCGCACAAATTCTGCCAGAGTTATTGGAACATTCTGTTGCTGAGCATTCTGATTTGGGAACTGAGCCAATAGTCCGGTCATAAACTGCTGCATCATTGCGGCCATATAGGGTGGAGGTGGAGGATCATCAGCCATCCTGCCAAAACAACAGGGGCAGTTTAGCAAGAAAAACTGCATGTGAATGGAGTTATTCATGATGTAACAAGGGAAGAATAGGATAGGCATTAGATATATAATAGTAGTCGTCAAAGACATACCAATCCATGCGCAGAGTTGGATTCAAACGGATAGTACGCGCACCGGAACGCTCGCAGCTAGACAAACTAGGCGGCGCGCAGGCACGCGGTAGGGAAGTACACAACGAGACATAGCAAAGGCTACATCAACGTCGGAGAAAACTATTGGAGCGAGGAATCTGCAAGTGACAACACAGGGTGCCCTCGATAAAAGGATCCTGCAAGCAGAACCTGGCCCACAATCTTGAAGGAAGGGGGGAAATTTTCAGAACACCAGGTGGATGTGATCACGAGAACCTAATGTTGGAGTTAGTAAAATTTTAACCCGAATAGAAGAGAGGTCAGAGTCCCAGAGTAAAGGTCGAGGAGTAAAAGATACTAATACCACCCAATTGGCGACGTGGGCCCGTAAGCCACACAACCAAGTTAGTAAAACAGTTTTCGATTACTAGACTCAACTTCGGCCAAGGATTTGGAAAGGGGGATTCCTACAGTCAGTCGGCTCTGATACCAACTTGTGACGCCCCCGGCTCAATCGTGCACTTATCATACATGCAAATGCACACGATCAAGCCTAAGGACTCACGGGAAGATATCACAACACAACTCTAAAACATAAATGAAGTCATACAAGCTTTATATTACAAGCCAGGGGCCTCGAGGGCTCGAATTCATAAACTTGCGTACAAGCGTCAGCGGAAGCATCAGATATCTGAGTACAGATATTAAAAGAGAAACATCAAGGCCTTTAGAGAGGCGGGGCAAAATAAAACACTACGATTGAAAGGCGTTGACCTCCTGCCTGGATCCCTCCGATCCTACTCCTGGTCGTCAGTCAACTCGTAGTAGTATCCATCCTCTGGGTAGTAGTAGTAGTCGATCGACGGGGCATCTGTCTCAAGGGGCACCGTCATCTGGTCACGACAAACTGATATGGGGAGAAAAGGAAAACAAAGCAACCGTGAGTACTCAGAAGTACTCAGCAAGCAAGGATCTACACTACATATGCAACATTTTCAAAGAGAGGCTGTATATGTGGACTGGGCTGCAGAAATGCCAGAATAGAGAGAAGGCCTAGTCCTATCGAAGACTAGCATCTTCAGCGGTCTTGCAGCAGTAGAAGAGAGTAGAACAGTTCAATATAATGTAGCAGTATCATTAAGTCTCAACCTCACCCAGAGATCCTTTCTCGACTCCCTGCGAGAAAGCAATCCTAGAGCCATACAGTCATCAACCTCGTCCGGAGATCCCTTCTCGACTGCCTGCGAGAAGCAATCCCAGAGCCATAGTATCCAAGTATCCAGTTCTAAAATGTATCAATCAGGATACAACTCCGAGTGTCCTTTACCGTAGGACAGGCTATCGATAGAAATTTTCTTCCCTGCAGGGGTGCACCAACTTACCCAACACGCTCGATTAACTCCGGCCGGACACACTTTCCTGGGTCATGCCCGGCCTCGGCCAAACGACACATCGCAACCCTACCTAGAGCTCAGCAGAGAGGTCCCCGTCGGTCTACATCCTAAGCGCTCAGAGGTCTTGGGCCATCGCCATGTGCACTCCGAGTCGTTGCGAGCAGGGTGGATACCAGCGCCAACGGCATGATCCGACGCGGCCGCAATGCTGAACTGGACGTCTGACAGAACTGTCGGCTGATGCTACGATGCAGAACGCCCATACTATGCCCACGTGATGGTTAGTGCTATCAGACCAGAGGCATGCTCGGATCAAATATCCAAATCGTTAGGACTAGGGGCTTGCGGTAACGAGCAGAGACTCACGAAAGATGTGACCCCGTCGCCCCGTCTCGAGGACTTGCTGCAAGGGTTAAGAATGCCCGGCCGCGCCTCGTATTCATCACTCGGGCACCATACAGGCACCCATCTTCACAACACTCGCCTCTCAGGCGCACGCGGGTACCCCTCTGGGTCGACCCACCTATCCAAGTAACAGTGTAAAGTCCAAGTATCCGTGTGTCCATAACATAAGGGGAATCCGAGGTATCACCCTCGTTGGATTCCTACTCGATGTAATCGTCAAGGTGAACTCGGAGGAATCACCCTCGCTGGGTTCACACTTGAGGTGTCGTACGATGGCGTCGTTATCGCAAGCGGTGAAGAAGGAATCACCCTCGATGACCACGACCGAATAGCTACTCTACAGAGTTAACATCAGAAGTGCTACACGAGGTATCACCCTCGACACTCGATAGTAACGCTGCAGTGTCGTTACAACTAAGGGGGGGTGATGTGCGGTGCCGGGGCCTGGTCTTCAATCCCGTTGATCGGGTCTTCAGATAATCCAGCGGGGCAGTCGCGATAAGTGCGGTCACTGATAGGTCTCTACCCAGCCTATACTAAGTAGTTTAGGATATGCAGGTAATTATCAACAGCATGATACAATAAACAGGCTATGCATCAGAATAGGTAAAGCAGCAGCAGCAATTCTAATGCAAGCATGAGAAATAGAATGGGCGATATCGGGATGATCAAAGGGGGGGCTTGCCTGGTTGCTCGGCGGCAAGGGCAAGGTTGTCAATGCTGTCTTCGGGCTCCGGAGCTGCGTCGGCCTCGGGGACGACGTCGGTGTCGGGGGCTACCGAGAGAGAAGAGGGGGAGGAAACAGTATAAATATAGAGCAAACATAAGCAACACAAAGTATGACATGACATTGTGCAGTGCCGGGTGTGTCCTAACGTATGGTTGCACGTCACCGAGGAAGGGGGGATCCATCCGGGAATGTTTTCCCGGTTCCGGACATTTGTCAGGCAGATGACCGAAGGGGAACGGTTGCATGTTTGGATAGTTAGGGACGTGTGACGGATGAACGAATCGCCTATTCGGATTCGTCTCGTCGTTCTGAGCAATTTTCATGTATAAAGTTTTTCGATCGGAGTTGCGGATTAAAAGATATGACTTTCTAAAGTTTTTATTAATTTCTGGAATTTATTTAATTAATTAAGAGAACATTATCCAACACAGTACAGGGTGACGTCACTGTGACGCAATGCTGATGTCAGCAGTCAACGGTTGGCTGACCAGGGTCAAACCTGACTAGTGGGGCCCACATGTCAGCCTCTGATTAGTCTAAACAGAGTTTATTTTAACTAATTAACTAATTAGGCTACTGGGCCCACATGTCAGTGTCTAATTAGGTTAAACTAAATAACTTAATCAAAATAATTTATTAACAGGCGGTGGGGCCCGTGTGTTAGTGACACAGCCAGCCCAGTCAGCGGGCTGACCGGGTCAACTGGTGTAACACCCCCGGTGGTTAACTACAGTAATCCCATTTTGATTATGCCACGTCAGCATGATTAACAGTGCATGATCATCATTAACATCATATTGCATTTCAACTCCTAAACCTCAAATTCAAATTTAAATGAAAGTGGAAAATAAAAGTTGTCCAACATAGAAACTAAATTGTTCATTAAATAGCAAATAAATCAGAGACAATTCTAAAATTGAAACCAACATCATTGGAGTTGGGTAAGTGACTCAAACATCTTCAAACAGCGACTAAAAACAATATTTAATAGCCATTTATTAAATCTAATTTAAGTATGAAATGATGTTTTGCCCAAACTAATTTTAGGTGTTAGGGAATAAAGCACTGGTATTTATGGACCAAGGTCAATCCTTTTTAACAAATTCCAATTTGAGCCCTAACTATTTACAAAACAGGGGTATGGATAAATAAAAGGAGAAAAGAAAGAAAAAAAGGAAAAGCCCCCCCCCCCCCCCGGACCACTGGGCCGTGGCCCAGCTGGCCACCAGCCACCAACCAGGCCGGCCCATTCCCCCCTGGCCGGCCCAGCCCAACTCGCTCGTCCTCTTCGTACTGCTCATGCCCGGGGCTCGCTGTCGAGCACCTAGCGCACGCACGCGCGCACGCCCAGGCCCCTCCCTCCCTCGCGGTCGACAGCGCGTCGCCGCGACTGCCGCGTATATGAGCAGCACCCCGGACCCCCTGGTTCTCCCTCGCCTCACTCTCCCCTGGACACCACCTCTCCTCTCTCTCCAGTGCGCAGCCATGGCACCGCCGCCGTAGCACGCGCGGCCACCGCCTCTGCCTCGTCGCGTGACCGTGCCCGCATGGTTCGCCTCCGTCGACTACGCCTCTCCCCCGAGCCCCACGAGCTAGAACGCGTCGCTGCGTCGCCGGCGCCGTCATCTTCCACCTTCGGCCGCCGCACGCCATCGCCGACTCCGGCCACTCCGAGCCCTCCCCGCGCACGCTAAGCTCACCTACAGACTCGCTGTGAGCACCTCGTCCCCCTCCCCCTCTCCCCGCGCGCTCTTCGTGCCCGTACGCGTCGCCCCTCTTTCGACCGAACGCACCGCCGCCTAGCTCGTCGCCGGTGCCGTTCCGGTGACCAAACGGCCTCGGGCCCGTGCGCATCGTGCTCCCCGCATCGCGCAGGCCACACCCAGCTTCTCCTTTCGCTCGCTAGCGCGCCGTAGCGCCGACCCCGTGCACCACCCGAACGCCATCGCCGCTGCGGTCATCGCCGGCGCCGTTCCCGGCGGCCCCCAACCACGCCAACACCACCACGTGACGCGGCGCTCGCCGCCCGTTCGAACGGGCCAAGCCACGGCCCCGGAGACGCCCTGAGGGCGAAACCCGAGCTCGCCGGAGCTCGCCACCGCGTCTGGGCACTCCGGCGCGACTCCGGCGGCCGGTCCGACGTGGCGCCGCGGGCCCCATGGCCCAGCCACTGACTCTGGGCCCCACTGGGTCCCGTTGACCTAGTCCACGCTGACTGGGCGGGCCCTGTGTCTATGACATGTGGGTCCCGCTCGGTAAAACGTTTTATTAAATAAATAATCCGTTAATTAAATTAATTAGTGATTTAAAACACTAATTACCCACTGACTGCTGGGCCCCGCCTGCTAATTAGTTTAAATAGATTAAGCTAACTCTGTTTAGTTAACTGAGTCACTGACATGTGGGCCCCACATATCAGGTTTGACCTGGCCGGCCCCCTGTTGACTGCTGACGTCATCCATGCGTCATGCTGACGTCACCCTGCTACTGTTCTGGATAATTCGAATTAATAATAAATCTGTAATTTCAGAATATTGTTTAAACTTTAGAAAATCATATCTTTTAAACCGTAACTCCGATGAAAATACTTTCTACATGAAAGTTGCTCAGAACGACGAGACGAATCTGAATACGCGGTCCGTTCGCCCGTCACGCGTCCCTAACTATCCGAACTTGCAACCGTTCCCCTCTTATCCTCTGTCCGATAATTCCAAAGACCCGGGAAATATCGTCAGATATTCTCCCGCTCCGTCTGTTACGTGTGATGCTGCGTTAGACTACCCCTAGCACCGTGTATCGTATTTGTCATGCTCATGTTTGCTATATATTTATACTGTTTCCTCCCCCTCTTCTCTCTCGATAGCCCCCGACCCCGACGTCGTCCCCGAGACCGACGCAGCTCCGGATCCCGAAGACACCATAGACGACCTTGCCCTTGCCGCCGAGCAACCAGGCAAGCCCCACCTTTGATCATCCCGATATCGCCCATTCTAATTTCCCATGCTTGCATTAGAATTGCTGCTGCTGCTGCTTTACCTATTCTGATGCATAGCCTGTTCATTGTAACCTGCTGTTGATAATTACCTACATATCCTAAACTATTTAGTCTAGGCTGGGTAGAGACCTACCAGTGACCCCACTTATCCCGACTGCCGCGCTGGATCGTCAGAAGACCCGATCAATGGGATTGAAGACCAGGACCCGACACCGCACATCACCCCCCTTAGTTGTAACGACACTGCAGCGTTACTATCGAGTGCCGAGGGTGAAACCTCTTGTAGCACTTCTGATGTTAACTCTGTAGAGTAGCTATTCGGTCGTGGTCATCGAGGGTGATTCCTCCTTCACCGCTTCCGATAACGACGCTGTCCTACAACACCTCAAGTGTGGACCCAGTGAGGGTGATTCCTCCTAGTTCACCTTGACGGATACATCGAGTGGGAATTCAATGAGGGTGATACCTCGGATTCCCTGATGTTATGGACACACGGATACTTGGACCTTACAATGTTACTTGGAAAGGCGGGTCGACCCTGAGGGGTACCCGCGTGTGATGTGAAGGCGGGTTGCCAGTGTGGTGCCCGAGTGGTGAATACGAGGCGCGGCCGGGCATTCTTAACCCTTGCCGCAAGTCCTCGAGACGGGGCGACGGGGTCACATCTTTCGTGAGTTTCTGCTCGTTACCGCAAGCCCCTAGTCCTAGCGATTTGGATATTTGATCCGAGCAGGCCTCTGGTCTGATAGCACTAACCATCACGTGGGCATAGTATGGGCGTTCTGCATCGTAGCATCAGCCGAAAGCTCTGTCAGACGTCTAGTTCAGCCTTGCGGCCGGGACGGACCGGCGCCCCCCTGGTGCCTGGCTTCCCCCTGCACGCAACGACTCGGAGTGCACAGGGCGATGGCCCAAGACCTCTGAGCGCTTAGGATGTAGACCGACGGGGACCTCTCTGCTGAGCTGTAGGTAGGGTTGCGATGTGTCGTTTGGCCGAGGCCGGGCATGACCCAGGAAAGTGTGTCCGGCCGAAGTTAATCGAGCGTGTTGGGTAAGTTGGTGCACCCCTGCAGGGAAGAACACTTCTATCGATAGCTGGTCCTACGGTAAAGGACACTCGGAGTTGTATCCTGATTGATACAATTTAGAACTGGATACCTGTGATGAGACCTGTATATATGGCTCTGGGATTGCTTCTCGCAGGGAGTCGAGAAGGGATCTCAGGACGAGGTTGATGAATGTATGGCTCTGGGATTGCTTTCTCCCAGGGAGTCGAGAAAGGATCTCTGGGTGAGGTTGATATTATTACTGCTACATTATATGGTATTGTTCTACTCTCTTCTACTGCTGCAAGACCGCTGAAGATGCTAGTCTTCGATAGGACTAGGCCTTCTCTCTATTCTGGCATTTCTGCAGCCCAGTCCACATATACAGCCTCCCTTTGAAAATGTTGCATATGTAGTGTAGATCCTTGCTTGCTGAGTACTTCTGAGTACTCACGGTTGCTTTGTTTACCTTTTTCTCCCCATATCAGTTTGACGTGACCAGAGGATGGAGCCCCCTGAGACAGATGCCCCGACGATCGTTACTACTACTACCCAGAGGATGGATACTACTACGAGTTGACTGACGACCAGGAGTAGGTTCGGAGGGTCCCAGGCAGGAGGCCTTCGCCTTTCGATCGTAGTGTTTTATTTTGCCCCGCCTTTCTAAAGGTCTTTCTGTACTTTCTTTTATATCTGTACTCAGATATCTGATGCTTCCGCTGACGCTTGTTCACAAGCTTATGTATTCGAGCCCTCGAGGCCCTGGCTTGTAATATAAAGCTTGTATGACTTTATTTATGTTTTAGAGTTGTGTGGTGATATCTTCCCGTGAGTCCTTAGGCTTGATCGTGTGCATTTGCGTGTATGAATAGTGCACGATCGGGCCGGGGGCATCACAAGTTGGTATCAGAGCCGACTGCCTGTAGGAACCCCCTTTCCAACTCCTTGGCCGAAGTTGAGTCTAGAAACCGGAAAACTGTTTTACTAACTTGGCTGTGTGGCTTACGGGCCCACGTCGCCAATTGGGTGGTATTAGGATCTTTTACTCCTCGACCTTTACTCTGGGACTCTGACCTCTCTTCTATTCGGGTTAAATGATTTTACTAACTCCAACATTAGGCTCTCGTGATCACATCCACCCGGAGTTCTGAAAATATCCCCCCTTGCTTCAAGATTGTGGGCCAGGTTCTGCTTACAGGATCCTCTTATCGAGGGCACCCTGTGTTGTCACGTGCAGATTCCTCGCTCCAACAGTTTTCTCCGACGAGGATCTAGCCTTTGCTATGTCTCGTTGTGTACTTCCATATCGCGTGCCTGCGCGCCGCCTAGATGTCTAGCCTTTTCCTTTTCAACTGTCGTAATGCCGGATGCTAACCGAGGCTATGTGTGGCTTTGAATGTCTGGTGCGAATATGATGAAGTATCTATTGCACTTCCTTCTGTTGTGCGTGTTACTTCATAAATAATTCCATACACCTGCAAGTTATTAGCTAAATTGCCCCTGTTGATTTGGCAGGATGGCTGACGATCCTCCACCTCCACCCTATATTGCCGCAATGATGCAGCAGTTTGAATTGAACCGTCAGCTCAACGAGAGTCTGGTAAGACGTTTGGAATGCAATGAGGCTCGTCAGGAGCCTGGACCGATCTCGCTGCCAGAATTTGTGCACCTCAACCCGTCCGTTTTCCGCAACTCCACCAATCCTATGGATGCTGATGATTGGCTTCGTGACATCCTGTTTGAAATGGAATCAGCTAATGTTGCCCCTGCCAGTTATGTCACCTTTGCGACATTCCACCTAAAGGGCCCAGTGGCTCAATGGTGGGAAAGCCACAAGGGTATGTTGCCTGCTGAAACCGTAACCACTTGGCAGGAATTTCAGTCGACTTTTCGTGCACAGTACATTCCTCAAGGCCTGATGGACCAGAAGAAGCAGGAATTCCGCAAACTTACCCAGGGCACAATGACTGTGGATGAATATCAGAGGAAATTTCTTGAATTGTCCCGCTATGCTGAAGATGACGTCTGCACTGACGCCCGTAAGCAGGATAAATTCCGTGAAGGACTCCGTACTGACATAAAACTCGCACTTGCAGTCCTTGATTGCACAGACTTCGCAACGCTTGTCAGCAAATCTTTTCATATTGAAACAGCTCTGACTGAATGCCAGGAGTCGCTCAAGCGCACACATGAAGCTGGCTTATCCTCGGGTCAGCCTGTTCAGAAACGTCGAGTCTGGATCCCACACAATGTTCATCACCGACCTGTTCCAACACCAAGGCCGTCATATGTTGCACCTCGTCTGCCTTCACCGTCGAGACAGCTATCGGTTCATGGTGGGCCGCCTGATGCTGTGGCTTTTCATCAGGTTGCACCACGTCCTTCTGTTGGTTGCAAGAAGAGTTGTCGGAACCGTCGTCTCAGAAACAGTAATGCCAGGCCGCCTGCTATAGTTCGGGTTCATGTCAATCAAGTCAACATTGAAGAAGCTCGACAGGACCCCAAAATTGTGATGGGCACCCTTCTAGTCAATTCAATCCCAGCTTCAGTCCTTTTTGATTCTGGAGCATCGCACTCCTTCATGTCCGAAAGTTTTGCGCGAAGCCATGATATACATTTCGAGGAGATGTCCACTCCATTAGTAATCCAGTCACCTGGGGCTAATTGGCAAACTACCATGGTAAGCCACGGTAACCACATTGCAGTCGGAGGATTGATGTTCCCCGTTTCACTCATTGCTCTCAAGACCTCCAACATAGACATTATTCTGGGTATGGACTGGTTGAAGCCTCATAAAGCTTTGATTGACTGTGCCACTGAAATAGTCCGCCTCACACACCCTTCTGGCCAGATAGTCAGATACTCAGCTCGAACAGTTCTGGACGCCGAAGCTCAGATTTATGTTCTGAATGCATTGAATGCTTCACCTCTTGAAGGCATCGAGAACGTTCCAGTTGTTCATGATTTTCAAGATGTATTTCCAGAAGAACTTTCAGGAATACCCCCTGCTAGAGCTGTTGAGTTTGTCATTGACTTGAAACCAGGCACTACTCCTATTGCAAAGCGTCCTTATAAGATGCCTCCGCATCATCTTCTCGAGCTTAAGGAAGAAATCGACACATCACTTAAGAAAGGTTTCATCCGCCCCAGTTCCTCTGCTTGGGGAGCACCTTCACTCTTCGTTAAGAAGAAGGATGGAACTAACCGATTGGTTCAGGATTATCGGCCCATTAACCAAGCCACCATTCAGAATAAATATCCGCTTCCTCGGATCAATGATTTGTATGATCAACTTACTGGATCATCGGTATTCTCTAAACTTGATTTGAGGTTGGGTTACCATCAGATCCGTGTTCGTGAAGAGGATATTCCGAAGACTGCATTTGTTACTCGCTATGGTTCTTATGAGTACACTGTCATGTCATTTGGCTTAACCAATGCTCCAGCCACATTTTCCCGTCTGATGAATTATATCTTCATGGATTACCTCGATAAATTCGTCGTGGTATATCTAGATGATATTCTGGTTTATTCAAAGAATAAAGAAGAACATGCTGAACACCTCCGACTTGTACTGGAAAGGCTCCGAGAACACCAGTTGTATGCCAAATACTCCAAATGTGAATTCTGGTTGTCTGAAGTGACATACCTCGGCCATGTGATTTCCAAAGATGGCATCGCCGTTAACCCAGAACGAGTTCAGGCTATTCTTGACTGGACCCCTCCGAAGAACGTCAAGCAAGTAAGAAGTTTTCTCGGCCTCGCAAGCTATTGCCGTCGGTTTGTTGAGAATTTTTCTAAGATTGCTAAGCCGTTGACTGATCTGCTTCACAAAGGCGTTAAGTTTGAATGGACAGAAAAATGTCAGGAAAGTTTTCAAACACTCAAAGACAAGCTAACGTCTGCCCCAGTACTTGCTCCTCCAGATTCCCGCAAAGATTTCGTGATTTATTGTGACGCATCCCGTGAAGGATTAGGCTGTGTCCTAATGCAAGAGCGTAAAGTGATTGCTTATGGCTCTCGTCAGTTGCGCCCACATGAAGAGAATTATCCAGTACATGATCTAGAACTTGCTGCTGTGATCTATGCACTGCAGTTGTGGCGACATTACCTCCTCGGTAATCGTTGCGAGATCTACACGGATCATAAAAGTCTGAAGTACTTGTTCACTCAGCCATCTCTGAATCTCCGTCAGCAAAGATGGATGGAGACCATTGCGGACTATGACTTGGGTATTTCTTATACCCCTGGCAAGGCTAATGTGATGGCTGATGCATTGAGCCGCAAATCCTATTGCTGCGAACTTGAGGTTCAGCTACAGCAACCACTTCTGTATGAAGGGCTTCGAAAGCTAAATCTCGAGATAGTTCCCCAAGGATACTTAAAAACCTTGGTTGTTGAACCAGACCTTGAGAAAGCTGTTAAGACTGCGCAAGCTAAGGATGCTGAAGTTGATCTGATGAAGAAAGACCTTCACCTTGTAAAGTACAGGGATTTCTCGCTGTCAGAAGATGGAACCTTGTATTTCAGAGACCGCATTGTAGTACCTCGCTTTGAGCTTATGACTGACAAAGTCATGAAGGAGGCACATGATACCCCGTTGTCTATTCATCCGGGTAGCACCAAGATGTATCGTGATCTCCGTCAAAGGTACTGGTGGTCCAGAATGAAGCAAGACATTGCTCGTTATGTTGCTGAATGTGATGTGTGTCGACGCGTTAAAGCAGAACATCAGAAGCCTGCTGGAATTCTGCAACCGTTACCTATTCCTTTATGGAAATGGGACAAGGTTCAGATGGATTTCGTTACAGGACTTCCCAGGTCACAGAAGGGTCACGATGCTATTCTTGTCGTTGTCGACCAACTCTCTAAAGTTGCACACTTTCTGCCTGTCAAGGAGACGATCACTGCTAGTCAGTTAGCAGAGTTATATATCTCCAGAATTGTTTCACTCCACGGTATTCCGAAAGAGATCAGTTCAGACCGTGGCAGCATATTCACTGGTCATTTCTGGGAAAGTTTCCAAAAGGCTATGGGAACTCATATCACCTGGAGTTTAGCTTATCACCCCCAATCTCAAGGCCAAGTTGAACGAGTTAATCAAGTGCTTGAAGACATGCTACGAGCTTGTGTTGTTTCTTTCGGCAAGAAGTGGGAAGAATCTCTTCCATATGCCGAGTTCTCCTATAACAACAGCTATCAAGCCAGCTTGAAAATGGCCCCCTTTGAAGTTCTCTATGGACGTAAGTGTCGAACCCCTCCGAATTGGTCAGAAACTGAGGAACGACCTCTTGTTGGACCGGACATTATTCAACACGCCGAAGAACAAGTCCGAATTGTCCGGAAAAATCTCAAGGCGGCTCAGGACCGCCAGAAGAGCAACTATGATCGCAAACGATGGGGTTTGACTTATCAACCTGGTGATCAAGCTTATCTACGTCTCACCCCTATGAAGGGCACTCACCGTTTTGGAATCAAGGGCAAGTTAGCTCCGCGCTACATTGGTCCTTTCCGCATTATTGCTAGACGTGGTCAAGTGGCGTATAAATTGGAGTTGCCGCCGCAATTCTCTCATATCCACGACGTCTTCCATGTGTCGCAACTCCGTAAATGCTTCAAGGAATCTCCGCACCGATCTGTGGATCA
The DNA here is from genome assembly GCA_011799875.1 of Thinopyrum elongatum. Classification (NCBI taxonomy): domain Eukaryota; kingdom Viridiplantae; phylum Streptophyta; class Magnoliopsida; order Poales; family Poaceae; genus Thinopyrum; species Thinopyrum elongatum. Next base: position 677,139,635 of record CM022303.1, read on the forward strand.
CGAGATGCTTGAATTGCAAGATGATCTTTCTTATAAGGAGCATCCGATCCGCATCCTCGATGAAGCTGAACGTCGAACCCGTCAGAAGGTTACCAAGTTCCTCAAAGTGCAGTGGTCAAATCATACTGAAAATGAAGCCACTTGGGAACGCGAGGATAATCTTCGTGCGGAATGCCCCGAACTTTTTCCTTCTACTTCTTAATTCTCGGGACGAGAATTCTTGTTAGTAGAGGAGATTTGTAACACCCCCGGTGGTTAACTACAGTAATCCCATTTTGATTATGCCACGTCAGCATGATTAATAGTGCATGATCATCATTAACATCATATTGCATTTCAACTCCTAAACCTCAAATTCAAATTTAAATGAAAGTGGAAAATAAAAGTTGTCCAACATAGAAACTAAATTGTTCATTAAATAGCAAATAAATCAGAGACAATTCTAAAATTGAAACCAACATCATTGGAGTTGGGTAAGTGACTCAAACATCTTCAAACAGCGACTAAAAACAATATTTAATAACCATTTATTAAATCTAATTTAAGTATGAAATGATGTTTTGCCCAAACTAATTTTAGGTGTTAGGGAATAAAGCACTGGTATTTATGGACCAGGTCACATGTTTTACAAAATTCAATTTGAGCCCTAACTATTTACAAAACAGGGGTATGGATAAATAAAAGGAGAAAAGAAAAGAAAAAAAGGAAAAGCCCCCCCCCCCGGACCAACTGGGCCGTGGCCCAGCTGGCCACCAGGCCACCAACCAGGCCGGCCCATTCCCCCCTGGCCGGCCCAGCCCAACTCGCTCGTCCTCTTCGTACTGCTCATGCCCGGGGCTCGCTGTCGAGCACCTGGCGCACGCACGCGCGCACGCCCAGGCCCCTCCCTCCCTCGCGGTCGACAGCGCGTCGCCGCGACTGCCGCGTATATGAGCAGCACCCCGGACCCCCTGGTTCTCCCTCGCCTCACTCTCCCCTGGACACCACCTCTCCTCTCTCTCCAGTGCGCAGCCATGGCACCGCCGCCGTAGCACGCGCGGCCACCGCCTCTGCCTCGTCGCGTGACCGTGCCCGCATGGTTCGCCTCCGTCGACTACACCTCTCCCCCGAGCCCCATGAGCTAGAACGCGTCGCTGCGTCGCCGGCGCCGTCATCTTCCACCTTCGGCCGCCGCACGCCATCGCCGACTCCGGCCACTCCGAGCCCTCCCCGCGCACGCTAAGCTCACCTACAGACTCGCTGTGAGCACCTCGTCCCCCTCCCCCTCTCCCCGCGCGCTCTTCGTGCCCGTACGCGTCGCCCCTCTTTCGACCGAACGCACCGCCGCCTAGCTCGTCGCCGGTGCCGTTCCGGTGACCAAACGGCCTCGGGCCCGTGCGCATCGTGCTCCCCGCATCGCGCAGGCCACACCCAGCTTCTCCTTTCGCTCGCTAGCGCGCCGTAGCGCCGACCCCGTGCACCACCCGAACGCCATCGCCGCTGCGGTCATCGCCGGCGCCGTTCCCGGCGGCCCCCAACCACGCCAACACCACCACGTGACGCGGCGCTCGCCGCCCGTTCGAACGGGCCAAGCCACGGCCCCGGAGACGCCCTGAGGGCGAAACCCGAGCTCGCCGGAGCTCGCCACCGCGTCTGGGCACTCCGGCGCGACTCCGGCGGCCGGTCCGACGTGGCGCCGCGGGCCCCACGGCCCAGCCACTGACTCTGGGCCCCACTGGGTCCCGTTGACCTAGTCCACGCTGACTGGGCGGGCCCTGTGCCTATGACATGTGGGTCCTGCTCGGTAAAACATTTTATTAAATAAATAATCCGTTAATAAAATTAATTAGTGATTTAAAACACTAATTACCCACTGACTGCTGGGCCCCGCCTGCTAATTAGTTTAAATAGATTAAGCTAACTCTGTTTAGTTAACTGGGTCACTGACATGTGGGCCCCACATATCAGGTTTGACCTGGCCGGCCCCCTGTTGACTGCTGACGTCATCCATGCGTCATGCTGACGTCACCCTGCTACTGTTCTGGATAATTCAAATTAATAATAAATCTGTAATTTCAGAATATTGTTTAAACTTTAGAAAATCATATCTTTTAAACCGTAACTCCGATGAAAATACTTTGTACATGAAAGTTGCTCAGAACGACGAGACGAATCTGAATACGCGGTCCGTTCGTCCGTCACGCGTCCATAACTATCCGAACTTGCAACCGTTCCCCTCTTATCCTCTGTCCGATAATTCCAAAGACCCGGGAAATATCGTCAGATATTCTCCCGCTCCGTCTGTTACGTGTGATGCTGCGTTAGACTACCCCTAGCACCGTGTATCGTATTTGTCATGCTCATGTTTGCTATATATTTATACTGTTTCCTCCCCCTCTTCTCTCTCGATAGCCCCCGACCCCGACGTCGTCCCCGAGACCGACGCAGCTCCGGATCCCGAAGACACCATAGACGACCTTGCCCTTGCCGCCGAGCAACCAGGCAAGCCCCTCCTTTGATCATCCCGATATCGCCCATTCTAATTTCCCATGCTTGCATTAGAATTGCTGCTACTACTGCTTTACCTATTCTGATGCATAGCCTGTTCATTGTAACCTGCTGTTGATAATTACCTACATATCCTAAACTGTTTAGTCTAGGCTGGGTAGAGACCTATCAGTGACCCCACTTATCCCGACTGCCGCGCTGGATCGTCAGAAGACCCGATCAACGGGATTGAAGACCAGGACCCGACACCGCACATCACCCCCCCTTAGTTGTAACGACACTGCAGCGTTACTATCGAGTGCCGAGGGTGAAACCTCTTGTAGCACTTCTGATGTTAACTCTGTAGAGTAGCTATTCGGTCGTGGTCATCGAGGGTGATTCCTCCTTCACCGCTTCCGATAACGACGCTGTCGTACAACACCTCAAGTGTGGACCCAGTGAGGGTGATTCCTCCTAGTTCACCTTGACGGATACATCGAGTGGGAATTCAATTAGGGTGATACCTCGGATTCCCTGATGTTATGGACACACGGATACTTGGACTTTACAATGTTACTTGGAAAGGCGGGTCGACCCTGAGGGGTACCCGCGTGTGATGTGAAGGCGGGTTGCCAGTGTGGTGCCCGAGTGGTGAATACGAGGCGCGGCCGGGCATTCTTAACCCTTGCCGCAAGTCCTCGAGACGGGGCGACGGGGTCACATCTTTCGTGAGTCTCTACTCGTTACCGCAAGCCCTAGTCCTAACGATTTGGATATTTGATCCGAGCAGGCCTCTGGTCTGATAGCACTAACCATCACGTGGGCATAGTATGGGCGTTCTGCATCGTATGCATCAGCCGAAAGCTCTGTCAGACGTCCAGTTCAGCACTGCGGCACGGTCGGATCGTGTCGGCCACCCGAGGCGATGCTGGTATCCACCCTGTGCGCAACGACCCGGAGGGTGAGGGGCGATGGCCAAGACCCCCTTGCGCTTAGGACGTAGACCGGCGGGGACCTCTCTGCTGAGCCGTAGGTAGGGTTGCGATGTGTCGTTTGGCCGAGGCCGGGCATGACCCAGGAAAGTGTGTCCGGCCGAAGTTAATCGAGCGTGTTGGGTAAGTTGGTGCACCCCTGCAGGGAAGAACATTTCTATCGATAGCCGGTCCTACGGTAAAGGACACTCGGAGTTGTATCCTGATTGATACAATTTAGAACTGGATACCTGTGATGAGACCTGTATATATGGCTCTGGGATTGCTTCTCGCAGGGAGTCGAGAAGGGATCTCAGGACGAGGTTGATGAATGTATGGCTCTGGGATTGCTTTCTCCCAGGGAGTCGAGAAAGGATCTCTGGGTGAGGTTGATATTATTACTGCTACATTATATGGTATTGTTCTACTCTCTTCTACTGCTGCAAGACCGCTGAAGATGCTAGTCTTCGATAGGACTAGGCCTTCTCTCTATTCTGGCATTTCTGCAGCCCAGTCCACATATACAGCCTCCCTTTGAAAATGTTGCATATGTAGTGTAGATCCTTGCTTGCTGAGTACTTCTGAGTACTCACGGTTGCTTTGTTTACCTTTTTCTCCCCATATCAGTTTGACGTGACCAGAGGACGGAGCCCCCTGAGACAGATGCCCCGACGATCGTTACTACTACTACCCAGAGGATGGATACTACTACGAGTTGACTGACGACCAGGAGTAGGTTCGGAGGGTCCCAGGCAGGAGGCCTTCGCCTTTCGATCGTAGTGTTTTATTTTGCCCCGCCTTTCTAAAGGTCTTTCTGTACTTTCTTTTATATCTGTACTCAGATATCTGATGCTTCCGCTGACGCTTGTTCACAAGCTTATGTATTCGAGCCCTCGAGGCCCTGGCTTGTAATATAAAGCTTGTATGACTTTATTTATGTTTTAGAGTTGTGTGGTGATATCTTCCCGTGAGTCCTTAGGCTTGATCGTGTGCATTTGCGTGTATGAATAGTGCACGATCGGGCCGGGGGCGTCACAACTGGGTCCGCGGGGCCCAACAGTCAGCGGCGCAGCGGTGGGGCCCGGTCGGCCACGTCGGACGCCTAGTCAGCGCCGGTCACCGGAGTGCTCCGGCGAGGCCGCGCGGCGGCGTGCAACTCCGGCAAGCTCGGGAATCGCCTGTGGGGCTCCATCCGAGGTGGGGTTTGGTCCTTTGGATTGTCCACTTCACGGCGCATCCGATGATGGTGGTGGTCGGAGTTGGAGAGGCCGGAATAGTCGCCGGCGACGACGTCGGGCGGCGGGGCTCTCGGGCATGCTACGGATTCGACACTACGGCGCGCTAGCGAGCGAACTAAGCGACTAGGAGGGCTCGACGTGATGTGGCGAGCAAAATGAGCAGCAGCGCATGACCATTTGGTCATCGTAGGCTTGCCGGCGACCAGCTCTACGGCGGCGCGCTCGGGCGCGAGCGAGGCGACGGCCACGGCTATGGGAAGAGGACGGGGAGAGGGGAAGAAGGTGCAGCAGCTCACCGTGGCCCTGTAGTTGTGCAATAGAGGGCTCGGGGAAGATCAACGGCGACGAATCGGTGCCGGAGACGAAGATGGCCGTGCGGGGAAGATGAGCTCGGGGAGGTCGCATCGGTGGCTCCCGGCTCCAACGAGCAGCTCCAGGAGGCGCAGTAGTCGACGGCGGAGCACTCGGACTCGAAGGCACGACACGGGGACGACGGTGGCCGCGGAATCGATGGCAATGGCGGCGGCGGCGTTCGGGCACCGACGAGAGAGAGAGAGAGAGAGAGAGGGAGGGCGTGAGGGAGAGCCAGGGAGAGGTGTCCAGAGGGTCGAGAGGGGGGCCTTATCCCCTCCAGAGGCGCGCGGTGGCCACTGTCGAGCAGGGGAAGGGGGGGCCAGGGCGGCGAGTGCGGCGGAGGCGACAGCGCGTGAGGGGGGGGAGCAGTAGGAAGGGAACGACGCCAGGCGGTGGGCTGGGCCGCACTGTGGCCACTCAGGCCCAGTGCGGTGTGCCTTTTTTTTTCTTTTCTTTATTTCTTTTTCTGTTTTTCTGTTTTAGTTCCTGTTTTGCAAAATGTGTGGCACCCACATGACTTTTGCAAAAATTGTGACCTGGTCCATAAATCACAGGGCAGCATACCCTATCACCAAAAATTTGTTTGGGGTATTTATCATTTCATATTTATTTTATCTTTATTAATAGGTTATTAAATATGGTTTTCAGTCACTGTTTGAGGATGTTCAGGCCACTTACCCATTTTCAATAATGTTGGTTTCAACTTTAGAATTGTCTCTGGAATATTTGCTATTTATTGAACATTTTATTTTTTATGTTGCACAACTTTTATATTTCACTTTCATTTAAATTTGGATTTTTACTTAGGAGTTGAAATGCAATACAATGCTAATGATGATCATGCACTGTTAAACATGATGACATGGCATAATCAAAAGGGTGATTACTGTAGTTAACCACCGAGGGTGTTACAGAATGCCCGTCCCTACATATTACTGAATCCTTTCCCAGGGTGTCTTTTCCACCCAGTCTGCCCTCATGCCGCGATTCAGGAACACCAATCGGCTTAAGGTCAGGAATAAAGTCAACACAAAACTCAATGACCTCCTCTGTTTCATGGCCCTTGGAGATGCTTCCTTCTGGCCTAGCACGGTTATGAACATATTTCCTTAAGACTCCCATGAACCTCTCAAAGTGGAACATATTGTGTAGAAATACAGGACCCAGAATGGCAATCTCATCGACTAGGTGAACTAGGACGTGCATCATGATATTGAAGAAGGATGGTGGGAACACCAACTCGAAACTGACAAGACATTGCACCAAATCATTCTGTAACCTTGGTAGGATTTCTGGATCGATTACCTTCTGAGAGATTGCATTGAGGAATACACATAGCTTCACAATGGCTGATTGAACTTTTTCTGGTAGAAGCCCCCTCAATGCAACCGGAAGCAACTGTGTCATAATCACGTGGCAGTCATGAGACTTTAGGTTCTGGAATTTTTTCTCTACCATATTTATTATTCCCTTTATATTCGACGAGTAGCTAGACGGGACCTTCATACTGAGCAGGCATTCAAAGAAGATTTCCTTCTCTTCTTTGGTAAGAGCATAGCTGGCAGGACCTTGATACTGCTTTGGATGCATGCCGTCTTTTTCGTGCATACGTTGCTGGTCCTCCCGTGCCTCCGGTGTATCTTTTGTCTTCCCATACATGCCCAAGAAGCCTAGCAGGTTCATGCAAAGATTCTTCGTTACGTGCATCACGTCGATTGCTGAGCGGACCTCTAGGACATTCCAATAGGGTAGGTCCCAAAATATAGATTTCTTATTCCACGTGGGTGCGTGTCCATCAGCGTCATTCAGAACAAATTGTCCGCCAGGACCCTTTCCAAAGATTACTTTTAAATCCTTGATCATATTATGTATATGATCACCAGTACGGTGGTCAGGCTTCTTCCGATAATCTGCCTCACCTTTGAAATGGTTGCCTTTCTTTCTTAAGAGATACCTGATCGGAAAAAATCAACGATGTCCCAGGTACACATTCTTCTTACTTTTATCCAAATATATACTTTGGGTCTCATCTAAACAGCGCGTGCATGCGTGGTATCCCTAGTTTGTCTGTCATGAAAGGTTACTAAGAGCAGGCCAATCATTGATGGCTACAAACAGCAACGCTCGTAGGTCAAATTCCTTCTGTTTGTGCTCATCCCACACACGTACACCTTTTATGTCCCACAGTTGTAAAAGTTCTTCAACTAATGGCCTTTGGTACACATCAATGTCGTTGCCGGGTTGCTTGGGGCCTTGGATGAGCACTGACATCATAATGAACTTCCGCTTCATGCACAACCAAGGAGGAAGGTTATAGATACATAGATTCACAGGTCAGGTGCTATGATTGCTGCTCTGCTCCCCAAAAGGATTAATGCCATCTGCACTTAAACCAAACCAAAAGTTCCTTGCGTCACTTGCATAGTGCGGCCACTTTCTCTCGATTTTTCTCCACTGCGACCCATCAACGGGTACTCTCAACTTCCCCTCTTTCTTACGTTCTTCTTTGTGCCATCGCATCAACTTGGCATGCTCTTTAGTTTGAAACAAACATTTCAACCGTAGTATTATAGGAGCATACCACATCACCTTGGCAGGAATCCTCTTCCTGGGGCGCTCGCACTCAACACCACCAGGGTCATCGCGGCTGATCTTATAGCGCAATGCACCGCATACCGGACATGCATTCAAATTCTCGTACTCCTCACCGCGGTAGAGGATGCAGTCATTAGGGCATGCATGTATCTTCTGCGCCTCTAATCCTAGAGGGCAGACAGCCTTCTTTGCTTCGTACGTACTGTCGGGCAATTCGTTGTCTTTGGAAGCATCTTCTTTAACATTTTCAGCAACTTTTCAAATCCCTTGTCAGATACACCATTCTCTGCCTTCCATTGCAGCAATTCCAGTGTGGTACCTAGCTTTTTCTTATCATCTTCGCAATTTGGGTACAACAATTTCTTGTGATCCTCTAACATGCGCTGCAACTTCAACTTCTCCTTTTCACTTGCGCAGTTTCTCTTTGCATCAGCAATGGCCCGACCAAGATCATTAGCGGGCTCATCTGATGCCTCTTCTTCAGCTTCTTCCCCCATTGTAATACCATTGTATTCAGGGAACCCAGGATAAGTGTCATCATCCTCTTCTTCTTCATTCTCTTCCATTAGAACTCCTCTTTCTCGGTGCTTGGTCCAACTGTTATACCCAGACATGAAACCGGACATAAACAGGTGGACGTGAATGACTCTTGAGCTAGACTAATTGCTATCATTCTTATAGATAGCACATGGACAACACATAAAACCATCCCGCTTGTTTGCCTCAGCCGCACGCAGAAAACTATGCACGCCATCAATGAACTGGGGAGAGCGTCGGTCATCATACATCCATTGCCGGCTCATCTTCATTACACAACACCGGAAAGACCAAATTAATACAACTTCATACATAAAGTTCATACACACTTATTCTCTTAAAACAACATACAAGTATCTAGCTAAATCATTTAAATGCAAGAACAAATGCGATCAAGATCGCAACTAAGGTAACAATTGATCCAACAGCATAGTGATACCAAGCCTCTTTATTAACGGCATATTTTCTAATCTTTCTAATCTTCAAGCGCATTGCATCCATCTTGATCTTGTGATCATCGACGATATTGGCAATATACAACTCCAATTTCATCTTCTCTTCTTCAATTCTTTTCAATTTTTCTTTCAAATACTCGTTTTCTTTTTTAACTAAATTTAACTTCTCGACAAGAGGGTCGGTTGCAATTTCCGATTCACATACCTCCCAGATAAAAATATCTATGTCAACTTGATGGGCATAATTATCATAAACGCGAAATCCAACAATAGTTATAAAAGAGAATTATACCACATCCGAATCATAAACCGGACGAGGGCCAACGGGGATGGATATCAAGACCATGGCACTATGTATAACAAACAATCATACAAGTAAGATAATTATACAAGTAACTATCTAAATCGTACAAATAAGATTTTTTTTATAGAAAGGATAAGAACAAGAGGCTCACCAAGGAGGTGCCGGCGACGGGATGATGCGGGCGATCGACGGTGGTCAGGACGGGGACGGGAAGGCGCTAACTAAACCACACCTACACATATGCAACCTAAGAAGTTAATTTGAGCTCAAATTGCATATAAATCAAATAAACTCCCACATAAGTACTCCCAAACTAAAACCCACAAATCACTATACTTATAGAGCATTGCACGAGCTAATCTAGAAATGAGAGATGAAAGGACAAAGTTGCTCACCTTTGTGAACACTTGGATAGATGGATTGACTCAAATCTTGACAAATCTTGGCAAAAAATGGAGGATGAGCTCGAGCTAAGGGGAAGAACAGAGAGGGGAAAGGAGAAAACAGAGACTGGGCTTGGGCTGGACGAAGGGTTTATACAGGGACGTCTTTAGTCCTGGTTTGTGATAGTCCGGTTTGTGATACAAACCGGGACTAAAGGGGCTCGTGGGGGCCCCAGCCTGATGCCAGCATGCCACCACCCCTTTAGTCCAAGTTTGTATCACAAACCGGGACTACAGGTCAAAAATGAATCAGGACTAAATCGTAGCCGTTGGAACCGGGACTAATGGTACCATTAGTCCAGGGCCAAAACCAGACCGGGACTAATGGATCGGACGAAAGGCCTGTTTTCTACTAGTGGAAATAAGTGACCGATGGTAGCTTTTGGTTGTGTGCATCCTAGTCATGCAGAGACCGGGTGTGTGCTCATATTGTATCATCTTGATGCTTCATTTGAGCCAATAAAATCCACCATTGTCGAAAATGGAGGAATAGAAGTCCCAGCCAGCCTTTTGTGACTCGTGGCCTCTGGACCCGGTTCCACCAGATCGTCTTCTGCGATGTGGCATTCCCTTCTCTCGAAGCAGCGCTCGGCCGCATCGACCCTCCTGCGGTTTCCCTCCTCAAAATCCGTGTCCCGCAGGGGCAGATCCCAGAGGATAGCTGGCCCGAGCCCGCCGTCGTCGATTCGCTGTTGCGCGCCGCCGCCCGTCTCGCACCTGAGAAGTTCGCCTTCCACCTCCAGTGCATCTCCACCAATGTTGGACTGCCATGCTTCTACCGCGCCACCTTGATCGTGCTGGAATCGTGCTTCTTATTCCTCCGGGTGCCGACCGAAGTCGAGTTCCCCGCGCTCGAGAGGCTGTCCCTCTCGGGTTGCCTCGTCAACCTTGATACCTTGCTCTCCCGCTGCCCGCTCCTACGCATGTTCAGGCTCAAGACGAAAATTCTTTGCTCTCATGAACAACACCTGACTGTACACTCGGCGTCGCTGCAGGAGCTTGTCCAGCAAAACCAGGCATCATGGATACATCATGTCCACATTGTTGCCCCCTCGCTTAAGCAACTGACCATATCCTTAATGGCCTCGAACTCGGAGGTCACCATCTCTGTTTTGGCACCAATGTTGCAGAAGGTCTCCTGATACTGCCGCTATACCGGTGGGTTTGTTGCCTTTGGTCATTGGCGGCTCGAGCATCTGAGGCTGCAGACGACAGAGGGACAAGGACAACTCCCTTCGCTGCACATTCATGCGTGCACCGTGTGTCCCTTCTCCTGCTCAATTTACTGCAATCTCCGAATAAACTAATTTTTTGAATGTTATATATCCTGCCAAATTGTTTTTTCAGCGTTCCCGTATTTTACACGGAGAAGCAGTCAAGTTTACGCGGGAGATAGAGAAGCATATGGTTGTTGCCTTCTCTGTTTTGGAGCTATATCTCAAAACAAGCGGGCATGTTTATGGAGCATTGGTTTTTCATCTCTTTGGGATGGACCGAATTCGTAATGATATGCAGAGGCTTAAGATCTTCCTACAGAGATCGATGGTAATTATCTGCCCCGATTATAGATCTCGCTAATGCTTTATACTAGTAAGTAATTCAAATATAGATTGTCGTTTTAGGTGGAAGATAGATGCCCACTAAATTGTCCTTGTGCTCCCACAAATTGGAGATCCCAGACTATCTTCTTGACTGCTGTTGAGGAAGTGGAGATCCACGGATTCGAAGGAGGCGAACATGAGATTGATTTCTTAAAACTGATATACGAATGTGCGCCAATGCTTACAAGAATGAATGTGAAGCTGTCACATGAGGCCTCTGCAACTGCAATTAACAATGGATGCACAAAAATATACAACATCTTTGGGGCCTATCCTTCTATGGAATCATGTGTTTTATCTTAAACTCCCATGTGCTCATCCATTCACATGATGACCAACGCCTTATAATTTGATTCGGTTTCTGGAATTTGTCTGCTTGGTGCATGCTTTCAAAAGAGCCATTGTTTTAGCAGTACATTGGAGCTGTAGGCTAGTTATATTCAATTGTCTTATCTAAAAAGGTCAGAAGTTATATTCACTAGCTGTGTCAGTCATGATCTGGTTTTTTTTGTTGCGCCATTGCTATGGATTGAAATTTGAAAGGAAAAGGAAAAAACCTCCTGATCTGAAATTAACGGATCAGCGACTCGGCACCTTCCTCTTCCACAACGTCAACAGCGGCTGCGCCGGCCTCGCTCCTTCCCTTGCCGGCTCCTCTCCTCTCTCCGCTGGCTCTACAGGGACAGCGCTCCTCCACTGCTCAGCCGGTCGCAGGCCCTCCACCAGGTCTGAGAGGTCCGTCACCAGGTGCGCACTCGACGGGTTGCTCGCCAAGCGGATGAGGCAGCATGATCCGGAGGGGCCGTACCTATACCTCACCGGCCGGAACGACTACCAAGTGGAGCAGCAGCGCTACTCAGTCTCCTGAGAGCGGCATGGAGAATATGGCGTTAATGGACATCGAGGCACAGGCTCGCCTAGGTGCGCTGCAGGGGTACCCCTTAACTAGTGATTTCGTTCATCAACGCAGTTATATAATCTGTAAAAACTGAGCAAAGGAATAATTACTTGGGAAAATACAGATGCATTTTTGCTCACCATATAAGGCTGCAATGTTATGAGAAGAGAAGAATGATAGCACAACTGCAAGTTAATAGAGTGAGCTAACCAGAGATCCCATTTTGTTCATGTAAGCATCAAAATGAAGAGCTATGAAGTGGACATTCTCTGCCGCTTAATCTAATTTCTGAGAAGTAGCACATGATATATCCAAATGAAATGAAACAGTGAAAAGCAATAATATTATAGGATTAACACAATAACATGGGGTACATGACTGAGATAGGTCGAGCATAATAACTTTGACAATTAAACATTGTTTGAGGCCTTGAAGCCTTCAACACGCTAACTTCGACATTTCGACAAATGAACATTGGCTGAGCTCAATAACTTCAATCAGGGCCGGGCCGGCAAAATCCGGGGCCCTGTGCGAAACTAAAAAATTGGGACCTATCTGGCTAGAAAAAACGAACTATCGAGAAGTTATAATGTATGTGATATAATGTCTTACATAACAATTCGACATATAAATAATCATACCTATTCAACTCCCTGTTTCATGACAGTTATTTGAGCAACCTCATTCTATTAGTATTCTTTGAGCAATGAAATCTTCAATGATTCCTCATAACCAATCTTCTCCTTCTAATCAATCACTCTAATGATCCCTGCGAAAAGTTAATAAGGAAATAGGAATTAGGTGAACAGAAGTAGATTTGGAGTACAAGCCATCAGTATTCCACTTTGACTCTCTGTGGACCCAAGATCTCGGGAGGAATAATCGATGAATGCAAAGCTGCGAATCAATGAGGATTTTACTATATTTGCAATGCCAAAACTGTCATACTACGTCTCCTCATCCTGCCTTTGCCTGTACTCGTCGTGTTGTCCGTCGCGGCGTCGCCGGATCTGGAAGTCTCGATGGCAGGAGCCAGGAGGATGCGCCGTGTCGCCCTCGTGTGGAGTCTGGATGCGATCGATCAAGCAAACTGAACCGTCGTTCGGTTTCTGATCTAGCATATCAGTTTTTTTTAGGGGAGATCGAGCGAATCAACTTTTTTAGACAACCGAGCAGACCAGCTGAACCTAGCGCTGGAGGCTGGCATCGAGCCATTAAGGAATCAAGCAGCGGCCTGGGACGCTCGAGGGAGTCATGCACAGGGGAGTCACGCGGCAGCGGGAAGCGGCCCAGCTCCATGCGCGGCCCAACGCCTACCCCAGGAAAAATATATACATAGGAATATATAAAATTTGGGGCCCCCAAATTTGTGGGCCCTGTGCGGGCCGCACAGTTGCCATAACTATGGGCCCGGCCCTGACTTCAATGTTGACCCCCAAACCGGACACCACATCCGACTGCGGACCGGGTGACTTGTCCGCGGACACGGTTGCGGGAGCCAATCATCCAATTGTAGCCGCATACATTTCAAACCGAATTTGAACTAACTGGGCGTATTACATGCAAACCGGATGATCTTCATGTGGCAGAGATCGACGAAACGAGATCGTGCACGTCCTCCACGATGCCCATGCCGGCAGGCTCCTGCGTGTCCTCCGCGCGTCAGCCTGGAGCGGCGAGTTGCTTGTCCTGTATCAGGTTGGCTCGACGGGCTACCCAACCAGCCTTAATGCCTGAGAACTCCTTTTCTTGCTCGTCGGATGCCATGAAGAGTGTGGTGCAAGGAGGAGATGGAGAGCGGAGGTGTGGTGCCGTTCTTGCTAGCCACGTTTAAATAGCGGGCTGATGCGAGGCGCCAACTGTAGTCGGTTTAATGCCTGCCGGCTCGCGGACGGACGTGTGGCCGGAGTAGTTTCTCGGCACATGCGCGAGTTTAATGGATGTAGGTTGTCAGACGGATGCCCTGTCAGTGCAGAGAGAAGACGTGTGTAGTAGGCGTACAGTGAGCGGCACTCTCCGCCGGCGTGCCGCTTCAGTGTCGGCTCCAGTGAGAGGTCGCATCCGCTCTGGTCCGGCATGAATGCGGCGTTGATGCTCTGGAGCCGGGCAGCTGGATTCGGGTAGGAAAGCGCGCGGGCAAGGGAGAGAGTTGCTCGTTTGTGCGCTGGCATAGAGGCCGCACCTTGCCCATGGTGGTGCCGGCCTGGAGCCGCGAGAGAGGTTGAGCGACGAGTTGCCCGGAGTGCACCAGCCTGTATCCGGTGGGCTCAACAGGCCATCTAGCCAGCTTTGATGCCGAACTCCTTTTTCTGCTCGCCAGATGACTTGGAGAGTGTGGTGCAAGGAGGAGATGGAGAGCAGATGTGTGGTCTGGTTCTTGCCAGGCATCTAGCCACGTTTAAATAGCAAGTAGACACGAGGCGTAACTAGGATAAGAGGTATGCAAACTTCCATCATTCAGCGATTCTTGAAATCAACCCACTCCACCATTCAACTTCCATTTGCAATTTTTCATACAGATAAGAGGTATGCAAACAACTTCAGCAGAAATAGAGCAGTAACTAGGATACATGCTCAACCAACCTAGAGACAGTTCACAAAATGAAAACGCACTAACGACTTAACTGTATATTTTGAGAAAACTTAGAAGAAATAATAATTATATTATTATTTCCCCTATGATCATGCTAGTGATGCATGCATGACACATACTCACCAGAGCTAAGATAAACACGACATTCCACGGAAGCATACACCCTAACCATGTTGCATATTTTTGTGTATCCATCGCGACTTGATGATACCTCATGTGACAACCTCAGAATCACTCTTTTAATCATTGGTGCAGACTTTATTACCAATTTCAAGAAATCAAACTCGTGATCCTCTCCAATGAAGCCATAGATTTCCATTTCTTCGAGAGCAGTCAAGGCAATAGTTTGGGTTTTCCAGTTCACGGGATCACAAGGACAATTTGTTGGGCATCCTTCTTTTTCCTACAGCCAGAAAATAGTAATAACTACACAACTGGTTATTTAGAATAAATACAATAAAAAAATGAAATTACCTTTGATCTCCATAGGCCGACCTTAAGGCTCCGCATAGCACTACGAATCTGGTTGATTCCAATGATATGAAACACGAATGCTCCAAAAACATGCCCAATTGTTTCTAGATGTAGCTCCAAAACAGAGAATGCAGAAACCATATGCTTCCCGATCTCCCGTGTACCCTTTTCCGCTTGATCAGGAGAAATTAGCGAGTTCTGAGAAATAATTTGGCATGAATACGTATCATTTACAAAATTTAGTTAGTCAGCAACTCAAGTAAAACTGAGATTTGAGAATTAGAGGAAACACACATTGCAGGTAGAGGCATGAATGTGTAACGAAGTGGGTTGTCCCTGTTTCTCAGCCGTCTCTAGCAGCAACCTATCAAGGCACCAAGGAGAAAAAGCAATTTTCCCAGGTACCCACGCAAACAAGCACTGCCACGAGATCTTCTCCACCAATGGTGCCAAGATGGAGATGTTGAGCTCGACGTAAGTGTGCATAGACATCGCCAATTGCTTAAGCAAGGGAGCCACGATGTCAACACTGCGTATCCATACATTCTCCGCGACAAGCTCCTCTAGCCACGCCGAGTGGACCCTCATGTTCCTGCCGTCATACCCAAATTGCGTCCGCCTGAGTCTGAGCACACGCAGACGCGGGCAGCGCGAGAGCAAGTCGTCGATGTGGTCGATCATGCACTCCAAGAGAGAAAAAGTTTCAAGCGTGCGGAACTCGACATCAGACGGCACACGGAGGAATAAGTTGGGTGAGTCGAACACAATCGAGGTGGCATGATGGAAGCATGGCAATTCGACCCAGCTGGAATTAGGTATGATTAGGGATGTAAATGGTACAGATAATTTCCGTTCCGAATCAGCTTCCGCATCCGTTTTTAAGGATATGGTATGCACTTACACAAATCCGGCAGATATGGATGCGGATACGGATATTGGTCAACCCGATATCCGGCGGATACGGTAGAGGATATGATATTGGTAATATCCGGCGGATATGGATTATCCGGTATTTTTTGCGGATTATCCGTGGTTGTCAAATAGGATTATCCGATAAATTTAGCCCAATTAAGAAGCCTAAATGCCCACGCGGACCACTAATAAAAAACATCATATATAAATAGAATTTAACCTAAGCCTAGTACGAGACCAGAATCACAATTCACACTCAGCCGTCGACCTTGCTCATCTTAGCGTTGTCTTTTCTTGCGCCGCCAGCGGCGGCCGCATCTCTCCAGCAAGTCGGCTGTCCGGCACAATGAGCAAAGATGCCGGCGTCGATCCAAGCAACGGAGGTGAGCAAGCACTCTAACCTTTCATGTTTTTTAGATGCAATGAATCATGAAAGTTTAGGGCGTCGAAGGACGAAGGTAGGTATGTTGTATCCATGAATGCATCCACGGCTCCACGCCATGCTGGTGCAGCTTCTCTTCTCTGCATGCACAGCAGGTCATGGTGGTAGTCTGGTAGATCACCGTGAGCGAAATTGGTGCTGGCCGTCGCCATGATATACACTACACGTCTACACCCATACATGACGAGGGGTAATCCACATATACGCCTATGGCATTGAGACAATGCTCTGCGTAGTGCGTACATATATGTCGACGGCGTCGAGATAACGCTCTGCGTACATATATATATGCCGGCGCCGGCGCCGGCGCATCCGACGGAGGTCTGCGACTGCAAACATATACGCCGGCGGTGCGTTCTGAACGGTGGTCTACGTACATACACACTTAGGAATACTGAGTATGAACAAGTATGAACATTGGTAGTGGTTCCTTCTTCCTTGCATGCAGTCACGTACAAGTATGAATATCAAGTTAATTTGTAGTCGAGTAGAGTAGGCTTCATCTTAGTTTTTTTGACCGGAACGGCAGGAGCTCTGCCTTTTCATTATATTAGAGGGAAAGACTGTACAAGACTGCCGGAAGCAGCAGCCGGAAAGGATTACAGCAAGGAAGAAAAAGGGAAAAAATGCTGAAGCCAAAGGCATCCAGCCATGCCACCCTCAGGCTACTACTCCCCTGCCTCCTTAAGGAGGCCGATCGCATCTCTTGCAAGAAGCAGCACAGTAGAAGTAGAGCAGGACGAGGCCTTGAAAACTCTGTTGTTTCTCTCAATCCAAATGTGCCAAGCAATATACACTGCCGCTGTGCAATCATCGGTAGCATTGCCTTTCTTCTTCAGGCTTCTCACTTTACTCCACCAGTCTAGGATGGATGTCGCACCCAAGGCTGCCTGAGCAGCCGCAGGGTAGGAGCCATTAACTTTGAGCCAAACCTCTTTCGCGAAAGGGCAATCAAGGATCAGGTGCTTGGCAGATTCTAAGGTTTGGTCACAATACGAGCAAGCATCATTGTGACCCCAATTACGTGCCCGAAGTCTGTCCGCCGTCCATAATCTGTTCTGGAGCAGAGTCCAGGTAAAAAACTTGATCTTCCCCTCCGCTTTGATATTCCAAACTCGCTGAAGATGAGGCTGTGGAATGCGAGTTAGGAACTGAAAGTGATAGGCCGACTTTGCAGAGTATACTCCATTTGCCGTTAGGTTCCAGCGAATTGAGTCAGGCCAAGGTTGCAACGCGGTTCCTTGCAAAGTCGACCAAAGGTTAATGAAGGAGTCCATTAGCATGGGAGTGTTTATATTCCTCAACCCTCTCATCCAAGCGCCATTGGACAAAGCTTCACAAACAGACAGCTTCTTAGATCTGGCCAGCTTGAACAAATCAGGAGCAATCTCCTTGGGGGCCTGTCCCTTCAACCATCTTTGGTTCCAAAAACTTGTGTTTCGACCATCACCCATAGAGATGGTAGTACATGCCGCAAAAAGATTCAGGTCAGCCTGCTCGCAAGGCACCGGAGTCCCCTTCCAGGGTCTATCCACATCATCCCATTCATACCACGGCCAGCGAAGACGAACAACCCTTCCGAAGGCATGAATATCTTTGATGCCTAGGCCACCCACATTCTTGGGCGCGCATATCCTTCTCCAATTAACAAGACATTTTCCACCATGTGCCTCCTCATCAGCATTCCAAAGGAAATTGCGCCTTAACTTGTCAAATTTCTTAGTGAACCAACCACTTGGAGCAAAAACAGTGAGGAAAAAGGTGATGGTTGCCGTGAGGACAGAGTTGATCAAGTCAAGGCGGCCGGTCCGGTTCAGAAGCTTCCCCTTCCAGATGCTTAACCTTCCAGCCCCCTTTTCAAGGAAAGGCTGCAAATCAATCCTTCTCAGCTTCTTGAACGAGAGGGGGAGCCCAAGATATTTGCAAGGGAACGATCCAACAGCGCCACCGAACAGAGCAAGACCATTCTGCATAGAATCCTGCTGGCAACGAATGGGATAGACGACGCATTTTGCCGGGTTAATTTTTAGGCCCGAGATAGAGCCGAACACCTCCTGAATCTTGAGGATAGCATCAAGCTGGGAGCGATCCGGAGAAGCGAAGATGGCAGCGTCGTCAGCATATAAGCTTGTTCTCATCCTTACGGCATTTCTAGGAATGGGCTCTAGAATGCCACGACTTGTGGCGCACTTGAACATCCTCAGTAGGGGGTCCATGGCAAGAATGAAGAGCATTGGAGATAGCGGATCTCCTTGTCGCAGTCCATTTTTATGAGCGAAAGGAGGGCCAGGGCATCCGTTAAGAAGAACTCGAGAAGATGACGAGGCCAGCAACAAACTGATAATATTTCGCCATCTCTGCCCAAAACCGTAAGCCTGCATTACATCCAGCAGGTAGGGCCAACCAACAGAGTCGAAAGCCTTGGCAAAGTCAAGTTTCAGGAAAACCAGAGGGATATTCCTCTTGTGTGCATCTCTGATAGTGTTCTGGACATAAAGAAAATTGTCTTATATAGATCTTCCGCGAATGAAGGCACTTTGGGTGCAAGAAATCAGCTGCTGCAATTCAGGGCCCAATCTATTGGCCAACAACTTGCAGAAGATTTTGGCAAAGCTGTGCAACAAGTTCACTGGTCTGAATTCATTGGCCGAGACCGCAGCCTCAGTCTTGGGTAGCAGGACAATATGCGCAGAGTTAAGGAGATTCCAGTTATCTCCTCGAAGGCAAAAGATCTGATGTACTGCAGCCACCAAATCATCTTTGATTAATGTCCAGAATCTCTTAAAGAACTTCCCAATAAAACCATCCGGCCCTAGAGCTTTTTCATCATGCAAGTCAAAGACAGCCGCTTTAATTTCCTCCTCCGTGAAAGGCATTTCTAAGTGCTGCAAGTTAGCCGATGGATGCTGCAGTAAATCCCAGTTGAAGACCCTCCTCGCAGCAGAAGAGGTCCCCAATAAAGATTTGAAATGATTCAGAAGGAGCTCTTCTTTGAGATTGTGCTCGTTAACATCGCCGTTCAACCCTCTAAGCACAGGAATATGGTTCTTCCTCCGTCGCCCGTTAGCTCGCAGGTGAAACAATCTAGAGCTAGCATCGCTTGCTTTGATCTTGGAAATTCTAGAGCGTTGGCGCCAAAGGATTTTTTCAACCGCCGCAATACCCAGCAGCCGCGCCTTAAGCGTTCTTCGGAGAGCCCATTCCGCCTCTGAGAGCTCCCGATCCTCCATAGCCAAATCCAAGTTAAAAATAACCTCATCGGCCACATTGAACGCCAGATTGGAAGAAGCCTTGATCTTCTTATCCCAGGCCTTCAGGGCCAAAGCAGTGCGAGATAGTTTAGCATGAAGTCTCCGCAAAGGCTCTTTGGATCTCAGCGGCTTGTTCCAACTTTTGGAGACCACATCATCTAAACCATGCAGCCTCAGCCAGTAAGCCTCGAATCTGAATCCTTTGTAAATCTTGACATCCATCTTCTTGAGCAGGAGAGGAGAGTGATCAGACACAGCAGATGAGGCCGGAGAAAGCTGATATTGGGGGTATCTTAATTCCCAGTCATTGGACATGAGAACACGATCAATCTTTGTCATGGTGGTGCCTGCTCTTTCATTGGACCAAGTGTACTTCTTTCCAAAGAGAGGCAAATCCCTCAGCTCCAGCAAGTCAATAGTGTTCCTGAATTGTCCCATAAGCCTGAGATTAACATTTGAGTTGTTCTTATCCTCGGCTTTGCTAATGAGGTTGAAATCGCCCAGCACCAGCCATTCCTTCTTAACCAACGGCTGCAGCGCAGCAAGTTCAGCTAAGAAACGGGTCTTATCCGAGACAAGCTGCGGTCCGTACACGCAGGTGATATCCCAAGAGGAATTGTTGGAGTTATCCAAGATAGTAGCCGACAGAGAGAACTCATCTGGTACTGCCACCAAAGGGGTAATGGCGAAGTCCTCCGAGCACGCAATTAGGATGCCACCTCTAGAGCCCGAGGCAGACTTGAACACAAAATTATTAGAGAATTTTGCACCAGCAGATTCAGCAACAAAGGCCCTATCAATCTGTTCCATCTTTGTCTCTTGCAAACAGATAATATTGCAATTCAGACCAGCAATCAACTTAGCAACAGCACTCCGTTTAGCACGATTATGAAGCCCTCGCACATTCCAGTTGAAGATGTTTAAATCCATACAAACAAAAGCAAACTCAGAGGGCACCCGACCGCTTCGGCAGCACATAAACAAACAGGCATGGGCATCCGGCCCAAAAGCCATAGCAACTGGAGCAGCAGCCGCACCGATACAACACTGAAACCAGACCAGAGCAACCACAGAACAAGGGGCCTGCTCGGCGATGGCCTCGCAACAGACCAAAGTAAACCAGGACCATACATGACACTGACGAAACTGAAGAAACCCAAAGAGCAGAACTGAGAACAGCCGCCACACTGCTCCAGCCGAGAGCAGACTGTAGAACTACTAAACATGGGAACTAAGTACACACACACATGGAACCAGTCCAGCGCAACACTCAGTTCGCCACCACCATCCCCTCCGCGCCCAGCCCAACAGAAGAGGCCGGCAACTTGGTCTTGCCCACCGTCGTAGCCTTCACCAGGTCAATCACAGCTTCAATGAAGTGCCGAGGAAGCTCATCTTTGTAAAGATCTTTGTACCTCCTGATCTCATCAGGGGTGGGAGGTCCATCTCCGGTGATGATCCCCTCCTTCTTCATCAAAACAAGGCGGGCCTTGTCCATGGCACTAAGGCCGCTGGAAGGCTTGGCCGCCAGCCGCCCGCTGCTCCTTGGGAGGCCGGCAACGGGCGCTAGGGGCAGCGGCCTAGCGGCCGGTGGAGGGGGCGGTGGTGGAGGCGAGGGGGGAGACGACCCGGCGCCGCTTAGCAGAGGTGGACAGGCAACGGCGGCTGGCGTGGAGATGGAGTCGAGGAAGGCAGAGATCTGATCCAACATCCCAGTTGGCTCAGAGTGCTCAGCCACCAGTGCAGGATCATGGGCGGTGATGCAGTCCAGTAAAGCTGGGCCTCCTCTCTTCATCTTAGTAAACTACAAAACATTATGAATCTATGATGTTTACTGTCTTACTTGCTACAGTGTCTAAGATATGGTAAAAGCATTATCCGATCCGATCCGATCCGTTTACATCCCTAGGTATGATGAGACCAGGGAGGGTGAGGACGAACTTCTGCGGCGCAAGCCGCGTGGCGGCGCACAGCAGCGACGTGCGCCCTGACGCCGGAAGCCTCGCGGCTGCAGGTACCATTGGAGAAGTGGATCTCAAGGACGGAAACCGCAGGAGATAAGCCATCAAGCACAGCTTCGAGCTTCTCAAACACAACATCGCGCAAGACGATCTGGTGGAGGCAGGCCCAGAGGCCGCGCCACCGGCGGGAGAGCACGCTAGCTCGTGCGGCAGTTGCGGCGCAGCGGAGGCAGACGAGGACGAGGAGGAGCAGGTCGTCTGGAAGGTCGCTGATGTGGTCCGCTCTGCCTCCTGAGATACCTAAACCTAACTGCTGGGAGGAGGAAAGCCGGCGACGACATTCCGATCTTAACTCCATCGACGCTTGCAGAGCCTTGCCAAAGAATCGATGCGGTAGCGGATGAACTCGTTGCACGGGAGATCGATCGAGAAATCGTTGGATACGTAGATGCCCTAGCTAGGCTAGGCTACGGCACCTACGGCGGCAGCCTTTCCGTCGACCCGCTAGCTAGGGATTAATTTCTGTCGCGTGTCTCCCTGCTTTTGTTTGTTTTTTGGTAGTCAGACACGCATCAATCTGTACTAGGTCAATCCTTGATCGGAAAAGCCAAGTATGTACCATGAGTATTTATGTACGGTTTTACTAAAGCAAATTTAGATGTGTCCTAAGTATTCCACATCCAAGTTCAATATCATTGATATTACGTAAAGATTCGTGCAGTTATTTTCTTTTTCTTTTTCTTCTTATGTTTGATGGAGTCATTTAGATGCGCAATAATTAAAACACATCTAGATGTGTCCTAGACAAACTCATTTATGTAATTAGTCTATATTATAATGTTTACTGGAAGTCGAATGGTATTGTTCTCCAAACAGGCTCTCACCTTGCTTTATAGATAGGGGACCCCGTTCCACCGCTCTATAGTTAGGGTTTGGATCTGTAGTTTGTGGTGCGCTGTTGGGTGGCAGTGGCGTTTGGACGAATAAATCTGCCTCAACTCCACTCCCACACCGGCGATGCCCTTCATGGCGGCGTCTCGGAGTTGATGTCATCGTGTGTTTGCCGATCCGTTAGATCGGCAACGTTAGGGTTCATGGATGGTGTCGGCGCGGCGGCGACGGCGACTCCATCGGGTGTGTCTCTCCTTTTGCTCTGTCCCCATTGCAGTGGAGTTGTCTCCGACATCATGGTGGAGCATGGAGGCTTTGTCGTCTAGGAGTACGCGCAGACAGTTGTCTACGCAAGTGACAGATATAAGATCGTGCATATTGTGATGGGTTTGTGGTTGGAGGCTGACAGTTCTTGTTTCCTCCTCCGACGTCGTAGTCATGGGGTGTCAGTTCTAGAGTTTGATGGCGTGTCCAGGGACACGTTGCCCAGATTCTTTCGACGACAATGGTCTTGCTTCAGGCAAACTACTTTGGATGTCCGTAAACTGCTGATCAGCGATGGAGCCGTGTTGAGCTTGACTGAAGAGGTGGTCTGTCTACTTTTCCTTAGTGGAGAGTGACATACGGTGGTTCTTTGCATATGATTATCCTATCTTTTGAGTCTTATAATGTCGATGTTTACATAGCTTGTAACTGAACCTTTTATTTTATTGATGAGACACGTATTACCATGCCAAAAAACGAAGATAAAACATAAACCACAATACACGATCAAACACAAAGAAGTGAGTAGGCCGAGTAGGCCGAGTAGGCTCTCTTACAAAGTAGGTCCTAGGATAACAGGTCAACACAGACGCACACGACTACATTGCTGAAGTATAACACAGCAGGCTCGAAAACTATGCCACGACATGCCCTAGGACATGTAAGCTCCACGGCAACGCCCTCAGGAGGGGGAACGGCACAAAGCGTCGCCGCTGGTGAGGTCGAGACAGACATAGATCTTCACTCGGAACCTTGACACGGAGATGAGAACCACAATGATGTCCGCAAGAGAAAAGAGGCACCCAGCGTGTCGCCACCGTCGACGCTAAGGCGCAGAGCTTTCATTCGACAGCTCACATGTGGCACCACGAGGTACCAGGACAACCGCGATGAGCAGAAGCCTCCTGGTCTGGATCTGAGTGTCGTCACTGCGAATGACACAGAGCGAGCCCGAACCAACCGCCGTTACCCCCTCACCGCCCAGACGATCAAGAGGCATACCACTGCCACCGCCATAGCAACCGCCGGAGAGCCAACCATGCGGACCACCATCCTTGGGCCGCCGCCCTGGCATCCATGTCTCGAGACACCACCAACCATCTGCATCGTAGCGTACTAACCGCGGTAGGAAGAATGGAAGGCACCTCCTTCCATTCAAAGTCCGACATCAGGGGATCTGTGTCCCAAACAGTGTTCAAGGAACTCTCACCATGACTAGCTAAAACTGTAGGGTAACGCAGCAGAAAACAAAAAATTTCCGACCTACGCACCAGCCCAGGACCACTATGGAGACTGCATACAAGGTTTGATCATTTTCGTTACCGACTCGTAGCGCAGCGGAAGTAGAGTCGATGACGATCGGCGATGCAGATCCCCGCAGCTAGGATTTACAACCTCCCAACCGCGAGGATGTATACCCTCGTCTTCCCTTCGGACAGCCCTCCGGGAGGTGGTCGAACAGTCCCCCGGACGATGTCGCGGACAGCCCTTCGGGAGGACCTTCGAAACTCGAACGGTCACTCGGACAGCCCTTCGGGAGGACTCACAGAACTCGGACCGTCACTTGGACAGCCCTTCGGGAGGCACTCTCGAACAGCCCCTCGGGCACTAAGATCGAAACTACGACCTCTCTACAGAGTTGCACACATACGGTGTCATCTATCCGGCAGGGCTTCGCCGTCCAGAACTAGTTCCCACCGGAACCCAGACAGCCTTTCGGCTCTATGAAACTATTTCGCGGGGAGGGAGAGAGAAGCCAGATCATTGCAATGGCACATGTATGTGAGAAGGAGTGAGTCTTTAGGCAGCCCCCTCCACCCCTATTTTTAGGCCAAGCCCAAGGGTGGCTTCTCCAAGAAGCCAAGGGGAAAAATATCAAAGGACCCTCAAGGTGGCTTCTCCAAGAAGCCACCCAAAAAGCACTTTCACTATTCACGATGACATTTTTCAGCGTCCGTTCGAACTGAAAATATTTATGTGGGCTTAGAACATTTCCAGTACCCACTAAAATAATTTTCAACGCGTTCTGGAACAATTCCAGATTAGTGATTTTCATCTGCGAAAAGCATCTGAAGTGGTTCCGGCAGCTCCGGAACATTTCCGTTTTTTCTTCCAGAAAATTCCCAAAAGTTTCCAGAATGATTCTGGCACCCTCCAAGAATTATCGGGCATGTGCCGAAACCAATTTGACTTTATGGTATCCTCTGAAACAACTTTTCAGTTTCACCGGAACTCATCCGGTGACCTCTCTCTGCGGAACTTTTCCGCTGTCCGAAACTTTTTCGGTGTCCGAAACTTTTTCGATGATTTTCTCTCAGACTCCCTGTCTAGTATTCAGCAGATAGATGACCCTTAAGTGTGTGACCCTATAGGTTCGGTGAAGTATAGACATGACACGGAACCCCTTCCGATCAATGATCAACATCGGAGCCGTGGACACCCATATTGACCCCTATACCCACACGAATGAATATTCGAGTGAACCTCCAGTTGTCGTGTGCTATTCTTGTTGCTTCGCGATATGTTACAAATACCCGAGGTGAGACATGTTGGCATTCCCGTGGATCAACAACTTGTCCACTATGCTAGTTACCTCGTTACCGGTATTGTTCTCTTTTCTCGTTACCGTGTTCTGGCATCCCCGTGATCAAATCACAAAGTGTCTGGCCAGACGATGATGGATACCGTAACACCGAGAGGGCCCACAGATATCTCTCCATCGTCGAAGGAGAAAATCCCAATCTTGAGCTATCAAGTTACTTGACATACTTTCCCATGAACCCGTAAGCCGCCGTAATAGCCATCCATTTACGGATGACGTTTAACAAACCCCAAAGTTCATGAATCAAGCATGAAGAAACTCGATACTCTCATGGTCTAAGGAATTATGCAAACGTTAACCATCTCTGTGTTATTAACCATAAACTTATGATGAAAGAATCTCATAGCATAACATCAATTTGGGTCGATTCAACACAAATGTTCTGCTAACATTGTGCCCTCAAAATTGCCGGCATAGTCATGCCCATGATCAGGAAAACAGGATCATCATGCAATACTTGAGCCAGTCATAGAGGCTTGACTAGGAATACATTTTACCGTTTATTATTCCACACGTGCATATGAGTCTTCCTCCAAGCCTCGTTTTATTTGTAGACTCGAGAACCATAGCAGTTATAGCATGGAACATAAACCTAATTATGAACAGGGAGATAATTAATAACATTTATTATTGCCTCTAGGGCATATCTCCTACAGACTCCCACTTGCACTAGAGTCAATATCTAGTCAATGCTATGCACTTGACACCTATGACACATTGGTGTAAATATGCTTCGCTTGTGGTATAGCCTGATGTCCAACGGATCTGACGACTTCAGCTCCGTGTGTATCTTTGCATATCCTCGCGTCTTCACGCTTTCACAAAATTCATATTTTGTGTGGACTTGGTTTTGTATGTATGTGAATCACAGGTCGAACCTGGATTCCTCAGACTGAGTTATGGAGCAGCTACCTGCAGTAGTGTCCCATTGACAAAAGCCATCTTGGAACCATACTAAGTTCGTGAATGAACTATATGATTCAACATCTTCTTTGTCGCTTCTAAAGCGTCAACATACTTACCCTTTGTTATAGAATTTGCCACAGTAACTAGTTTGAACAATTCCAACTAACTGTGCCACCATATCGTGTATAACACAAAAACCCTCAAATTAAATCGAAGATCGCATGGAGAAAAGATGAAGACTGTATCGATGTAACCTTTTACAACGAACTCTTCATGATCTCCGTTTGCGAGAAAACTTGTCATTAGTACCACTGTTGCACTCAATGACCCTTTTTCACTGTTGTCCTATGATCAGTACTTTTGATCACTTTGGTATCTATACTCGCAACACCTTGGGAGTATCGGACATATCTGGTTGTTTTACATACCATGAAATACATGATTAATCCAAACACAAGAGTGTGTGGAATCTCCATCATGTATTTTGCTCATCAGTGTTTTGGGACACCGAGTCTTGCAAAAACTCTTTCCATGTGACTTCGGCAAGAATCACTCCTTGGCCTTTTAATGCTAAAAGATTTTAGCATCTTGTCAATATGTATTCATTGCTTAGCCCCATTAGGTAAATCTACCTCCATAGATTATCATGCCTAATATCAAGGCTATTTAGCCCAAGCACTTTATCGAAAAAACTTTTTTCAAATGAAGTCCTAATTCGTGTCAAGAAATTTATTTCCAATTACCAATGTGTCAAGCACACAAGGTTTTTAGAAATATTATTATGCTCCCACTTACTTTCTTGAATTACAAGCATCTTCGTTACCCATTGATGAAGTCAAAACCCTTTTTGACCATTTCATCAAAACACGAAGATTCCAACACCATTTTGCTCTCTTCTGTCCATCGCAGGAACTCTGAAGTTTGCATACCTACTAGCATCCTCTGGATCGACAAATTACTTTGGACTGTATCACATACAAGTCCTAGGTTTTATTTCCATCAGATGGAAATCCTTTTGTCATCCATGTTTCATATCTCATGATTGAAATATGTATTAATTGCTAGTTCAACCTGAACCGACTTTAAGCATCGCTACGGTGAGACAATCTCATCGTAGTCAACTCCTTGAACTTGTTACTGCAACAAGTCGAGATTTATGGATAAACATTTTTATCCGTATCAGTTTTAAGTTCCATAAATATTTGTTAGACTCTAAGTCTTCCGAAAGGTGTATCAAGGTTTTAATCTTGAATCACTTATATGGAAATTAACTCGGGTTGTATTTGCATTTAGCCAATTCCGGAGTCAGGGCCCATCAACGCTTCCTTGTGTATCGTAGGTATAATGTTGTCTAACAACAATATCTCGTTTGCGCACCTGAGAGGTTTGCACGAGCCTTGCCTACGTGGTTCAGCTGCAAGTTTGACCGAAGTCCATACATTTTATTATAGAGACTTCCGTATCAGTCGCAGTAGGAAACTCCGGAATCACTTCCAAGGTTCCTTTTCTTTGATCTGATGACGAAGATACTGTTTATCTCGTCGAGTTGCATTATTCTCCCACTCACCTTTTTGAAAGAACCATTTTCTTCAAAAAGCATATCGTTCTTTGTGGCAAACCTATTTGCCTCGGCATAGTGAGGGAGGAATACCCAACATTTTGGGATAACCTACAAAGTTGCACTTGTCTGATTTGGAATAGGTTTGTAACCTTTTACACAAGCCCCATATTCCAAATGTTTAAGAAAAGATATAACAAGGTTGGGCGTACCATACCATGGCGTCATTTCAACAGACCTGATGGAGCTCTTTTCAGTGTAAAAGCCACAGTCTCTAACGCATCACTTTTTAAAAGGGATAATGGCAAATTTATTTATGTCATCTTTGATCGTACCATGTCATAAATGGTTCGATTACATCTTCACGGACTTTCCACTTGCAGTGGTGTTCCGAGAGGTGCAAGTTATGAAACCCCTTTCACAACTCATCAGACATTCGCTAAACTTGTAACTCAAATATTCTTTTCTGCAATCGAATTGTAGAAACATAATTTTCTTGTTACAATAACTTCTACTTCATTTTTGAAAACCTTTCGAATGATTTCAAAAGATCCAGACTTACGTCTCATCAAGTAAATATCCATATATCTACTTGAGTCATTTCTGAAGATAGATGAATCCACTGTTTGCAACAACATTTATCGGACTACATACATCAAAATGTATGATTACCAATAAGTTCTTTGCTCGTTCCTTATGGCCTGTGAACGGTATTTTAGTCACTTCACTTTTCGGAGGAAAGTTGCAAGTGTCAGATGATCCAAAATCAAACGACTTCAAAATCCATCATAATGGAATTTTCCATGCGGGTTTCTCCAATGTGACCAAATGGAGTGCCACACATGTGTGGTATTCTTTTAGTCATGCGACATTTAGCGTCAGTGTTATAGATGTATCATATTACCATCAATATTCATAACATACATCCCATCGATGATGGAAGCATGGCCCTTATGTTATTCACAATTCTGAACAACAATTGTTCTTTTCTGAACAACCCTCTTGCATCAAACATTGTGCAATGGCTAGAGTGTATGAAACTCTAAAATGAATTATGAAAGTAAACACAGAGGTAATATTTTATTATCAACATTCATAACATACATCTCATTCATAATGAAAGTATGGCCCTTATGTTATTCATAACACCGAACATCAGAAGTTCTCTTATGAACAACCTTCTTGCAAGATACCTTATGCAATGGGCTAGAGTGTGTAAAACTCTAAATGAATTATGAAAATAAATACAGACGGTAATACAACGATGGAAGGTATAGTAACATTTACTATGTTCCCTGTGTATACCTAAACCTCATTCCTGGCTAGTCTTTTAGGCCATAGTAGTTCTTACATCGAGTTGCAACAGAATGCAATCGAGTGGGTATCTTTGTGATTAACTCACAATAACCAAGAATCAGCGATTAACAATTTAATCATGATTCCCAAGAACTATATCTTTGACCAGCCTTCTATACATCAAAAAACTTGTATGACATTCATACATGAGCTGGATATTCCAGTCTTCTTTCTTTTGCCTTTATACTTCTAACAGTTTAACTTTCAGTATTTCTCCTACTCTCAGAAGAAGCACTCAACTTAAGAGTGGCGTTAGCCCCGGACTTCCTAGGTGTGTTATCACACTAACACCCTTCGGACACTTCCTTTCTCTTTAAGTTGTTGTTTTATTCACCTTTCATCATATGACAGGCGTTCTTCTGGATCCCTCTTTTATCAGTCTAATGCATAGTAAACTCCTTTACTAATTGTTTGCAAACAAACATTGCTTTGGATATCTCATATCTTTTAGCCTTTGTCTGTCTCTGAAAATGATTTTCAGATTCCATGAATATCACATAACTATCCAAACTTTCGAAGTTCGGGTCTCATGGAAGCAAATGTATTGCACTTGACTGAAACAGAATTCTAGCTTTTGGATCGAAGGACGAGAGTCACATGATCCATAGCATAAGAGAGAGAATACTGAAAGTATGCGATAGGACAAAGTCCTTCTTGGCACTCTTGAGGACAATCCTCACATTACGTTACCAACCGTAAAGTATTAACCAGATATTTAACAGCTATTCAATTTTAACAGGGAAGGTGGAAACGCGAGCCATTATTCTACAACTATTAAGCAAATCACACTTAGACAATGTTCAAAATTAATTGCACTGAGAATTAAAAGAATTAATTCTACAGCGCGCTCCCACTCAAATCAATATCTCTCATAATTGATTGCGAGTGATTCAAGACCCGCATTTCCATTCAACGCCATTGAACGAGATGAACACTGATGGCGTGAACTTCAATCGGTAGGCAAACTTGCCGATCACATCTCTATGTGACTCTTGTTCATCTTTCGATGGGCGTGTTCCGAGCTCAGGGAGATCCTTCCAGAACGTCAAGACAATCAAGTGATCTCGCTGCAAGGTCTCAACTCACCCGCCTCACACATCCCTAATCGTTCGCACCCAGGGAGATCCTGCGATGCCCCGAAAAGTTAGGTGCCGTGACGGTGCTACACTTGGGAGAACACTAACTACTTGATATTTTTGTGAGAGATCACCCTAATAAAAGCGACTACCGCGCAATCAAGAAGGGTGCATCATAAGGGATAAACATCTCAGGCAATTCATAATAGCATGATATGGTATAGCCCTTTCTGACGGAGAAGTCTTGTATTTCTTCGTCTTTGGCATTCTCGTCGGTGTTCACCTTCGCGAAGATTGCCACCACCTTGTCGATGCACCAGATAATATTGCTATCTCTATAGCTAATAAAATAATGCATTACTTAAGGTTGACACACAGGTCAATAAAGTGACAATCATATGGCTCCAGCCATCATGCCGAATCATGACACGTAGGTCATGTTAATCAATTTACATTATATAGTCATCTCATACATAATCAAATTATTATGAGCACTGCTATACCACATCACATGCACATGCAAACCCTCCTGCAAAACCAAGTTAGACGCCTCTAATCGGTTCAGCAAAAACTTGTTTTACGT
Organism: Thinopyrum elongatum; assembly: GCA_011799875.1. Classification (NCBI taxonomy): domain Eukaryota; kingdom Viridiplantae; phylum Streptophyta; class Magnoliopsida; order Poales; family Poaceae; genus Thinopyrum; species Thinopyrum elongatum. The sequence goes on from CM022303.1 coordinate 677,170,366, forward strand.
GGCTTCTAAGGTTTCGAAACAAACCGAAGCTACCAACGTCCATCATCAAGTATGATAATCCAAGTCGCTAGATTAACATCGCGGGGTGTATGAGACATGAGATAATAAAATCTCGAGCCCCATACTGAACTTCGTCATACGCATGACCCCCGTGCAGATCATATCTACATTGCCCTTTCGTCTGCGAAATTTCATCTTTCTTTTTAACTACGATGGAATTCAATGAACTGTTAGCACTTCGTTGATCAATCAGGATCGCGGATTGCCAGAACATTGAAGCTCCACCATGCTGTTATCAAGATCAGAAATATGCAAATTCCAGGGAAGCAACAAGAATATCGGGTAACAGATTTCATCTGCTACCCGCACAAATAATTTTCAGTAATAGAACTCATCTACTACCTAATTATATTGTGCAACACCCATACATCTCCATGTATTCTAGATCGCAACCTGCATCTACGCATAGCACGGCTCATGATGCCACTGTAGGGTAACGTAGCAGAAAACAAAAAATTTCCGACCTACGCACCAGCCCAGGACCACTATGGAGACTGCATACAAGGTTTGATCATTTTCGTTACCGACTCGTAGCGCAGCGGAAGTAGAGTCGATGATGATCGGCGATGCAGATCCCCGCAGCTAGGATTTACAACCTCCCAACCGCGAGGATGTATACCCTCGTCTTCCCTTAGGACAGCCCTCCGGGAGGTGGTCGAACAGTCCCCCGGACGATGTCGCGGACAGCCCTTCGGGAGGACCTTCGAAACTCGAACTGTCACTCGGACAGCCCTTCGGGAGGACTCACAGAACTCGGACCGTCACTTCGACAGCCCTTCGGGAGGCACTCTCGAACAGCCCCTCGGGCACTAAGATCGAAACTACGACCTCTCTACAGAGTTGCACACATACGGTGTCATCTATCCGGCAGGGCTTCGCCGTCCAGAACTAGTTCCCACCGGAACCCAGACAGCCTTTCGGCTCTATGAAACTATTTCGCGGGGAGGGAGAGAGAAGCCAGATCATTGCAATGGCACATGTATGTGAGAAGGAGTGAGTCTTTAGGCAGCCCCCTCCACCCCTATTTATAGGCCAAGCCCAAGGGTGGCTTCTCCAAGAAGCCAAGGGGAAAAATACCAAAGGACCCTCAAGGTGGCTTCTCCAAGAAGCCACCCAAAAAGCACTTTCACTATTCACGACGACATTTTTCAGCGTCCGTTCGAACTGAAAATATTTATGTGGGCTTAGAACATTTCCAGTACCCACTAAAATAATTTTCAACGCGTTCTGAAACAATTCCAGATTAGTGATTTTCATCTGCGAAAAGCATCTGAAGTGGTTCCGGCAGCTCCGGAACATTTCCGTTTTTTCTTCCAGAAAATTCCCAAAAGTTTCCAAAATGATTCTGGCACCCTCCAAGAATTATCGAGCATGTGCCGAAACCAATTTGACTTTATGGTATCCTCTGAAACAACTTTTCAGTTTCACCGGAACTCGTCCGGTGACCTCTCTCTGCGGAACTTTTCCGCTGTCCGAAACTTTTTCGGTGTCCGAAACTTTTTCGGTGATTTTCTCTCAGACTCCCTGTCTAGTATTCAGCAGATAGATGACCCTTAAGCGTGTGACCCTATAGGTTCGTTGAAGTATAGACATGACACGGAACCCCTTCCGATCAATGATCAACATCGGAGCCGTGGACACCCATATTGACCCCTATACCCACACAAATGAATATTCGAGTGAACCTCCAGTTGTCGTGTGCTATTCTTGTTGCTTCGCGATATGTTATAAATACCCGAGGTGAGACATGTTGGCATTCCCGTGGATCAACAACTTGTCCACTATGCTAGTTACCTCGTTACCGGTATTGTTCTCTTTTCTCGTTACCGTGTTCTGGCATCCCCGTGATCAAATCACAAAGTGTCTGGCCAGACGATGATGGATACCGTAACACCGAGAGGGCCCAGAGATATCTCTCCATCGTCGAAGGAGCAAATCCCAATCTTGAGCTATCAACTTACTTGACATACTTTCCCATGAACCCGTAAGCCGCCGTAATAGCCATCCATTTACGGATGACGTTTAACAAACCCCAAAGTTCATGAATCAAGCATGAAGAAACTCGATACTCTCATGGTCTAAGGAATTATACAAACGTTAACCATCTCTGTGTTATTAACCATAAACTTATGATGAAAGAATCTCATAGCATAACGTCAATTTGGATCGATTCAACACAAATGTTCTGCTAACATTGTGCCCTCAAAATTGCCGGCATAGTCATGCCCATGATCAGGAAAACAGGATCATCATGCAATACTTGAGCCAGTCATAGAGGCTTGACTAGGAATACATTTTACCGTTTATTATTCCACACGTGCATATGAGTCTTTCTCCAAGCCTCGTTTTATTTGTAGACTCGAGAACCATAGCAGTTATAGCATGGAACATAAACCTAATTATAAACAGGGAGATAATTAATAACATTTATTATTGCCTCTAGGGCATATCTCCTACAAAAACATGAGCCGTCTTATTGGCTTCCCTAGGACAACGAACAAAGCTAATATGACCAAAATAGCGGCTAAGAAAATTACAATCATCATAAATAGCTGTGCAGGTCCGATGGAATAGCCTCCAACTCACATCAACTCAATCACTTCCGAACAGTCCGCCTTGACAACCAATTTGGGGCACAGTAACTTTGAAAATTAAACATGGTGTGAGGCTTTGAGCACAATAACTTCGACGCTTTGACAACTGAAGATAGACTGAGCATAACAACTTTGACGCTTGGATAATTGTAACACTCTGGGTATATAGCTGCAGTGCACTGCCCCAACAACACCCAGTTTTATCTTCAAAATAGGAACCAAGCTAGAGTTCAATATTCCGAGCCTATAGCTGCATTCAAGTCTGTCTGAATTATAACAAAGAAATATCCTGCAACTGTTTCACATATATGGAGTTCGTCAAAACGCTGAATGATTTTCTTGTTGGTGCCCATCATGAATTCACAAATGGAGAATCATGCCGACAAACAATTTTGTCTGCCGTGCGTTATCCTGCAAGCGGATCCAAATTGAAACCAACTCGGATCAGTATTGCAACGTGCAAATGTAGAGTCGTTGTATGAGTAAATATTGTTGCCATTCGCAGATCAAATGCAATAAATGCTGATGGAAGAGAGGAATACCAAAGTACTCGCCAACCAAAATGTTAATCATGCATGCAGAACGTATACTCACCAGGATTCAAATGAGGAATATCAAATGCAATAAATATTATATCTGGAGCTGAATAATTTGTGCCCAACCCAAAATAAAATAAAATTCAAATGAAACTGTTAATTACCTAGAAACTATCTTTTTGCAACTGAATATAGATGCAAAGTAGGAGGACAAAATCAACAGAGAGGATTGCATAAAGGGGAACTAAGTTAAGGAAGCCAATAAAATTATTTATCGCCGACTACATCGTTCCGCTTCTATTCTAATTGTATAAAGATATTAGGGTTTGTGCACAAATTAGCACGAAACCTGACAAGAGCTGGTATTGCGGTTTATATGCCAATGACAACAATCCAAATCATGATAATCATGTCATCGGACGAACTTACAAGGATTAGACAGTTAGTCTTGAGGAGCATGTTAATCACATGAAGAACATATACTCACCAGAGCTAAGATAAACACGACATTCCACGAAAGAATATGCCCTGAAAATGTCGTATAGTTTTGCGCATATGTCACTACTTGATGAGCCCTCATGTGACAGCTTCACAGTAACTCTTTCAAGAATTGGCGCAGACTTGAATACCAATTTCAAGAAATCAAACTCATGATCATCGCCTTCAAAGCCGTCGATTTCCATTTCTTCAAGAGCAGTCAAGGAGATAGTTTTGGTTGTCCAGTTCGGGGGATCACATCGACAATTAGCCATGCACGATTCTTTCTCCTAAAAGGAAAAACTGAGAATAACTACACGATTGATTATCAGATGTATACAGTAAAACAGGGAATTACCTTTGATCTCCGTAGGACGACCTTAAGCATGTGTATAGCACTGCCAATCAGGTTCATCCCAAGGAGATGAAACACAAATGCCCCGAAGACGTGCCCAACTGTTTCAAGATGTAGCTCCAAAACAGAGAATGCAGCAATCATATGCTTTTGAATCTCCTGCTTACAGTTGTCCTCATCAACAGGCAAAATATACGATTTCTGAAAAAAACAATTTGTCATATCATATATAAATTTAACTCTATCCAGCAACTTCAGTAAATTGAGAAGAAAAAGAGGCACACATTGTTGGTGTAGGCATGAATGTGCAGCGAAGTGGGCTGTCCCTGTCTCTCCGCCGTCTCTAGCCGCAACTTATCGAGGCACCAAGGACCAAAACCAGTTTTCCCAAGCACCCTGGCGTACCTGCACTGCCAGGAGACCTTCTCCATCATTGGTGCCATGATGGAGACGTTCTGCAAAATGTAATTGGTTGTGGACATCGTCACTTGCTTAAGCGCGGGGGCAACAATGTCGACACTGTATATCCATGCATTCTCCACGACAAGCTCCTGTAGCGACGCCAAGTGGACCTTCAGCTCCGTGCCATGAGACCAATGCCCGGTCAGCTTGAGCCTGAGCACGTGCAGGCGCGGGCAGCGTGGGAGCAAAGCTTTGATGTCGATCATGCAGACGGAGAGAGACAGCGTCTCGAGAACAGGGAACTCGACACCGGCCGGCACCCTGAAGAAGAAGAGCGCGTTCAGCACAATCGAGGTGGCACGGTGGAAACATGGCAGTTCAACGTGGTGGGCATATAGTGTTGATTCACAAGGGAGAGCGAGGACGAAATCCTCTGGCGAGAGACGCGCGGCCGCGCGCAGCAGCGAGCTGACGCGCGAGGCCCGGCGCTGCTCAGGAGGGAGGCGGCAGGCCCACTTCGCGATGTGGATCTCGAGGAGGGAGACGGCGGGAGATACGCGGCCGAGCGCCGCTTCCAGCTTGTGGAACGCGACGCCGCGGAAGACCAGCCCTGGTAGGAGGAGGCCGCGCCACCGGCGGGAGAGCACGCTGGTGCGCGCGGCGGCGCGGACACAGCCGAGGCAGGCGAGGACGAGGCGGAGCAGGTCGTCGGAGAGGGCGCTGAAGCGATCCTTTCACTGCTGCCTGGAGGAACGCAGGCGACGCCCTGATCTCAACTCCATCGTTGGAGAGCTCGCGAGAACGTACCGATGGATCAAAGCAGCGGCGGATGCTCTTGATTTCAGCCGATCAATGGATCCGCTAGGGCTCACTTGTGGGTTCGGGCCTGGGCCGGGAGACCTATATATATCACCCGTACTATTGGACTAGCCCAATACTGTAGCTATGCGAGTGTTTTTTTTCCGCTGGTTTCTATTTATCGGTTTGTTCACAGTTTTGCATCGGTTTTCTTTGTTTTTTCCTGGTTTTCCCCTTTATACTTTAATTTTTTTCTTCTTCGGTTTTCTTTGTTTCTTTCTCAGTTTTCTTGGATTTTTTCTTCTTTTTTTTAAACATATGCCTAATTTTTTTCCAGATACATGATAAACATTTCTCCAAACACATGATTTTGAGTCCTAGGCATATTGGACCTTTACGGATTTGGGGCCGGAAGGTGGTAGTTGCCTAAGAATTGGAATTACCGTCAGAATTATTTCAGGTTCATAGTATATTCCACATCTCATGGCTTAGGAAATGTTTGAGACCGCCGGAAGAATCATGTGTTTGATCTTAAACCAGGTGCGCGTCGACATGATCATCCTTTCACATGATGACCAACTCCTTATAATTTGATTCAGTTTCTGGAATTTCTCTGGTTCGGTGCAAGCTTTCAACAGAGCCATTGTTTTAGAAACCTTTTACGGTACATCAAGTCAATTTAGACCAATTTATTTGTAGTTCGATGGTCGAGATGAACCAATACTACACCAAATTTTTGGTAGTATATTAAGTAATCAGGGGCGTTTTGGGTAGTTCATGTTTATCCATCCTGCAGGCAGGTTCCCCTGAAATAAAAAACAAGTGGAATTTGTCGTCGCCAATGCGAGCCCGCACCATCGCCCGTCGCCCCGTCCAGCCGACCCTGTGCCGACGCCCCCGTCCTAGCCTAGCCAGCCAGCGGTGACAACAAGACTTGTGACACCCCCGCTCATAATCATGCACTAATCATACACACATCATGCACGATCACGAACGCTGACTCACGTCAATATCACAACACAACTTTATGACACAAAGCTAAACATAAAACTTAAGATTACAAGCCAAGGCCACGAGGACCCACAATACAGAAGTCACGAAAGCAAATATTATCTGAGTACCGACATAGTTAGACAAGTTTTGCTTTAAGAAGGCCGAAAAAAACAACAACACTAGATCTAAAGGCGAGGCCTCCTACTTAGGACCTCCGAACTACTCTTGGTCCTCAGTCTCCATGTAGTAGGCGTTGTCGGGGTAACCTGCTTCCGCGGTGCTACCAGCTGTTGCAGCAACCGGGTCAAATGAAAAGAGTAGCAAAGTTACGGTAAGTACTCATCCAATGTACTCGTAAGACTTACATCAAATCTATACTTGATATGCATCGGTATCAAAGGAATGGGGTAGTATCTGTGGACTAAACTGCAGAAATGCGGAGAAGCTCATCCTATCGAAGACAACATTTCTCAGCAGTAGAAGAGAGGAGCATATATGGTATCATCTTGCACAAACATATAGCAATAATCCTACCCGGAGTCCTCTCCTTGTCATCCTGTGAGAAAGCGATCTCCGAGAGTATCTGTCTGTTATCTGGGTCTGTTTCAACAAGTATCCGGTTTTAGTTGTAAGAGGCCGGGATACAACTCAAAGTCATCCTGTTACCATGGACACAACTATCCCAGGAGAGACCCTAAGGAGCCGTGGATAGGTATGAAACGGTTCTAAATGTTGCTCTTTTGATGTCTCGTAAGTCCAACGTAAGAACATGCCGTATCGGCAGTTCAAATTTAACACTAGCTCTTGTCGTCGGCAACAACCGAAAGAAGAAATCATGCACATGCCTGGCTACTATGCATGGTCCTCATAGATGACTATGCACGCAGGACCACTTTTGAGAAGTGATTCAATGTTGCAGAAACGGTCCGAAGAGAATGAGAAGTAAGTTAAGCTAGCTCAATTTTGGACAGACCATGGGCGCCTTCAGAGAGTGCTCACGAATATCATCAATTGCCTTGTAGTGAGGGATGAGGGGATGTTCAACTGCAGGGCAGAGAGTCAAGAAGAACGAGAGTTGAGAATAAACATCGAAATGACAACGGAAATTATGGCGAAAGGATGGATATATATGCTCCTTTCTACAAAAACGCCAAACATTAAATTATGTCAGGACACAATGCTTGTCACCTTGTGATCTCTACTTTATATGTATGTGTGTCATATGTTTATATATTTACCTTGTGGTCTTTTCTATATGTATATATTTTGAATGTTATTGTGTGCTAAAAAAAATATGGGTCCGTGAGAAGAATTGTGGGAGGGCGTATCTATGGAAAACATGGAGAATCACTATCTATGGACACGTGACAAGTATCAGGTAGAGCACCTCAGGGAGGCGATGTTAGCTTGGGTCAGAAGTGTTCCAATGGCCCAGTGTTCTCTCCTAGCAATGGAGAAGATAGCAGAGAGGTGGTACAATAATCTCGCGGTGTGCATCCTGGCAGAGGCGACCCTGGATGAGAGGCTGAGGATCTGGCTTGGTCTGAGTCCAACCACCATACCCGCGCCGGGTGAGGTAGTTCGATGGGATTTTCGAGAGACCAAATCTCCGATTCCAGTGTAAGCGGCCCGTTGGTCCCCGTTCGTTCCATCCACTAGTAATCCATGCAGTATGTGCGGCTTCTACTAATGCTTTACGTGTTGAGCATCGCCCGACACTCTTTTCACTCCTAAACAACCCGTGAAACCATTAATTGTGTGTTGAGCGACACATATATGCTTATTATTGTAATGCACTTGATATATTTTCTTTACGACTACTTCATTTATCAGACATCATTGCAATATGGTGCCTATATGTGGATCAATGTTAAAACTAGAATTTATGTATCCCATGCAATCTAATGATCTGATCCAGGTGCAATATGCTGCAATAGAATCAATTCAGCATCGATTAATAATAGTGGCGGGCATAAAATTCTATGGCGGTCGGTGCAAAGAGCCCGCCATTGCTATATAAAATTCATGTGGCGGCAGTGTAAACCGCCCTCCTGTCCCACTTGATTCCTGGGGAATTTAGGGAACCCCGCGGACTTGTTGATCGACTACCACTAGCGGCAGGCGCCCGCCACTGATGGCATGTTAGCAGTGGCGGAAGATCAGTGGCAGGTGCCCCTGAAAGCCTTGCCCACCACTACTAGGCTTTTTCGCCCACCACTGCTAGGCATTCCTGCAGTAGTGTGGGCTGGCCCAACAATAATGGCGCTTGTTTTTCCTTTTTTTTCTTTGTTTATTGTTTATTTTTGATATTTTATTCAGATTATCTTTTTTGGTTTAGGTTTTATTTTCATATCCTCTTTTATTTTATTTAATGTATTTATAATTTTATTTATTAATATTTTTATCATATTTTATTTCATGTTTCCTTTTTCCTATTTATGGCAAGCCATTTTTTTTGTAACACGTGAATATTTCTCATGAAAGGACTCCCTCGGTCCTAATAATAAGTATTTTTAGAGATTTCAACATGTACTACATATGAAGGAAAATGAGTGAGTCTACACTCTAAAATACGTCTATATACATCCGTATGTAGTTCATATTGAAATCTTTAAAATGACTTATAATTGAAAATGGAGGAAGTAGTGAACATTTATATTTAAAATATATAAATATATTCCTGTTGTTAGCATAAAATTTATTTTTGTGTATAGCAAATTTTCATATTTGGTAGGAACATTTGCCATGATTAGAATATAATATTTTGTTCTGACATACTTACATATAGACCGATTTGAACGGGTAAACCAATTTTCACAATCTATATGAGGTATTTTCATACGTTATTACTATTATTCTAATAATTTTTTAAAGTGCAAATTATGAAGAAGAAAATATCTTAATGGTCCGCTATAGTGGCATACCCATCTTGGTTTCCCTCAGATAGAGCTCCCTTGTTGCAAACATGATCTCCCATCTCCTCTCTCCCCACCCACACCACCCAAGTTTCTCTATCACATAATCTCTCTTTGTCTCCAAATCAACGTCTATCATCGTACCTCTTTCTCCTAGTGTTCTTGCCCAAAGTGTCTTCTTCCACCTTCTCCAACACCTTTCCTTCCGGGCAGATGGTGTCGTCTTCTCCACCACATCTGGCAAAGAACCTCCCTATACTCTACCTCCCACGTTTATCTCCATACCGACATCCAAATGGTGTCACTAGTGGAAAACGGCCCATTTGTCCCGGTTCCAGAGGCCCATTAGCCCCGGTTCTGGAACCGGGACTAAAGCCCAAAACCTTTAGTCCCGGTTCGCTTACGAACCGGGACAGAAGGGGCTCCACGTTGCCGCTGCAGGGAGCCCAGGCAGGAGGACCTTTAGTCCCGTATGGTAACACCATCCGGGACCAAAAGGCCTCCACGCGTCAGCATTTGGCAGGAGCTGGGGTTTTTGTTTTTTTTTAAGGGGTGGGGGGGGGGGCGTTTGGAGGGTTAATTTAGGGGTTTCATATTGTGTTAGCTAGCTAATAGAGAGAAGTGTCCTCTCTTTCTCTGTGCTTGGTCGACGCTAGCTACTATACGTATAGAGAGAACTCGACACGCTAGCTAGTAAGCAAATGAAGGAACCATTAAGTACACATGATCGTCATCAACATATACAGAGAGAAATGATCGACCTCTCTTTCTCCGAGAGATTGGTCGAACAACAAGTTTTCGTATATCTATCCGACGCTACTAGCTACATATATACAATATAAGATCTCTTACGTACAATCCCTAACATCTAATGTCAAATTCCACATGGTATTCTCCGGATTTATTTATGACGTGGTCAAGAAAGAATCCCGCCAATTCCTCTTGAATTGCTCATTTGCGATCATGTGGTAGGAGTTCATCCCGCATCTGCCACAACTAATTTGAAGAAGGGGGTCAATACATATATATGAATGAAACTCAACACAAATGATGGTAATAAAATAAAATTGTGAAAATTATTGCTTACGCACTTCATATTGTTTTTCAGAGTAGCCCCGCTTAGAGGTCGTCACGTTGTAGATGAACTCGCAAACATAGTATCCACAAAAATCATCCCCGGCTTCCTGCCACAAGCACTTTACGAGAAATAGAGTTCAATCAAACTGATAATCAAGCATTATAAATGGTATTGATGAAACTAGAATCAATGGGAGATGCGCGGAACTAGCTAGTACTACTTACTTTTAGGTGTGTAAATCGCAGCTCCCTCGGCAGTGCCGGAACAATTCAGGTGAACTCTTTCCAAACCCTGCCAGACAAAGAAAATAATTACTTGATATCAGGAAATGAACAAAGTTGCCGATATGGTGCGATAATGATCGATTGAACTTACTTCTGGAGCATTTCAGTCATGTCCGCATACTCCTGGGGATCTTTTCATCTCGAGTCTAAGACGGTTACTACTCCCCGCTCAAGCTTAATCTCTATCAGAATAAAGTGGAAGCTGTGCACGCATGCATAACTCATCAATTACATTACTATAACCTTGAGTAATAACAGAAACCGAATATGCACAAGACTGTAACACTCACTTGAAGTTGTAAGGAAAGAGTATTTTCTCTTTGTTTTGATTTTTAAGCAACGATTGTAGCAAGTTGTCCTCGGTTTCTGTGACATTCTTTTGAACCTTCCATTCATGTATGATATTTGGGTTAATGAACCCAATGTCATAGATTTGTGCTTTTCTGCATTCGACGATCTTCAATCTACATAATATAGTGAAGGATAATTATATATACATGCAATGAAAGAGCTGAGCTATATATAGAGACTTAATTACAGAAGTAGTACTTACGGACAGTAGCAAGTCACGAGTGCTTTGTCGAGGGCCTTTTGATTGTATAATTGGAATAACTCGTCAAATTCAACAGACAAGTGATCCATTCCAACGAGGTCGTGCTCCTCTTTAATTCTCAGCGTCAAAGTATCCTTCCTAAACTCGCTGCAGGTTTTCATGTACCATTCATGGAATCTTCGCATCATCGTTGTTAGAGGAGGATGATCAGGTTTGACGAGAGGCTGCCCGTACTGGTATCTGAATTCGTCCACCTCCATTATTTCAAACTCTACATCATCGCTCATGTAATCAGCAGGATTGGTATCGGGCACCATCCCCGGCTGATTAGCAACGATATCGCTAGACACCTTGAGCGGGGGGCACGATTGGTTCGCCTGTTCGCCGAGCTGGGGATTTTTTTCCCACTTCTTCGTTCTGCTAACATTGTATGCATGCAAGTACTTCCCGACCGCTCCGCTTCCTTATATGTCCTTTCAATAATGCGCTCATAGTTGGATTGCGGCGGAGACGGTGGTGGTCGCTTCAGGGCATCGATAGTGCGCTTCTGTTTCACCGGATCTATCGTCTCCTTCGGAGGTGGAGGTTTCCGTGCAAAATGTTCATGCACTTCGGCAGCACTGATTTTCGCTGCTTCCTCGTCGGTCCTCTCATATGGTAACTTTTCCAGAGGCTTGAGAGATGGACCGTATCTGAATTGCTTCCAGCCTCTGCTTGTACTGCTAGCCGCCGGAGCGGCGGCGGCTCTCTTCCGCCGTTGCTGATGAGGCGGAGGAGAAGGCGGAGTGCTTCGACGCGCCGGAGGAGGCGGAGGAGGAGGCAGAGTGCCCTCACGCGCCGGAGGAGGCGGAGAAGGAGTGCCGTCACGCACCGGAGGAGGAGGAGGAGTGCTCTGACTCGCCGGAGGAGGGGGAGGAGGTGGAGGTGTCCAGTTCGGAAGCTTGATGTACTCCTTCCGCCATAGACATGTAGTCCTCAGAGCATAAACCAGCTGAGTCTCCCCTTCACCTGTAGGGTGGTCAAGATCGAGCTCGTCAAATCCTTCCATTACTTCATCCACCGTCACAACAGCATAGCCAAGTGGAATCGGACAGCAGTGAAAAGTTCCGTCAGGTTTAGGAGGTGCAACAGAGCAGACAGCCGCCTTCAAGATGAGGTTCTAACATTTCGTCATAAGCTGGCAATGTTGAGCCTCCGTGTTAGCATCCACGGGGTAGCTAGGAGCCGTGAAGTCAGGCTGCTGAACGAGCTCCGTGGAAGCCACGCTGCTTCTCCGCTGAGATGGCGGGGTAGCTTCTGGGGTAGATTCGTGCTACTGAGATGGTTGGTCGGCAGCTCGCTGGCTCTCAACTTGTTCCACTAGCTTTAGTACTCTTGCATTGAGCTTCTGCATTTCGCTCAGCTCCTGTTTCCTCTTCCTCTCCCGGGTTTTGTAACCACCTGTGCCGGGAAACACAACCTTCCACGCAACAGAGCCTGGCGTGCCTTGTGTTCGTCCAGGGTGCTAAGGATTCCCGAGGGCCTCAGTCAGCTCGTCCTTCTCTCTGTCGGGAATGAACGTCCCTGCCTGCGCTGCGGCGATATACTTCTGAAGCTTCTTGACGGGTATTGCAAGTTGCTCGTCCGTCCAACGTCACTTCCCTGTTTCAGGGTCCAAAGTTCCCCCAACCCCGAAGAACCAAGTCCTTGAACGGTCTGGCCAGTTCAATGTCTCTGGTTCGACCCCTTTAGCAATCAGGTCATTCTCAGCTTTGTCCCACAACGGCCGGGCCTTGAGGTAGCTGCCTGACCCCGTGCGATGGTGATACAGCTTCTTTGCAGCATTTATCTTGTTTATCTCTGACATTTTCTTAGTCTTGTCCGATGTCTTGTAGGCCACAAATGCGGGCCAGTGATCTCTTATCTTCTCAAATCGGCCGGTGAATTTTGGAGTCTTCCCTTTGTCGACAAACGTTGATTTCAACTCATTCTTCCACCTCCTGAATAGATCTGCCATCTTCTTAAGAGCACACGGCTTGACCAGTGGCTCTATAACTGGCTTATTCAGATCCTCCTCTGGCGGTAGGGTGAAATTTGCCTTCAGCGAGGTCCAAAGATCATCTTTCTGTCTATCGGTGACATAAGAAACTTGAGGGTCTTCGTTCTTAGGCTTATTCCGTAGCTGGATGCTGATCGGGATACTGTCCCTAACAATAGCTCCGCACTGAGCAGAAAATGCTTCCTTGGTCCACCTGGTTTCAATCGGTTGGCCATCGTCCGCGATTGCTGTGATCGTGAACCTTTCATCCTGGCGCAACCTTTTCTTCGGGCCTCGTCTCGTTACCAAAGTTTAGCTCGATCCAGAGGGCTATAAAAGAAGAAAGAAGAGTTAATATATTTACATACCGAAGCAATTAATGCATCAATTAGCTAGTCAGCACAGGCTTAATTAATATATATACCTCGCCGGACTTTGCAACAGCTCCCTCCTCCGTTCGGTCACCGGAGCCGTCATCACGGTCTCCTTCTTCCACCGGCATTCGGTCACCGGAGACATCATGATCACGTCTTTCCTCCTCCATTGTTCGATCACCGGAGCCTTCATCCTCTCCTTCCAGACCATCGGTGTCGTTGAGAAACGACAAGAGATCACGTCCGTCGCGGATTATGTCCCCCGACAACTCTTCTTGTTCTAAGTCTCTTTGATCCATAGTTTCTGCAAATATTACAACATGGCAATTAATATACAAACATGAGAGGTGGATACTAGTGGCAAACATAGACCTAGCTAGCTAATCACAACAAGGAATATTAATTAGTGGCCTCAACGCTTCTACGGTTTGGGGTGGCCTCGAGAACGCTTCTAGGGTTTGGGGTGGCCTCGACAACGCTCTTTTAATTTGGTAAATTTGGGTGGCCTCGACGCTTCTAGGGTTTGGGGTGGCCTCAGCAACGCTTCTAGGGTTTGGGGTGGCCTCGACGCTTCTAGGGTTTGGTCGGGCGAGAGGGGGTTGATCAAAAGTTGCATATGCCAAATGTTGCATATGTCAAAATTCAAACTTTGACATATGATCATAACAGAATATTTTAATTGAATATTTTTAGTTTCATAAAAGTTTTCTAGTTCATTCTTTTTTCTATTAGTTCATTCTTTGAGCTAAATGACCCTGAAATTGAAAAGCACTACTAGCTAGAAATAGAGTTCAATCAAACTGATAATCAAGCATTATAAATGGTATTGATGAAACTAGAATCAATGGGAGATGCGCGGAACTAGCTAGTAGTACTTACTTTTGGGTGTGTAAATCGCAGCTCCCTCGGCAGTCCCGGAACCATTCCGGTGAACTCTTTCCAAACCCTGCCAGACAAAGAAAATAATTACTTGATATCAGGAAATGAACAAAGTTGCCGATATGGTGCGATAATGATCGATTGAACTTACTTCTGGAGCATTTCAGTCATGTCCGCATACTCCTGGGGATCTTTTCATCTCGAGTCTAAGACGGTTACTACTCCCCGCTCAAGCTTAATCTCTAGCAGAATAAAGTGGAATCTGTGCACGCATGCATAACTCATCAATTATATTACTATAACCTCGAGTAATAAGGGAAACCGAATATGCACAAGATAGTAACACTCACTTGAAGTTGTAAGGAAAGAGTACTTTCTCTCTGTTTTGATTTTTAAGCAACGATTGTAGCAAGTTGTCCTCGGTTTCTGTGACATTCTAACCGTCCATTCATATATGATATTTGGGTTAATGAACCCAATGTCGTAGATTTGTGCATTTCTGCATTCGACGATCTTCAATCTATATAATATAGTGAGGATAATTATATATACAAGCAATGAAAGAGCTGAGCTATATATAGAGACTTAATTACAGAAGTAGTACTTAAAGACAGTAGCAAGTCACGAGTGTTTTGTCGAGGGCCTTTTGATTGTATAATTGGAATAACTCGTCAAATTCAACAGACAACAGATCCATTCCAACGAGGTCGTGCTCCTCTTTAATTCTCATCGTCAAAGTATCCTTCCCATACTCGCTGCAGGTTTTCATGTACCATTCATGGAATCTTCGCATCATCGTTGTTAGAGGAGGATGATCAGGTTTGACGAGAGGCTGCCCGTACCGGTATCTGAATTCTTCCACCTCCATTATTTCAAACTCTACATCATCGCTCAGGTAATCAGCAGGATTGGTACCGGGCACCATCCCCGGCTGATTAGCGACGTTATCGCTAGAAACCTTGAGCGGGGGGCATGATTGGTTCGCCTGTTCGCCGAGCTGGGGAATTTTTTTCCCACTTCTTCGTTCTGCTAACCTTGCATGCATGCAAGTACTTCCCGACCGCTCCGCTTCCTTATATGTCCTTTCAATAATGCGCTCATAGTTGGATTGCGGCGGAGACGGTGGTGGTCGCTTCAGGGCATCGACAGTACGCTTCCGTTTCACAGGATCTATCGTCTCCTTCGGAGGTGGAGGTTTCCGTGCAAAATGTTCATGCACTTCGGCAGCACTGATTTTTGCGGTTTCCTTGTTGGTCCTCTCATATGGTAACTTTTTCAGAGGCTTGAGAGATGGACCGTATCTGAATTGCTTCCCGCCTCTGCTTGTACTGCTAGCCGCCGGAGCGGCGGCGGCTCTCTTCCGCCATTGCTGACGAGGCGGAGGAGGAGGCGGAGTGCTCCGACGCGTATGAGGAGGCGGAGTGCCCTCACGCGGCGGAGGAAGCGGAGAAGGAGTGCCCTCACGCGCCGGAGGAGGAGGAGGAGTGCTCTGACTCGCCGGAGGAGGAGGAGGTGTGCTCTGAATCGCCGGAGGAGTAGGAGGAGACGGAGGCGTCCAGTTTGGAAGATTGATGTACTCCTTCCGCCATAGACATGTAGTCCTCAGAGCATAAACCAGCTGAGTCTCCCCTTCACCTGTTGGGTGGTCAAGCTTGAGCTCGTCAAATCCCTCCATTACTTCATCCACCGTCACAACAACATAGCCATGTGGAATCGGACAGCAGTGAAAAGTTTCGTCAGGTTTAGGAGGTGCAACAGAGCTGACAGCCGCCTTCAAGGTGAGGTTCCGACATTTCATCATAAGCTGGCAATGTTGAGCCTCCATGATAGCATCCACGGGGTAGTTAGGAGCCGTGAAGTCTAGCTGCTGAACGAGCTCCGTGGAAGCCACGCTTCTTCTCCGCTGAGATGGCGGGGTAGCTTCTGGGGTAGATTCGTGCTGCTGAGATGGTTGGTCGGCAGCTCGCTGGCTCTCAACTTGTTCCTCTAGCTTTAGTACTCTTGCATTGAGCTTCTGCATTGAGCTCAGCTCCTGTTTACTCTTCCTCTCCCGGGTTTTGTAACCGCCTGCGCCGGGAAACCCAACCTTCCACCCAACGGAGCCTGGCTTGCCTCGTGTTCATCCAGGGTGCTCAGGATTCCCGAGGGCCTCAGTCGGCTCGTCCTTCTCTCTGTCGGGAATGAACGTCCCTGCCTGCGCTGCGGCGATATACTTCTAAAGCTTCTTGATGAGTATTGCAAGTTGCTCGTCCGTCCAACGGCACTTCCCTGTTTCAGGGTCCAAAGTTCCTCCAACCCCGAAGAACCAAGTCCTTGAACGGTCTGGCCAGTTCAATGTCTCTGGTTCGACCCTTTTAGCAATCAAGTCATTCTCAGCTTTGTCCCACAACGGCCGGGCTTTGAGGTAGCCGGCTGACCCCGTGCGATGGTGATACAGCTTCTTTGCAGCATTTATCTTGTTTATCTCTGACATTTTCTTACTCTTGTCCGATGTCTTGTAGGCCACAAATGCGGGCCAGTGATCTCTTATCTTCTCAAATCAGCAGTTGAATTCTGGAGTCTTCCCTTTGTCGACAAACGTTGATTTCAACTCATTCTTCCACCTCCAGAATAGATCTGCCATCTTCTTAAGAGCACACGCCTTGACCAGTGGCTCTATAACTGGCTTATTCGGATCCTCCTCTGGCGGTAGGGTGAAATTTGCCTTCAGCGAGGTCCAAAGATCATCTTTCTGTCAATCGGTGACATAAGAAACTTGAGGGTCTTCGTTCTTAGGCTTATTCCATAGCAGGATGCTGATCGGGATGTTGTCCCTAACAATAGCTCCGCACTGAGCAGAAAATGCTTCCTTGGTGCGCTTGGGTTCAATCGGTTGGCCATCGTCCGCGATTGCTGTGATCGTGAACCTTTCATCCTGGCGCAACCTTTTCTTCGGGCCTCGTCTCGTTATCGAAGTTTGGCTCGATCCGGAGGGCTATAAAAGAAGAAAGAACAGTTAATATATGTACATACCAAAACAATTAATGCATCAATTAGCTAGTCAGCACAGGCTTAATTAATATATATACCTCGCCGGACTTTGCAACAGCTCCCTCCTCCGTTCGGTCACCGGAGCCGTCATCACGGTCTCCTTCTTCCACCGACATTCGGTCACCGGAGACATCATGATCATGTCTTTCCTCCTCCATTGTTCGATCACCGGAGCCTTCATCCTCTCCTTCCAGACCATCGGTGTCATCGAGAAACGACAAGACATCACGTCTGTCGCGGATTATGTCCCCCAACAACTCTTCTTGTTCTAAGTCTCTTTGATCCATAGTTTCTGCAAATATTACAACATGGCAATTAATATACAAACATGAGAGATGGATATATTAGTGGCAAACATAGACCTAGCTAGCTAATCACAACAAGGAATATTAATTAGTGGCCTCGACGCTTCTACGGTTTGGGATGGCCTCGACAACGCTTCTAGGGTTTGGGGTGGCCTCGACAACGCTCTTTTAACTTGGTAAATTTGGGTGGCCTCGACGCTTCTAGGGTTTGGTCGGGCGAGAGGGGGTTGATTGACGTCCCCCCTCATGTTGAAGAGTTACCGGAGTTCTCTCATGAATGTCCGACGTCCGGACCGCCTCTCTCATGAATGTCAAACAAGGGATTTAACAAAATGGCGCCATTCTGGATGTGCAGAAAATGGTCCATATTTTTCCTCATCTCATCTACCCTTCTATATGTCACGTTGTCAGTGTCAAAGGATTCAAGAAAACCATGGCTTCATCATTAGCCGGAAGTAACAGGCGCATAATGGTACGAAGCTCTCCAAAATTGTTTTGGAACGGAGTCCCAGATAGGATAATTAGTTTTTTGGTACGAAGTTCAGCAAGAGCCTTCCGAATATGATCAAATGTTGCATATGTCAAAATTCAAACTTTGACATATGATCTAACTTTGATATATGATCAAATGTTGCATATGTCAAAATTCAAAATTTGACATATGATCAAACTTTGATATATGTCCACCGCGATATAAAATGATACGTAGACTTGTTCGGGCGAGAGTGGGTTGATCGACGTCCCCCCTCATGTCGAAGTTACCGGAGTTATCTTCTAGTGGTTTGGGTGGCCTCGAGAGTTTGTCGGGTAGGTGCAAGAGGGGGTAGGAGATCGACAACGCTTTTTTTCTAGGGTTTGGGTGACCTCGAGAGTTGTCGCCCGGTATATCGAGAGGGGGGCGAACATTTTAAATTAGTAACTTAGAAAAAAATGTTATCGAGGAGGGGGTATATCGACCCCCCCCCCCCTCATGTCGAAGTTATCGGGGAGGGGCTATATCGACAACGACATACATATAGCCACATACATATAAAAAAAATTCTATGAACATCCATATATACATACATATAGCCACATACATATATATGGCTATGAAAAATGCTATGAAAAAAAAATTCATCATATAAAAAAAATGCTATGAAAAAAACAATTAATACATATATGAACAAAACAATTTTATGAACATCCATACGTACATAGCCACATACATATATATATACATTATATATGAACAAAACAATTTTCATCATATAAAAAATATCAACATATATACATTATATGTGAACTCCACCATTTCTCCAAAAAAAATCTCTATGCAAATTTCTCTAAAAAAATGACTTTGATCATGAATATCTCTAACTGTGCAAATATCTCTAACTATGTACATATTTTTCTTATATTTAATAAATTCCAGAGTTGGAATTTCAATTATTCATATTTCCTTTGATTTGCAAAGGAGCTATATTCTCTCCAATTCTTTTGCACCCACAAAAATTACTCCATCTATTTGACAGTACCCACAACCCATTCCGCCAAAAACATTTGGTTCTATAGTTCAAAATTTTCAAATTTCATTCAGTTCAAATTTGGACCAGATTCAAACTCCATGGTCAAAGCGCAATTTAAATTGGACAAAAAATTCTCAAACTTTGCCAGACTCTCTTTTGTACATCAACACCTCACCACAAAAATTCTCAAAAATTCTTAAAATTCCTAGAGCCCTTTGGCATTTCATCATACACTTGATGTGCACTGTTTAGCACTGTCAAAAAATTCAGTAAATTCAGAAAAATTTGGACAGAGGGGGGAATCGATGCCATGCACTCCTCATCTTCCTCTATCCCACACGGCATCGCCACACTGGACCCCCTTGGTCAGTGGCTCGCCGCCGATGGCATCGGGGTCGAAGGCTGGGCGTCGGGGTCGGCGGCAGGGCGCGGCGACGGCGGCCAGTACATGGAGGAATAGGAGGAGGAGGAGGGGATCGGGGCGGCGCTCACAGCGAGGACGCGTTGGCGACGAGGAGCGGGCTCGGGGGCGGCGATGACAAGGACGGGCTCGGGGCAGGGCGCAGCGACGGTGTCGGTGCAGGGCACGACGACGGCGACGAGCAGGCAGGGCCGGCGACGGCGATGAGGAGCGGGCGGCGACGTGGTAGGGCGCGGCGACGGTGATAGCTACGAGAAGCAGGGCGTCAGAGTCGAGACGCTGGGCGTCGGCGTCGAGGAGAATGTGAGAACTTGCTGAAACATTCATAAGTGCCACTTATATAGGAAAGCCTTTGGTCCCGGTTCGTGGCATCAACCGGGACCAATGCCCCCCTTTAGTCCCGGTTCGTGCCACCAACCGGACCAAAGGTCTGTTTTCAGCAGCCCAAAGGGCGGGAAATAGAGACCTTTGGTCCCGGTTGGTGGCACCAACCGGGACTAAAGGGGGGCATTGGTCCCGGTTCGTGCCACCAACTGGGACCAATAGCCCTGCACAGCGGCGTGGTGGTGGGAGTTTAGTCCCACCTCGCTAGTTGGGAGCGCCCCGCACCTGTTTATAAGCTCTGCTGCCACTTCCCTCTCGAACTCCTCTGAACTGCAGGCCTACGGGCCTAATGTAACACTGTTATGCCTGTGGGCCTACTGGGCCTGCCACGGGCCTGAATCCTAGCCCAACATGCTAGTTGGGTTTCTAGTCGTATGCAGACCGTGGTGGCCCGGTAGGCGGCATTTTTTTAATTTTTTCTATACTTTTTTGTTTTGTTTTATGCTTTACTTAATTTTTTAGAGTTTTTGAGTGATTCATTTTGCTTTAGGTAATTTTTAGGTTATTTTAAATGTCTATTTTAATCAAAAACATATTTTGTTATTTTAGTTTGCTATTAAAGTTTCTAACAAAAAAATTCTTTTTGCTATTAATGTTTTGAACAAAAAATACTTTGATAATTTAAGTTGCATAAATTTCATAAAAATTTAGCTTCAAATATACTAGAGGTTTATAAAATATTTTTAGTTGATTCCTTTTGCTATTAGAGTTTTATAAAAGCTTTTTAGTTGATTCTTTTTGCTATTGAAGAGTATTATAGTTTTGTTTTAGTTGATCATAACAGAATATTTTTATTGATTATTTTTAGTTCATTCTTTTTGCTATTAGAGTTTCATAAAAGTTTTTTAGTTCATTCTTTTTGCTATTAGTTCATTCTTTGAGCTAAATGACCTTGAATTTGAAAAGCACTTCAAATGAACTGTGAAAAGGTTGAAAGTTGGCATGGTATCATCATTTCACCCACATAGCATGTGCTAAAAAGTTGAGAGGGTTACGGCAAAAGCTGGATGCACTTCGTGTACAAAATGGACAATCCCTTTCGAAGTATCAGGGTTTCGGACGAAAACTCATCTGTTACAAAGGGATTTCATTTTTTTGAACTTATTTGAACTCTAGACTTTTTGTGTGTTCAAAATGCACCATTCAAAGCCACATCATCAATTTTCAACCCTTTCTGACTTCACTTGGTATTTTTTATGCATTTACTGATTTTTTGAGCTAAATGACCCTGAAATTGAAAAGCACTTCAAATGAACTCTGAAAAGGTTGAAAGTGGGCACGGTATCATCATTTCACCCACATAGCATGTGCTAAAAAGTTGAGAGGGTTACGGCAAAAGCTGGATGCACTTCGTGTACAAAATGGACAATCTCTTTCAAATTATCAGGGTTTCGAACGAAAACTCATCTGTTACAAAGGGATTTCATTTTTTTGAACTTATTTGAACTCCAGAGTTTTTGTGTGTTCAAAATGCACCATTCAAAGCCACATCATCAATTTTCAACCCTTTCTGACTTCATTTGGTATTTTTCATGCATTTACTTATTTTTTTGAGCTAAATGACCTTGAAATTGAAAACCGCTACAAATGAACTCTGAAAAGGTTGAAAGTTGTCATGGTATCATCATTTCACCCACATAGCATGTGCTAAAAAGTTGAGAGGGTTACGGCAAAAGCTGGATGCACTTCGTGTACAAAACGGACAATCTCTTTCGAAGTATAAGGGTTTCATACGAAAACTCATCTGTTACAAAAGGCATTTCATTTCTTCACATGTAACTGCAGTGATATTCTAGATCAAAGGCATCATCATAATAGTTTTGGAGAGAAAGTCTTCACTTTTTCTTCGCTTGTGTCCTTTGCTTATTGCGCCGTAACCATGGATAATCTTCATCGTTTAATAGGGTGCTTGGGTCAGCCTTGACTTTGAAGGGAGGAATTTCATGAAACTTTTCATAATCTTCAGACATGTCTGTCTTGCCCTCCAATCCCACAATGTCTCTTTTTCCTGAAAGAACTATGTCGCGCTTTGGCTCATCGTATGATGTATTCGCTTCCTTATCTTTTCTTTTTCTTGGTCTGGTAGACATGTCCTTCACATAGAAAACCTGCGCCACATCATTGGCTAGGACGAATGGTTCGTCTGTGTACCCAAGATTGTTCAGATCCACTGTTGTCATTCCGTACTGTGGGTCTACCTGTACCCCGCCTCCTGACAGATTGACCCATTTGCACTGAAACAAAGGGACCTTAAAATCATGTCCATAGTCAAGTTCCCATATGTCCACTATGTAACCATAATATGTGTCCTTTCCCCTCTTGGTTGCTGCATCAAAGCGGACACCGCTGTTTTGGTTGGTGCTCTTTTGATCTTGGGCGAACGTGTAAAATGTATTCCCATTTATCTCGTACCCTTTGTAAGTCAATACAGTCGAAGATGGTCCCCTGGCCAACGAGTACAGCTCATCAGAAACAGTGTTGTCACCCCTGAGACTTGTTTGCAACCAACTGCCGAAAGTCCTGATGTGTTCACTTGTAATCCAGTCGTCACATAGTGTCCGGGTGTTTGGAGCGCAGAATGTTCTTGTGTTCATCGACATACGAGGTCACCAAGGTAGAATTCTGTAGAACTATGTAGTGTGCTTGAGACCGGGAATGCCCGTCCCTACATATTATTGAGTCCCCACCTAGCGTGCCTTTTTCCAGTCAGTCTCCCCTCATACTGCGATTGAGGGAGACCAATCTTCTTAAGGTCAGGAATGAAGTCAACACAAAACCCAATGACATCCTCTGTTTGATGGCCCATGGAGATGCTTCCTTCTGGCCTAGCACGGTTACGGACATATTTCTTTAGGACTCCCATGAACCTCTCAAAAGGGAACATATTGTGTAGAAATACAGGGCCCAGAACGACAATCTCATCGACTAGATGAACTAGGACGTGTGTCATGATATTGAAGAAGGATGGTGGGAACACCAGCTTGAAATTGACAAGACATTGCGCCAAATCACTCCTTAACCTTGGTAGGATTTCTGGATCGATCACCTTCTACGAGATTGCATTGAGGAATGCATATAGCTTCACAATGGCTAATCGAACGTTTTCCGGTAGAAGCCCCCTCAATGCAACCGGAAGCAGTTGCGTCATAATCACGTGGCAGTCATGAGACTTTAGGTTCTGGAACTTTTTCTCTGGCATATTTATTATTCCCTTTATATTCGACGAGAAGCCAGACGGGACCTTCATACTGAGCAGGCATTCAAAGAAGATTTTCTTCTCTTCTTTGGTAAGAGCGTAGCTGGCAGGACCTTCATACTGCTTTGGAGGCATGCCGTCTTTTTTGTGCACACGTTGCTGGTCCTCCCGTGCCTCCGGTGTATCTTTTGTCTTCCCATACACGCCCAAGAAGCCTAGCAGGTTCACGCAAAGATTCTTCGTCACGTGCATCACGTCGATTGAAGAACGGACCTCTAGGTCTTTCCAGTAGGGTAGGTCCCAAAATATAGATTTCTTCTTCCAAATGGGTGCGCGTCCCTCAGCGTCGTTCGGAACAGATAGTCCACCGGGACCCTTTCCAAAGATTACTTGTAAATCATTGACCATAGCAAGTATATGATCACCGGTACGGATGGCGGGCTTCTTCCGGTGATCTGCCTCGCCTTTGAAATGCTTGCCTTTCTTTCGACATTGATGGTTGGTCGGAAGAAATCGACGATGCCCCAGGTACACATTCTTCCTGCGTCTGTCCAGGTATATACTTTCGGTGTCATCTAAACAGTGCGTGCATGCATGGTATCCCTTGTTTGTCTGTCGTGAAAGGTTATTGAGAGCAGGCCAATCATTGATGATTACAAACAGCAACGCATGCAGGTCAAATTCCTGCTGTTTGTGCTCATCCCACACACGTACACCGTTTCCATTCCACAGCGGTAAAAGTTCTTCAACTAATGGCCTTAGGTACACATCAATGTCGTTGCCGGGTTGCTTAGGGCCTTGGATGAGGACTGGCATCATAATGAACTTCCGCTTCATGCACAGCCAAGGAGGAAGCTAATAGATACATAGAGTCACGGGCCAAGTGCTGTGATTGCTGCTCTGCTCCCCAAAAGGATTAATGCCATCCGCCCTTAAACCAAACCATACGTTCCTTGCGTCACCTGCAATGTCCTCCCAGCACTTTCTCTCGATTTTTCTCCACTGCGACCAGTCAGCGGGTGCTCTCAACTTCCCGTCTTTCTTACGGTCCTCTCTGTGCCATCGCATCAACTTGGCATGCTCTTTGTTTCTGAACAGACGTTTCAACTGTGGTATTATAGGAGCATACCACATCACCTTGGCAGGAACCCTCTTTGATGCGGAGCATCCTACGATCATCCCCATGGACCTACCACCGTCTCACCAAGTGCCAAGAGGACCGATGACGTGAGCACGAGCTAGAGCTCTCAAAACCGAGGTGACTTCCTTCCTTAGTGATATTACATGTGATCCACTCGAGACATGGCTACTACCTAAGTTCGGAATGTTGTGCATGATCAGGCACCAAGAAGGCCCTCCCGAAGATGGACGTGAAGACGGACAAGTCCCCAAGTTCACGGAAGAAGAGAAACGACGGAAGGATCCGAAGAGGCCTCCAGGACCCGGACATCCGGCCCCTGGAGCATCTGCCGCAGCAACAGTCCAGCCGAACAGCTACAAGGCCCGGACATCCGGCCCGACAAGCCCAGAAATCCGGCGCCCCGTCACCGAGCCTCCAGGAGCTACCCTCGCCAGCCCGGACATCCGGCCTGACGCGAGCGGCCGGACATCCGGCCCTTGGCCCGGAAATCCGGCCCTGCCTATCCAGAAAGCATCAGGAATCAGCCCCCTCAGCCTGGACATCCGGCCCGTCGCGAAGCGCCGGACATCCGCCCCCCCCACCCCCCCCCCCCCCCCGCGCACTAGTGAACGGTCCATCCTCCCATGTACCCCTTCAATTCGCCCCAACTTGTACTAGCCCTATATATAGACCTCTCCTCCCTCCTAGTTAGGGTTAGCGAAGTGATAGCTCATTTGAGAGATAGAGCTTTGCTCATCCATCCAGATCTACTCCTCCGAGAGAGGCCGTGCCTCTACGGAGAAGATCCACTTGGATTCAAGACCCCTAACGGGAAGAACTCAAGACCTCCTCACGGAGAAGAACCGGTTACCCTATGTATCGTCCTTTGTTGGATTCGGATCATGTATCTCTTTGTGTTTCGAGGATCTAGCACATGTGTAATCGAATCTTTTTGGTTTGAGTGATTTCTCTCGTTTTCCCTCGTGTTTCTCCGCGTGTTCTTCGTAGGATCCGCTCCAATCGTGAAAGATCGGCCCTAGGGTTTCTACCCTACATCACTCTTCCTGGGGCGCTCGCCATCAACATCACCAGGGTCATCTCGTCTGATCTTATACCGCAATGCACCGCATACCGGGCATGCGTTCAAATCCTCGTACGCACCGCGGTAGAGGATGCAGTCATTAGGGCATTCATGTATCTTCTGCACCTCCAATCCTAGAGGGCATACAACCTTCTTTGCTGTGTACGTACTGTCGGGCAATTCGTTATCCTTTGGTAGCTTCTTCTTCAATATTTTCAGTAGCTTCTCAAATCCTTTGTTAGGTACACCATTCTCTGCCTTCCACTGCAGCAATTCCAATGTGGTACCGAGCTTTGTGTTGCCATCTTCGCAATTGGGGTATAACCCTTTTTTGTGATCCTCTAACATGCGATCGGACTTCAACTTCTCCTTTTCACTTTCGCATTGTCTCTTTGCATCAACAATGACCCGGCGAAGATCATCATCGGGCACATCGTCTGGTTCCTCTTGATCTTCAGCTTCCCCCGTTGCAGCATCACCGTATTCAGGGGGCACATAGTTGTCATCATCCTCTTCTTCTTCGCTGTCTTCCATCATAACCCCTCTTTCTCTGTGCTTGGTCCAAACATTACACTAGTAGAAAAAGGCTTATTTGTCCCGGTTCATAAGGCCCATTTGTCCCGGTTCCCAAACCGGGACTAAAGGGTCGGGACTAAAGCCCCCCCCCCCCTTTAGTCCCGGTTGTGTTACGAACCGGGACTAAAGGCCCTCCACGTGGACTAAAGGAATTTTTTTGAAATTTTGTTTTTCTAGAATTTTTTTGATAAATAAAATTTTGATTTTTTTTTGAATATTTTCTTATTTTCAAATTTCTGAATTATTTGACAATTCAATCTCTAATCACCCACTCTAATCACCCCTCATCACTGCTCAATTATGAACCACTCATTCCAAATCGTCTAACTTCCCAGCCGGTCATCTATCCTCTCACTACTCCAGCCTGAGCACGCTTAACTTTCGAGCTCTATTCCCCCTAGTTTCCAAGTCTGCACTTGTTGTTTTCCTGACAAAACTAAGTTGTCAATCCTATTAACCCTTAGGAGTTGAACTTGAGCATTAAGCACCGTTTGAGTTTGAAATTATTATTCTAAAAAATAATAATTATTTATTAACACTAATATTTCTTGAATAAGTAGTTTGACCATAGTTTGACCACAATTTGACCAGATTTGACCACAGTTTGACCAGATTTGACAATAGTTTGACCACAGTTTTTGTTTAATTCTTTTTGCTGTTAGGTCACAAAAATTATAAACTTTCTGTTAGTGCCATTAGTTTTCAAAATTGAATAGTTTAAATTTGAATTATTTGAAATTTGTGTGAATCACTAGTTTGTGAATAACTTTACTATAAAAATAGATTTTTGAGTGATTCTTTTTCCTGCTATTTAATATTACTGTGTTTTAACATTATATTCAAAAACAGATTTTGTTATTTTAGTTTCTAACAAAAAATTCTTTATGATAATTCTTTTTGCTATTAAAGTTTCTAACAAAAAATTCTTTATGAAAATTCATTTTGCCATTAATGTTTTGAACAGAAAATACTTTGATAATTTTTAGTTGCATAAATTTTATATAATTTTAGTTTCAAAAATACTAGAGGTTTATAAAAGCTTTTTAGTTGATTCCTTTTGCTATTAGAGTTTTATAAAAGCTTTTTAGTTGATTCTTTTTGCTATTGAAGAATATTATAGTTTTGTTTTAGTTGATCGTAACAGAATATTTTAATTGATTATTTTAAGTTCATTCTTTTTGCTATTAGTTCATTCTTTTTACGCTAAATGACCCTGAAATTGAAAAACACTACAAATGAACTCTGAAAAGGTTGAAAGTTGGCATGGTATCATCATTTCACCCACATAGTTTGTGCTAAAAAGTTGAGAGGGTTACAGCAAAAACTAGATGCACTTCGTG
Source organism: Thinopyrum elongatum (assembly GCA_011799875.1). Taxonomy (NCBI): domain Eukaryota; kingdom Viridiplantae; phylum Streptophyta; class Magnoliopsida; order Poales; family Poaceae; genus Thinopyrum; species Thinopyrum elongatum. The sequence goes on from CM022303.1 coordinate 677,197,642, forward strand.
TACAAAACGGGCAATCTCTTTCGAAGTATCAAGGTTTCATACGGAAACTCGTCTGTTACAAAGGGATTTCATTTTTTTTTGAACTTATTTGAACTCCAGACTTTTTATGTGTTCAAAATGCACCATTCAAAGCCAATAATCATCATAGTCATTACCACCAACACTATTTAATCGTCATAGTCATAGTGTAGCTATATAATCACCACCAACACTAGCTAATAATAATCATCATAGTCATTACCACCAACACTAGCTATTTAATCATCATAGTCATAGTGTAGCACATCATCATCTTCAAACTCATTCTAGCTAGCTAATCACTCCTGCTGCTCTCTCTCACGTAAAATAGCATAGAACATGTGTAGCACTCCTGCTTCATCATATTGGAGCATGCAAATGAACCTGTCTCCTAATTGTGGGCTGCGCTTCTGATTGCTGCCCCCTAGTACTTCTCTGCGATCCTTCACAATTTTGCTCCAGTCTTTGACTATTAAGACTTGCTCGCTTTTAGAAATCCTGAATGCACTCATGTGCAATGTAGGATGTCTTGGCTGTAAGCTAACCATTGCCATGCGACCTTTAGGCTCAACCCAATGAGGCACAACTAGCATTGGGAGTCCCTGTTGAAGAACATCGTAGTAACATACTTAGCAATGAAGTTTAGCTTAAAAAATAATGTATGCAAAAGATGCACTGAGGACAAATAGTAAAAATCTTACCATCTTTCCTAAATAGATATGACCGTAGTTCAATACGCACGCTAGTGGTCGCACGTTTTGAGTACTAAGATTTTCAAGTCCAGGGAAATAATTTGTCTTGACAGTATCAAGATCCTCAAGCCATGAAACATAATGACTTATCTCCTCGCAGTTTAGTTCAGCCCCGAGACAGTAGTAGGTCATGTCTACCAAGCGCTGGACATGTTTGCTTGAATGGAAATAAGCTGTCAATAGAAATTAGTTGTCAACTATTTTTGAATAAACAATATCCAAGACATAAATATGGTTGAGAAACTCACATAATGGTAGAACTGGAGGCGTCTGCACATCGACCCAGATGTCGATATTACCTTCAATATCATCTTCCGGACGAATATCAAAGGTGATAAGCATATCAGGCTCAAATGCATAAGCCTTGCATAGTGATCTCCAATTTTTGCATTCAAAATAGGTGTAGGTGTCTGCATTGTATAATTTTGCGGCAAAAGTATAACCATGCTCGGTCCTCAAGTGAACTATCTTTACCTCCATAGTTTCCATAGGACTGAAACCAATCTTATCCAAGACATAAATTCTTGCATGGCAGGGGATACGCTAGTAGAATAGTAAAAAATTAAAATTATAAGTTGAAGCAAAAGAAGCAGAAGTCATGCTTAATTACGAGAAAAGACTTGTCGTTGTGACTTACTGTATCCACTTCGAAGGTCTCATCCAGCTTGATGCTGAAGCGCCTACCACCAAATAAGAAATTTCTGTCGCACAGGCCGCGCTCGTCTTCGCAGTATTCGCACATACCGAAATCATTTTCGTCGTCAGACATTTCCTATGTTCATAGTTGATCAAAAATTGACTGAAGGCAACTACCAGGAAACTCAACAAACAGAAGCGACGCCCACGACAACAGTCGGCATTCTTCCTCTCTCAAATATATATAATAACAAACAAAAATAAAAGTAAGAAAATTACACAAGTATCTATCTTAATCATACAAGTAAGAACTTTTTTCTTTTACAAAGAAGATAAGACCAAGAGGCTCACCACTGTGGTGCCGGCGACGAGATCGGCGCGGGCGATCGACGGCGGTGAGGACGGGGACGGAACAGGACGGACCGCCAAACCTAGACAAATCTCGAGGAAAATGGAGCTTGGACAAGGAGCTTCGAGAGGAGAAAACTTAAGTGTGGCTCGGGTATTTCATTAAACACCTCATGTGCATACGAGGTGAGCTAGAGCACCACAAAGCTCTCCCACGGCCGACCCAAAAAACAGAGCACTCTACTGCTCTGCTCGCGGGCGAGGGGGTATATATAGGCATCTCATTGGTCCCGGTTCGTGGCTGGAACCGGGACCAAAGGGGCCTTTAGTCCCGGTTCCAGCCACGAACCGGGACCAATGGTTGTGGGCCAGGAGCGAGGCCCATTGGTCCAGGTTCGTGGCTGGAACCGGGACCAAAGGGGCCAGACGAACCGGGACCAATGCCCCAAGAGGCCCGGCCGCCCCCCTGGCCTCACGAACCGGGACCGATGCCCCCTTTGGTCCCGGTTCGTGAGTGAACCGGGATTAATGGGCTGGCCCTGCCTGGACCAAAGCCCTGTTTTCGACTAGTGTTATAGTGTGGCATGAAACCCTTATAAAGCAGGTGGGTGTGAAGGGTTTTCGAGTCAGAGTAAGACTTCGTATTCCCACATAGAGGGCATGGAGAACACATAAAACCATTCTGCTTGTTTGCCTCAGCCACTACGAATAAATTATGCACGCCCTTAATGTACTCGGAGGTGCGTCTGTCACCGTACATCCATTGTCGGTTCATCTGCGTGCATTATATATAATTAAGTGTGTCAAAAACCATTACAGAACAACATGAATACAGAAGTGACCAAATTAATTAATAGAAGTTCGTCATCACATTAAAACCAATGTACATACATAGTTCTCATTGAACAACATATAGCTCTCCAGAGCATCTAATTAAATCATACATTGAAACTATCTAAAACATTTCAATGCAACAACAAATGCGATCATAATCACAACTAAGGTAACAATTGATCCAACGGCATAATGATATCAAGCCTCAGTATGAATGGCATATTTTCTATACATTCTAATCTTGAAGCGCATTGCATCCATCTTGATCTTGTAATCATCGACGACATCCGCAACATGCAACTCCAATATCATCTTCTCCTCCTCAATTTTTTTCAATTTTTCCTTCAAGTAATTGTTTTCTTCTTCAACTAAATTTAACCTCTCGACAATAGGGTCGGTTGAAATTTCCGGTTCACATACCTCCTAGATAAAAAAATCTATGTCACGTTGGTCGGCATAATTGTCATAAACACTAAATGAAACTAATAGTTATAAAAGATAATATATATACCACATTCGAATCATAGACAGGACGAGGGCCGACGGAGGCGGATACCAAAACCATCACACTATATAATAACAAACAATAATAAAAGTAAGAAAATTACATAAGTATCTATCTAAATCATGCAAGTAAGAACTTTTTTTCTTTTAGAAAGAAGATAAGAACAAGAGGCTCACCATGGTGGTGCCGGCGACGAGATCGGCGCGGGCGATCGACGGCGGTGAGGACGGGGACGGGACAGGACGGACCGCCAAACCTAGACAAATCTTAAGGAAAATGGAGTTTGGACAAGGAGCTTCGAGAGGAGAAAGCTTAAGTGTGGCTCGGGCATTTCATCGAACACCTCATGTGCATAGGAGGTAAGCTAGAGCACCACAAAGCTCTCCCACGGTCGGCCAAAAAAACAGAGCACTCCACTGCTCTGCTCGCGTGGTATATATAGGCATCTCTTTGGTCCCGGTTTGTGGCTAGAACCGGGACTAAAGGACCCCATTTGGTCCCGGTTCCAGCCACCAACCGGGACCAATGGTTGTGGGCCAGGAGCGAGGCCCATTGGTCCCGGTTCGTGTCTGGACCGGGACCAATGGGGCCAGACGAACCGGGACCAATGGCCCACGAGGCCCGGCCGGCCCCCTGGCCTCACGAACCGGGACCGATGCCCCATGGGTCCTGGTTCGTGAGTGAACCGGGATTAATGGGCTTACCCGGCCTGGACCAAAGCCCTGTTTTCTACTAGTGTGTCATCCCTTCCTTCTTCACCACCTTTATTTCTCCCACACGGCGATGTTTCCTCGACCACATCAGGTTGCGCCCCTCCCTCGACGAGCATCTATGGGAGTCAGCAGCCTTGTCACGTCAACATCGGAGAGAAGGGTGAAGGAGAAGCTCGTGCAGTTGTTTCTCGAGGAGTGCCGCATGTGGAAATCCTCCACTAAATCAACACGATCATCAATGACTTCGTTGCCCCGGAGGTCCTCCCCACTAACTCCGTGCCTCTCCATCAAGGCATCAACATCCATAATTATCTTCATCCAGTATGACCATACGCTTCAATGATGACAAGCACGACTCTGGTGGCAACAAGCCTGCCACAGTTGTGGCGATGATGAATGGGGCACCAGCTACCAACAAAGCCAGTCGTGCTGCTTTATTCTACATCTATTGTGATCCCATGGTGACAGTTAGGAAAACCATGTGCGATGGACATTTTAACCCATGTGTGATGACACGTTCAATACTAGCGAGTGTGGGGTATGGTAATATTTTCATATAATAATAGACTGCGGAGGAATTCCAAATGCATCAAACTCGCGCATCATGAAGTAAATAAAGCATAAACCGGGAACAACGACTTAACTGTAGATTTTGAGGAAACTTGAAAGAAATAACAGTAGCAATATTCTTTCGCCTATGATCATGCTAGTGATGCATGCATGACACATACTCACCAGAGCTAAGATAAACACGACATTCCACGAAAGCATATGCCCGAAAAATGTTGTACATTTGTGTGTATCCATCGCTACTTGATGATACCTCATTTGACAACTTCAGAATCACTCTTTTAATCATTGGCGCAGACTTGATTACTAATTTCAAGAAATCAAACTTGTGATCCTCTCCAATGAAGCCATAGATTTCCATATCTTCGAGAGCAGTCAAGGCAATAGTTTGGGTTTTCCAGTTGACGGGATCACAAGGACAATTTGTCGGGCATCCTTCTTTCTCCTACAGCCAGAAGTGAATAATAATAACTATACACAACTGGTTATTTAGAATAAATACAATAAAAAAATGAAATTACCTTTGACCTCCATAGGACGACCTTAAGACTCGGCATAGCACTACGAATCTGGTTGATTCCAATGATATGAAACACGAATGCTCCAAAAACATGCCCAATTGTTTCTAGATGTAGCGCCAAAACAGAGAATGCATAAATCACATGCTTCTCAATCTCCCGTGTACCCTTTTCCACTTGATCAGGAGAAATTTGTGAGTTCTGAGAAAACAATTTGGCAGGAATACGTATCATTTACAAAATTTAGTTCGTCAGCAACTCGCTGGAGTAAATTGAGAATTAGAGGAAACACACATTGCAGGTAGAGGCATGGATGTGTAACGATGTGGGCTGTCCCTGTTTCTCAGCCGTCTCTAGCAGCAACCTTTCAAGGCACCAAGGAGCAAAAGCTATTTTCCCAGGTACCCAGGCAAACAAGCACTGCCACGAGATCTTCTCCACTATTGGCACCAAGATGGAGACGTTGAGCTCAACGTAAGTGCTCATGGACATCGCCAATTGCTTAAGCGAGGGAGCGACGATGTCAACACTGCGTATCCATACATTCTCCACGATAAGCTCCTCTAGCGACGCCGAGTGGACCCTCATGTCCCTGCCATGGTACCCAAATTTCGTCTGCTTGAGGCTGAGCACGCGCAGACGTGGGCAGCGGGACAGCACGTCGTCGACTGATCGATCATGCAGTCCAAGAGAGAAAAAGTTTCAAGCACGGGGAACTCGACATCAGAAGGCACACAGATGGATAAGTAGGGTGAATCGAACACAAGCGAGGTCGCACGGTGGAAACATGGCAGTTCGACGCAGATGGTGGAATTAGGTCTGAAGGGACCAGGTAGGGCGAGGAGGAACTTCTCCGGCGCAAGCCGCGTGACGGCGCGCAGCAGCGACCTGACGCCGGAAGCCTCGTGGTTGCAGGTACTATTGGGGACGTGGATCTCGAGGACGGAAACCGAAGGAGATAAGCCGCCAAGCACAGCTTCGAGCTTGTGGAACACAACATCGCGCAGGACGATCTGGTGGAGGCAGGCCCAGAGGCCGCGCCACCGGCGGGAGAGCACGCTGGCTCGCGCGGCAGTTGCGGCGCAGCGGAGGCGAGCGAGGATGAGGAGGAGCAGGTCGTCTAGAAGGGCGCTGATGTGGTCCGCTCCGCCGCCTGGGAACCTAATCCTAACTGCTGGGAGGAGGAAAGCCGGCGACGATAATCCGATCTCAACTCCATTGACGCTTCCAAAGCCGCTTGCGCGAGCCTTGCCAATGAATCGATGCTGGAGCGGATGAACTCGTTGCACGGCAGATCGATCTAGAAATCGTTGGATACGTGGATGCGCTAGATAGGCTAGGGCACGGCACGTACGGCGGCAGCCTTTCTGTCGCGACCCGCTAGCTAGGGCTTAATTTCTGTCGTGTGTCTCCCTGCTTTTGTTTGTTTGTTTGGTAGTCAACACACGCATCAATCGGAAAAGCCAAGTATATGTACTATCATGAGTATTTCTTGTACTTGGTGTAGTACATCGTAACGTTTAGTGGCAGTAGAAAGAAGAATGGAAGGCACCTCCTTCCACTTCAAGCCCGACATCAACCGTAGGAGGCGCCAACGCCTGCGTCCCCAACCGGTCCAGGTGGTCTTGGGGGGAGGGGGGTGGGCACAACCCAATGGCTGCCGACAGCCACCGCCGAGCAAGCCCCTGTCCATGCCCTCTGGCCATTGCCTAGCTGAGCTCGCATGCCACCATGCCCATGGATGTTGGCACAGATCCGCCGATGCCACAGCCGTGCCAGGGAGCTGAACTCGGACTGACACCATGAACAAACCATAGGCCAGGAGAGCACAAGACGGAAGTTTGCACCAGCGCGGACAAGTCGGCCTTCTGTACATGCACGCCGACGGATGCCGTCCACCACCTTGGAGCCACAGCACACCGCTCACGCAGCAGGCGAGACCACCACCTCCATCTCAAGCCCCTTACACCGCCTACCCCGAGCATGTTGATCGTCAGGAGCGATTCTGCAACCTATAGCCCCCATGTATAGTTCGCTCCACCCACGAGCAGTTGGCCAGATGCCGCCCGCGTCCAAGACAGGTGCGTCGGAGCCATAACAAGGGAGGTCCGCCGAATCTACTTGCGGCAGCCAGTGACCTAGATTTGACTCAGCACCGCCGCCACGGGCATGCAGCCGCCGCACCAGAAGCCACCTCACAATTGCCCTCCATACGCGCACATACCTTCGAGCCTTGTGTGCACCCGACGCCACCATCCGATCAAGCCGCCCCACACCAACCACCCCCGAGCAGAGAAGAAAGGAGCCCTGCCGCCAGCCACATATGAGCAATCGTATGGTGTGATCCCATACAAGCGCTCAAAACAGTTTCAAGAAAATCAAACTCATGATCCTCGCCTTCGAAGCCGTCAACTTTCTTTTTCTTTAAGGGCGGTCAAGGATATAGTTTTGGTTTTCCGGTTCATGGGATCACGCCGATAATTTGTTGGGCATTTTCCTAGACTTGACACTGATGCTCACATTTTCCTAGAGTTTAATTCCTAGATTTGACTCTGGTGCTCGCATTTTACTAGATTTATTTCAGGCCTTCAGGCGATGTGCGTGCAGTGAGAGGAGACGTTCCCGTCGACAATGCAGACATCTGTGGCGACTCCGACAATCTCAAGATGATGTGTCGTCTCAGTCTCTTAGAGGTGCTCATTGGGTAAGGTGTGCGTGTGTGCATTCATAGACAGTGAGTATATGTGTGTATGTATGAATGTCTGCGTCTGTACTGTTTAAAAAAAGTGGCCAACATGATGACCAAGTTCTTCCCTTAAGTAGTTTCACAACTTCCTGTACGACACTAATAGCCTAGCAGTCTAGCATAAGCACTATATAGACGATAAAAAGTGCCAAAGGAATAGCTCAAACAGACAAAGATGCATCTATCATATAGACGACAAAAAGTGTCGTCGGCATAGAGTTGACGGCGTCGCCATCTATCACCGGGTGGCCAGGCCCACATATATGCCGACGGCCACCGTAGGCATATATCCTCCTATTCCGACGGCCTGGATATGCCGACGGGGGCCGTAGGCATATATGGAGGTATGCCGACGACCTTTCTACACCGACGGTTTCCCGTAGGCCGTCGGCATACCTCCATATATCCCTACGCCCCCGTCGGCATATTTATGGCCATCAGGAAAGAGCCTTATTCCGGTAGTGTCTCCAAACTTTCTCTCCATCGTGCATTGGGAGAGCTTTCCGACAAAGAAGGAATTAGGAAATCCAAGTCGCAAACAAAAAGGGCATCCAATCTAATCTGATATCGGAATAAAGCAGTAATATTATTCTCTTTTTCTTTGGCCTTTCATTTCGGCGAAGCTTTTCTTTCCTCCTACTATTGGCCTCGATCCATGGTATCGGTTGCAAATGTGATGAAAGGAGAAGGAGCATGTGCTCGATGGATATGCCGTTTTCAGTAGCGCATAAATATGTTGCGCCGTCGGTTCTCCTCCTCTGACCAACCAACGGCATATTAGAGAGTGAGATAGGTGCATACTGTATGTATGTGAGTGTGAAGGTGCATTGCAGGGCAACAGCTCCATTGGCAGAGGGATGGATGTGGATTTACCCTCTTGCTTTGCTCTTTTGTCTATCTGCCAAAGGAGATTTGCCCCGCGATTCACCACCACTTGGTCTGCCTCGTTGCACCATTGTTGGTCTTATCATATGAAGGTATGCAATGCACGCATATGAGAAAGCATTTGGCTGACTTGACGACTTCTCGCTGCTACAGTTAGTCGGGTTGCAGCCTGAGGTCTCCGATTTGCATTTCTCTCAGCTGTAGAAGAGGGAGGCCCGCATCAGTTCAGCTTCCACTCCGACGACCTGCTGCTCCTCTTGGGCCTACCTTCGTTGTGCAGCACGATGTCCTTTCCCGTTGATGGCGTAGCCTCGGGGACCACCTCCGTCCTTTGCCTCAGCATCGTACAATTATTTGACAATAACTTGATTTATATTCTTGAGAATCATCATATCTCGCATGAAATTCGGCCTGATAATTGAATGACATTATTTTTCTCAAGCATCACCAAAGTAATAAATAGAGAGCTATAGTGCTGCTATAGCGTTTTGAGGGGCACCACCCTAAACACATTGTGTACAAGTTTAACACATTATATGGCTATCACTATTTGCCATAGCCCGCTATTTCAAATTTTGGTCCTTACCGAAAACCGTTGGTAGACTGCGGACATGCTTCTGGCTAGAGGTTTGCCTCGTAGTGATGCTTGTTGTTTCTGTGATAAAAAAATTGAATCAGCCAACGCCTTGTTATCAGCCACATCTCTGCTAAATGGGTATTGTTGCTTGCCGGCTCTCAGCACCCACGAGTTGCGAGCGGTGCTCTCTCTACAAGCTCGATCCCTGGATGGTGGAAGAAGGCCAGCAATTCTCGCAATAAAAATGCAGTGCTGCACTAGCTAATTGCTCACCCCTTCCACACAAAGAGGAGGGTGATGGCTTCGACGGCTCTAACTGCATGGCACATTTGGAATGACAGAAATTATAGGGCTTTCAGAAAACAAAATACTACGGACGCTAACATTTGGGGCTAGTGAGTGTAGACTTTCGCTTACTAATGGAGGCTATTCAATAGCACTTTAGCTACATTTCAGTCAGCTGACTTTTTATTTTGTGGTCAGTCGATTTTCTGTTCATTGGATCGTCTTTAAGATCTGTGCAGTTTTCATTTTTTTTCTGTTTAATTCTGTTGTTGGCCTGGCCTGCAAGGAATTGATTGACGCGTTGTTTTGGTCAGTCGAATCGGTACCGGGCCGATTTCTTTGTCTTGGTTGCGCCCGTTTAATTCTAGGTTGCATATTTCTTTTTCCTTTTTTATTTCCTTTATTGGTTATAATTTTGTTTTTGTGGGTTTTTGGCTGGGTGTAATTATATACATACAAATACTATATAATATGTGCCAAAATTTTATGATTATGCGATTATTTTTGCATATTACGAGAAAATGCAATTTCGGTACAAAGTTGTGCGTAAGTTTTTGTTATAAATTTTATTTCTTCTTAAAGAAAATACCAACGCCACTAATTCATTTTTTCAAAAACAAATCATTATTTGATAATTATTTAGTCTTTACTTCATTTTCATTCTATTTTAAGGTTAATACCAATGCCATTATTCATTTGTTCTTAGATTTTGTTTTTGCAAAAGTTCCACTTTTATATGATTATTCTTGCATATTGTAAAGAAGCGCAATTTTTATGTATATTTCATGCAAATTTTGTCAGTGTTTGTTTTATATTCCTTTTCCCATTTTTTTTGTTCTTAAATGGTAATACAATCACCGCTCATTCATCTTCTCCTTAGGAATTCAATTCTTTCTTTTATGGGTATTTTTTCTTCATTTTTTATTTATGTTTTTTGTTTCTATGTATTTTTCTTTTTTCCTTTTTCTTTCCTTTATTGGTTATTTTTTGTGGTTTTTTGGCCGAGTGCAATTATATACAAACAAATACTATATAATATATGCCAAAATTTCATGATTATATAATTATTTTTACATATTATGATAAAGTGATTTCGGTGCAAAGTTGTGCACAAGTTTTTTTTATCTTCTGACTTCTTAAAGAAAATACATTATTTTAGTTAGACTATGTGTAAACTATAGTAGAATGCGAAAAATGCACTATTATATGCTTATTCTTTGTATGTTTTGAAAAGTGCAATTTCAGTGCAAATTGTGTGTAAGTTTTGAAAGCTTTTCTTTTTCATGTTCTTTCTTCTTAAAGGGTTTCATTCTTTCTTAGAAAACTTCATTATTTTGATTTTTGTTTTAGTTTTTTTGGAAAGGGTAACACCAGTGCCACGAATTCATTCTTCCATAGAAAACTTCATTTTTTAGTTTTTATTTTGTTTTAGTTTTCTTTTCTTTTCTTTTGTAAGGGTAATATGGATGTCACTAATCCATTACTTTTAAGAAAACACTTTTTTTGCGGAAATCTCACTATCATATGCTCAGTTTTGCATTGTAATAATACATTTTCTAAATATATGTATTTATAAAAATAAATATGTGTGAGAATGCTATTCATCGGTGAGATTGCACATGTATAAAAATAAATATACATGTATGAGATTGCACATATAGCCACTAACCATTGCATGCAATTATGTGTGGGAGTGCTATTCATAGGTAATCTACAAAGACTTGGCCAATTACTATACTAGAGCAGCCAGTAATTAACGTACAAAAAAAGTAGGCTGGCTTGGTAGTATTGGACTGGAGCAGCCCATGGTCCAGCTTGCACATGTGCGAACGCTGTGCGGGCTTGTGTGGCTGCCTAATTAATCATGCTTGACTAAAACAGAGTTTGGGGTCAATCGACTGACGCAAAATTTATTTCAGTCGATTGACCAGTAGCCACGCCCATTGAAGAGTAGTTTTGATCCTCTTTTTTGTACAGCCGATGCGTTGTTGACACCGTCGAATTTTTCTTGTTTTCTTTCCGCTCAGTTTTAGACACCCTGCAACTTTTTCTTCCTAACTTAAGGCAACAGTAGAATACCTGCTATGAAAAAGAAAGATACGATGAGATTCTGGGCTCGTCGTAATTTTTTTATCAAAAAGAAAAAGATGAAGAGGGAATCCCCCTCCCTCCTCTCTCCGCTCCCTGGCCGCTCCCGCGAGCGCCGCCGGGGGGGAAACCCTAGCGCGTGGGGCTCGGTCCCCCTCCTTGCTCCTCCCTCCCCTTGCCGTCGCCCCAGCGTGCTGGCGGGCAAAGCCCGGCCAGCTCGGGCGACGGCGGGGCCTCTCCCTCCCCCGTGCGGCGCTGGATGGCGCGGGCCATCCTTGCTGGGTGGCGGCGCAGCGCTGGCTCAGTGCGCGGCGGCACGGCGGCGGCGGCTGGCGACGGGGGCGCGGCCTGCAGGCGGCGGCGTGGGTGGCTGGTGCGGGCTGGGGGCGTGCCCTGCTTCCGGCGGCGGCGGCGTTGGGCGCTGCCCAGATCTGTCACAGCGGCGGCTCAGGTGGCCTGGGCCCTTGTGGTGGCGGGGCTCCGGCTCGCTGCAGGTGGTGGCTTGCTCCGGTGGCCGCCCCTGCTGCGGCGCTCCCTGGTGGTGGTGGGCCTGCCGGCCCCCGGCCGATCCGGCGATGGCAGGTGCCACGGGCTCTGCTCGGCGTGGATGTGTGCAGCCACGGCGTGGTGGTGGCTCATGGCGGTGGTCAGGATCGTCTCACGGCGGCGGCTGGACTTCTCCGGCGTCGGCCCGTCGGTAAGCGGCCTGTATAGGCCTTTGACCCCTCTTCTCGGTGCCCGGGCGCAATCTTCGTCGGAGGGATGGCCCTCTCCCTGCTACGATCCATCGCTAGTCTCGCGCTCGGGCAGCAGGACCGAGCTCGTCTCGCGCCCGGCAGCAGGACCTACTCGTCTCGCGCCCGACAGCAGGACCGAGCTCGTCTCGCGCCCGGCAGCAGGACCGAGTTTGTCTCGCGCTCGGCAGTAGGACCAAGTTCGTCTCGCGCCCGGAGCTGCAGGACGAATCGATGGACTTGTTTGCCCAAGGATCCGATCGTCTCTTCCGCTGGGGTAGCGGCGGGTGTCGGGTGAGGTGGTTCCTGGGTCTTGGATGCCGGGGCGGCGGCCCTGGTGGTGGTTGCGCGATGCTCATGGGCGGAGCCCGTCGCTTGGTGCTGCCCGGTGGCCAGGGCCGTGTGGGCGGCGTCGTTGTTGTGGTGTGGCGTCCGATGGCAGTGAGTATTGGCCGGGGTGAAAACCTGCTCTTTCTTCGGACAGACCGGCGGCGGCGTAGCTCGTTCCCTTCTTGAAGGTGTCGCGGCTCTCATTGTCTGTCGTGTGGTTCCTGGGGAAACCTTGATTCTCGGATCGGGCGGTGGCGCACTACGGGAATTAGCTAGTTTGCCGTCTGGCATGTACAGACGGCAAAGAGAGGAATACAGACGGCAAACTCAGACGGCAAAGCCAAATCGGCAAAAGCATACTTTGCCGTCTGCTTTTCGTCGGGATGACGGCAAAGAATTTGCCGTCATGTTTTCTCCTGCGGCAGACGGCAAAGAGGGATTTAGGGTTTTCTGTTGGCAGGTGGCCCCCACAGCGCTTTGCCGTCAGCCAGCCTAAGTTACAGACGGCAAAGAAGTTTTTTTTTTTTTAAATATATGACGCCAGCGCGGGGCAGGGATGGAGCAACAATGGCCGCATCGTGTCCGCAGCAACCCGGCGCCCAACCTCGCCAGCCACCGGCGTGTCTTGGACGTTTGTTAGCCATGCTCGCTCGCGTCGTCGCCGGCCGGCCCTACTGCTGTTCATCGGCTGTGCGCTGCTGCTGTTCACCGGCCGGCCGTTCGCTGCTGCTGTTCGCCGGTGCCTTGCCGGAGGGAGGAGGCGTCAGATGGAGAAGGAGGGAAAACGGGGTCGCCGTGCCCTGCTTGCTGGCCCGCTCCCGGAGGGAGAAAAGAGGAGGCGCCGGAGGGAGAGAAGAGGAGGCGCCGGAGGGAGAGAAGAAGTAGGAGCCGCTGCCGCCGAGCTCGCACGCGCCGGCCGCCCTGCCGGCCGCCCTGCCCGCTGCTTGAGGGCGGAGGCACCAGAGGGAGAGAAGGAGGAGGCACCGGAGGGAGAGAAGAAGAAGTAGCCGCCGACGTGCTCGCCCGCGTCGGCCGCCCTGCCCGCCGCCATGGCCGCTGCCGGAGCGAGAGAAAGAGGAGGCGCCGGAGGGAGAGAAGAAAGAGGAGGCGCCCTGCGCTGCCCGCCGCCATGCCCAGCTCGCCCGCGCCGGAGCGCGTGGTGGTTGTGGCCTTGTGGGTCGGGGCCGTGGGTGGGTGCGTGGGTGTGTGTGTGGGTCGTGGGTGTGTGCGTCGTGTGTGTGGGTCGTGGGTGTGTGTCAGGCTGAGGTGTGTGCATGGGTTTGTGTGCATCGTGTGGTTGTGGGGTGGATGTGCGTTTAGCCATGTGGGGCTGCGTGGTGTGTATGGTGTGGATGATGCCATGTCATCGATCCGTGGGATCGATACACGAGTTGTGTTCCTTCTTTGCCGTCTGTAAAAATAAAACGCAGACGGCAAAGACATACTTTGCCCTCTACGTTTTAAAACGCAGACGGCAAAGACATACTTTGCCCTCTACGTTTTATTTACAGACGGTAAACTATGTCTTTGCCGTCTGTATTTTTTTTATAGACAGCAAAAATATAGTTTGCCGTCTATAATAAAAACGCATACGGCAAAGTTAGCTCTTTGCCGTCTATAAAAAAAATGCAGACGGCAAAGACATGGTTTGCCGTCTGTAAAAAAAATGCAGACGGCAAAGTATGGCTTTGCCGTCAGTGATTCTTTGCCGTCAGCAGCTGACGGCAAAAGTGGTATTTGCCGTCTTGCCCGACGAAAAGCTGACGGCAAAGTGGCCTACTGACGGCAAATTAGCTGTTTCCCGTAGTGGCGGCGCTCCGGTGTCGTAACCTTCCTGAAGGCACCGTCTTGGAGCCCACGGTTCGTCGTATGTGGCTTCATCTCTTCGTGGTGACGTGTTCACTAGTGGAGCCCCGGTTGCTCGTGTAGTGCTTGGGGTCGTGTTGCCACGCTCAGCGCCTATGTATCCCACCTTGGGTGTGTGTGTATGTTGTGGTGGAGTGCGTCTGTACCAGGATGTTGTTGATCGTTGCTTTATTTATAAAACGGGACGAAAACCTTTTTCGGTAAAAGAAAAAGATACGACAAGCCAAGCATCTAGGATGGTATGCGTTGGGTTTGAAACCCTTGGTACAGAGCTACTTGCATTCGGCTGCACAATGTTTATTCTTGTAGTAGAATTTATCGATCACGCCAATCATTTTCAACAGTTGCTCTTTCCATTAAGAAGTTAATTAACCAGTTAGAGCAAGTATAAGGGCACTCCTAGCACGGTTTTATAGTAGTCCCGGTCAACACCGCGGCCGTATGTGTGGATGCCGCTTCCACCCTTGCCAATGTCACAACCGCATTTTCACTGGAAAGAGCGTCAATTAAGGACCACCACCGTGTTTCGCACCTGCACACGGAAAAATCAGCATCTCTTTCCGGCCAGACGGAGCTCCTTTGCAGGTACTACCTCCGTCTCGGTGAATAAGTCATTCGCGTAGTTCTAGGTTGACAATTTAATTATCTTAACATGTATTGTATGTGACACAAAATATATATTTAGAAACTACATTCGTGTAGAAATCTAGTGATATACTTTTCATGACATATAACACATATTAAATTTCTCAAATCGATGACCTAGTTGTCGTCGCCTATAGCCCCCATCGTTGTCGTCGCCTCACTTACCCCCCAAGTCAGTTGCCACCCCATCCCCTCTCTTCCCCCTTACCCCCGCCGCCACAATCACCCCATTGACCATGTCGGTGCGTCAGTGCCCTCCTAGCGGACCTTTCCCAAGCGAGATTGAAGAGGACCGTGCCAAGAGAAAGTTCTAGAAGAGGGCATGGCGTTACTCCAAGGGGGTCTAGGAGGACGCACACCATAAGGCTAGATGAGCCATTGGCCGTGCCCGCTCCCCCACCCCACCCTGGAGTACTGACCACATTTTGACGACCGCCTACACAGAAATGGAAGTCACGCTCATGTCGGCTTAAAAAAATGTTGTCGTATCCCGCATCCAGGACGCTCGGCCATGCGTCGACCACGTGATCGCAAAAGTCACGGCAACTGAAGTCTACCCTGCCTGCGAGGTCGCTTCCAAGAGGAGGAAGAACACGTAGTTGAATTTCAACAATCGTATAGTTTTATGTTTGTTCAAATCAATCCTAGTTGTTCCTTGCTGAAATTCGTTTTGTAAATCCAAGTTCAAATCCCAGTTCAAAAACTTCCATTGTTTAGAAGAAAATTGTCCTTCTACCACCGGTAAACACGTTCCATATGAAGAAAAAAATGGAGCACAATCTATGTATGCGCTATGATTCGGTAGCCTCCATATCCATATGAAGGTTGACGATATGGCTACACTACTAGAGTAATGCGTTATGGAGGTTGACGATATGGCTACACTACTAGAGTTGCTTCTTTTTTGGAGAAAATTCCTTATATGACACTGTTTTAAATGTTGTTTCCCTATTTGACACCGAAAAACTTTTTCTTCCCTATTTGTCATCGTGTCTAAATTTTATGCCCTTTACGACACTTTTATCCATTTTAAGCCTTAACAGCACCTGAAAAGACCTATTTGCCCCCAATGTGAAATGTGATTAAAATTGTTATGTGGTAGCTTCATCATGCGACTCTGTCTGGATGTCGTTAATATTGTGTCAGTGCTTGTACTTTTTTTGTTTGTGTGAAAATAGTTGGAGCCTGTACACAATTGATAGTACTCCAGTATGCAACAAATCAGTAAGTTAATAGAGTTGATATTGAACAAAAGAAAAAAAACAGGACCGACACGATCATGTGGCCATCAACCGCCTCGCGTGTTTGTGTTGTCGCCATGATAATATCGCTAGCTTGGTTAATTAGCTAGCCAGCCAACGTAGAATCAATCAAGCGAGAGATCGGCTGCTTAATTAGCTAGCTTCGTTGAATACGTATAGCAGTACACGTCCAACTAGAATGGACCCACCTGTCTGCCTGCTTGTTTCTTGGTGTGTACGTGCACATTACCATCTACGTCTCGGCGGAACCCATTAGCTTGGAAAAAACTCGTGCTACGCCTGTACGCCGGAAAGCACTTGGCTACAACACCGTCAAGGTTGGACCGAGGCACAAAACGAGTCGGCCGGATGCACACATACGATAAAATTTTGATCAAATATCACATGAGGGGTAAATAGGTTTTTTTATATGTCATTTAACACCATTAAGGTTCAAAATGGACGATAGTGTTATAAATGGCATAAAATTTAGACTCGGTGTTAAATAAGGAAGAAAAGGTTTTTCAGTGTCAAATAAGGCAACAAATTTTAAGACGATGTTAAATAAGGAATTCTCTCTCTTTTTTGCGCCGAACTAACTAGAGGTTGCTGGCAGGCGTGTAGCTAGGGTTCCTAGAAAATCTGCACTCATGTCTTGAAACAAAACTGAAGCACTACATTTGTTATTTTTCTACTGTATGCATAACTCAATTTGTGTCTAAAACTTTAGAAGCATACAGAAAAACCAAGTCTATCGATCTGCGCGACTGCACCTTCCTTTCTCCGGACACAATAGCGAACCAACCTGTGGTTGCATGGTTAGGATAACAGTTGTATCCCCATCCCATTAGGGTTCAGTCCTAAACTTGACATTGGTGCTCGCATTTTTTTTTTGGATTTTATTTCAGCCTTTCAGCGATGTTCGTTCAGTTGGAAGAGAAGTTCCCGGTGAGGCGCATGTGCCTTATGATAACTTCGTAAAATCTCAAGATGATATGCTGGCTGAGTCTCTCGGAGGTGCCCATACAGATAGGGTGTGCGTACATGCATTCATAGTATGCTCGTGTATGTGAATGACTTCGATTGTACTGTCTTAAAAAAGTCTCCGCGCATAAGATACGCTTTTCTGTTTTTTTATAAAAAATGGTGCATATGTCTGATGAAGAACCAATTCCCCGTAAGAAAAATAAATAAAGAAATTAATGATAATCTAAATAAACAAAAGATTCGTCAACTAAAAAATCACAAAGAGTCGTGTCTGACACTCTGACTCATGAGTCATGACCTTGGGCAATCACCGTAAAACCCTAGCGTACCAACGCCCTAGGGGAGCTGGAGCGGCCGAGCAGCAGAGACAAGCCATGATTTCTCGATCCACGCTCCCGGGAATAAGACGATCGACGGGTTCGTGCCATTGGTACACCAAGCTCTAATGGAGTTGAGATCAGGGCATAGCCTCAGCCTGCGTTCCTCCCAGCAGCAGAGAGAGGACCGCATCAGCGCCCTCCCTGACGACCTGCTCATCCTCGTTCTTGTTAGATATAATCTTGATGTCTTATGTATCTGCATGTTTACTTTCGTATTTGCATGTAGTAGCGTGTCTGTGCAGAGGTACGTACGAGGCGTACACCTGATGGTTCAGTTTGAGGAGCATGCATGGTGAGACTCCAACGTGCAGTGAGAAGCTGCGGCATGCAAAGATCTGAAGCTAACGGGCTGCACAAGTTATCTAGGAAGTTGTTATGCATGCGTGTGTTAGTGCCATAAGAATAGGTGATGGATTAGTTGGTTAGTGGAGCAAGTCGTGTGCACAAGAGCCGGGCACGTTGTGGCCTGGCAGCGCGTGCGAGCTAGCTACTTAAAGCATTGTAATTCAGTTTGTCTGGTTAAGAAATACAGAGAAGAAAAACCGTGAGCTGTGTGAGACAGCACGGCACCAAATATCCTGTGTTCTTGTGTGTGCTGTGTGAAACATCCAAGAGATAAGAGGTGAGCTGAGAGATTTAGCTCCAACAGTTCTAGCCGGCCTAGGCTGCGCCGCTGCCGCTGCGTGCACCGGTGTCCTCTCCCGTCGATGGCGCGGCCTCTGGACCAGGCTCCACGACGTCGCGTTCCCTTCTCTCGAAGCAGCGCTCGGCCGCATCGACTCTCCCGCGGTTTCCCTCCTCGAATCCACGTCCCGCAGAGGCAGATCCCAGAGGATCGCTGTCCCGACCCCGCCGTCGTCGATTCGCTGCTGCGCGCCGCTGCTTGTCTCGCGCCTGAGAAGTCCGTCTTCCACCTCCAGTGCATCTCCACCAATGCTGAACTGCCATGCTTCTACCGCGCCACCTCGATCGTGCTAGAATCGCGCTTCCTGTTCCTCCGGGTGCCGACCGGAGTGGAGTTCCCAGCGCTCGAGAGGCTGTCCCTCTCGGGCTGCGTCATCAACCTTGATACCGTGCTCTCCCGCTGCGCGCAGGCGGCCTATTAATCACGAACACTTTGCAGCTCAAATGGTAAAGAACACTTACTCTCTACCGTGGGGTTGATTGATTCTCCATAGAGCATCATTTTTTTTGTTGTTTTAGTAGCGTCTCACCATGACGCCACCGAACGGGATAGTGCATCATTTTTTTTGGATTTTAGTAGCGTCTCGCTATGATGCCACTGAATGGACCGGCCCATTAAGATCGCGCCCTGCGTGAAAGCTCGTCTGTTTGACACTCTCAAGCATCAGCTAGAGCCCTCGTGGTTGTGGATGTAGTCCCTATACCTTTAAATATCTTTACAAGATTTTTAAAGGTACTAAAATATATAAATGTGAGCACATATGCAACATACATTAATCTAGAGGCAATGTGATTTTGGAATTATTTCGCAAATGAAATAACGTATAAAACAAACTCCACCGTAAAATATTGGCTTAACTTAATGCATGTGTATTTGTAATTGAGACATTAGAATTGTATATCGAATACAATATATCGATTTTGGAACACTATATATTGTCATTTGTGCTAATATAAATGTAAACTAATAACAACTAGTAGCTTATAAAAAGTAAAACTGTTTATTATAAATCCAAAGTTGACATTTTTGTGTTGAACGAGGATGGCCATCTGCTGCCCTGCGTTTCCTGGACATCACCAGTTTAAAAATCATGAAAAGTCGAGGCTAACAGAAACTCAAAAAAAATTACGTGCGATTAATTGAAACCAAAAAGGTCAAGAGAAACCCTAGAACGAACATTGCCCACTCGGCACAAAGATTTACTCAGCTTTTCTGTTGGCAGTGACAACCACAGGCTTCTCATGCTTGAACGTCAGGTGTGTTTTCCGCCTCCGGTAACCTCTCATTCGACTTTTTTTGTCGATGTCTTCGAGCTCGATAGGATTTGTGTTGATCTCGTCATGATTTTTATTTTGTACAGAACTTCAACTCCAACCAATAGGTGACTTAACTGGCAAGAGGCTGCTAATTTTGCTCCATATGAATTCTTTCGTTCCTGTGTTCAAAAGGGGCCTTGCATTACACGTCATGTACCCTGAAATCCTCAAAGGCAAAAAACGTTTTATGTATAGGGGAGAGAAGATTTTGGTAAATCAAAACTTTTTCTCTTTTATAACTTAACCTAAATTTCATATCCATATTTTTCAAAATCAAATAAAATATAGAGATACACATACTTCATTGCATACTTAAACATCATTTGCAAATTAATCATTAAACATAAATAAATTAAACGCTACTACGATTATAATTAAACATCCCATCTACACGTCGAGAAAAACTAGCTAGATTGTGATTAAAAGTAGATGTCGGAGGGGCCTCTCCTGGGTGTCAAACATTTCCTCATCCTCGTCGGTGAGCTCCTCCAACATCTCCTCGCACTCGGGGGTTAAGGCAGGCAAGCACACGGCGCTCATGCTCCATGGAATGGAAGAACAAGCGGTAATGGGATGGCCCCAAGCGGCACGAATGTGCCACGGTGACCTAGCTGAAGCTCACAAATGGCGGTGGGGAGCTCAGAGGATGGCGGCGCCGAAGCTAAGGACGGGCAACGAGGAGTTGTGGGATGATCGGAATCATCCAACGCAAAAGGCGGGAGAACCCTATTAGCTCCATTCAGGTTTTCTATATTATAAAACATATAATCTTCAGGAAAGAGTGCACAATATAAAAAACATTTTTTGGAAAGAAAGTCGGGTGATCATAGCTAATGTTCAGAGATGGAACAATATCATCATTATTTTCTGTGTTTTGCCACTCATTCGGCGCATACTGCACCCGTCCCCGAGATGCTGGCGAACACACTCGGAGATTGTGGCATACTGGCATGCCCATCTCCGATCGCGTGCTCGTCTCCAACATGGTACATGCATCGCCCAAGGAAGTTCGACGATTACACCCTCGCCTATAGAACATTTGGTTTTTGGGGATGAAGCATTTGGCCCAGCCCCAGTGGGTCATCAAGATTGACTCCAGTAATGCAAGTTTTTGGAAAAAGGGAAATGAAATGGTCATGCAATGCTTTCATAGGGCTTGAGTAAGTAATAATAATTTTAGAAACAAAGATAAGGATATGCCAGTAGTATGTGTGTTGAGTGTTAATTTGGAGGATCCAAATCGGGTAGCTACTCATTCATTCTGCTCCTTAATTTGTGCATGGCACCTCCTAATTAGGTCTTGTGCAATCCCTTCGATGCTAAGTAATAATAATTGTAGATAGCCCAAAGATAGGGATAGGATGCGCCAATATGTCATGACAATGTATCTATACAAACACAAAGAAAATAAGACCATTGACCCAACCGCGTTGCATGCATCCGCACCTAGAAAATGCATTGAATACTTCATAGCCTACCAAACCAAAGACGCCGGGGCCACTTTCCAGTCAGACATGACGGGCTGCGCCACACCACCCCCGGTCTGTGCGCCCCCAGCCCGAGCCGCCCCGCGCACTCTCGCCTATTTATGCCGTCGCCACCGCCCACCGGCTTCCATCCACCACCGCACCCCATCACAACCAACCACATCATCGCCGCCTCGCCGGGCAACCAACACCAGCCTAGCAAGATGGGTTCGCGGTACGAGGTGGAGGTGACCGTCGGCGCGGCCCGGGACCTGAAGAACGTCAACTGGCGCAACGGCGACCTCAAGCCCTACGCGGTGCTCTGGATCGATGCCGGCGCCCGCTGCTCCACCCGCGTCGACCTCGACAACAACGAGAACCCCGCCTGGGACGAGAAGGTCGTCGTCCCGCTGCCCCCCGCCAGCCGCCTCCAGGACGCTGTGCTCTACCTCGACGTCGTCCACGCCAACGCCGCCGAGGGCGTCAAGCCGCTCGTCGGCTCCGCCCGGCTCCCGCTCCGCGACGTCGTCGATGACGCCGGCGTCGGGGGCAATGCGTCAAGGAACCTGAAGCTGAAGCGACCGTCCGGTAGGCCCCAGGGTAAGCTTGACGTCCGCGTCGCCGTGAAGGAGCCGGCGAGGTACTACGAGTCCAACCCTGGCGCCTACCCGGCGCCCGCGGGGTACGGCTCCTCCCAGCCCGCCGGCCCCTACGGCGGTGGATCCTCCCGTGATGCCTATGGTGGTGGGTACGGCGCTGGTGCGGGCGTGTACGGCGCCGCGGCGGCAGCTGGAGGCTACGGCGCGTACGCCGCGGCGGCACCTCCGTCTGGGTACCCCGGCTACGGCTCCACCGCGCCGGCTCCCCAGGCTGCAGCACCGTACAGCTCTGCTCCACCGCCCTACGGCGCCGCACCGCCGACACAGGGAGCAGGCGCGTACGGCTCCTCCGCGCAGCCGGCTCAGGCGGCGGGGTACGGGTCTGCCGCGCCGGCGTACGGCACGACGGGGGTGGCCCTGGACCAGAGCGGCGGGAAGAAGAAGAAGGGGATGGGCATGGCGGGCGGGCTGGCGGTGGGCGCGGCGGCGGGCGTGCTTGGCGGGCTGGCGCTGGCGGGCGGGGCGAGCTACGTGGAGCACAAGATCGAGGACCGCGTGACGGAGCGCGTGGAGGAGGACATGTACGGCGGCGACTACTAGGCGAATGGATCGTTCCCGTAGTAGCATGAATCTTTATGTTTTGGGTGCATCATGTTGAGGGTGAGGGTGATCGATCGGACCGGACCGGACCGGAGAGTTGAGAAGAAGAGAGGTTATTTTCTTGTGCTGTCTGTGAGTATCATGAAGATGAAATTAAGATTTCCTTGTTGATTGCATAAATTTAGTTAGTCTCCATCCATGCATGCATGCATGTGGATGAGAATCGGGTTGAATGAATTTGTTCTTGTCTACATTCGTGCAACTTGCAATGGCAGCTTCCACCACAAGTCTCTGGTTTGTTTGTTTCTTCTTTGCGTTCCACTTCCATGGGAGCAAGTTGATGACGACCGAGGAGAGTGACACAACAAGGTGAGACTTTTTCTTAGGTGACCGTGCCTCCTTACGGAATTATTTTGTGGGAAATAAAGGTATGTAGAACTAAAATCAATGTTTTAAATAGCGGGCTATGAAAAATAGCGGCGAGCCTCCAAATCAGCTATAGCGGAGCTATAGCGTGCTATAGCTGACTTTAACGGGTTATTTGTGAAGGCGACCATTTAGCGGCACCCTGCCGAAAAAGGCTATAGCGCCGGCTATTTAAAACTATGACTAAAATACGTCTAGATATACATTCATTTCTCCGACAAATATTTCTGTACTGAAGGAATATATCATCCTATATCCTATATACCTAAGAGATCGACATGCAGGCTGTCCACGTCAGCAACCCGGCCATATCAGCAAATTTAAGGTACGAATCGATTGAAGGCGAGCCGCCTGTCAATTTCTCATGCGTTCTGTTATCAGTGTACAAAATCGATGGAAGACGAGATGTCCCTCCGTTTCCAGGCGTATCACACAAACCCTCTCTTCGCCGGCAATAAAAAGCGACCGCTTCCGCTCCCTCAAGTCCCAACCGATTGGCCCCTCTCTCGGAAAAGGAACAGCAATTTCCTCCGGCACGGCGTCTGGTCCTGCATGGCTTCGCAACTCCGTGGGATTCCTCCCTCGATCGCCTATGTGGTGCCCTGCATCGTCGAGACTCGAGACAGTAGCGCGGTGCCCTGGTACTCCGTACTCATCTCCCGTCTGTCTTTATTCTGTCCAAGGTAGCTCCAACGTCGGGAAGTTTGCTTCCGGTTGGTTCCACCGGAATCAGATCAATCGCTCATGAGATTTGGCTTTGGATCTGGCTTTCTTTTCAGCCTCGCCGGTGCGACGCCGGGCAGGGACTCAGATCGGCCGACAAGACGATCAACTCAGGTGTCAGGAGAGTGCCGCTATCCTACTGCCTAGAAGCGCCCAGCCTCGGCTACCTCCAGGACTCCCGTGCCCCAGCCATGTGATGTCCCGAAGAACGACACCTTAGAGGATATAACAATCAGAAGTAATTGGCGATGGATTACAGAGAGAGAAGCAGAGGGTGAAAGTTCAAATTTACTTCAGGTTTTGTTTTCTTCCATGATGATAATACAGAGTCCAGTTTTCCCCTTTCTTCGATGATGGTAATACAGGAGTCCAGCGACCTGGAAGATCACACAATGCAACGCTCTTACAACACAAGCCTATCCAATAGAGTCTCTAGGTGATGCTGTAGTTTCTAATCTTTAATTTATTTTTGTTCCCTGCTCATGACACACATGTGGTGCTTGGACAGGGGCATCACCTTGACATGGATGTTCTTCCATTTTATGTTCTGTTGAATGGCTTTATACTGTATATTCTTATTTGAAACTATTTCTCAAGTTTGCTAGATGTCTGATGATGTGTGTTGCAAAATGCCTGCTATCTGCTAAATTCAATATTCTTGATAAGGTGAGGATGTTTCTCTCTCTTTCTACTCTCTTGACATGGAGTACTATTTAGAATATTTCTCGATCATTGTTTCTCTCTTAATAAGGATTTAGAATATTTGTCAGTTAGTTAGCACTATCTTTATTCATTCTATCCAAATACATTTCTGCAATATTAGAGAAAACAGAAATCAGTGATTGGCCAAGTTAGTTCCCCCATCAGATTTCTTCAGCTAGATCAAGTAAAATTTCACATAAATTTATGACAACGACTCTTTTTTATGATGGTAACTTAGTATAGCACATGTATTTTTTTTTCAAATAGTTACTGGTAGCATTTTTTTTGTTTCATATGATATCCATCTAATATTTCCAGCATCATTAAGACTGAGTTGGAGGGAAGAGCAAATTTGGCACACCAAGTATTTTTCGTCATTTGAGGTCTTTAGGCCACGTGTCTATCATTCAAGTTTGAAGGTTTCTGATTTACTTCAGGAAGAGTATTTAGTGATTGGACCGCTTGGCATAAGTTCTTCGCTATCTCGAAAAACAATCAACATTTAGTGATTGAACCGGTTGGCATTAGTGGTTCGCTGCCTCAAAAAACAGTCAACATTAATCTGTATTTTTAGTTTGTTAATATATTATTAAGCCAAATGTTTCATACAACGAAATCTTATTCGAATATATCGCAACATATTCCCGCCGCAACGCGCGGGGTATCATCTAGTTAAACCAATGTGAGACTACATGAAGCCACCCAATAACCCTACTAAACACACAGGGACATGGCAACTATATATCGTGGAAACTTTGAGGAGAGGCCCAAGAAGACCGTACACTCGGCGTCGCTGGAGGAGCTTGTCCTACAAAACCAGGCATCATGGGTACATCATGTTGACATTGTTGCCCCATCGCTTAGGCAACTGACCATATCCTTAATGGCCTCGAACTCGGAGGTCACCATCTTTGTTTTGGCACCAATGTTGGAGAAGGTCTCCTGGTACTGCTGCTATACCGCCGGGTATGTTGCCTTTGGTCATTGGCGGCTCGAGCAGCTGATGCTGCAAACGGCAGAGGGACAAGGACAACCCCCTTCGCTGCACATTCATGCGTGCACGGTGCGCCCCTTCTCCTGCTCAATTTACTGCAAGTTCCAACTATACTTTTTTTTAATGTTATATATCCTGCCAAATTGTTTTTTCATCGTTCCCGTATTTTACACGGTGAAGCAGTCAAGTTTACGCGGGAGGTAGAGAAGCATATGGTTGCTTGCTGCCTTCTCTGTCTTGGAGCTACATCTCAAAACAAGCGGGCATGTTTGTGGATCATTAGTTTTTCATCTCTTTGGGATGGACCGAATTCGTAATGATATGCAGAGGCTTAAGATCTTCCTACAGAGATCGACGGTAATTCTCTGCCCCGATTATATATCTCGGTAATGCATTTTGGTAAGTAATTCACATACAGATTGTGGTTTTAGGTCGAAGATCCCACAAATTGGAGATCCCAGACTATCTTCTTGACTGCTCTTGCAGAAGTGGAGATCTACGGATTTGAAGGAGAAGAGCATGAGATTGACTTCTTGAAATTGATATTTGAACGTGTGCCAATGCTTACAAGAATGATTGTGAAACTGTCACAAGAGGCCTCTGCAACTGCAAGTAACAATGGATGCACAAAAATATACAACATATTCGGGGCCTATCCTTCTGTGGAATCATGTGTTTTATCTTATTAACCCTAGTGAGTATATGTTCTCCATGCATGACTAGCTTGCTTCTAGATAAAGTCATGCCGTCAATTTAAAAGCATGATTTGGCGTATGTATCTCAATTATTACCGTCGTATTTGTGTCTGCGCCCCCTAATTTCTTGTCATAATGGATGCTGAATGATCGAATTGGGCGATACAAAAATTGAAACTTCTTATACACTCATTATTTGTGTATAATGATTTAACAGATGTACCTATATTTTCGGTTTTTATACGTGGTGCTCCAAATATGAGTATATCTCAAGCAGTCCCTCACACATGGTTAAATTTGTATGTGGGTGCTCCAAAAATGAGTATATCTCAAGCAGTCCCTCATGTATAGTTAAATTTGTACTTCAGATTTTTCTACAGATATGGTTTTAGTAATCAAATAGTATAACCACTATTATGATATTTGTTACACCATTTGTTTCACAGATATCTAACATATATATATATATATATATATAACAAGTATCAAAATTTTTTTTTTGTTACAAATTACAAATTGAATGCAGTGTAACACATGAGTATTATTCAATGACGACGTACATTAAAATATATAATAAAATAATAATATAACTTATATTTAACTTTATTATGTGGTCAAGTATGCCAAATAAATAAATAAAAATTATACTCTTAACACAGTAGTATGTAAGTATAAAATTTTAGTATAAAATATGCATAAATCAAGTGGAATTGGGGATGTCCCCATTCCGCATCCTCCTAAGGATGTTGCTGCTCCTGTTGTCCTTGCTATAATCCATGTTTTCGTCATCTTCCTGTGTATTAGTAAACACAGAAGAAGTCAATTGATTTCTTGTACTAGATGTAATTTGAAGGTTTGAAAAAATCATATGCACAATAATGTTGACAAAATAATAACAATATCCACCAACTACAAAAGGGGTATCAACAATCTATACCAGGGCTGCCAACAGTTGATCATTATTTTGGAAAAGTAACATCATCATGGTAAACATTCGCAAGTAAATGGCCCAGCAATTCATGATTAGAGCAATTACTAGACAATGTGGGGCTGATAAATAACCAACAAAAAAGGCAATTACCAACTGCTAAGTCAGATTATGAAGTTGCGACTGCATATCAACTGCTCGGTATTCACACTCAGATTTTGTCAGTAACATAGTGGATTAGGAAAGCATGCTATTAGTTGAAGCATTGATTTTTTTACTGGCCTCTCGTCAACATGAAAGTGCACGTAGAGCATTTTATACCAGTAGCAAGTACATTCTCAAAAATAGGAATACCAAAAAAATGAGCAATCAGATGATTAACACAACAAGTACCTCATGTATTGTATTGTATTTTGATGTATTCTTTGTTTTGTTTCTTGTGTTTTTCTTTGCTTTGCATGTATAGCTCTTTTTCCCTCTTAAGTACTCCTATTTGTACTATCTAATTTCAGAATTAATTAAAGGGTTTAGGGTTAGCCAAACTAGAAGGTGTGTTATCTCATTATTATAAAGCATCTAGAATTAACCCACTAGTTAAGGGACAAAGCCTTTTACTGCATCCAGCAGATAAGGTAATTTATAATGAAAGGTTTCTTTTCAAACAGGATTGTACCACCACTTTCATCCGGTTTCTTTACAACCGGTTATTTTTCGTCCCCCATCACCCCACCGGTTTACTTTTTCTCCACTATTTCCTTGTAAACAAACACTTTCCTACCATACAAAAAGTCACAGATCTAACTTTCCTAATTTACCCAAATCAACCGATCCATCTCATCAATGCAATTTTCCTTAGGAAACAAATAACAGATTTTAAGTAAACAAATAATGGACTTTAAAGAAACAAATAACCCGCACATCTCTCCCAAAGAGAAAAAAATGCAGTTATCTTCTCCCGTGCTCCTGATTCCCTACCTCTTTTTCAGGGACGTTCCTCACGCAAACACCTCTAGAGTTTCTCCATGGCCGCTGCTGTGCGCCTCCACTTCGAATCACCATGCACTGTCAACGAACTCATGCATCACTTTTTGATCCCATCTCGCGGCTCGTTGGTGTGCGCCGCCGCTTGACGCAGCACCCTTCCATGCCTCGTGGACATGCCGCATTGCCCATCAAAGGAAATCAGCCCCACCGATTGAAGGAAATCCCACAGATTTTTTTTGGGAAGGAGATTCTACTGATTTTTTTGGGAAGGAAAATCCCACCGATTTGTTTTCAAACAAAGCCCACCTCCCGTTTCTTCGTCTCCTCGATCAGATCACCTCCCCATCTCCCCTTCCTCCTCTCCCATCGAGCGCCACCGATCCGTCTCCTACCTCTCATCGATCCAGCGCCGATTCCCATCTCCTCTTCTTTACCCCCAATGATCTTCCGGCGCGCCCTGTCTGCTCTCATGTCTCTTGCCGAAGTAATGGTAGCAGCGGTGGTCGGGCCGCCCTGCTGCACCGCAGCACGCCCATACCTGCACAACCTACCGCTGACCACACGCCTCTTCTACGCAGCCATCCGTGACTCCCTCTGCCCGAGTCGCAGCATCCTCTATATGCTGCTGACTTGCCACTGCCGCAGATGAAGATATATGATCGTCGCCGGTACCATCGAGGATGGAATTGACACGCATTACTGTCATAGCAACCGAGGACTACCACCGAGTGCGCTCGGATCTTCGAGATTGCTGCCCTAACTGGGGTGCCCACATTGCTACAACACCGTCTCCATCATTTTGGGCTAATGAACAACGGGTGCATTCAGGTGCTAATCTATCCCAGAGGCTACAGTGATAGTATCTGAATGCATGGTTGCAGTTACATGCATATGGCTGCAGTTATATATTGTTGGATTTTTTTTTAATCTTATGGTGAAAACAACATATCTTCTTGTAGAAGTACCATGCAATACAAATTGTTCGATAGTTATTATAATCTATAATAGTAAGGTTAGAATTTTGTTACAGGAAAAATGCATATATTCACTTATTTATGTTTACCTTTTAGAGATGTATTTCTCTCCATGGCCTTTGTGTTATCCATGTGAGTATATCGGGTAATATGCAAATTGAGTACTGTTGAAGTTAGAATACTTCCCTTTTCAACCCTTTTTCCATTGAGTAAAACCTTTCCCCCTGTGACTCTGTAAAATGCTTCTATGATGTATTTAGTTTCTGCATATTATACATGCCCGAAGCTTTTCTCTGTCAAATTTGATCCGCTTCATTCTGATATGGTATTGGCTAAAATGATTTTTTCCATGAAGCTTTCAATGTAGTTTGTCTAGAAGAAAATTGATGCTCACTTCAGCCAATTTGCATGTCTTGGTATGCAGAGGAAGAGATCAACAATTACACGTGCTAGCTCACATTGCGGCATTTACATTGGTCAATCAAAGGTTAGCTTTTCTATAGTTTTATAAATGCTGAATATTTATGCCGACGCGTAGCAACTTAATTAGACACAGGGTGGCCTTGAATTAAAAGGGGACTGCTAGGCATCAGACTACTGATATGATGTCTTGCATCTTATCAGACTAGTCTATAGCCATTGGATTAGATAAATAGGAGACGTCCGATTGTCTAGCCCACACAGAGTTATTTAGCTCCCTGCACTAATTACGTGCTTCCTCATAATTCCTTCCGTGAAGCATGTCTAGTATTCCATGAACCAAGGGGAAATACCATAACTGATGCATGAAAAGGGGCATATAGATAGCACGCCCGATTTTTCCTAACATGTTGCTAGTCCCTTGCATCCATATCGGTAATCCCTTCGTCCTGATGCATCCAAACTACTTTCTCTCTGCTTCGATTAATGCTTCGCAACCACAAATATGACACATCTGATTTGCTTCCAGCGCAACAAAATTACTGCCACAATATTTCTGTCTTATGAATAGAGATATTTTGTTTCGAAAGAAACATGCCAGTTTTTTCATGGAATAAAGCAACGTAATTATTTTTTCCATCAGCTATAGAACAGCTTCATATGGTATAAAAAATTATTCAGATCAAACAAAAATACATTTTCACTTTCACAATTATATGTGCTTCAAACAAAATATGAGATGTTCCCAAAGAAATATAAATTTGCTTCTACCGAATAGAGGATATGCTTCCATGGCGAATGTGAAGCACTACACCATGTACCGCGGTGACCCAAAATACACAAGCCTGGTGGGACATATTCCCTTTGCGTCGGCACACTAGGGTTTGTCGTGCCGCTCACAAGTTGGGCATGATTACTGTGCCATCAAATCAGATTAGTGGGGTATGTATACAAAGGTTAATCATAATGCCGTATTACAAATGTGGCATTATTTTTCCTCAAAAAAATGTTGCAACGCTTCCAACAGTGTAATCCTTCTCATGTACTATGTCATACTAGCAAATTACCTATGTTTCTGAATTTTTTGCTACATTCTTCCTATTTGTAGAATATTATTCTTGGTTTCATGGCACTATATATTGCCACTGCCATTCAACTATGCTTCTAACGATATTGTTGCATGCTTCCTGTCTATTATACTAATGTTTCTTCCCCAACCGATATACACTTCAATTAGTAATCTTGTACGCTTCCATTAGTTCTGCTGCTTGCTTCGTACATAGCTGGTTAGAGTTTCAAATTTGTAGTATGCTGCATCATCATCAAATTATATTTTCAACAGATGCTACATGCTCCATGCCTCCAAAAACATTGCCTCTTTTTCGCAAAAGAACCTATCAACGATGGTGCAGCATCAGGCATGCGTGGCGTCGAGTCGAGGAGGTTGTCGTGGACAGGGCAGGAGTCATCTGGTCTAAAATAATCAAAGAAAAAAGTTATGGTTCAGCACTCTTTGAAGCAAAGTGTCCGGATAATAAACACATGTACAAGAGACTAAGGAAGCATGTATGATGGTATTGAACAGATCATGAAAATAAGAAGCATACTCACTACGAGATCTATCAATTAGCAGCGGCATGGGGTGAAGTTGACGCCTCATTCAGGGCATCCCCTGATGTCATCTGGCCGTACAACACACACAACCCATGAGAGCACCACACCCAACCCATCAGGCTGGTCACACAAGGATGCACCAAGGTTGGTGGAGGATGGAAGAGGGCGCTGCTGGTGGATCATGAAGTCGCCGCTGGAAACCCGGCACCAGCCGGGTAATGGCGCCATGGCCACCTGATGACGGGATGAAACACCTTGGAGCATGGCGCACCGGCGTCTTGCGTCTCACGGTCACATTGGTGGGGGCTGGCTCCTGGCAGAGAGGTGAGATCAGCGACCCAGGAGCCTGCGATGGAGATGAGGAGGAGCAACGGGGTAGGTGAGGTTATTGCGAGAGGGGATTATGGGAGGATGTGGCGAGAAAACCAGATGGGCTGTTTTGGAAATGCGTCGAGGGTAGGATGCAATCTGGGCTGTGAGATTTAAATTGAATTGACGGCATCCGATTAGTCTGGCGAATTGCTTTCATCAGACGTCTGTTTAGAAGTGTTTCCCTTGAATTAATGGGTGATAATGCTCTCCTGTCTCCCCTCTATCTTCCTATATTCCCAGTGCAATATCATGTAGGGCATGCACATTTGAATTCATTTTTTAGAGCTGCATGAATTGCCGATGGTAGAACTCTTTTATTTGTCCTTCGGATGTACACCCCTACTACCTGGTTTGAAGGATCATCTTTAAATTTTTAGTGTATGCATTTGATTTTCGAAATGATCTTTACATTGTTTTCTTCAATAAGCTTTGATTTAAAAAACAACTTTCAATATTATAGGAGAGACAAAGAGCAACAAGTCACAGTAGATATTGTGTAGTAGCAACATTCATTATCTGCTGATGCGTACATATGCGCTTGCTACCACCGTTGTGTTTGGAAGAGAAAAGGAAACTGAAATGACATCACTATAGATACATGTCTGTATTTGTTGCCGCTGTTGGTGTATGTGTATGTGCTTGCCACCGCTACTGTGTCTGGAAGAGAAAAGGAAGCATGTGTGGTGGCAGGTAAATTTGCACTGATCCATCTATAGTGTATGTCATGTACTGTTTGACTTCATTTCAGTAATGCCGCCGCACCTCTTCTAATGTGATGGTGCTGCTGCTACTGCAGCGACGACCAATGCGGTAAAATAGAGGCTGCAACTTTGGTACCTCAAAGAGGAAAGGGAAACATGACTATTTCATGGCGAGGTAAGTAGTGGCTTAACTGAACCTGCAATCTTACAAGAGCATTGATTGTCTAATGACCAAGCTGCTTTTTGTTAATTTTTATTTTGATTGTACTTCTGAAAAACATAGAGATGTAGTAATATAATTATAGCAAATATTATGGTACATTTCCTACAGAGGTCGAGTAGAGCTCCTAAATGTCTCGAAATTTAGTAGCTCATGAAACAAAGATGTTGTCTTAGAAACAGTGAAGTCGCCGCCGTCTCCATGAGAGTGGAGCAGCATCACTATAAGACGCGGCAGATCGATGGGTCCCGGGTCAAAAAGTGCCCAAGATTCGCGCTTTGTCGCCGTCCCCTGCGCGTGCGCAACCAAGTTTTCCGGAGGCCGAGCAACATGCCATGGCCACGGACAAAAGAGGGGAAGGGAAGGGTGTGGAGGAGAGAGGAATTTACCGCTCCGCGCAGCGGCAACTGTTCCCCCGGATACCGCCGACGGCCGCTTGCCATTCCTTTTACCAAGGAAAACGGCCGGCACTGCCGCTTCATGAAAAATATGGGACTTCTTGTCCCCCCCCCCCCCTCTTTTGTTTGTAAATTGACGAGTGAGTTTGTAGATTTGTTTAGCCAGCTCAATGCTAACACAGATGCTCTTTCGAGGATAGGACCAAGTCAGTTTCGTTGATGCTTCATTTCGAGAAGTCTTGTTCAACTTCCCACTGTGATCTTGATAGATGGTGTACTTGAAAATACATTCTCTTTATTTTCAGAAGATGTTCATTTTTCTTTGATATGAGAAATTCATTGGTTTATACCCAGGTGCAAATTATGAGATGTATGGTTATACATGCAGCTATATCTCTACTCCTAAAGAGGCAGTACGTAGGCCGTTTCGTTCGTTTGTCTCCACCCCTCCCCCATCGATCGACAGAACCGCCCCGATGCCCATCCCACCGATTTTTCTTTCATCGACCACCATGCCCGGTTTTAATCTCCAGCACCGATTTTCTTTCCATCTCACACCTCCCATGCCCAAAAAATCCAAACCTTCCATATACAAAAGCAATCATATCCTCTAGCAATCATATACAACAACACTTTCCATATATTCTACAAAATACTTATCTTTCCGCTCTTTCCATGCATATTAAACAGCAATCAAATCGCCATCATATACAACAGCGATCTATCTTTCTGTATATGCAGCACATTCCTCGCTAGCCAGGTAAATTTAGTAACTTTTTAAACAAATGTCTGGTATAACACATCGTCTCCTATGTGTTGCATGGATGTAAGATATTTTGTTCTTCTTTCCCTGCAGCTTTTAATGATATGTGTAATAATAAACTGATAGTCCCTCCATCTCATAGTAGTCGCCGCTGAAATGGATGTATCTAGGCGTATTTTAGTGCTAGATGCATCTGTTTGAGCGACAACTAATATGGGACGGAAGGAGTACTTGATATGCCTTGCTCCTTCCTTCCTTCATAGTTGAATCCTCTTCTATGAATTACTTAAGTTCAATCACAAGCGACAAATGTCAGTCTATTAGTTAACATGTCTATCACCGTTTCTTCTAAGTTTCAGAAATTGACCTACTCTTAAGTCGTTCATAAGACAATGCCTCAAGCAAAGGGAACGAGCCTCAGTTAGTGTATCTAGGGAGGTCAGGATCCTTTGTTCGGATAAACATTCTTGCAAGGCAAGAGGCTCGCCGCTGTTGGTTGTTAGTACCGTTGCTTATAATTTTTTTACTTCAGTTTATAATGCAATGGAGTAATGCTTGATGCACGACATGGATACCTTCAAGGATAGGCTGTCTGAAAAGTTTCTACCTGATCAGCGATGTAGTTGCCATAATACTACCTGATCATTTTACTTTTATTCTCTTTCCTTTTTACATGATTATTTAACATTGACACGGGGGAATTGCATAGTGTATTCTCTCCAGTGGAGTCTATATTGCCATATACCATTCTTCAGAGAATGGAACAGGTGGGTAGAACAAAACTATAGGTGCAAAGCATGCATGATATATTCCGATGTACTGAATATATTTCATGCAGTGAAGTAAAAGAACAGATGTATCAGAGAAGTTCTTTACTATCTTGCATGTACAGAACGATTATTTTGGTTATACCTCGCTGACCAATGATAAAAAATATTGAACAGTGCAAGATGGTATTTTCATCCTCCCTTTTATTAGGTTATAATATGTTCATGGACATAATTTTAAAGATTACGAGATGGTATTTTTTTCATAAGCCCGTGGCAACGCACGGGCATTCTACTAGTATTTGTATGGTTTGTATTTATGATAAAGAGATACCAGACATAATCTAGTTTTATGAAATTCAAACTAGATGAGTAGGTACTAGAAAGTAAAACTACTGCAGCAACAAAGTAAAGATTGCTCTCTATTGATATTTTGAAGACAACAAAGCATATGAAGCATGTCATGAATTTTGTAACCACTACTAGGGAAAAGTCTAGCAGTAGCGCATGTTGGAGGCGTAGTAGTGGCGTGGGGGCGCGCTACTGATACGGCGCAACAGCTAATGTTCAGCAGTAGCGCGGGTTGGGGCGCACTACTATTATACTGCATAGCAGTAGCGTGTTTTCCTGCCCGGCGCTACTAGTACACCTTCCTAGCAGCAGCGTCTTTCTCCACCCAGCGCTACTACTACACCTCCCTAGCAGTAGCGCCTTGTGGGCTACCAGCGCTACTGGTAAAGTTTGCTATTTTTTCCTACTGCATATTGCCGCTGTAATTTTATGATCATGATGAGTTATTATTTCAGTGGGTGAAAAAGACATGGATTAGATTCAAGTGGAGTAAACATGGTGCATATCCAAAGTACTACTAATCCAAACTTGATCACTTTAGTTTGGATTAGTATGATCAAGTTTGGATTAGTAGTACTTTCGATCTGCACCATGTGTTGCCTCCACTTGAATCTAATCCATGTTTATTTCACCCACTGATATATATAATAACTGATCATGCTCATAATGATATAACAACTAAGCATCATCATCATTAATAATAACTCATCATCGTTATCATAATAACAAGTCATACTCATCATCATCATAGTCATCTAACAACTTCTACTCGTTATCATAATAAAAAGTCATACTCATCATCATCATAGTCATCTAATAACTCATCATCGTTATCATAATAACAAGTCATACTCATCATCATCATGGTCATCTAACCAACCCTACTTAATAGTTCTTAGCACATGATCATGAGTATTATAGCTAGGACCTACTATCCTCTCTAAGGTAAAATAGCATAAAACAAGATAGGCCCTGACGCTCCATTATGGAGAATGGAGATTATCCTATCTCCAATTCTTGCGCTTCGCACAATGTTGCTTCCAAGTAGCTCCCTATGATTGTCCATATATTTTTTCCATTCTTTGGTTGTCATGTCTTCATCGGTTTTAGAAATCCGGTATGAACAGCGGTGAAGCCTAGGATGACCTGGCCGTAAGCTAATAACATCAAGGCGACCTTTCGGAAACATCAGATCAGACACACAATCCTTCGGGATTTTCTGTTGAAAAACATAATAATAATGTCGTAGTTAGCAATGTAGTTTAGCTTTAGAAGAATTTATGCAAAAGATGCACGGATGTCATAATAGTAAACAATCTTACTATGCCATCTCGATGGATGTTACCGTAGTTCAACACATGCACTAGTGGCATGTATTGACCATAATGTGCAGGAGTTTCATAATTGATATTGTAATTCTCAACATCAATAATAAATGAGATAAGATGATCTTTCTCCTCATAAGTTAATTCAGCGCCATTAGTGTAGTAGGTTCTGTCTACCGTCTTCCGTCTTCCGTACATTTTTTGAAGAATGAAAATAAGCTGTCAATTGAAATAAGCTGTCAACTATTTTGAAATAAATAATATAAATTACTTAATAAATATGTTTGAGAAACTAACATAGAGGTAGAAGTGGAAGCGTATCAACAACGACCCAAATGTTCATATTCTGTTCGTCGATGTCATCTTCAGGATCACCAAGATCGAAGGTGACATACATACCCTTCTGAAAATCATACGCCTTGCACAGTGCTTCCCAATTCGAGCAACCAAAATGGGATACGCTCTCCGAATTGTATAGCTTTACAGCAAAATCATAACCATGATGGGTCCTGAGATGAACTATCTTTGTCTCCATATTTTCATGATCTTCGAAATTCAGATGCTCCAAGACATAGCGTCTTGCATGTCATGGGATAAGCTAGTCGAATTGTAAAAGACGGAAATTACACATTGAAGAAGCAGAAGTCATGCTTAATTACGAAAAAAGACTTGTCGTTGCATACCGTTTCAACAGCGAAGGGCTCGTCGAGCTTAATACTGAAGCGCCGACCGTCTACCAGGTGAGGCCTGTCGCACAGACCCCGGTCGTAGCCGCACCAGTCGCACTCCGGGATCCTATCGTCGTCGTCAGACATTTCCTATGTTCATAATTCAAAGATTAAACTTCTAAAATTAAATATATGTACTATAAAAACTAAATTAGATCATTATTATTCATCACGGGTTGACTATTGGTCTGTCGAGTCTTTTCTTGAAAACTCTCAGCTCACGTGGTGTATATATTCGACAGTCGGTGATGGTCGCTCCTCCCTTCATCCCCGAGTGCATTACATCAAAATGTCTAGCACACGCGAACAAAGGAGAAGCGACCCCCACGACAACAGTTGGGATTCTTCGTCCTCTCATATATGGTGGAGACTCTCCCTCACTGATTCCTCTCTGACTTTTGCGACCGTCGGTGATGGTCGTTCTTCTCTTCCTTCCCGTGCATTACCAAAAGGTCTATACCGAGAAAGAAGAGGAAGAACGACCCCCACGACAACAGTCGGCATTCTTCTTCTCTCATATATGGTGGAGTTCTGACATACTTAAAGTCAACCCGAAATGTCGTTTAATTATCTTTCTAGAAAATCCGGGCCACTCGATATTTCCTACATGTTCTAGCACAAGTCATACCAAAATTCATGAAAAAATCCGGCATGACCTTTGCTAAAAAGGACATATATCGAGCGCCTGAAATTTGTCAGAATGGAAATTAATCAACACTCCGGCAAAACATAGGCCACTGTGAGGTGTTCCCTCCAAACATAGGCCACTTGGGCAAGCACTAGTAGTACTCAACACTACATATCACATGTCTAAATCTCCATCATATTTGAAAGACCTACATTGAAAATTTTCTATTCCATGGAAATTGTCACAGCTACTCATCTAGCTACTACTCTACTACATGTATCAAAACATCTACATCATCATCGACATGGGGATATGGCTGGTCTCACCTCGAGGTCGGAGGGGGTCGGTGACGGGGACGACGACGGGGATGATGCAGGGGCTCCTTGATTTCTGCAAAAACAAAATATAAACAAAAACATTATTATCCTCATCTTAGGACTTAGTGAAGCCCTAACATCTATCCATCCATCTATCTATATATCCATCCATTTGTCTATCTATGCAATATATCAAAAATAGCGTAGTTCTAACCATCTATCTATTCATCTATCTATCCATCTATCAAAAATACCATAGTTCTAACCATCTATCTACTCTATTCAAACACCTACATTGAAAATATTCATTTCAAAAGACCAACATTTACTAATTTTCTTATCTATTCAAAAGACCTACATTTACTAAAAAAAATATACTCTATTCAAAAGACCTACATTGAAATATTCTACATTCTATTCAATGCTACATTCTATTGTATTGAAAAAATATTAAAAAAAACTACATTCTATGCAAGAACAGAGTGAGGAGAGATGATGGAGTGAGGAGGGGGGTGGAGGAGGGAGGGGAGGAGGAGGGAGGAGAGAGGAGGAGGGGAGGAGGGAGGAGGGCGGTGGGATGAGGGGGCGATTATTTATTATTCTTTTTATATTATTATGATATTATTTATAGTTCTTTTTTCTTATTAATTTATCTTATTTCATTATTAGTTATATTTATTGCTTTTTTGCACTGATGTAGTTAGATTATTTGTTGGGGCCAATAACCAAGTAGTTATATTGATGTGGTCCGAGGACGGCGGCGGCAATGTGGTGGCAATGGCAATGCGGCGGCGACGAAGGCAGAGTGAGGCAGCGGGGAGTGAGGGGAGGAAGAAGAAGGTTGGGCACGGGGGAGGAACTTGGGGATAAGGCACCCATAGCAGTAGTGCTGGCCCAGGGAGCGCGCTACTGCTAAGCCCAATAGCAGTAGCGCTTTTCCCCTGACATGCGCTACTGCTAAGGCTAAGCATGTAAAAAAATTAAAAATACATTGGTCATCAATGATCTTTTTGTGTAGAATCTAAATTGTCAGTATGAATCCTCACCGGTTTAGGAACCGGTGAAGATTCATATTGCGGCCACAAATCCTACACATAGAGTTCAATGAAGACCAAGTTGTTGTGATAGTTTGAGAAGTAACATATTTAAGGTGGTAAACACCCTGTTCGCGGAGCGATGTGGGACTAAACTTAGTTCCAAGGAGGGGACTAAACTTAGCAGCAGCGAGGGTTGGCGAACGGCGCTACTGCTAAGTACAGTAGCAGTAGCGCGGTTACGATAACGACGCTACTACTATACCTAGTCTGGTCGCAACGTCGTGGCAATTGTAGTAGTAGCGCTCTTTCCTCCTGACGTGCTACTGCTACGTGGATATCAGTAGTGCAGTTTGTTGTCACGCGCTATTGCTAAGTAGCAGTAGCGCCTTATTTTAAACCGCACTGCTGGTAAGATTCTATGTATAAGGTTTTCCCTAGTAGTGAACAAAAGAGAAATTTTGGATTGAACTACATCAGTTGCGTACATAAGAAAGATGTGTAACATGACAAATATCTATTTGCTTGAAATATACCGTCTATATGCACATATAAATGAGCGAAAGAAATTGACATGCATGATTATTGAGGTGGAATTGATGCATGGATAGATTAGTACACAACTAGTAATTGATTACCACATGCATGACTTGATGATATGGCTCAGTTTCATGAAGAGGAAAGTGGCTTGTTACAGGGGTACTACTGATTGGAATCAGAAAATGGCTTCATTATAGTCCTCTATCTGATATGTATTTACCATTATCAGATAACAGGGGTATTGATGATTATAATCTAGTTGTATGGCTTCATGAGCGTCATTAAATGAACAAGTTCATCTGCCAATTTAACTAATCTACTATTTCCTACTCGCTCCGTCCCATAATATAAGAGTGTTTTTTATACTACACTAGTATAAAAAACGTTCTTATATTATGGGACAGAGGGAGTACATCTCAACAGATTCATAATGATATTGAAAATTAGATTCATAGTCAACATCATAATAGGAAAATCATGAATCAGATTCATATTGATTTTTTTCGAGCAAAACAAGGGGGTTTCCACACCACAGATTCAAAATCCGACGTCCAACCCTAAAATCCTATGCCTAAGCAGAGATTTAAAATACACCATAGAACCCTAAAATCCTACATCCGTACAACTAGCACGGCCATATCAAATCGATGCTCATCTAATTTACAAGAAAAACCCCAATGCCATGAGAGAACACAGTTCATGAAAAAAAAACAATGTGATAAAACAGAGTTACCTCGGGAAGCTCGTCACTGACCTCCTCGTCGAACTCATTGGCCTCCCTTTGATTCTCAAAGATGGAGACCTCGGACTCCTCGTACAGCTGCTCGATGTCTTCATACACCTCGCGCTTGTGCTTGGCCTTCTGCTGCTCCAGATCTTCCGGCACCTGCTCCTACACCTGCTCGCCGACCGGAAGCTCCACCACTGCGATGGAGGCTGGAGCAGGCACATCCGTTGGTGCATCGTCCGTCGTCGCCGCAACGGTGGACTCAGCCGCGCCAACCGTGGCAGCAGCGACGACAGCAGCGTGATGTGCTTCGATGGTTGCCTCCTGCTCCTCGGCCGCGTCTTCATGCCCGGGCTTCATCTTCCAACGACGAAAGGAGAAGGGTGGTGGAGGAAGGGAGGAGGGTGGTGGCGAGGGACGTGGTATGGTGGACGGAGAGGATGAGGGTTTTCTACCTAATTTGGGGAAGAAAAGGACAGGGGTGTGGACTATCGGAGAGACCGAGGGGGCGAGGGGGGGTAAATAAAGACGGGGTAGTTGGATTTTCTCACCTCCCCGGGTCGTTTGGTGCTCCCGAGAGAGGACACATGGCGTCGTGCAGGTCATGCGCATGTTTTGCGTTTCCCTGCACGCCGCCATTGCCGTCGCTGACACGTGGACCCCTGTGTCAGATTAGAGTTAGTTAAACGTCTTAAAGAAGCGTGCATTTGTTTTGTCGAACACACATCAGTATCCCATTGGCTACAGCCTCCCGCTCACACCTACATGGCCATGGTTCGAATCCCCCCGGTGTAGTCGAAAAATCCCAAAAAATTTGCTTCTGCATACTGACATGTTGGTCCCAGTTGTCGGAGACACACATAGAGCAGAGTTGAATAAATATCTTACGGCAGTGCGCGTTTCTTTTGTCGAACACACAGCCTCAGCCCAGTAGCTGCACCCACCCATTCACACCCGCACAGCACTGGTTCGAATCCCCTTGGGGTAGTGGAATAATCCCAATTTTTGGCCTCTGGGGGATACTGACATGTGGGTCCCCCATGTCATCCACACACACAGCACCTACCAAAATACTTTCCGGACGTGACGCAAATGGACCTAAATTTTTTCTACAGCTTTGTATCAACATGAGAAGCATCCATGCCAAGTTTGGATGAAACGTCGCGGATTATGACTCTATATGAATGCCTCCGGCGGTGTACCGGGATGTGCAATGAATCAAGAGTGACATGCATGAAAGAATTATGAAAGGTGGCTTTGCCACAAATACGATGTCAACTACATGATCATGCAAAGCAATATGACAATGATGAAGCGTGTCATAATAAATGGAACGGTGGAAAGTTGCATGGCAATATATCTCGGAATGGCTATGGAAATGCCATAATAGGTAGGTATGGTGGCTGTTTTGAGGAAGGTATATGGTGGGTGTATGGTACCGGCGAAAGTTGCATGGCACTAGAGAGGATAGCAATGGTGGAAGGGTGAGAGTGCGTATAATCCATGGACTCAACATTAGTCATAAAGAACTCACATACTTATTGCAAAAATCTATTAGTCATTGAAACAAAGTACTACGCGCATGCTCCTAGGGGGATAGATTGTTAGGAAAAGACCATTGCTCGTCCCCAACCGCCACTCATAAGGAAGACAATCAAAAAATATCTCATGCTCCAACTTCGTTACATAATGGTTCACCATACGTGCATGCTACGTGACTCACAAACCTTAACACAAGTATTTCTCCAATTCACAATTACTCACTAGCATGACTCTAATACCACCATCTTTATATCTCAAAACAATCATAAGGAAGCAAACTTCTCATAGTATTCACTGCACTTTATATGAAAGTTTTTATTATATCCTCTTGGATGTCTATCATATTAGGACCAAATTTATAACCAAAGCAAATTACCATGCTGTTTAGAGACTCTCAAAATAATATAAGTGAAGCATGAGAGTTCAATAATTTCTACAAAATAAAGCCATCGCCGTGCTCTAAAAAGATATAAGTGAAGCACTAGAGCAAAATTGCCTAGCTCAAAAGATATAAGTGAAGCACATAGAGTATTCTAATAAATCACGATTCATGTGTGTCCCTCTCAAAAGGTGTGTACAGCAAGGATGATTGTGGCAAACAAAAAAGCAAAGACTCAAATCATACAAGACGCTCCAAGCAAAACACATATCATGTGATGAATAAAAATATAGCCTCAACTAAAGTTACCGATAGACGAAGACGAAAGAGAGGATGCCTTCCAGGGCATCCCCAAGCTTAGGCTCTTGGTTGTCCTTGAATATTACCTTGGGGTGCCTTGGGAATCCCCAAGCTTAGGATCTTGCCACTCCTTATTCCATAGTCCATCAAATGCTTACTCAAAACTTGAAAACTTCACAACACAAAACTCAACAGAAAATCTCATAAGCTCCATTAGTATAAGAAAATAAATCACCACTTTTGGTACTGTTGTGAACTCATTCTTTATTTATATTGGTGTAATATCTACTGTATTCCAACTTCTCTATGGTTCATAGCCCCGATACTATCCATAGATTCATCAGAATAAGCAAACAACACAAAGAAAACAGAATCTGTCAAAAACAGAACAGTCTGTGAAGATCGAGAATTGTTCTAATACTTCTGTAACTCCAAAAATTCGGAAAAATTAGGACAACAGAGGAAATTTGTATATCAATCTCGTGTAAAACAATTCAGGGTTTTTCAACTATCCAGTGAATTATTAAAATTCTGTGACTGGACACAAAAGTTTCTGTTTTTCAGCAAGATCAAATCAACTATCACCGTAAGCCATCCCAAAGGTCTCACTTGGCACAAACACTAATTAAAACACAAAACCACATCTAACCAGAGGCTAGATGAATTATTCAAAGCAAAACAGGAGCAAAAAAGCAAAAACAAAAATAGAATTGGGTTGCCTCCCAACATACGCTATTGTTTAACGCCCTTAGCTAGGCATAAAAACACGAATAGATCTAGGTATTGTCATCTTTGGTATGCAATTCTTCAATTGCACACTTATAATCCTTAGGAGGTTCTTTGGTTTTATCAATGATCAAAATCCTAGGCATGAAATCAAGAAATTCATTCGTGGCAATCGGTTCCTTAATAATATCGAAAAAATTGGGGTGAACACTTATTGTTTTGAGATCTTCATTTTCCTTACTAGAAGATTCACCTTTATTCTTAGGAACGTAAATAAACTTGGCAGTCTTAGTAGGAGGAAGATTTTGAGTAGTTTTAATGGAGGAAAAAGTGGAACCCAAGTTGGAAATAATATCTTCTAGTTTGCCAATTCTAGTAGAATCTTGATCTATCTTTTCATTAACTATGGGTTCCTTTTCCCTAAGATTCTTTAAAGTAACCCCTACCTTAGATCCATATTGAGTAATCTGATTATGAATCTTTTTATCCAAATTTTCAATCAACTCTACGGTGGCAATTTTATTCTCAATAATATCAAGCCTTTGCATCACATGTTCCAAGGTTAAAACAGTTCCATTGATTAAAAGAGGTGGAGGACCTAACAAATCTATCATAGCATTGTAAGAATCAAAAGTATGGCTCCCCAAGAAATTTCCCCCGGTAATGGTATCTAGAACATATCTATTCCAAGGAGTAATGCCCAAATAAAAATTGCAAAGAAGAACGGCAGTAGATTGCTTTCGAGTAGATCTATTCTGAGCATTGCAAATTCTATACCAAGCATCTTTTAAATTTTCTCCCTCCCTTTGCTTAAAATTGAGGACTTCATTATCGGGAGTGTTAAAAATGAGGGGAGGACTAGCCATGAAAGCGAGACAAGCGATCTAACACACGAAGAAGCAAAAAAATCAAACAAAGAAGACGAACGGAAGAGGAGCGAAGAAAAAGGCAAATTGAAGGGCGAATCTTTTCGAAAATCATTTTAGAAGTGGGGGAGAGGAAAATGAGAGGCAAATGGCGAATAATGTACTGCAAGAGATGAGAGTTTTATGATGGGTACTTGCTATGTCTTGACTTGGCGTAGATCTACCCAGCAACGGCGCCAGAAATTCTTCCTACAACTTCTTGAGCTTGCGTTGGTTTTTTCCTTGAAGAGGAAAGGGTGATGTAGCAAAGTAGAGATAAGTATTTCCCTCAGTTAGAGAACCAAGGTGTCAATCCAGTAGGAGACAACGCACAAATCACCTAGCACCTGCACAAACAATCAAACAACTTGCACCCAACACGATAAAGGGGTTGTCAATCCCTTCACGGTTACTTGCAAAAGTGAGATCTGATAGAGATAGATGAAACTAAACAAACGATAAAGTAAATATTTTTGGTATTTTTGGTTTATAGATCTGAAAGTAAAAGATTGCAAAATAGTAGATCGGAAAGTAATATGATGGAAAATAGACCCGGGGGCCATAGGTTTCACTAGAGGCTTCTCTCAAGATAGCAAATAATACGGTGGTTAAACAAATTACTGTCGAGCAATTGATAGAAAAGCGCAAAGTTATGACGATATCCAAGGCAATGATTATGAAATATAGGCATCACGTCCATGTCAAGTAGACCGAAATGATTCTGCATCTACTACTATTACTCCACACATCGATCGACTCCTGCCTGCATCTAGAGTATTAAATTCATGAAGAACAGAGTAACGCATTAAGTAAGATGACATGATGTAGAGGAATAAACTCAAGCAATATGATGTAAACCCCTTCTTTTTATCCTCGATGGCAACAATACAATACGTGCCTTGCTGCCCCTACTGTCACTGGGAAAGGACACTGCAAGATTAAACCCAAAGCTAAGCACTTCTCCCATTGCAAGAAAAACCAATC
This sequence comes from Thinopyrum elongatum, assembly GCA_011799875.1. Lineage (NCBI taxonomy): Eukaryota > Viridiplantae > Streptophyta > Magnoliopsida > Poales > Poaceae > Thinopyrum > Thinopyrum elongatum. The sequence continues at coordinate 677,242,133 of CM022303.1, forward strand.
TAGTTGGCCAAACCAAACCGATAGTTCGAAGAGAATTACAAAGATATCAAATCATGCATATAAGATTTCAGAGAAGATTCAAATAATATTCATAGATAAGCTGATCATAAATCCACAATTCATCGGATCTCGACAAACACACCGCAAAAGAATATTACATCGGATAGATCTCCAAGAACATCAAGGAGAACATGGTATTGAGAATCAAAGAGAGAGAAGAAGCCATCTAGATACTAGCTATGGACCCGTAGGTCTGAGGTAAACTACTCACGCTTCATCGGAAGGGCAATAGGGTTGATGTAGAAGCCCTCCGTGATCGAATCCCCCTCCGGCAGGGTGCCGGAAAATGTCCCTAGATGGGATCTCATGGGTACAGAAGGTTGCGGCGGTGGAAAAGTCTTTTCGTGGATGCCTCTGGTGGTTTGGGAACATATGTGAGTATATAGGCCAAAGAATTAGGTCAGGGGAGTCACGGGGGCCCACAAGGTAGGGGGCGCGCCCTACCCCCTGGGCGCGCCCTCCACCCTTGTGGCCGCCTCGTGGCTCCTCCGACTTCATCTCCAAGTCTCCTGGGTGTCTTCTGGTCCAAGAAAAATCATCGCGAAGGTTTTATTCCGTTTGGTATTCCTTTCCCACGAAGCTAAAAAGCAAGGAAAAAACAGAAACTGGCACTAGGCTCTAGGTTAATGGGTTAGTCCAAAAGATAATATAAAATAGCATATTAATGCATATGAAACATCCAAAACAGATAGTATAATAGCATGGAACAATAAAAAATTATAGATACGTTGGAGACGTATCTGTCCACTTGATGGAAAAATTTGGTCTCGTTCCGAAGATAACCAAAAATTGACCTTGTTCATCGGAGGCCGTTTGGGTAGGAGGAAAGGGTCCGTCTCGAAGGCCGTTTTTTCGACATGCTTCAAATGGACCCAAATTTTTTCTACAGCCTTGTATGAACATGAGAAGCAACCATGCCAAGTTTGGTAGCTTTCTAATGTTGTATGGATTTTCTAGCTTTTCCCGATGTTAAACACTAAAATACTTTCCGGACGTAATGCAACGTGTGTTTGTTGTCGGAATTGCTTCAATTTTTGTGTGGGTACCGGGGTGGGCATGCCCACTTTCTTGTAAAATTTGGCGTCGGTCTGAAGATGACCAAAAGTTGACCTTGTTCATCGGAGGCCGCTCGGGTCGGAGGGGTCCGTCTCGAAGGATGTTTTTTTGACATCCTTTAAATGGACCCAAATTTTTCCTACAACTTTGTATCAACATGATAAGCATCCATGCCAAGTTTGGTATCTTTCTGTTGTTGTATGAATTTTCTAGCTTTTTCCCGATGATAAAACACTAAAATACTTCCCGGACGTGACGCAACATGCACTCGTTGTCGGGATTGCTTCAAATTTTGTGTGGGGTACTTGGGTGGGCATGCCCACTTGCTGGCAAAATTTGGTGTTGTTCAGAAGATGACCAAAAATTGACCTTGTTCATCGAAGGCCGTTTGGGTAGGAGTGAAGGGTCCGTCTCGAAGGATGTTTTTTTTCGACATGCTTCAAAAGGACCCAAATTTTTTTCTACAGCCTTGTATGAACATGAGAAGCATCCATGCGAACTTTCATAGCTCTTCCACAATGCATGGATTTTCCAGGGTTATGTTATGTCGTAGCGAGCCTATGTTAAGTCGTACACAGCGCAATAGCCCAGTGGTTACACCCTCTCCTTCGCACGTGCTCGGCCTTGGTTCGATTCCCCCCCTGGGGCAGTGGACAAAAAGCGTTTTTTGCCTCTACACTAAATGACATGTGGGCCCCCCCTTGTTATCCACACACACAACAACGCATCAAACAACTAGCAAAATTTGGACCTAGTTTTCTCTCTTTTTCCCATAGTATTTGGGCATTTTGAAGATCTGGATCATATGAGTGTGGATCAGCATGATATGTTAACTTGCTGTTGGTTCCAGTATTATATGAAAATGCATTTTTCATAATACTAAAAATAGATGTCTGAAATTCACAGAATACTTGATATGCTCAATACTGCAAGGATCTAAGATTCAAAAGACATTGGTTAACAGAATCTGTACTTAAAAAAGACTAGAATCATAAGCTACTAAGAGAAGCATAGATAGCACTGCTCTGTAACAATAGTGCCATATTTCCCACGATTGGAATTGTGGATATCCTTCACCACCTGCTTAGCATCGGATGCCAAGATAAAATTGTGAACGAGCAAATCTTCGGCCAACGCCATTCCCTCCCTACATGCAATAGCCTCCATAGTCGCTGGATCTTGGAGTCCCCACACAACCAATACCGAGCTACCCATATAGTTGCCCTGATCATCTCGGCAAACTGCAGTCGCGGCGCCTCCTCTTGCTGACAGCTCAGCATCAACATGGATTTTGGCGTATCCTGCCGGTGGTGCCTTCTCTCTTCTGATGCCCCTTGGCACCACTGCTGGACCTGTACTCAGCAGCGACCGTGGCTCCTTTAGAATCTCCAGATCTCTAATATATATGTCAATGAACATCTTGGTTTCTTGAGGGCTTTGAAAAATTCCTTCATGAATAACTTTCCTCCTCGAGGACCAAATAGCCCAAAGTGTAACAGCAACCTTGATGAATTGCATGTGAGGTAGTGCTTCATCAGCGCAAACAGACAATGACGAGCATGTGGTTCCGTCGTTGCAGTGAGGTGTTGAGCGATCTCATCATCCACCAGCGCCCACGTACACCGAGCGACGGTACACTCCAACAATGAATGCCTCCAAGAATCTGGTCCACCACATAGTCCACATGCTACAGAATTCGTCATGTGGCGGAGAGCTCTTACATCTTCTGTTGGAACTGAGTGCTTGGACAACCTCCACAACAACATTTGAATCTTACCTGGTACTTGTATTTTCCAAAGCATCTTCCAAGACTTCTCATCCCTGTTTGTATTTGAGGATCCGGCCGATCCCTCAAGCCATGCCTCCCTTCTCAATTTAGTCGCCACAAGAATTCTATATGTTGATCTAACTGTGAAGACTCCACTCCTCTCATAATGCCAGCTCCAATAGTCCTCCAAGTTCCTTGTGCACAAGGGGATGCCCATGATGGCCGGAATATCCATCGACAAAAACACCTCATGCAACCTCTGTATGTTCCACGCAGCAGAGGTAGCATCTATTAATACAGACACCAGCACCGGGGGGTTTGTAACCCTACTCCCGTATGATCTCAACAACTCATCACGAGGTATCCAGTTATCTTCCCATATATTAGTTGTTGATACATTGCCAATCCGTCTAATCAAACCCTGTTTTAAAACATCTCTTCCTTCAATGATGGCTCTCCATATCTTGCTAGGGTGATTGCCAAGGGTAGCATGCAAAATTGATCAGTTTGGATGATAAATGCTCCTTACCACGCGGGCACTCAATGACTCTGGTTCTTGCAACATGCGCCATGCTTGCCTCGCTAACATAGCCAAATTGAACAGTTCAAAATATTTAAAACCCAAACCACCCATACCTTTAGGTTTTGTCATTTCCTTCCAAGAGACCCAATGTGGTTTACGATGGCCATCTTTGCTGCCCCACCAAAACTTCCGAATTAACATATTGAGATGCTTGCAGAGCCCTCGAGGCAATTTAAAGCAAGACATAGAAAAAATTGGTACTGCCTGAGCTACTGCTTTGACCAGAACTTCCTTCCCAGCTGTTGACATTGTTCTCTCTATCCAACCATGTATCTTGCTCCACAATTTGTCCTTCAAATATTTAAAGGCCCCATTCTTTGATGTCCCAATATCATATGGCATGCCCAAATATTTCTCATTGAGGGTTTCATTTGGCACATTTAGGAGTCCTTTAATTTCAGCTCTTACCGACTCAGGAACTCCCTTGCCGAAGAAAATTAAAGACTTACCATAATTGATTCGCTGACCAGTGGCATTACAATATATATCCAACAGCTGGTGCACCTCCTGAGCACCCATACCATTCGCCTTGAAAAATAGCAGGCTGCCATCTGCAAATAATAAATGGTTGACCGGTGGTGCTGTGGGCGCCACTTGCAGACCATAAAGGTTTGATGACTCACTTCTAGATTTTAGGAGGCACGAAAGGCCCTCTGCCGCTATCAAGAACAGGTATGGGGATATGGGGTCCCCTTGCCGTATACCACAAGACGGTTTGAACTCCTGCAATTTCTTTCCATTAAATAACACCGAAAATTTAACAGTGCTTACCAGTCCCATTACTATGTCAACCCAATTGTTGGTGAAGCCCAATTTAAGCATGATTGCCCTTAGATAAGTCCATTCCACCCTATCATACGCCTTCATCATATCAAGTTTTAGAGCACAATGTTGGTTTCTCTTGGCCTTGTTTCGTTTCATAAAATAAAGGCATTCATAAGCAATGATTATGTTATCTGTTATCAACCTCCCAGGGACAAAAGCAGACTGCTCCTTCGAGATTATATCCGGCAGAACAAGTTTCAGTCGATTTGAGATGACCTTGGATGCAATTTTGTACAATACATTGCATAGACTAATGGGTCAAAATTGTGTCCAGAGAGTTGGGTTTTTTACCTTCAGGATCAGAACCAATATGGTCTCGTTGATGCATTCTGCTGATTCTGTGCCGGTTACAATTATCAGCACCGCCCTAGTCACCTCTTCGCCACACACATCCCAATGACGCTGGAAAAAATGCGCCGGGAACCCGTCAGGCCCTGGGTCTTTTAAAGGGAACATCTGAAAAATCGCCTGTTTAACCTCCTGAGAACTGTACGAAGCATTTAACTTTTCATTCATATCGGATGTGACCCTGCATGGCCTATTGGACTTAGTTTGCTGGGCCTTAAGTCCTTATCACAGTGCATTATTTCGGTTAGTTCGGAGGATACAGTAGGGAAAGCTGCGTGTGTGTGTTGTTGGATGGCCTATTCGACTTAGTTGGCTGGGCCTTAAGTCCTTATCACAGTGCATTATTTCGATTACTTCGGAGGATACAGTCAAGACACTCGAACGCCCGAATTCACCGAAGGCATTTCGGTTTCTGACGTTAGTTAACCGAGCGAGCAACCAAAGTTTTGGTCCTCGGTTATTTCGACTTCGGTCTCGTTTATTTAGGCTCCGGTCTTCGGTTCTTGATTTTTATGCCCACCCCTAGTCGGTGACCTACACACCAAATAGGAGTCGCCGTGCAACACGTGCGCCCGCACATGTAGACGCCAAATAGGCGTTTTTTCCAACTGGCGCACACCCCTCTCCAAGTTGGGCGTTATCCTTTTTTCTGTTTGTAAAACTAAAAAAGGTGTGCACCATGGATTCGACCTCGTGACCGATATAATCAGATAGAAGCGAGCTAACCACTAGGGACATCACAATACTTTTGAAAGAAACTTCTTTTTTATATTTAATCCTTTCCCCGGTTCACGGAAGAGCAAGCTTCCAGAAGCTTCCACTACGGTTTTTGTTTTCTTTTTCGATGCGATTTTCCCTGGACTAGTTTTGGTTACATTTTTTCTTTCGGTTTTTCTGTTTCTTTTTGTAATATATTTTCCTTTTACCTTTTTCTTTATTATGTTTTTTCATTTTCCAAAATGCAAAAAAAAAACAAATTTGATGTTTTTTAAATAAATAAATGAACTTTTTTTCAAATTTGACGAAATTTTTTCAAATCCGATGAACCCTTTTTCAAAATCAAAAAACCTTTTTTCAAGTTTGATGATTTTTTGAAATTTGATGACCTTTTTCCAAATTTGTTGAACTTCTTTTTGAAAATTGATGAACTTTTTCTATTTCGATGAACATTTTTCAAAATCAATAAACTTTTTTTCTCAAATACGGTTAACTTTTTCAAATTCGATGGAATTTATTCAAATTTGATGAACTTTTTTTAAAATTTGAGGAACTCTTTCAAATCAAAGAACTTTTTCAAATTCAGTGAACTTTATTTAAAGTCGATGATTCTTTTTCAAATTCAATGATTTGAAAAAAAATTGTAAACTTTTTTCAAAAGTTGATGAACTTATTTGAAAATCATTTTGTTCTCAAATTCCTGAACTTTTTTGAAGCTTTGTGAACTTTACTCGTAATCCATGACACTAGTAGAAAACAGGGCTTTGGTCCAGGCCGGGTAAGCCCATTAATCCCGGTTCACTCACGAACCGGGACCCATGGGGGCATCGGTCCCGGTTCGTGAGGCCAGGGGGCCGGCCGTGCCTCGTGGGCCATTGGTCCCGGTTCGACTGGCCCCAATTGGTCCCGGTTCCAGACACGAACCGGGACCAATGGGCCTTGCTCCTGGCCCACAACCATTGGTCCCGGATGGTGGCTGGAACCGGGACCAAATGGGGCCCTTTAGTCCCGGTTCTAGCCACAAACCGGGACCAAAGAGATGCCTATATATACCCCGCGAGCAGAGCAGTGGGGTGCTCTGTTTTTTTGGCCGGCCGTGGGAGAGCTTTGTGGTGCTCTAGCTCACCTCCTATGCACATGAAGTGTTCGATGAAATGCCCGAGCCACACTTAAGCTTTCTCCTCTCGAAGCTTCTTGTCCAAGCTCCATTTTCCTCAAGATTTGTCTAGGTTTGGCGGTCCGTCCTGTCCCGTCCCCGTCCTCACCGCCGTCGATCACCCGCGCCGATCTCGTCGCCGGCACAACCGTGGTGAGCCTGTTGTTCTTATCTTCTTTCTAAAAGAAAAAAGTTCTTACTTGTATGATTTAGATAGATACTTGCGTAATTTTCTTACTTTTATTATTGTTTGTTATTATATAGTGCGATGGTTTTGGTATCCGCCTCCGTCGGCCCTCGTCCTGTCTATGATTCTGATGTGGTATATATATTATCTTTTATAACTATTAGTTTCATTTAGTGTTTATGACAATTATGCCGACCAACATGACATAGATTTTTTTATCTAGGAGGTATGTGAACCGGAAATTCCAACCGACCCTATTGTCGAGAGGTTAAATTTAGTTGAAGAAGAAAATAATTACTTGAAGGAAAAATTGAGGAGGAGAAGATGATATTGGAGTTGCATGTTGCGGATGTCGTCGATGATCACAAGATCAAGATGGATACAATGCGCTTGAAGATTAGAAAGTATAGAAAATATGCCATTCATACTGAGGCTTGGTATCATTATGCCATTGGATCAATTGTTACCTTAGTTGCGATTATGATCGCATTTGTTGTTGCATTGAAATGTTTTAGATAGTTTCAATGTATGGTTTAATTAGATGCTCTAGAGAGCTATATGTTGTTCAATGAGAACTATGTATGTACTTTGGTTTTAATGTGATGATGAACTTCTATTAATTAATTTGGTCACTTCTGTATTCATGATGTTCTGTAATGGTTTTTGACACACTTAATTATATATAATGCACGCAGATGAACCGGCAATGGATGTACGGTGACAGACGCACCTCCGAGTACATTAAGGGCGTGCATAATTTTCTTGAAGTGGCTGAGGCAAACAAGCAGAATGGTTTTATGTGTTGTCCATGCCCTATATGTGGGAATACGAAGTCTTACTCTGACTCGAAAATCCTTCACACCCACCTGCTTTATAAGGGTTTCATGCCACACTATAATGTTTGGACCAAGCACGAAGAAAGAGGGGTTATGATAGAAGACAGCGAAGAAGAAGAGGATGATGACAACTATGTGCCCCCTGAATACGGTGATGCTGCAACGGGGGAAGCTGAAGATCGAGAGGAACCAGCCGACGTGCCCGATGATGATCTTCGCCGGGTCATTGTTGATGCAAAGAGACAATGCGAAAGTGAAAAGGAGAAGTTGAAGTTCGATCGCATGTTAGAGGATCACAAAAAAGGGTTGTACACCAATTGCGAAGATGGCAACACAAAGCTCGGTACCACACTGGAATTGCTGCAGTGGAAGGCAGAGAATGGTGTATCTGACAAAGGATTTGAGAAGCTACTGAAAATATTGAAGAAGAAGCTTCCAAAGGATAACGAATTGCCCGACAGTACGTACGCAGCAAAGAAGGTTGTATGCCCTCTAGGATTGGAGGTGCAGAAGATACATGCATGCCCTAATGACTACATCCTCTACCGCGGTGCATACGAGGATTTGAACGCATGCCCGGTATGCGGTGCATTGCGGTATAAGATCAGACGAGATGAACCTGGTGATGTTGACGGCGAGCGCCCCAGGAAGAGGGTTCCTGCCAAGGTGATGTGGTATGCTCCTATAATACCATGGTTGAAACATCTATTCAGAAATAAAGAGCATGCCAAGTTGATGCGATGGCACAGAGAGGACCGTAAGAAAGACGGGAAGTTGAGAGCACCCGCTGATGGGTCGCAGTGGAGAAAAATCGAGAGAAAGTACTGGGAGGACTTTGCAGGTGATGCAAGGAACGTATGGTTTGGTTTAAGCGCGGATGGCATTAATCCTTTTGGGGAGCAGAGCAGCAATCACAGCACCTGGCCCGTGATTCTATGTATCTATAACCTTCCTCCTTGGCTGTGCATGAAGCGGAAGTTCATTATGATGCTAGTTCTCATCCAAGGCCCTAAGCAACCCGGCAACGACATTGATGTGCACCTAAGGCCATTAGTTGAAGAACTTTTACAACCGTGGAATGGAAACGGTGTACGTGTGTGTGATGAGCACAAACAGCAGGAATTTGACCTGCATGCGTTGCTGTTTGTAACCATCAATGATTGGCCTGATCTCAGTAACCTTTCAGGACAGGCAAACAAGGGATACCATGCATGCACGCACTGTTTAGATGACACCGAAAGTATATACCTGGACAAATGAAGGAAGAATGTGTACCTGGGGCATCGTCAATTTCTTCCGACCAACCATCAATGTCGAAAGAAAGGCAAGCATTTCAAAGGTGAGGCAGATCACCGGAAGAAGCCCGCCATCCGTACCTGTGATCACATACTTGCTATGGTCAATGATTTACAAGTAATCTTTGGAAAGGGTCCCGGCGGACTATCTGTTCCGAATGACGCTAAGGGACGCGCACCCACGTGGAAGAAGAAATCTATATTTTGGGACCTACCCTAATGGAAAGACCTAGAGGTCCGCTCTTCAATCGACGTGATGCACGTGACGAAGAATCTTTGCGTGAACCTGCTAGGCTTCTTGGGCGTGTATGGGAAGACAAAAGATACACCGGAGGCACGGGAGGACCAGCAACATATGCACGAAAAAGACGGCATGCCTCGAAAGCAGTATGAAGGTCTTGCCAGCTACGCTCTTACCAAAGAAGAGAAGGAAATCTTCTTTGAATGCCTGCTCAGTATGAAGGTCCCGTCTGGCTTCTCGTCGAATATAAAGGGAGTAATAAATATGCCAGAGAAAAAGTTCCAGAACCTAAAGTCTCATGACTGCCACATGATTATGACGCAACTGCTTCTGGTTGCATTGAGGGGGCTTCTACCGGAAAACATTCGATTAGCCATTGTGAAGCTATGTGCATTCCTCAATGTAATCTCTCAGAAGGTGATCGATCCAAAAATCCTACCAAGGTTAAGGAGTGATTTGGCGCAATGTCTTGTCAGTTTCGAGCTGGTGTTCCCACCATCCTTCTTCAATATCATGACGCACGTCCTAGTTCATCTAGTCGACGAGATTGCCATTCTGGGCCCTGTATTTCTACACAATATGTTCCCCTTTGAGAGGTTCATGGGAGTCCTAAAGAAATATGTCCGTAACCGTGCTAGGCCAGAAGGAAGCATCTCCATGGGCCATCAAATAGAGGATGTCATTGGGTTTTGTGTTGACTTCATTCCTGACCTTAAGAAGATTGGTCTCCCTCAATCGCGGTATGAGGGGAGACTGACTGGAAAAGGCACGCTAGGAGGGGACTCAATAATATGTAGGCACGGGCATTCTTGGTCTCAAGCACACAACACAGTTCTACAGAATTCTACCTTGGTGACCCCGTATGTCGATGAACACAAGAACATTCTGCGCTCCAAACACACAGAGCAGTGTGACGACTGGATTACATGTGAACACATCAGGACTTTCGGTAGTTGGTTGCAAACACGTCTTTGGGGTGACAACACTATTTCTGATGAGCTGTACTCGTTGGCCAGGGGACCATATTCGACTGTATTGACTTACAAAGGGTACGAGATAAATGGGAATACATTTTACATGATCGCCCAAGATCAAAAGAGCACCAACCAAAACAGCGGTGTCCGCTTTGATGCAGCAACCAAGAGGGGAAAGGACACATATTATGGTTACATAGTGGACATATGGGAACTTGACTATGGACATGATTTTAAGGTCCCTTTGTTTGAGTGCAAATGGGTCAATCTGTCAGGAGGCGGGGTACAGGTAGACCCACAGTACGGAATGACAACAGAGGATCTGAACAATCTTGGGTACACAGACGAACCATTCGTCCTAGCCAGTGATGTGGCGCAGGTTTTCTATGTAAAGGACATGTCTACCAAACCGAGAAAATGAAAAGGTAAGGAAGCGAATACATCATACAATGAGCTAAAGCGCCATATACTTCTTTCAGGAAAAAGAGACATCGTGGGATTGGAGGGCAAGACAGACATGTCTGAAGATTATGAAAAGTTTCATGAAATTCCTCCCTTCAAAGTCAAGACTGACCCAAGCACCCTGTTAAACGATGAAGATTATCCATGGTTACGGCGCAATAAGCAAAGGACACAAGCGAAGAAAAAGTGAAGACTTTCTCTCCACAACTATTATGATGATGTCTTTGACCTAGAATATCACTGCAGTTACATGTGAAGAAATGAAATGCCTTTTGTAACAGATGAGTTTCCGTCCGAAACCCTGATACTTCAAAAGAGATTGTCCGTTTTGTACACGAAGTGCATCCAGTTTTTGCCGTAACACTCTCAACTTTTTATAACATGCTATGTGGGAGAAATTATGATACCATGCCAACTTTCAACCTTTTCAGAGTACATGTGTAGTGCTTTTCAATTTCAGGGTCATATAGCTCAAAAAAATCAGTAAATGCATGAAAAATAACAAATGAAGTCAGAAAGGGTTGAAAATTGATGATGTGGCATTGAATGGTGCATTTTGAACACACAAAAAGTCTGGAGTTCAAATAAGTTCAAAAAAAAGAAATCCCTTTGTAACAGATGAGTTTTCGTCCGAAACCCTGATACTTCGAAAGAGATTGTCCATTTTATACACGAAGTGCATCCAGCTTTTGCCGTAACCCTCTCAACTTTTTAGCACATGATATGTGGGTGAAATGATGATACCATGCCAACTTTCAACCTTTTAGAGTTCACTTTGTAGTGCTTTTCATTTCAGGTCATTTAGCTCAAAAAATCAGTTAAATGCAAAAATACCAAATGAAGTCAGAAAGGGTTGAAAATTGATGATGTGGCTTTGAATGGTGCATTTTGAACACACAAAAAGTTTGGAGTTCAAATAAGTTCAAAAAAAAAGAAATCCCTTTGTAACAGATGAGTTTTCGTCCGAAACCCTGATACTTCGAAAGAGATTGTCCATTTTGTACACGAAGTGCATCCAGCTTTTGCCGTAACCCTCTCAACTTTTTAGCACATGCTATGTGGGTGAAATGATGATACCATGCCAACTTTCAACCTTTTCAGAGTTCATTTGTAGTGCTTTTCAATTTCAGGGTCATTTAGCTCAAAAAAATCAGTAATTGCATGAAAAATACCAAATGATGTCAGAAAGGGTTGAAAATTGATCATGTGGCTTTGAATGGTTCATTTTGAACACACAAAAAGTCTGGAGTTCAAATAAGTTAAAAAAATGAAATCCCTTTGTAACAGATGAGTTTTCGTCCGAAACCCTGATACTTCGAAATAGATTGTCCATTTTGTACACGAAGTGCATCCAGCTTTTGCCGTAACCCTCTCAACTTTTTAGCACATGCTATGTGGGTGAAATGATGAGACCATGCCAAGTTTCAACCTTTTCACAGTTCATTTGAAGTGCTTTTCAATTTCAGGGTCATTTAACTCAAAAAATGAACTAATAGCAAAAAGAATGAACTAGAAAACTTTTATGAAACTCTAATAGCAAAAAGAATGAACTAAAAATAACCAATAAAAATATTCTGTTATGATCAACTAAAACAAAACTATAATACTCTTCAATAGCAAAAAGAATCAACTAAAAAGCTGTTATAAAACTCTAATAGCAAAAGGAATCAACTAAAAAGATTTTATAAACCTCTAGTATTTTTGAAACTAAAATTTTATAAATATATGCAACTTAAATTATCAAAGTATTTTTTGTTCAAAACATTAATAGCAAAAAGAATTTTCATAAAGAATTTTTTTGTTAGAAACTTTAATAGCAAACTAAAATAACAAAATCAGTTTTTAATTAAAACATACATTTAAAATAACCTAAAATTTACCTAAAGCAAAATGAATCACTCAAAAACTCTAAAAAATTAAGTAAAGCATAAAACAAAAAAAAGTACAGAAAAAAAATTAAAAAAACGCCGCCTACAGGGCCACCACGGCCTGCATACGACTAGAAACCCAACTAGCATGTTGGGCCAGGATGCAGGCCCGCAGCGGGCCTAGTAGGCCCACAGGCATAGCAGTGTTATATTAGGCCCGTAGGCCTGCAGTTCAGAGGAGTTCAAGATGGAAGAGGCAGCGGAGCTTATAAACAGGTGCAGGGCGCTCCCAACTAGCGAGGTGGGACTAAACTCCCACCACCACGCCGCTGTGCAAGGCAATTGGTCCCGGTTCATGGCACGAACCGGGAGCAATGCCCCCCTTTGGTCCCGGTTCGTGGCACCAACCGGGACCAATGCCCCCCTTTGGTCCCGGTTCGTGCCACCAACCGGGACCAAAGGGTTGTGCTTCCCACCCTTTTGCCTGGCCAAAAGAGGCCTTTGGTCCCGGTTGGTGGCACGAACCGGGACCAAAGGGTGGTATTGGTCCCGGTAGGTGCCACCAACCAGGACTAAAGCCTTTGCTATATAAGCCAAGACTTAGCAGTTTCTCCTCTTTCTCTCCCCCGACGACAAAACGCACTCGACGCCGCCAGGCTGCTGCCCCCGACGCCCTTGCCCTTTCCGGGCCTCCTCGCCGTCGCTGCCCGCGATCCGGCCGCCGTCGTCACCGTCGCCGAGTTGCCCTGACGCCGTCCCCACTCCCACTGTGAGCCACCGCGCCGTTCCTCTCCTCTTCCCCCCCTGCCCTGCGCTGCCGCCGCGCGCCACCCCTTCCCTACGCTGCCACCGCGTGCCGCCCTTGCCCTGCACGGCCGCCGCCCCGTCATCCGCTGCCGCCGCGCCCCGCCCCTGCCCTGCGCGGCCGCCGCCGCTCCTGTATGTTATATGCATATATGTATGTGTATATATGTGTGTATATGTTCATAGCATTTTTTTTCATATATGTGGCTATATGTATTTTTTTGTTCATATATGTTCATAGCATTTTTTTTCATATATGTATTTTTTTTTCATATATGTGGCTATATGTATTTTTTTGTTCATATATGTTCATATGGATGGATGTATATATATATGATGTTCATAGAATATTATTTTTGTTAGAAATTAGTTAAAATGAGGGGGGACGTCGGACATGACATGAGGGGGGACGTCGGACATGTCATGAGGAGTGAGCGTCCTTGTCGTCTACCCCCTCCCCGATAACTCCGACATGAGGGGGGGCGTCGGACATGGACATGAGGGGGGACGTCAGATAAATGTTAAAATGTTAAAATAACAAAATAACAAAATAACAAAATGAGGAGTTGGATGACCAAATGACCAATGTAGCGTTGTCGATCTCCTACCCCCTCCCGCCCCTACCCGACAAACTCTCGAGGCCACCAAAACCCCTAGAAGAAAACTCCGGTAACTTCGACATGAGGGGGGACATCGATCAACCCCCTCTCGCCCGACCAAGTCTATGTATCATTTTATATCGCGGTGGACATATATCAAAGTTTGATCATATGTCAAAGTTTGAATTTTGACATATGCAACATTTGATCATATGTCAAAGTTTGATCATATGTCAAAGTTTGAATTTTGACATATGCAACAATATTTGATCATATGTCAAAGTTTGAATTTTGACATATGCAACAATATTTGATCATATGTCAAAGTTTGACTTTTGACATAGATTTATCAAGAATGCCCGCATTATGGATGTGCACAAGTTGATCCAATTTTTTTCTGATCTCATCTATATATATATTCTTCTATATGTCACGTTGTCGGTCAAAGTATTGAAGAAATCCATGGCTTCATCATTAGCCGGAAGTAACAGGCATATGATGCTAGGAAGCTCTTCAAAGTTGTTTTGGAATGGAGTTCCGGATAGAATAATTCGCTTTTTGGTACGAATTTCAACAAAGGCCTTCCAAATGGCGATATTCGGAAGGCTCTTGCTGAACTTTGTACTTCTGGCTAATGATGAAGTCTTGGTTTTCTTGAATCCTTGACAACATGACATATAGAAGGGTAGATGAGATCAGGAAAAATATGGACCATTTTCTGCACATCCAGAATGGCGCCATTTTGTTAAATCCCTTGTTTGACATTCATGAGAGAGGCGGTCCGGACGTCGGACATTCATGAGAGAACTCCGGTAACTCTTCAACATGAGGGGGGACGTCGATCAACCCCCTCTCGCCCGACCAAACCCCAGAAGCATCGAGGCCACCCCAAACCCTAGAAGCGTTGCCGAGGCCACCCCAAACCCTAGAAGCATCGAGGCCACCAAAATTTACCAAGTTAAAAGAGCGTTGTCGAGGCCACCCCAAACCCTAGAAGCGTTGTCGAGGCCACCCCAAACCGTAGAAGCGTCGAGGCCACTAATTAATATTCCTTGTTGTGATTAGCTAGCTAGGTCTATGTTTACCACTAATATATCCATCTCTCATGTTTGTATATTAATTGCCATGTTGTAATATTTGCAGAAACTATGGATCAAAGAGACTTAGAACAAGAAGAGTTGTTGGGGGACATAATCCGCGACGGACGTGATGTCTTGTCGTTTCTCAACGACACCGATGGTCTGGAAGGAGAGGATGAAGGCTCCGGTGATCGAACAATGGAGGAGGAAAGACATGATCATGATGTCTCCGGTGACCGAATGCTGGTGGAAGAAGGAGACCGTGATGACGGCTCCGGTGACCGAACGGAGGAGGGAGCTGTTGCAAAGTCCGGCGAGGTATATATATTAATGCTGACTAGCTAATTGATGCATTAATTGTTTTGGTATGTACATATATTAACTCTTCTTTCTTCTTTTATAGCCCTCCGGATCGAGCCAAACTTCGGTAACGAGACGAGGCCCAAAGAAAAGGTTGCGCCAGGATGAAAGGTTCAGGACCACAGCAATCTCGGACGATGGCCAACCGATTGAACCCAGGCGGACCAAGGAAGCATTTTCTGCTCAGTGCGGAGCTATTGTTACTGATAGCATCCCGATCAGCATCCAGCTATGGAATAAGCCTAAGAACGAAGACCCTCAAGTTTCTTATGTCACTGATAGACAGAAAGATGATCTTTGGACCTCGCTGAAGGCAAATTTCACCCTACCGCCAGAGGAGGATCCGAATAAGCCAGTTATAGAGCCACTGGTCAAGGCGTGTGCTCTTAAGAAGATGGCAGATCTATTCAGGAGGTGGAAGAATGAGTTGAAATCAACGTTTGTCGACAAAGGGAGGACTCCAGAATTCACCGGCCGATTTGAGAAGATAAGAGATCACTGGCCCGCATTTGTGGCCTACAAGACATCGGACAAGAGTAAGAAAATGTCAGAGATAAACAAGATAAATGCTGCAAAGAAGCTGTATCACCATCGCACGGGGTCAGGCGGCTACCTCAAAGCCCGGCCGTTGTGGGACAAAGCTGAGAATGACCTGATTGCTAAAGGGGTCGAACCAGAGACATTGAACTGGCCAGACCGTTCAAGGACTTGGTTCTTCGGGGTTGGGGGAACTTTGGACCATGAAACAGGGAAGTGCCGTTGGATGGACGAGCAACTTGCAATACCCGTCAAGAGGCTTCAGAAGTATATCGCTGCAGTGCAGGCAGGGACGTTCATTCCCAACAGAGAGAAGGACGAGCTGACTGAGGCCCTCGGGAATCCTGAGCACCCTGGACGAACACGAGGCACGCCAGGCTCCGTTGCGTGGAAGGTTGGGTTTCCCGGCGCAGGCGGTTACAAAACCCGGGAGAGGAAGAGGAAACAAGAGCTGAGCGAAATGCAGAAGCTCAATGCAAGAGTACTAAAGTTAGAGGAACAAGTTGAGAGCCAGCGAGCTGCCGACCAACCATCTCAGCGGCACGAATCTACCCCAGAAGCTACCCCGCCATCTCAGCGGAGAAGCAGCGTGGCTTCCATGGAGCTCGTTCAGCAGCCTGACTTCACGGCTCCTAGCTACCCCGTGGATGCTATCACGGAGGCTCAACATTATCAGCTTATGATGAAAAGTCAGAACCTCACCTTGAAGGCGGTTGTCGGCTCTGTTGCACCTCCTCACCCTGACGGAACTTTTCACTGCTGTCCGATTCCACATGGCTATGCTGTTGTGACGGTGGATGAAGTAATGGAGGGATTTGACGAGCTCGAGCTTGACCAACCTACAGGTGAAGGGGAGACCCAGCTGGTTTATGCTCTGAGCACTACATGTCTATGGCGGAAGGAGTACATCAAGCTTTCGAACTGGACGCCTCCGTCTGCTCCTCCTCCTCCGGCGAGTCAGGGCACTCCTCCTCCTCCTCCTCCTCCGGCGAGTGATTAGGGCACTCCGCCTCCTTCTCCGCCTCCTCCGGCGCGTGAGGGCACTCCGCCTCCTCCGGCGCGCTGGAGCACTCCGCCTCCTCCTCCGTCTCGTCAGCAACGGCGGAAGAGAGCCGCCGCCACTCCGGCGGCTAGCAGTACAAGCAAAGGTGGGAAGCAATTCAGATACGCTCCATCTCTCAAGCCTCTGGAAAAGTTACCATATGAGAGGACCGACGAGGAAACCGCGAAAATCAGTGCTGCCGAAGTGCGTGAACATTTTGCACGGAAACCTCCACCTCCGAAGGAAATGATAGATCCAGTGAAACGGAAGCGCACTATCGATGCCCTGAAGCGACCACCACCGTCTCCGCCGCAAACAAACTATGAGCGCATTATTGAAAGGACATATAAGAATGCGGAGCGGTCGGGAAGTACTTGCAGTCATGCAAGGTTAGCAAAACGAAGAAGTGGGAAAAAAATCCCCAGCTCGGCGAACAGGCGAACCAATCGTGCCCCCCGCTCAAGGTGTCTAGCGATATCGTCGCTAATCAGCTGGGGATGGTGCCCGGTACCAATCCTGCTGATTACCTGAGCGATGATGTAGAGTTTGAAATAATGGAGGTGGAAGAATTCAGATACCAGTACAGGCAGCCTCTCGTCAAACCTGATCATCCTCCTCTAACAACAATGATGTGAAGATTCCATGAATGGTACATGAAAACATGCAGCGAGTCTGGGAAGGATACTTTGACGCTGAGAATTAAAGAGGAGCACGACCTCGTTGGAATGGATCAGTTGTCTGTTGAATTTGACGAGTTATTCCAATTATACAATCAAAAGGCCCTCGACAAAACACTCGTGACTTGCTACTATCTGTAAGTACTACTTCTGTAATTAAGTCTCTATATATAGCTCAGCTTTTTCATTGCATGTATATATAATTATCCTCACTATATTATGTAGATTGAAGATCGTCGAATGCAGAAATGCACAAATCTATGACATTGGGTTCATTAACCCAAATATCATACATGAATGGATGGTTCAAAAGAATGTCACAGAAACCAAGGACAACTTGCTACAATCGTTGCTTAAAAATCAAAACAAAAAGAAAATACTCTTTCCTTACAACTTCAAGTGAGTGTTACTGTCTTGTGCATATTCGGTTTCCCTTATTACTCGAGGTTATAGTCATGTAATTGATGAGTTATATATGCGTGCGCAGGTTCCACTTTATTCTGCTAGAGATTAAGCTTGAGCGGAGAGTAGTAACCGTCTTAGACTCGAGACGAAAAGATCCCCAGAAGTATGCGGACATGACTGAAATCCTCCAGAAGCAGTAAGTTCATTCGATCATTATCGCACCATATCGGCAACTTCGTTCATTTCATGATATCAAGTAATTAATTTCTTTGTCTGGCAGGGTTTGGAAAAAGTTGACCGGAATTGTTCCGGCACTGCTGAGGGAGCTGCGATTTACACACCCAAAAGTAAGTACTACTAGCTAGTTCCGCGCATCTCCCATTGATTCTAGTT
The DNA here is from genome assembly GCA_011799875.1 of Thinopyrum elongatum. Classification (NCBI taxonomy): domain Eukaryota; kingdom Viridiplantae; phylum Streptophyta; class Magnoliopsida; order Poales; family Poaceae; genus Thinopyrum; species Thinopyrum elongatum. The sequence goes on from CM022303.1 coordinate 677,260,405, forward strand.
TCATCAATACCATTTATAATGCTTGATTATCAGTTTGATTGAACTCTATTTCTCATAAAGTGCTTGTGGCAGGAAGCCGGAAATGATTTTTGTGGATATAACGTTTGCGAGTTCATCTACAACGCGACGACCTCTAAGCGGGGCTACTCTGAAAAACAATATGAAGTGCGTAAGCAATAATATTCACAATTTTATTTTATTACCATCATTTGTGTTGAGTTTCATTCATATATATGTATTGACCCCCTTCTTCAAATTAGTTGTGGCAGATGCGGGATGAACTCCTACCACATGACCGCATACGAGCAATTCAAGAGAAATTGGCGGAATTCTTTCTTGACCCCGTCATAAGTAAAGCCGGAGAATACCATGTGGAATTTGACATTACATGTTAGGGATTGTACGTAAGAAATCTTATATTGTATATATGTAGCTAGTAGCGTCGGATAGATATACGAAAACTTGTTGTTCGACCAATCTCTCGGAGAAAGAGAGGTCGATCACTTCTCTTTGTATATGTTCATGACGATCTTGTGTACTTAATAGTTCCTTCATTTGCTTAGTAGCTAGCGTGTCGAGTTCTCTTTATACGTATAGTATATAGCGTCGACCAAGCACGGAGAAAGAGATGACACTTCTCTTTATTAGCTAGCTAACACAATATAAAACCCCTAAATTAACCCTACAAAACCCCCTAAGCCCCCCTTTCAAAAAAAAAAACCCAGCTCCTGCCAAATGCTGACGCGTGGAGGCCTTTTGGTCCCGGTTGGTGTTACCAACCGGGACTAAAGGTCCTCCTGCCTGGGCTCCCCGCAGCGGCCACGTGGAGCCCCTTCTGTCGGGACTAAAGGTTTTGGGCTTTAGTTCCGACCCTTTAGTCCCAGTTCCAGAACCGGGGCTAATGGGCCTCTGGAACCGGGACAAATGAGCCGTTTTCTACTAGTGTGAACATTTTTTAATTAAGAACTATCTTGATTTTTTTAAATATTTCGTTCTTTTCCCGTAGTAAATGGCTGACCGGTCAACTAGTCAACCGCGACCGGTCCAAAGCGATCGAGCTAGGCGGTGAGATGCAATCGAGCGATGTTCTACAGGAGCCGGCCCACGATGGTGCGTGCGTGAGCGCCCAGTATCGGCAACCGGCGCTCAAAACACCGATTAGGAGCTCCCCCTTGTGCTCTCGTGATCCACATCAAGCAGAACAACACGAGCGAAGCCGCCAAAGCGACGCATCTCCTCCTCTTTTCATCTGGGTCTGGCGGCCATCGACGCGGCACTGCGACAGGTTAGGGCTCCTCGAGGCTTCAGTCCTCCTTGCTCAAAAGTCAGGACCAGGAACGGCAGCCCACAGCCGGCAGCCGACAAGCGGTGGGGAGCAGGACAAGTCAGTTCGAGCCATCTCCCGATGATCGATTTTTTTAAGGGTCGTCGCGTCATGAGGCCTCGACTGTGAGTTTCGATTTCTGCATGCTATTTAGTTTTGCTACAATCTGTTGTAGCTAATTTTATTCTTTCATTAGAAAAGATGAATCTGGTTACGTAGGAAGAAACAAAAAATCGAGGATTTAACTCAATTTATGTAAATTTTTAGTAAGTCAAGGCCCATTTTATAGTTACGCACAAGGCCTCAGATTTGGTAGCTCGGCCTTAAAGCACGACACAACCCAGGCTTGCTCCATAACACAAATCTTGCACATGAAAATTAGACGGGGTAGTACCTTTGAAAAAAAAAATCATATGGAGTAGGAGTGACGTAACCTTACTAATTCTCATCTAGCAAAATCCGTTATAAAAAAATTGCTCGGAGTGTTCTAACAACTAGTTGATTCCCCGCGCGTTGCAGCGGAACGATTTGCACCAATCAGCTCATGTGAGAGATACACATTAAGAAAGAAAGGAAGAAACAAAAGTGATCTTTTTTTTGCTAACCTGCATGAAAGCAATAACCAAGAATAACAGTAAGCCATCTCCATCCAATGTATATCTGCACAAATATAGACAAAGAACTATAAAAATGATCATATATTTAACTCATGGGATTTGGATTGCTTACCGAGCAACGTGAGGCCTTTTGGAGATGATCATGGTCTTTACTAATGCAGACAACAAACGGATGTATTAGCCGAGACATGTTCAGCCTAAATCACTCGATTAGATCCCAAATATATCTGAGAGTTGTTCCAAGAACGAATGGAACAGCAAGTGACAGCTAGAGAAGATCAATTTGATGATAAATCCACAAACAAAATCTTTAGTGGTAGAACGCTGCCTCCATGCCCAGACATAAAGTTGACCATACCTCTGCAATCTTCGTCGTTGAATCATAGCATGCCAGTGAAATTAAAGACTGTGCCTTAATCATAGCTTTGGTGGTTGCAGCAAGGCCAAGATGTGTAGTTTTTATTTGACAGAGAGAGAAGGACATTTACGCCTCAAACAGGAACAACACATACGCGCACAGACACAAAGAGTCAAAGACGGAAATAGAAGTCTTCAAACCCAGCCACCGAAGCAACAGGAACCCCATAGAAACACAAAACAGACCGGCCGATCTCCGTCTGCTCGAGCAGCCGTCGAGAAACCATCATCTGCATCGCCATCAAAGGCTTCGGAGGCCGCATGTATGTCCTGTTTCAGAGAAGAGGAACAAAGATTGGGTTCCAGCGCATCCGTCGGGGATAATCCACACAGATTGGATTGCCCATACCTCGAACCAAGACTCTAGCTCGCCAGAGATGCGAAGGATTGCCGCAAACCTCGTCCCCAAAACAGGGACTGAAGCCCCAGCAACCGTCGCCTCGCCGGGAGCCGCCACCATCGCCGGCGCAGCTTCCAACGAAGAGAACCACCGCCACAGACTCCGATCGACCGGATCCGCGATACAAAAGGCCTCCGGCTCCTCGTTTGCACCGTATCTACGCCGTACGGACGGGAACAAGCCCGGCCATCCCTTATTCCACTCACCACCACCTCCCCCGCCACGGTGACGGCGACGGGACACCACACCCCTAAACCTAACCTTATGTACACATCCATGCTGCGATCCCAGTTCCCCTCAGCCGCTCGGCACTGAATCGGCCATGGGAAGCGAAGGGAAACGCCGGATCCGCCAGTTCCCCTCAGGCGGCATCCGACGCTTTTCGCTGAACTCGACGCGGAGATAGGGAAGGAGGAGACTGGAGCGGAGCAGCCAGAGGCGTGGGAGCTGCAGCTACCGCCCATGCTGCCGGAGCCAGGCACGGAGATTGTCTGACATCTTCGACGAGGAGTAGCTAGATGGTCGACGTAGTACATATGTTTATTTCTTTTGCATGGTTTTGTATGGATTTAAAAATCTAGTATGAGATGTCCGGATGCAGTTGTGCTAATTTAAGAAGTGATTGGTCAGTTCCGGCGGTCTTAAAGCACACGCTCTGAGGTTGTTTTGATTTGCCTGAGTACGCTCTCCGTTTTGTATACGAATTCATATGCACTTTCCAAAGAAGAAGGTAGTAGTATTGCAGACAGTACATATATATTTAGAGCAACCCACCCAAGCTGACCAAAAATTTAGAACGATCGAGTTGAGTAAGAGTCGATCGATCGGTATGGAGTGGCGGCGATGGTGGCGCCGCCTCAGCTCCGGTGGAGCTGGAGTAGCACTACGCCGCCGCGCGCGCCCGTTCCTCCCGGCCGGTGGCCCGGATCTTCGAGCTCGTGTTCACCTCCAACTCCGAGTCGCTGTCACTGCAGCAATCCGGGCGTTGCCTCGGCTCGTAGCCGCTCCCACGATCCGGTGGTCCAGACGGCGCGGACCGCATCAGCGACCTCCCCGACGACCTGCTCCTCCTGGTCCTCGCTCGCCTCCGCTGCATTGCCACCGCCGCGCGCACCAGCGTCCTCGCCCACCGGTGGCGTGGCCTTTGGACCCGCCTCCCCGCTCTCGTCTTCCGCGACGTCCCGTTCCGCTCCATCAAGCCGGCGCTCGACGCCCACGCCGGCGATCCTGTCTCCGCCGAGGTGTCCCTCATGGATATCCGCGTCGCCGACCAACCCAGCTCCACCTGCGCAATCAGCTCGCTGCTGCGCGCCGCCGCGCGGTTCTTACCGGAGGAGCTCGTCCTCGCCCTCCCGCTGGGCCTCGCTGTCGGCAACCTGCACCGAACCGTTGACCTGCCGTGCTTCGAGCGAACCACCTCGATCTCTCTCTCTCAATGGGAGAGCATCTGGCAGGGCTCCGCGTGCCGCCGCCCCCGGCCGCCGGCAGCGGCAAATGCCTGTTCCCCGTGATGGGCAATAAACCATGCCGGGCTAGGACGCGGTGCGCGTGTGTGCGCGCGGTGGACGCGTCGGGCTCGGCCCCTGGCAGGCTTGGGCGCGTGCGTGCGTGACCAAGCGTGTGTGCGTGTGTGTCCGCGCGTACGAGCGCGTGGGCCGTTGTCAGTTGACGAGATGCGTGGAGGAGTGACCACGTCGGGCGCGGGACTCGGGCCGCAGCGACTGCGTGCGTGCGCGTCGGGTACGTGGCCAGGGAGCGCGGGACGTGGGGGGTGCGGCGAGTGCGAGCCCCGTGGGCGCAGCGTGCATACGAGCGCGCGTATAAGAGCTCACTGGGTCCTCTGTGTATCGTTAGGCCGGAATTTGTTGAGTTCGTGCTCAAGGAAAGAAACGCCGTTCGTGCGGCGGGGGGGCGTACGTGCGCCAAAAAAAAACCACCGAGCCCCTCGACCTTGCCCGGGCTCTCCCTCTCTGCTGCACTCCCTTCTCTCTGCTACGCTCGAACGACACAAGAAAGAGGAAGACAGGAGGAAGAAGAAGGACACAGGGGCTCTCCGCGCAGTCACCACGCGCTCTCCGCGCGCCGCAGCCTCCATGTCCGCTGCGCGCTCCGCGGACGCCGCTGCGCGCCACGGCCGCCCCTCGAACCTTGTGGCTCTGAATACCAAATTTTGCGCCAACACCCCGCGCTGACGACGCTGGTCCTCTCAGGCTACTACACCGAAGGCGGCGCCCTACACGACCTTCTTCCCCACTGCCCGCGCCTGCGCGTGCTCCGGTACGCCATCGGCGTCGACCACTGGCCCTGCCCCAGACCCTACTCCATCACGGTTCACTCGGTGACGTTGCGCGAGCTTGTCGTGCAGGAGAGCGTAACTGTACGCCGCATCGAAGTCATGGCACCCGCCCTCGAGCAACTCACCGTGTCGTGCTTAAACACTGACCACCTCACGGCGGTGCATTGGCCCGGCGACGACCTCAACGTGTCTGTGGTGGCACCGATGGCGGAGAAGGTTTCGTGGAGGTACCAGTACGGTAGTAGCGACTGCCCTACAGGGTTTGGGTGTTGGGACATTGAGAGAGTGAGCATAATGTCGCCGTCGTCAGATACACGACGGCCTTCGCTGCTGCATATAGATGCCCGCAATGTTCGTCGATCCCATCCAGCTCTTCTTTCTTTATTTCCCTAATCATCAAACCAATGTATCTCACAGATGGAATTGTTTGTTTGGGCAGGCACTAAGCATTGGACATTCTGACTGGACAGTGGACGATTATCCGGCGGATCTCTTGGAGCAAGAAGTGGAGAAGCATCTGCAGGTTGCTGCCGACTTGTCCGCCATTGATTTGGAGCTGCACCTCATACCTTACGGCCATGCATATGGAGCATTCGTGGTGTGTCTCCTCGAGCTGCGTCGGATTCGCACTGCTGCACGCAGCCTCGAGCTCGTCATATTCGGAGATGCGCCAATAATGGTACGCAATTTACTCACTCGATCCGTTCATGAAAATAGTGCGTATATTATGTTTTCAAGTCAAACTTCGTAAAGTTTAATCAAATGTATTGAGAAAAATATATCAACATCAATAACATCAAATAAATACAATATAAAGATATATTTTCATCTCTAATGATATTTATTTGTTCAACAAACCTTTATACTCCAACTAAAAGAAGACCTCTATACAAAAGGTTATTATGTATGATGTTCAATAATACTAGTTGTTCATCAAACTTGTTTTCACATCGTGTATATGTAGTAACTCCATCAAAGATTCATGGAAAAAAATTGCCAGTACACAGTTACATTGGTTTTGAATATGTTCTCAACTGCATATAATCCCACCAAATAGAATTATAATAGGCATTGGGTAATGATGTGAACCCAAGATCCGCCCATGACTAATTCATACACGTTGTTTCCTTGACTAGGAGGATAAGGGATGCCATGAACATTGTTATTGTGAACCCACTGATTGGGAGTGGAGTAGCAAAATTATCTCCTTGCCAGAGCTTGAAGAAGTGGAAATCAACGGCTTCGAAGGGGAAGACCATGAGTTTGAATTCTTGGAGATGGTATTCAGGTATGCGCCGATGCTTAGAAAAATGACTGTGAGGCAGTCAAATGAGGTCACATCAAGCGATGAGGAAATTCTTGACATCTTCAAGGCACATCCTTCAGTGGAATGCTATGTACTATCTTTCGATGATGCATAAATAGATATTCCTGGCATTTGCCCGCTCTGAACCATGAAAAATTCAACAATACTTCTTGTGTGAAAGGTCCGTTGTTTGCAAACTGCATTCCAATAATGACTTCGAACTGCAGTGTAGTTATAGAAACCTTAATAATTTTTCGTTGTTTTGATCTGACCCTTGTAGGGTGCATATACAAATACAAAGTATAATGGATGGAAAAGCTTGAAGCACGAGAAAAGATATATTTTGTTTAGCCATATTCTATCGCTATCTCTTTTTATCTGTAGTTTTAACATTGTACTTCAAACATGCAAAGTGTATGAAGACATAAAGAACAATATGATTTCATGGGCCAGTGATGTACAACATGTTTACGATAATACTATTCTGAATGTATAGAGCTGGACAGAAAGTGATATATGCATTGCTGTGATTTGACAATCAGTCACGAGAACGTACGAAAATACAAACAAAAAGTGTATGGAGATGTATTTACACCCTCTAGTCTCGACAATGTGGCCCTTCCGCACAAGGAGCGAGTGAGGTTCTTGTTTTGGGAAAGTTCTTCTTTGTTTTTTCAATTTGTTTCCATTACCTGTTTTTACTTGTGTGTGTGTGTGGGGAGGTGGGGGGTCCTTCTATTGTCCTTTTATTTGCAAAAAATATGAAGGATTAAAATATTTTTTAGAAAACTTTAACTCTTTTCAAAAATGGAAATATCAAAATTATTAAAAAATTCCCAACTTTAAAAAATATTTGTGAGAAAAATGTTCACAATTTCAAAACTATTTGTGCTTTTTAAAAAATATCACATTTTCAGAAAATAACAAAAAGTTCAATAATGTCTATGTGTTTAATAAATATTCATAACTTTCAGGAGCAAATTAGAATAAACGTTCATAAAGTTTTAAAAAAAAACTACTATTAAAATTTCAAAACTTGCTTAAATTCTCAAAAAAATATGTTCACTTTTTAAAATTACTAAGTGTTTACATAAACTAAATTTAAGACAAAAAACCAACGAAAAATTGAAAAAATGGGAAAATGAAAATGCCAGCAGGGAGCGCTCGCAAAGCGCGTTCTCCACATGGGTCGGCCCAGTTGAGGTGTGCCTTGTGCGAAACGCTAGCAATTTAACCCTTAATGCGTCCCTTAGGAGCTCACTCTAGTCTGGACGGGGTTTGAGAACTAGTGAGCCTGAAGCACACGAATCGCCAGCCACCAGTGGGTCGTGGTACAGGCCAATGCTACACGCGGGCTTTACGTGGATGCTTAGTTGGGGTAATTTGATTGGAGGAAATCAGCATGAAGGGCCCACACCCCCTGAAAATCAAGAGGGGTGAAGATTAGTTATGGAAGAGGTCTGTAAAAGCCTCGTAAAGCACCGTGAGTTTAGACTTTTCGCCCACCCAATCCCCACATATTAGGAACATTGTATGCCAGCATTTATCTAAAAATACTTACCACAGTACTCCTTACTCCATGCAGTAGCCACCAACTCATATAAATCAGGTCTAAGGAAACAGCAAAGTTCAACTTGAAAAGGCATAGTCATAGTATTTTGTCCAGAACAAATATCCATAACTAGAGGGGTATGATCAGACATGACCATGGGTAACTAAAAACAATAACTTTAGGAAACTTCTCCTCACAACTAGTACTAACAAGAGATGTATCAAACTTTTTTTTAAACACGATTCTTCTATTTATTAGACCAGGTATATCTCCTCTAGTTGACTCTATGTCCCTTAACACACTATACTGAATAACAACATTTAACATGTCAGGCAACTTACTTAATTTCCTTATTTTATCACTCTCATTTATATTTCAAATAATGTTGATTCACCTCCTATAAAAAAGGAAACTCGTTACTACTTAGAATGTGTACCAGCTCTATTAGAAAATTCTCTTTATCAGTAGTATGAACAGCTCCGTACACATAAACTATGTTGCAGATATCACCAGTAATATTATTCTTAACTAATAAGCATCTAACATAAAAAACAATGTCTTTTACCAAATCATCAATTTTTTTTGATTAATTCCTAAAATGATCCCACCAGCAAACCCTTTAGCTGGAGAGAAGACCAAGTGAAATCATCTCTATTGAAATTATCAAAGAAACTATGTTCATTTTTCTTTTTAGTTTCCTGCAACCCCACAAAGCCCAACTTATAATTATTAATAAAATCCCTAATAATCCTATTGTTTTATGGTTCATTAATCCCCCTAACATTCCAAAAAAATCATACATTAAGATAATAAACATGAAGTAAGATCTATATTTTTGTCATTCAAACCACTTAACCAATGCCTAAATATCACTATCAGAATCCTCAGTATCAGACTGATCTATCTCTGACTTTGCTTCTAAAATATATTTAGAACTAGAGCCCTCCACTTTTCGCCCTCACTAGCACGGAACAAGTTAGGTTTCTCTTTACCAGCTATAAACATATCAACTGTAGCTTGTTTCTAATTTCTTAAGAACATATGCTGAAGTATCAATCTCTCTACTGGACTTTCCTAACTTAACTCCTAACTTACTAGCAATGGCGGAATCACCATTAGATCTGGTCAAGTGGGAGAACCCAGCCGAATCCGAAACAACACCTGTAGAATCACGACTATGCAAGCATCTAGCAATAACATCAGATGGAGTACAAATCACCAAGTCATCACTTACCTCCTGCGCGAACACCGGCTTCACTCTGACCATCGATGCGAAAATCAGATCACTGCCGCGGTCATCTCCGCGCACATCGGTGATGCTCGGATCCCAGGACAAATTCTCTTCCCCTCCGAGGATCGATGCACTCGGAATCACAGACGATTGCAAAGAAGGAGTCCACCACTGTCCCATTCCTTATGGCAACCACCACCATGGTCCCGGGCACTCGAAACAACATGAGAAATGTCCACTCCAATGAGGTAACCGACACGATAGCCGCAGATCCACGGAACCCGTGCCTCCATGACGGGAAGATGCCCCAGTCCCCTCCAACATCGAGAATTCATTTTTTTGGACTAAAAGGAGGGCTCGAGAGCCCCTCCCCCCCCCCCCCCCCCCCCCCCCCCCCCCCCCCCCCCCCCCCCCCCCCCCCCCAGCTCCATTTTTCTATTGAAAAACGAAACCAGAGGCATACATCACATGTTAAAACGTATGTCTCAAAACTGGAAAGGAAAATCCCAAACTAGTCCAAATGCTAGAAAAGCTAGATTATTACAGGCTGAAGGTCATGACAGGGGCATCTCCCCGTGCCAGCAGGGGAAACTAAAGCAACAGTAGAGGATTCGAGTTTTTAGCATTCTCCCACCAGGCGTGCATCTCTCATGCACATGTCTTGCAGCGTCAGACCTAGTGTGATTGCTTTCCCCAGGCCCTGCCCGCTTTTGATCCTCTTGATGGGTTGTGTTGGTGATGCAGGGAGCTCCAATGTGGATGTCGGGCTTGGAGCTGTCGCGTTCTTCACCACCACACTCGGACTCCTCGGAGGTGAGGTCTGGAAGTAGAATGGATCTAGCGAGCTGAATGTTGGAAATATGCCCTAGAGGTAATAATAAATTAGTTATTATCATATTTCCTTGTTCATGATAATCATTTATTATCCATGCTAGAATTGTATTGATCGGGAACTCAAATACATGTGTGGATACATAGACAACAACATGTCCCTAGTAAGCCTCTATCTCTACCGGACTAGCTCGTTGATCAAAGATGGCTATGGTTTCCTAGCCATGGACATGAGTAGTTGTCATTTGATAATGGGATCACATCATTAGGACAATGATGTGATGGACAAGACCCAAACTATGAACGTAGCATATGATCGTGACAAGTTTATTGCTATCGTTTTCTGCATGTCAAGTATATGTTCCTATGACCATGAGATCATGCAACTCACTGGCACCGGAGGAGTACCTTGTGTGTACCAAACGTCGCAACGTAACTGGGTGACTATAAAGGTGCTCTACAGGTATATCCAATGGTGTCTGTTGAGTTGGCATGGATCAAGACTGGGATTTGTCACTCCGTATGACGGAGAGGTATCTCAGGGCCCACTCGGTAATACAACATCACAATAAGCTTGCAAGCAATGTGACCAATGAGTTAGTCACGGGATCTTGTATTACGGAACGAGTAAAGAGACTTGCCAGTAACGAGATTGAACTAGTTATGGGGATACCGACGATCGAATCTCGGGCAAGTAACATACCGATAGACAAAGGGAACTGCATACGGGATTAGCTGAATCCTTGACATCGAGGTTTGACCGATAAGATCTTCGTAGAATATGTAGGAACCAATATGGGCATCCAGGTCCCGCTATTGGTTATTGACCGTAGAGGTGTCTCAGTCATGTCTGCATAGTTCTCAAACCTGCAGGGTCTACACACTTAACGTTTGGTGACGATATAAGTATAGTTGATTTATTATGGTGGTTACCAAAGGTTGTTCGGAGTCTCGAATGAGATCTCGGACGTGACGAGGAACTCCGGAATGGTCTGGAGGTGAAGATTGATATATTGGACGAAGGGTATTGGAGTCCGGAATTGTTCCGGGGGTACCGGGTGATGACTAGCGTGACCGAAAGGGGTTTCGGGGGGTCCTGGCAAGTGTTGGGGGCCTCATGGGCCAAGGGGAGGAGGCAAACCAGCCCACTAAGGGGCTGAGCGCCCCTCTCACCCCATCTCACATAACCAAGAGAGGTGGGGCGCCCCATCTAGGGTTCCCTCCACCTGGCTTGGGGGACAAGCCACCCTAGGGTTCCCCTAGGTGGTGCCCCATCTGCCTTGTGGCTGCCGCCCCCTTAGATGGGATCTAGGGCGCCCTCTCCTCCTCCCTTCCCCCTATATATAGAGAGGTAGAGAGAGGGCAGCCGCACCCTAGAGCACATCTCTACGCCACGGCGTTGCCTGTCCTCTCCCTCGCACCCCTCTTCCTCTCCGTAGTGCTTAGCGAAGCTCTGCTGAGATTCCACCACCGCCACCACGCCGTCGTGCTACCAGAGGACTCGAGCTACTACTTCACCATCGCTAGTTGGATCGAGGAGGTGAATGTGCCATCAAGCCGTACGTGTGTTGAACGCAGAGGTCTCGTCCGTTCGGCACTTGGATCGGGAGTTTGCGGGACGGATCATGATTGGATCGCGAAGACGTTCGACTACATCAACCTCGTTTCTTAATGCTTCCGCTTAGCGATCTACAAGGGTATGTAGATCCAATCTCTCCTCTCGTAGATGGTCATCTCCTAGATTGGATCTTGGTGAGCGTAGGAAAATTTTTGTTTCCCATGCAACGTTCCCCAACAGTGGCATCATGAGCTAGTTCTATGCGTAGATGACATCACGAGTAGAACACAAAGGAGTTTGTGGGTGTTGATGTTCAGATTGCTTCCTTCCTTGGTCTTTTCTTGATTCAGCGGTATTGTGGGATGAAGCAGCCCGGACCAACTTTACATGTCCACGTACATGAGACCGGTTCCATCAACAGACATGTGACTTTGTTGCATAAAGATGGCTGGCGGGTGTCTGTCTCTCCCACCTTAGTTGAATCGGATTCGACAAAGGCGGTCCTTGTAGAAGGTTAAATAGAAACTTGCATATCACCGTTGTGGCTTTGCGTAGGTAAGAATCGTTCTTGCTAGATACCCATAGCAGCCACGTAAAACATGCAACAACAATTAGAGGATGTCTAACTTGTTTTTGCAGGTTATGTTGTGATATGATATGGATGAAGACATGATAAAATATATTTGATGTATGAGATGATCATGTTTGTAATAGTTTATATCAACTTGCATGTCGATGCATACGGCAACTGGCAGGAGCCATAGGGTTGTCTTTAATTATTGTATGACCTACGTGTCAATCACTAAGCGCTATGTAATGCTTTACTTTATCGCTAAGCGGTAGCAATAGTAGTAGAAGCATGGTTGGCGTGACAACCCCGATGGCGACATGATGAAGGAGATCATGGTATCATGCCGGTGATGATGGAGATCATGCCGGTGCTTTGGGGATGGAGATCAAAAGCACGAGTTGATGGCCATATCATGTCACTTATGATTTGCATGTGATGTTAATCCTTTTATGCATCTTATTTTGCTTAGGACGACGGTAGCATTATAAGGTGATCCCTCACTAAAATCTCAAGATAAAATTGTGTTCTCCCCAAGTGTGCACCGTTGCAAAAGTTCATCGTTTTGAAGCACCACGTGATGATCGGGTGTGATAGACTCTACGTTCACATACAATGGGTGCAAGCCAGTGTTGCACATGCAGAACACTTGGGTTAAACTTGACGAGCCTAGCATGTACATACATGGCCTCGGAACACAAGAGACCGAAAGGTCGAACACGAGTCATATAGTAGATATGATCAACATGGAGGTGTTCACCATTGAAACCACCTCATCTCACGTGATGATCGGACTTGGGTTGGTGAATTTGTATCGTGTTACACTCGGACAACTGGAGGGATGTTGATTTGAGTGGGAGTTCTTCGGTAATATGATTAATTGAACTCATTTATCATGAACATAGTCTAAATTGTCTTTGCAAATTATGTTGTAGATCAATAGCTCACGCTATAGCTCCCTGTTTTAATACGTTCCTAGAGAAAGACTAAGTTGAAAGATATTGTAAGCAATTATGCAGACTAGGTCCGTAGTCTGAGGATTGTCCTCACTGCTACACAGGAGGCTTATGTCCTTGATGCACCGCTCGGTGTACCAACCCCTCTAGCGTCGTCTGTGGATGTTGTGAACATCTAGCAGACATGTTCTGATGACTACTTCATAGTTTAGTGCTCCATGATTTATGGCTCAGAATCGGGGCTTCAAAGATGTTTTGAATGCCATGAAACATATGAGATGTTCCAAGAGCTGAAATTGGTATTTCAGGCTCATGCCCGTGTTGAGAGGTATGAGACCTCTGACAAGTTCTTTGCCTACAAGATGGAGGAGAATAGCTCAGCCAGTGAGCATGTGCTCAGAATGTCTGGGTGCTACAATTGTTTGAATCAAGTGGGAGTTAATCTTCTAGATAAGATAGTGATTGACAGGGTTCTCTTGTCACTATCACCAAGCTGCTAGAACCTCGTGATGAACTATAACATGCAAGGGATGGAGATGATCCCGGAGATGTTCGCGGTGCTTAAGGCCGCGAAGGTAGAAATCAAGAAGGAGCATCAAGTGTTGATGGTTACCAAGACCACTGGTTTCAAGAAGGGCAAGGGAAACTTCATGAATGGCAAGCCAGTTGCCGCTCTAGTGAAGAAACCCAAGGTTGAACCTAAACCCGAGACTAAGTGCTTCTATTGTAAGGGGAACGGTCACTGGTAGCAGAACTGCCCCAAATACTTGGTAGATGAGAAGGCTGGCAACTTCAACAAAAGTATATTTGATATACGTGTTATTGATGTGTACCTTACTAGTACTCCTAGTAGCACCTGGGTATTAGATACCGGTTCAGTTGCTAATATTGGTAACTCGAAACAAAAGCTACGGAATTAACGGAGACTAGCTAAGGGCGAGGTGACGATGTGTGTTGGAAGTGTTTCCAAGGTTGATGTGATCACCATCGCACGCTCCCTCTACCTTCGGGATTAGTGTTGAACCTAGATAAATGTTATTTGGTGTCTGCGTTGAGCTTGAACATGATTAGATCGTGTTTATTGCAATATAGTTATTCATTTAAGTCAGAGAATAATGGTTATTCTGTTTACATGAATAATACCTTCTATGGTCATGCACCCAATGTGAATAGTTTATTGAATCTCGATCGTAGTGATACACATGTTCATAACATTGAGGCCAAAAGATGTAGAGTTGATAATGATAATACCACTTTCTTGTGGCACTGCCGCATAGGTCATATTGGTGTAAAGCGCATGAAGAAACTCCATGTTGATGGACTTTTGGAGTCGCTTGATTTTGAATCACTTGACACATGTGAACCATGCCTCATAGGCAAGATGACTAAAACCCCATTTTCTGGAACAATGGAACGGGCAAATGACTTGTTGGAAATCATACATGCTGATGTGTGCGGTCCGATGAGTGATGACGCGCGCGGTGGATATCGTTATTTCCTCACCTTCATGGATGATTTGAGTAGATATGGGTATGTTTACTTAATGAAGCACAAGTCTGAAATGTTTGAAAAGTTCAAGCAATTTCAGAGTGAAGTTGAGAATCATCATAACAAGAAGATTAAATTCCTACGATCCGATCGAGGGGGAGAACATCTGAGTTATCAGTTTGGCAATCACTTAAGACAATGTGGAATTGTTTCACAGTTGACGCCACCTGGAACACCACAGCGTAATGGTGTGTCCGAACGTCGTAATCATACCTTATTGGATATGGTGCGTTCTATGATGTCTCTTGCTGATCTACCGCTATCGTTTTGGGGTTATGCATTAGAGACAACTACATTCACTTTAAATAGGGCACCATCTAAATCCGTTGAGACGACACCATATGAATTATGGTTTGGCAAGAAACCTAAGTTGTTGTTTCTTAAGGTTTGGGGCTGCGACGCTTATGTGAAAAGGCTTCAGCCTGATAAGATTGAACCCAAAGCGAACAAATGCATCTTCATAGGATACCCAAAGGAGACGATTGGGTATACCTTCTATCTCAGATCTGAGGGCAAAGTGTTTGTCGCTAAGAACGGGTCCTTTCTCGAGAAAGAGTTTCTCTCGAAAGAATTGAGTGGGAGGAAGATAGAACTTGATGAGGTTGTTGAACCTTTACTTCAACCAGTGAGTAGTGCAGCGCAGAAAGATATTTCTGTGACACCTACGTCAGTTGAAGAGGAAGCTAATAATGATGATCATGAAGCTTCAGATCAAGTTACTATCCAACCTCGTGGGTCGGCAAGGGTACGTGCAGCTCCTGAGTGGTATGGTAACCCTGTCTTGGAGGTCATGTTGTTGGACAACGGTGAACCTACGAGCTATGGAGAAGGGATGGTGGGCCCGGATTCTGACAAATGGTTAGAGGCCATGAAATCTGAGATGGGATCCATGTATGAAAACAAAGTATGGACTTTGGAAGTATTACCTGAAGGGCGAAAGGCCATTCAGAATAAATGGTTCTTCAAGAAGAAGACGGACGCGGACGGTAATGTCACTGTCTATAAAGCTCGACTTGTGGCAAAGGGGTTTTCACAAGTTCAAGGAGTTGACTACGGTAGAGACTTTCTCACCCGTAGCGATGCTTAAGTCTGTCAGAATCATGTTGGCAATAGCTATATTTTTCGATTATGAAATCCGGCAGATGGATGTCAAAACAACGTTCCTTAATGGTTTCCTTAAGGAAGAGTTGTATATGATGCAACCAAAAGATTTTGTCGATCCAGGGAATGCTGACAAAGTGTGCAAACTCCAGCGATCCATTTATGGACTGGTGCAAGCATCTCGGAGTTGCAATCTTCGCTTTGATAAGGTGATCAAAGCGTTTGGGTTTATACAAGTTTACGGATAAGCTTGTGCAAGAAAGTGAGTGGGAGCACTACAACATTTCTGATAAGTATATGTGGATGACATATTGTTGATCAGGAATGATGTAGAATTTCTGGAAAGCATAAAGGGTTGTTTCAAAGGAGTTTTTCAAAGGAAGACCTGGGTAAAGCTGCTTACATATTGGGTATCAAGATCTATAGAGATAGATCAACACGCCTGATAAGATTTTCACAGAGCACATACCTTGACATGATTTTGAAGAAGTTCAAAATGCATCAGTTCAAGAAGGGGTTCTTGCTTGAGTTGTAAGGTGTGAAGTTGAGTAAGACTCAAAGCTCGACCACGGCAGAAAAAAAGAGAAAGGACGAAGGTCGCCCCCTATGCCTTAGACATAGGCTCTATACGATATGCCATTCTGCGTACCGCACCTAATGTGTGCCTTGCCACGTGTCTGGCAAGGGGGTACAAAAGTGATCCAGGACTGGATCACTGGACAGTGGTCAAAATTATCCTTAGAGGACTAAGGAAATGTTTCTCGGTTATGGAGGTGATAAAGAGTTCGGCGTAAAGGATTATGTCGATGCAAGCTTTAACACCAATCCGGATGACTTTGAGTAATGTTTATCGGTTATGGAGGTGATAAAGAGTTCGGCGTAAAGGGTTACGTCGATGCAAGCTTTAACACCAATCCGGATGACTATGAGTAGAGTTTCTCGGTTATGGGGATGATAAAGAGTTCGGCGTAAAGGGTTACGTCGATGCAAGCTTTAACACCAATCCAATCCGGATGACTCTGAGTATCAAACCGGATACGTATAGTGGAGTAGCCATTTGGAACAGCTCCAAGTAGAGCATGGTAGCAGCATCTATAGTATGACATAAAAATTTGTGAAGTACACGCGGATCTGAATGTTGCAGACCCGTTGACTAAAACCTCTCTCACAAGCAAAACATGATCAAATCCCAAAACTAATTGGGTGTTAATCACATCGTGATGTGAACTAGATTATTGACTCTAGTGCAAGTGGGAGACTATTGGAAATATGCCCTAGAGGCAATAATAAATTAGTTATTATCATATTTCCCTGTTCATGATAATCGTTTATTATCCATGCTATAATTGTATTGATCGGAAACTCAAATACATGTGTGGATACATAGACAACAACATGTCCCTAGTAAGCCTCTACCAGACTAGCTCGTTGATCAAAGATGGCTATGGTTTCCTAGCCATGGACATGAGTTGTCATTTGATAACGGGATCACATCATTAGGACAATGATGTGATGGACAAGACCCAAACTATGAACGTAGCATATGATCGTGACAAGTTTATTGCTATCGTTTTCTGCATGTCAAGTATATGTTCCTATGACCATGAGATCATGCAACTCACTGACACCGGAGGAGTACCTTGTGTGTACCAAACATCGCAACGTAACTGGGTGACTATAAAGGTGCTCTACAGGTATCTCCAAGGGTGTCTGTTGAGTTGGCATGGATCAAGACTGGGATTTGTCACTCCGTATGACGGAGAGGTATCTCAGGGCCCACTCGGTAATACAACAGCACAATAAGCTTGCAAGCAATGTGACCAATGAGTTAGTCAAAAGATCTTGTATTACGGAACGAGTAAAGAGACTTGCCAGTAATGAAATTGAACTAGGTATGGGGATACCGACGATCGAATCTCGGGCAGGTAACATATCGATAGACAAAGGGAACTGCATACTTAGCTGAATCCTTGACATCGAGGTTCGACCGATAAGATCTTCGTAGAATATGTAGGAACCAATATGGGCATCCAGGTCGCGCTATTGGTTATTGACCGTAGAGGTGTCTCGGTCATGTCTGCATAGTTCTCGAACCCGCAAGGTTCACACACTTAACGTTTGGTGACGATATAAGTATAGTTGAGTACGGTGGTTACCGAAGGTTGTTCGGAGTCCGGAATGAGATCCCAGACATGACGAGGAACTCTGGAATGGTTCGGAGGTGAAGATTGATATACTGGACGAAGGGTATTGGAGTCCGGAATTGTTTCGAGGGTACCGGGTGATGACCAGCGTGACCGAAAGGAGTTTCGGGGGGTCCCGGCAAGTGTTGGGGGGCCTCATGGGCCAAGGGGAGGGGGCAAACCAGCCCACTAAGGGGCTGAGCGCCCCTCTCACCCCATCTCATGTAACCAGCAGAGGTGGGGCGCCCCATCAGGGTTCCCTCCACCTGGCTTGGGGGGCAAGCCACCCTAGGGTTTCCCTAGGGGTGCCACATCTGCCTTGTGGCCGCCGCCCCCTTAGATGGGATCTAGGGCGCCCTCTCCTCCTCCCTTCCCCCTATATATAGAGTGGTAGAGAGAGGGCAGCCGCACCCTAGAGCACATCACTACGCCACGGCGCTGCCTCTCCTCTCCCTCGCATCCCACTTCCTCTCCATAGTGCTTAGCGAAGCTCTGCTGAGATTCGACCACCACCGCCACCACGCCATCGTGCTGCCGGAGGACTCGAGCTACTACTTCACCATCGCTCACTGGATCGAGGAGGTGAAGGCGTCATCAATCCGTACGTGTGTTGAACGCGGAGGTGTCGTTCGTTCGGCACTTGGATCGGGAGTTCGCGGGACGGATCATGATTGGATCGCGAAGACGTTCGACTACATCAACTGTGTTTCTTAATGCTTCCGCTTAGCGATCTACAAGGGTATGTAGATCCAATCTCTCCTCTCGTAGATGGTCATCTCCTAGATTGGATCTTGGTGAGCGTAGAAATTTTTTGTTTCCCATGCAACGCTCCCCAACACTAAATGTGTTCTGCTTCCCTTCCAGAGACATTTTGGCAAGAGCATCATGATCTAAAACACCATCAGTGTTTAGATCTTCATTCTTTATCCCACGGTCAGTCTGAAAGGGGTTCGCAGCACACCAGCCACCATTTGAGAGAATCTCTCCAATTCCTCCCTTTGGTCCTGTTTGAACAGGATCATCCATTTTTTGATTGTCAGGTGGATCTGCCACCACACCTGTTTTAGATCAGACCAAATAATGTTGTCAAAAACTAGGGAATTTCTATATTTCTAGATACACCACAAAACACAGGCACAAACTGAATTCAAAACCCTGTGCTTTTTGTGAGATGGCCAGAACCTGGCTATTGACAAGTAATTTAGACTTAAGTTGTAAGAGAGAAAAATGGCAACATTACTCCAGATTTGTTTAGCCACCACACATTCAAAGAAGAGGTGGTGCACTATTTCATGTTCATTCCAGAATAAGCATTCTGGCTTTTTATCAATCCCTCTTTTAAGCAAGTTATCCTTGGTCATCAGTTTGTTGTGAGATAACAACCAAAGAAAGACCTGCACTCTAGGGGTGCACACAATGGACCAGACAGAAGGAATGTACACAAGTTGAACCCCTCTGAAATTAATGATACTGTAGAGGGAGCTAGTAGTGTATGTCCCTTTGGTCTCATACTGCCAAATCAGAGAATCTTCATCCTCAGTGTATGAGACACTTTTGATGATTGGCTCCAGAGAGTACCAGCTCTCCATCATCAGGGGGTGAAAATTCTCCTAAAGGTCAGTCTAATATCTTTGATATCCCAAACCTCAGCAACAGTCACACATTGTTCATGGCAGATGGTATAAAGTGGCCAGAATTGGACAGAAAGAGGAGAGGTACCAAACCATATGTCCTCCCAGAACCTAATTTTTGGTCCCTTCCCATCCACCCACCTGTAACCAAACTTGAGTGTTTTTGCAGCCCACATGACCCCCTGCCAGAACCTAGATGAGGGTTGTTGTTTACATGCAAAGATGTTTGGAGAGTCTTTGATGTTTTTATTATCAATGATTTGTTTCCAAATCTTGCCCTCTCTTTGAATATACCTTTTAATCCAACTGCCCAAAAAGGCAGAGATTAATGTCTCTAATATTGGTGATTCCTAGCCCCCCATATTATTTTTTCATACAAATCAAGTGCCAATTGGCAAGGTGAGGCTTCCTATTTCCCTCAAAGTCACTCCAAAGGCAATGTGCCATTTGCTCTTTATCAAATTCAGTGCCCATTTAGGGAATCTAAAAAAGGATAGGAGGTAGATAGGTATACTAGAGAGGCAAGCTTTAATCAGAGTCAGCCTAGCTGCATAAGATAAGAGTTTGCCCCTCCATCCTGCCATCCTTTTAAGAATTTTATCTATTAGGGGCTGAATGTCTTCCCTCCTTAATTTATCATAGTGAAGGGGGGTCCCTAAATATTTGATGGGGAAAGCACCCACAGTGCCTCCCAAGATCCCAGTAAAGATACTGACACTATCAAGTTCTAGACCTAGAGAGATAACTTCACTTTTGATGTAGTTGATCTTCATCCCTGACGCATTTTCAAAGCAAGTGAGAATGTGTTTAAGGTTAGTAACTTTCTCTATACTATCTTCTATAAACAGGATTGTGTCATCTGCATACTGTAGGCAGATGACACCTCCTGGAATCAAATCTGAGCACAGCCCCCCAATGAGGTTGTGACTGGATGCTTTATCTAACATCCTGGTCAGGACATCTATCACCAAATTGAGTGGGGACATGGGGTCTCCCTGTCTCAACCCTTTACTGGTAATAAAGAAATCCCCTTCTACTCCCTTTACCTTGACTCCCACTGAGCCCATATGGGTAAGTTGTTTAATCCAACTGATCCAAGTGGAGCCAAAGTTCCGTTTGCTAAGGACCTCTAGCAAGAATTCTAAATTGACTTTATCAAAAGTTTTTTCATAGTCTAGCTTAATCACCAAACCAGGGGTGCCGGCTTGGTGTGTGGAGTGAAGCACCTCATGCGTTGTAGCTACACTCTCCAATATAAATCTACCCTTAATAAACGCTGATTGATTACTAGAGGTGAGGGAATTCATCAAGAGAGCTACTCTATTGGTTAACACCTTGGTAAAAACTTAAAAAATACAATTTAGCAAACTAATAGGTCTAAATTTTTTCATACTAGTAGCATCTTTTTCTTTAGGGATCAGAGTGATCATAGCAAAGTTAAGTATATATAGATAGATAGATATATTGCCCTCATGAAAATCTTTAAAAAGGGCCATAATGTCTCCTTTCAGCACATCCCAAAACTGTTGCAGGAAGAGAAAAGGCAGGCCATATGGACCGGCGCTCCATCAGAGTATGATCCAAAGATGGCTCTTTTCACTTCCTCTTCAGTGAATGGGGCATCTAGAGGTATATTATCTGCTTCAGATAATTTCTCCTCTTTAGAAAAGAAATCACTACTTAGACTAAAACCTTTCCTACTTTCTTTTTTAACAGATCCTTGTAAAAGCAAGTGGCTATTTTTAACATATCATCAAGCTCTGTGGTTGTCCCCTGAGGTCCATCCAGAGCATGGATCAAAGTCTTCCTCCTCCTTTGATTAGCTACAGCTTGGAAATATTTGGTATTCCTATCTCCCTCTAGAATATCCCTATCTCTAGATCTTTGTCTAGATTTAGTTTCTTCCTTGAGCCAATTTTTTTTGAAGTTCATTTAAGATGTCCTTCATCTTATTGGTTTCATCATCAGTAAGTTGCACACTCTCTGATTTGACATCAAGCAAATCATACTCTTGGGTAAGGGAAGATTTATTCTTTCTAATCTCAGCTTCCACATTTGCACTCCACCCCTGGCAAACTTTCTAAACCTCTTGGCCTTCTCTTTCCAGATGTCAATGGCTTTGACACTATTAACTGGAGCAATCCAGTTTTTGATGACCAGAGCTCTACT
The DNA here is from genome assembly GCA_011799875.1 of Thinopyrum elongatum. Lineage (NCBI taxonomy): Eukaryota > Viridiplantae > Streptophyta > Magnoliopsida > Poales > Poaceae > Thinopyrum > Thinopyrum elongatum. The sequence goes on from CM022303.1 coordinate 677,282,093, forward strand.
TCTCTGAGAAGTCACCATTTCTCAAACTTAAAACTTCGAGCTCTGGGGGGGGGGGGGGGTAGTTAATACCTGAGTCCCATAAAATGGGGGTATGGTCATTGCCAGTTCTAGCCAGAGCCTGAGAACTACTTAAAGAAAAAATGGCATCCATTTCAGTGTTATAGAATACCCTATCTATAGTGGACATAACCAAGTTACTCTGGTTGTTTGCCCAGGTATACCTCCTACTGGACATTTTAATTTCTAATAGACTCCATATCTCTATCCAAGCATTAAACTTGTCACTCCATTGATGATTAATATTACCACTACTTTTGTCTTGCTGATATCTTACCAAATTGAAATCCCCTCCCACCAATGTGGGCTGGTGATCATCAATGAACAGACTTTGGAGTTCTGAAAGAAAATCATCCTTACCCTCATCATAGGGTGAGTCATAAACTGCAATTAATCTAAAAATAACTCCACTACTTTTAACAAAAAGTTTACATGACACTGAAAATTTCAGAGAACTCCATTGGAGGACATAAAAAATATCAGTGTCTACCCCTACCAGGATCCCTCCAGCTGTACCAATAGCAGGGAGGTGATGCCAATCATAGTTAGTATTATTGCTAATGGATTTCAGGAAAGTGGTGGATAACACCTCTTTCTTAGTTTCCTAAAAGACTGCTATACTGGCTTTAGTTTTATTTAAGGTATCTACTATACATGTTTTCTTACCTGGAGTGGTGATCCCCCTAATATTCCAGAATAAGCAATTCATCGAAACAAACTCTTCTTGGGGTGCTTGCTCCGTCTACCTTTTGTGACTTTGGTCCACTCATCCTCTTGATCAACATGATCAATGGAGGCCCTACGATTTCTATCAGGGGTGTGTGGTGAATCTAACTCAAGAACTGGATTATCAAACCCTTCAGGTTTGTCCAGAGGGGGCTTACTAGTAGTCCCCTTGACAGTTTTTGAAATAGAAATTAAACCCCTACCAGCATGGCAATCCTCACTGGACCCCACAGGTCCATGAAGTCTGCCTTTCCTAAGTTGGAAGCTATTATCTATTTCTATGCCTATTTTATTGGCTATAACAATGAAACAAGTATCTACCAGTTTATCAAAAGAATTTTTGACAATGTACCTTTTATAGCACCTTTTTTTGCTTCAAGGTTCTGAATTTTCTTCTTTCCCATTGCTATTTCCAACATTGTCCTTCCACCTATGTCAACCCTGCTGCTTTTTCTTTGTGCTTGAGTTGGGCCCCATCTTCCCTATAGGGCTACTTTTGGAGCAGTCTCAGCCAAAGGCATGGTGGCACCAGGGCTAAAGATCACCTCCTCACTAACATCTCCGGTGTCCTCATCAATCTCATCAGACAGAATCTTGATTTCATCCTCATCCTCTCCTTCTATTTCCATTTCTTGGAGAAGATTGTAGCAGTTTTCAGTCACACTCTGGTCCATAACTTGTTGCATGTATGACAGGGGTGTTTGTTTATTTTGTTGAGGGGGACCCCAGCACCATTGCCACCTCCACTTTGAGCTGGAGGTGTTATGCGGCTTGAACTATGTCGGTATTTCCCCAAGGAGGAAGAGATGATGCAGCACAGCTACGGTAGGTATTTCCCTCAGTGATGAGACCAAGGTTATCAAACCAGTAGGAGAACCAAGCAACACTACATAAACGGTACCTGCACACAAAGAACAAATACTTGCAACCTGACATGTTAAAGGGGTTGTCAATCCCTTTCGGATAACGGTGCCAGAAATTGTCAAGTGGACGGGAGACTAATTGAAATAGATTGGATAAATAGATCTCGAATAAACACAAAATAAAATAAAGTGCAGCAAGGTATTTTTGGGTTTTTGGTAATATATATCTGAAAATAAAAGATGCAAATAAATAAAAAGGCAAATAGCAATATAGATCTGAAAATATATGATGGGAAAAATAGACCCGGGGGCCGTAGATTTCACTAGTGGCTTCTCTCGAGAAAATAGCATATGGTGGGTGTAACACCCCAAAAAATTTAATCATGTTTTTACTAAATAAAATTAGGCCAGAAATAATTTTTTTGATTATAAGTAAGTCCTTTACTGTTTTCAGAGTATTTTCTGTTTCTGTTTTTCAATATTCTTTCCTCCATATAGAAATTTTGAAAATAATGTTGTGGCTTTGGGAATTTTCTTAAACCATTTCATTTATATTTTAATAACAGTAGGAATTATTTTCATAATAAAAATTTCCCCAAAACAATTCTTTTAATAGCTATTTCAATATTTTAAATGCCTCTATTACACTACAACCATTTTAAATAATTCTTTTTAAATTCCACAAAAATTATGAGAGGTCATGTGATGCCTATATATCCCTTTGGTGCAAAAACCCAACCTGGTGTTTTGAAATTTTTTAGCACAACTTTCTCTTTTCAATTCTGTCCATTTTCTAGGTTATAACTACAACCCCAATTTTTATTGCTCCAAAAATTCTGAATTTTTTCCCACCTATAGTCCTTCCAACCAAACCCTTTAGTACAGAAGATCAGCTCAGTTTGCATCTTGGAAGTCCACCAAATATCCTCCTATAGTTTCTGTCCAGAAATGAATTCTGTTAAAACTTACATTAGCAACTATCTCTTTTTGCCAAAACAACTCCACCATCATTCTTGTCATCCAATGAGACACCATTCTGCCAAATATCACTTTCACAGGAATCCTCTAAATGGCCCTAGCATTCTGTCGAACATTTTGTGGGCATGACAGAAAATTGGCAACTTTTCTGAACTATATTGTGATCTTGCTCAATTAGCCAAACCCTCATGTCCACCATCTCTATAATCTTTAGGAGCATCAACCTGCCAAAAATCAAGTGGACTAGATCACTGTAGTTACCTCTGGCATATGCTCGAGCACTTGGCGTGCATGCAGAGAGCACGGCCAGAGTGCGTGTATTGCACCGTTGGCATCGACTCCTGCCACTCCCTCTACTGCCTCCCCTGCTCACCTTAGTCCACCACTGGATCAACCCGTCCACCCTGAACCCTGCCGACACTCTCCCTCGTCCTCTAGCGCCGGCTAGCACCGCCCTATGCCGCCGCCGCCGAAACCTTCTCGGGCACGACATCGCCCGAGTCGCTCGACCTTGCCAGCTCGCCCTCGCCTTAAATCTCACCTACCTGAGCATATCCACAGCTCACTGACCTCCACCGACCCCAAAGACCCTGACCACCGCTCCTCACCGGCCTCGACGGCGCCATGAATGGCCGCCGCCACACCCTGCTGTGGACGGCGCCGACCGGACCACCTGGCGCCTCCCCGAGCTTGCTAACACCTCCTCTGGGCGGTGGCCTCTCCCAGAAGCTCCCCACGCCGCAACCACCCCGCCACCGCCCGCGTCGTGCCATCAATGGCTGCTGCCGCCATGTCCGCCTCTGGAAACCTCGGTGACGACCCCCTCCAGCCTATATAAGGTCACCTCGAGACCATTCCCGCCCTCACAGTGCATCGCCAAACTCCCAATCAGCCCCCAGGCCACCCCATTGAGCTCGGGAACGTCTTCTTCTCTCTCTCTCCGGTGGTCACAGCCACCGCAACTTCTCCGTTGACTGCGTCGCAACCACGGCCTCCTCCTTCCCAACTCCTTCACCATCAGCCTCCTGGAGCTTCCGCTGGTCCATTCCACCTCTTGATTTCACCGGGGAGCAATAGTAGGCGAAAGCCCCCTTTCTTCCATAACCGCCGTCTGCCGGAGATTGCATCACCGGCGATGCAGAGCTCCCCGTCGATCGTGCCACCCACTAATGAGTCCGCCCGGACCTTCTGAGCACGTCGGTGAGCTCCACTGCCCAAGGGGCGCCGCCGTTCGCCGGCAATCACCGCCGACAGCGGCCTCCTATGTTCGGTCGCAAGGGAGAAGGGCGGGGTGGACTGGTCAAACATGACAGGTGGGCCTGGTGGGACCCACAGTCAGTCACTCAGCCCCTGCCAACTTAGCCGTTTAAGTGGAGACGGATTCCGTTCGGAGTCGTTTTCACGCGAGGAAGGCGTATTCCAGCTTGTACGCCTTCAACGTCAGCATCCTCCAGCACAGCCGGACGACTAGGCTCGGCCTAGTGGCGCCGTGCAGCTAAACAGCGCTCAAGGCGCTCCTCTGCCTTCTCTCTTTTTCTTTTCCAGCAAAACTAAAAGAATTCCATAGAAACCATTTCAAATTCAAATCCAGTGATTCAAATTTCTGTAGACTCCTAAAATCATGCTCTTTTATTTCAGACTAGGTGAACATTTTTCCTATGCTTAGTTTCTGTTGGATCAGTTAAATAGTGCTTTTAATCATTTATTCCATCTTAGTAATTCCATAAGTAAATCATATGAACTCCAAATAAATTGATTCTTTTTCTGTTATTTTTAATTTTTCATCTAGTTTATTCTAGTATTTATTTCAAAAATATTTGAAACAATTTTTGGCACTGTTTTTACTATATGTGGTAATTCAAATATTTTGAAAATAGGAAATGGAGGGGAGATAAATATTTCAAACTTTTGGAAGTGCACCTAATCCTCTGCATGCTCAAGGCAAGCATCTTGAACACTTGATATGGTGAATTGCATAGTTGTTTGTTGCAAGAATAAATGCATCATGAATATGTTGAATTCAAATAAAACTGGCATATGGCTATTTTTGCATGCATGATCCCCTGACAATATTTTGTCTCTGTTTAAGCATGAATTATGTGTGAGCATGGTTATTTTCACATGTCACATATGCCATGTTGGTCCTGACTAATCAGCAGGAAAGAACCAGTCACGAGAAAAGTGACCGTGTGACTGAAAATCTCGTGGTGACGAGAATGATCAGTGATGGCATGTTGGGACATGCTAGGTGGTGACCCTCTTGGGTACTACCAAGAAGATATATTGTGTAACCACTAAAGGAAAACTTAAACCTCCTGAGTCGACCGTAGATCGAGTCTTGTTCCGGTAACCCCCATACTTGTTTCGTGCTGCCACAGGTCCCTGCCACAGGTAGGGTATGGTTCAGTAAGTTGTTAACCCCTTTCCATGCACACACCGTACAGAGGGCCACGATGAGGGCTTCCCGCGGCCGTGGCTAAATCCTGTCATCGGGTCAGGGAGCATGGGTGTTTCCATTTGTGACTGAGAGGGAGGCACCCCTTGTAATCCGTGCGTATGAATAGTGATCCCATGCAGGATGTTGGTCTCTCTGTCTTAAAGTTTTTCTTGAATGATGCTTTGGGTGATTTCTGGCATCCAGAAAGTTAATCTGGTGTGTGCTGGTCAGGTGTGTTTTCAACCCAAAGACCATAATGGGAATTAGCCAGTGTCACGGTACTGACTAAAGAAATCCTTTACTTGTGGGTAAAGAGTACACCCTCTGCAGAGTTTAAACCTATTCGAATAGCCTTGTCCGCGGTTAAGGGCTACAGTCTGGGTTGGTCAAGTGTCGGTCTTAGTGTCGGTCTTCGGAGGAAAATAGTTAAATTGAGCCTGAATTATTTTGCAGGATAATTGTTGTCACCCTGATGCTACCATGAATATTTTATGCATGTTAATATTATTATGGTTATGCATATTATTGAGGAATAACCCATTTCTCTTATTTTGTATTTTCCTGAGTGTCTCAGGGGCTGGCTAGACTACCCCGGGCAGTCAATTTTATTTTCAAGACCTCTCGTGGCGTCTCTCGAGTTAACAGGCGGTTTATCCCGCCACTACTCTTGTGGACACCCGATTGGCATTTCTCTTCAAGTCCGACCTTGGCGTCACTTGACACCCGACTGGCATTTCTTTTCAAGACCTCTTTGTGACGTCCCTCGAGTTTACAGGCTGTCCCGCCACTACTCTTGTGGACACCCGATTGGCATTTCTTTTATTTTGTTGAATGTCACTTGGGCTGGCTAGACTACCTGTGGCATTCATTTGCTTTATTTCTATTAAGTTTGATCATGACTAACATGCTATGTTCACGTTCATATCATTATGATTTAAATTTCAGTCAGCATGAGCATATGCATATAGTTTGGCTCATCATGATCATATATTTTTATCTACTGCATTCGGTATATCTTTTGCTAATGATGTTTGCGAGTATATTCAAACGTACTCACAGGCTTGTCCCTGGCTATTTACTTGGCCAGGTCAAGAGTTTCTACGAGGAGTACCACAGCGACGTCCGTGCGGAGCCTAGGATGGTAGCCACGCGGGATAGGAATTATCCAAGTCAGCCGTTCCTGTGGGAATGGAGCCCCATCGATGTTGGTGAACCACAAGTCGCTTCTGTCACCCGTCACCAAATATCATTGTTGTATCATTAGACCTTTATGGTCTTGTATCCAATTCTTGTAATAGCTTGGTAATCTGTAACAAGGACGTGTCCACCAGTAACAGTAATCCTGGGCTGGTGGTAACACGAGGGGTTAAATTTCTGGGATATTTTATGTCCCCGAAATCCGGCCCCAACAGTGGGTAAACAAATTACTGTTGGGCAATTGATAGAACTTCAAATAATTATGACGATATCCAGGCAATGATCATTATATAGGCATCACATCCAAGATTAGTAGACCGACTCCTGCCTGCATCTACTACTATTACTCCACACATCGACTGCTATCCAGCATGCATCTAGTGTATTAAGTTCATGGAGAAACTGAGTAATGCAATAAGAACGATGACAAGATGTAGACAAGATCTATTCATGTAGGAATAGACCCCATCTTGTTATCCTTAATAGCAACGATACATACGTGTCATTTCCCCTTCTGTCACTGGGATTGAGCACCGTAAGATCGAACCCATCACAAAGCACCTCTTCCCATGGCAAGAAAAATCGATCTAGTCGGCCTAACTAAACCAAAGATTCGAAGAAGAAATACGAGGCTATAAGTAATCATACATATAAGAGATCAAAAGACTCAAATAACTTTCATGGATAAAAACATAGATCTGATCATAAACTCAAAGTTCATCGTATCCCAACAAACACACGGCAAAAAGAGTTACATCAAATAGATCTCCAAGAGACCATTGTATTGAGAATCAAAAGAAAGAGATGAAGCCATCTAGCTACTAACTACGGACCCGTACACTACAAGAAATATGTCAACTTGCGACCATCACTATTGGTCGCTGAATGGTCGTTGTTTTTCATTTGCGACCTTTTTATGACAAAAACAATTCGACAAAAGCTGACTGTCTTTAATGAAACTTAACGACCTTCTCTGTGATATGGTCGTAGAAGGCAACGACCAAAACAAAAGGTCGTTGGTCCTACGACCTTTTTTTTGGCCGCTGGATGTCTGCTCAGGCCACGTCGGATCCGACGTGGCAAGCTGACGTGGCAAAATTGCGACCAATTGAAAAGGTCGTTGATTAGAATCAGCCCGGTCCATTTCGACGCTTTACTTGGGCCAAGCCCAATAATTCATCCTTTTTATATTTTTTTGTCAATTTTTGGCCGGCTTCATGGGCCAAGCCCAACATTGCAGCCTTTTTTATTGTTGGGTCGTGGCCTTTTATAGTCTATTGATTTTCTATTATCAACCATTATATATTCAAGCTGGTCCCACTAGTCAGATGGGTCCCACTTGTAATGATCTCTCAAATTGGTCCCACATGTCAGAAATATAAAAATTTGACAGATTATTTTCATAAGTGGCCTCACTAGTCAAGTTTCCATTTCACAAGTTTTCAAATCACATACATAAATCAATATTTCAAATAGAACAAAGAACACATAAATTCATCAAATATACCACTAAATAAATTTATTACAATCTTTACAACACAGATATGCTACAATATGCTACTCTTCAGGACTTCACGGCTTCACACTTGCTTCGACTTCACACTTCACACTTGAGCTTCTGTAAAAGAGGAACCACCACAATTTTAAGCCTACAATACAACAATTGATACTAATCAAGGATAAAAACAAAAATAAGTAATAGACTCAAATGTGAAGGCAGCATGGAACTAGTGATATGACAACATGCATAAAACACTACAATGTAATACTGTTGTAAGTTCATATCAGCGCAAAATTAGCACTGCACAATGCAGCACATAACAATTGGTACCAAGCAAGCTGACAGACTCACAGTTTTATCAACCCTCTAGGAAATTCCATAAACACACAAAGTTGAGTTATTCATACAGCCATCTTTGAATAGACCATCGGACTGACACCACACAGAATAAACAAAAAGAGAAAAATCAAATCTCCATGGAGAAATGGACACCAACTCTACATTATCACGATAGAAGTTCGGATCTCACTCAAATAGAAGGGTTCACACAAACCTAGCACGAGCATATCCCCTTAGGGAGGATGGTGTGGTCCACGGAGGGGCCTGACATCATAACACGGACCAAAGAACCATTGTTACTTCACAATGCAGATAAATAGATCGACTCTAGCAAGCAAGGATCTGACCTCTCCTCTCTGAAGAAAGGAAGAGGGTTTCAATTTTCTTGTCACAAATTTGATGGCTAATGTGGTGGTGCAGTAAGCAAATTGGATTATACCTAGGGCAGAGCATGAGGAGAGGCAGAGAGATACCTTCGATGGTGTCAGCCAGCACTTGGGTCGGAGCAGCAAGAAGTAGACGGACCAGTGCTCTTCTGTGTGGTGCCCTTGCGCATGACACAAACAGTATTTTCTTGCTGTTGACGTCTTGATCAATCTGCTACCAGCATGCATGGTATACAAACGACGCACGCATAGGGATCTCCATCAGTTGCCATTCCTTGTTGACACCCGACCACCATCCTGCACAGATTAATTAGCATGCATGTCAACAATCATCAATAAAGCAGGATCTATTCTTTTCAAGTAGCTTCAAAATACATACCAACAAATGCAAAGAGAAGATAGTATATTACTGCAATTATTGGGCCTGGAATTGATGCAAAGACAGCTCCAAATTTCCATGCAAATGCAGCACAAAAACAGTACCATCAGAAACAATTAATGATTATTGTGTAAAGTGCAGGAGCTTAAAATCAGTGCAAAACAAAATGGAATTATGAGAGAAAACTTTACTAACAATACATTTACATGATACCAGGGCCTAGTTTTGGTTTCAGTCAAATATTTTATCATTATAAAACCATATTTAAAGGATTTTGGCTTAACTGCTCCTGTGCTGGTCGTTTATAAGATGAACTACTTTATCTAACTGCTTATGCAATATTGCAACAAGGAATAACTTTCCTTGGAAGAATACAGATAATATACTTGCTAAGAGCCTCAGACCATACATCTTCGAAACAAAATAGATATTCAGTTAACACAAGTATGTTGAACACGAATATATGAATTGCATCAAAGCATGAAGCTTACCGAGAATAGAGAAGAATAGCATAAACCCACCGGAAATCTGCACCACACGCCGGCTGCCAACACGTGTCAAACCTAGCAGCCCAGCATTTTCCCTGTTCTAGAACAGTGTAAAAACATCTTCAGTATTCAAATCACACTATGAATAAAGTATACAAACACTGCAAGAACCAATCATCTGTAATCTACTTACACAAATACAGAGCATCCATTGGCTATTCCAAATAATCTGGCCAGCAAAATGCCAACCCCCTACATAATAAGCACACAAACAAATGAAGATAAGAAGATGCTTGCATGTCCTTTTAGTATTCAGATAGACTAACTACAAAGCAATGGAGGAGTTGAGATGTTACCTGCCACCCAATGCCATGACTCATAACAGAAGGAGGGCACGGTGTTGCACTGGCATACCATGAAACCGCAATGAAAGCACCAGTAGACTGCATTTTACAGAACAGGGAGTATTATTCAGACAAAATTCGATGACTTCAGATGTAGCAATGATTCAATCTATCTAAGCATCATCAGTTATCCACAGTACCTCCACAAGAGCAACAAAAGCAGCTGCCATCATGGCAAAGCATTCACCAGCATCAAAAGTCGGTGCTCCCCACTGGAATGGGTATGGTACAGTTATCCTGCAAATTGTAAAGCAATGATCTGCTCAATAGATGAATTCCTCCAGTGTAAATCACAGAAAACATTCATAATATGTATGACTATGGTTATTCTATAATGGTCTTAAAATTTTACCATGGAGCTCCCCCAACAAGTCCAGATCGATCAGTGCGGCAGTGGAATTGGGTTTTTGGAGCAGCATTCTTGTACGCCGCACCAACGGTCAGGAAGAATGCGTAAAGCCACACGATGGCCACCGACATTATGACGGCGAAGCGCTCGAAGGCAGTCCCCAGCAAAGGCACCAGATGAGGTATGTACTGCAGAAAAAATTGCATAACAATCATAAGGCTTCAGACAATGTTAGTAAAAAATCACACAGCACAGCATCATGGCCATCCTGTCCTGATGATGCAATGTACCTGGGAAAGAGCTACCAGCAGTATGATCTCTGGAAGACCGAATTCGATGCATTTCGCAACCTACATAGCAAATCCATACTGTTATGTTATTGTTATCCCCAGTGCTATCAACTACAGTCAGACATAATTCAGAAGTGCAGATTTGTGTATGCACAAGATAAAAAGCCTTACACTTGGGAATCCAAGCTCGTAGAGCCCGAACCCGACGAGCGCGACGAGGGGCGCCTCCGACAGCGGGCTCAGCAGCCTGCGGCATCACCAAAAAGCGCAAGGGTCAACACAAATTGGTACACTGATGAAGTCAAATGCTTGGAACCTGAACCCCTCTACCAGGGAACCGGGGAGAGGAAGGGAAGACAAACCTGACGACAATGCGCCAGAGGCCGCTGAAGCCCATGATGATCTGGAGCGTGGATGCGATGATGAGCGTGCAGGAACTTGTCGTGCGAGTCGGCGGTGCCGCTATAGCGGGCAGGGACGATGGAGATGGTGGGCATGATGAAGGTGTAGGATCCCCCGATGACGGCTGGGAGGCGCGTGCCGAAGAAGCTCTGCAGCAGCGTGTTGATCCCAGAGACGAAGAGTAGTGTCTACACCACCCGCGCCTTCTCCTCATTGCCGCGCCCATCTGGGGGACGAGCGTGGTGGGGATGATGACGGTGGTGCCGAGCATGACGAGGTAGTGCTAGAAGCCCAGCAGGATGGCCTCCACTGCAACGGCAGAGTTTCAGTTGAGGTCACCATCCTGTGCGAGGAGGTCATCGCCGTCGCCTTCCTGGTGGCCGGAGACCCGTGGTCGGGGTGTAGCGCCGCCACCACAAAACCCTAGGCAGGCCACGTGCGCATCGTGGTCCGGCCAGCTCGACGGAGCGCCGCGCATCGAAGCACGCACGCGCGCGCCGGCGAGAAAACCAGTCGCGACGCTGTTGTAGCTGAGCGGCGGCGCCTCTCTCTCCGTTGCGTGAGAAGGGGGCGGGGGCCGGGGTGGCGGCGGCGAGGAGATGGGGACGAGAGAGGAGGGGGTCGATGGGAGGAGTTAGGGTTTGGGTAGTTGGACTGCGGGTGGGGGTTTCCCTTTTCATTTTCTTTTTTTTCTTCTTTTATGTAGATAGATGGATGGATGTATGTGGGATGGAGAGATGGATAGATGGATGGATGGATGCCATGTCATCGATCCGTGTGACAACTAAACCCACCAATAAGAATAGAGCACATGTAATTCTGTTTTTCCTTTTGTTTTTCTTCTACTTTTTCACATGAAAATTTCAAAAAAATGATCTCTTATTGTACACGGGGGTGCATATTGGAATGGCAAACGATGTTTCCAAAGGAATTTTTCATTTTCTTTGCACGAAAAATTCGTTTTCCAATTTTTGAGTGCCCGAAATGAGTTTTTTTTGTGAAGGACCTACCATATATTTGTTGCAAAATTGTACCATTTCAATTTTCTTAAATATTATCCCATATTTAATGTACAATTGACCAAATGGTTGGGTGTCAAAATATTTGATCCACCTCTCGTGAAAAAGACAAATTTCCGCCGATTTAGTAGGAAGTGGGTCAAATTTGAACTGCCGCTGCCTCATAGTTTACTCTTTATTTTTTCCAAAAATCATTTCTAGGTACATAAGTATCTATTTAATCAGAGAAACACCAAAAGTTTTTCAAGATTCAACCACTAGCTAGGAACGATCATGCCCGCCGTTTTGACCACATTTTGAAATAGGCATGAATTTTTTTTTTAAATCAAAAAATTGGAAAACCTCCGCATTGTGTCATTATATGTGACCAAGTTACTAGGAAAAATAATAAACTTGTAATAAGGTAATTCTTTTAAAAAAGTGTTCTCAGAAATGAGCTATCATGTGTGAAGATTCATGGCTTTCAAGCAAAATGATCAATCTTATGCCCACATTCATGATATAGTTTGTTCAAATGATATCATATTGTGCACAAGGGTGCATCTTGGAATGGCAAACAATGTTGCCTAAGGAAGTTTTCATTTTCTTTGCATGAAAAATCCATTTTCCATTTTTCGAGTGCCCAAATTGAGTTTTTTTGTGAAGGACCTACAATATATTTGTTGCATAATTGGACCAAATTAATTTTTCAAAATATTAGGCCATATTTAATGTATAATCGACCAAATGGTTGGGTGTCAAAAGATTTGATCCACCTCTCGTGAAAAAGATAAATTTTCGCCGATTCAGTAGGAAGTGGGTCAAATTTGAACTGCGGCTGCCTCATAGTTTGCTCTTTATTTTTTCCAAAAATTATTTCTAGGTACATAAGTATCTATTTAATCAGAGAAACACAAAAAAATCCAAGATTCAACCACTAGCTAGGAACGGTCATGCCCGCAGTTTTGACCGCATTTTGAAACGTGCATGAAAAATTAAAAAAAAATCAAAAAATTGGAAAACCTTCGCATTGTGTCAATATATGTGACCAAATTGCCAGGAAAAATAATAAACTTGTAATACGGCAATTATTTTAAAAAAAATGTTCTTAGAAACGAGCTATCATGTGTGAAGATTCACGGCTTTCAAGACAAATGATCAATTTTATGGCCACATTCATGACATATTTTGTTCAAATGATCTAATATTGTGCACAAGGGTACATCTTGGAATGGCAAACAATGTTGCCTAAGGAAGTTTTAATTTTCTTTGGACGAAAAAATCATTTTCCATTTTTCGAGTGCCCAAAATGAGGTTTTTTTGTGAAGGACCTGCCATATATTTGTTGCAAAATTGTACCATATCAATTTTCTAAAATAATAGGCCATATTTAATGTATAATTGACCAAATGGTTGAGTGTCAAAAGTTTTGATCCACCTCTCGTGAAAGAGATAAATTTCCGCCGATTCCGTAGGAAGTGGGTCAAATTTGAATTGCCGCTGCCTCATGGTTTACTCTTTATTTTTTTTCCAAAAATCATTTCTAGGTACATAAGTATCTATTTAATCAGAGAAACACCAAAAGTTTTTCAAGATTCAACCACTAGCTAGGAACGGTCATGCCCGCCGTTTTGACCGCATTTTGAAATGGGCATGAAAAATTTAAATAAAATCAAAAAATTGGAAAACCTCCGCATTGTGTCATTATATGTAACCAAGTTACTAGGAAAAATAATAAACTTGTAATAAGGCAATTCTTTTAAGAAAGTGTTCTCAGAAATGAGCTATCATGTGTGAAGATTCATGGCTTTCAAGGAACATGATCAATCTTATGTCCACATTCATGACATAGTTTGTTCAAATGATATCATATTGGGCACAAGGGTGCATCTTGGAATGGCAAACAATGTTGCCTCAGTAAGTTTTCATTTTCTTTGCACGAAAAATCCATTTTCCATTTTTCGAGTGCCCAAAATGAGTTTTTTTGTGAAGGACCTACAATATATTTGTTGCAAAATTGGACCGAATTAATTTTCTAAAATATTAGGCCATATTTAATGTATAATTGACCAAATGGTTGGGTGTCAAAAGATTTGATCCACCTCTCGTGAAAAAGACAAATTTCCGCCGATTTAATAGGAAGTGGGTCAAATTTGAACTGCGGCTGCCTCATAGTTTGCTCTTTATTTTTTCCAAAAAATATTTCTAGGTACATAAGTATCTATTTAATCAGAGAAACACAAAAAAAAATCCAAGATTCAACCACTAGCTAGGAACGGTCATGCCCGCAGTTTTGACCGCATTTTGAAACGGGCATGAAAAATTCAAAAAAAAATCAAAAAATTGGAAAACCTTCGCATTGTGTCATTATATGTGACCAACTTGCCAGGAAAAATAATAAACTTGTAATACGGCAATTTTTTTAAAAAAGTGTTCTCAGAAACGAGCTATCGTTTGTGAAGATTCTTGGCTTTCAAGCCAAATGATCAATGTTATGGCCACATTCATGACATAGTTTATTCAAATGATCTAATATTGTGCACAAGGGTGCATCTTGGAATGGCAAACAATGTTGCCTAAGGGAGTTTTCATTTTCTTTGGACGAAAAAATCATTTTCCATTTTTCGAATGCCCAAAATGAGGTTTTTTTGTGAAGGACGTACCATATGTTTGTTGCAAAATTGTACCAAATCAATTTTCTAAAATAATAGGCCATATTTAATGTACAATTGACCAAATGGTTGGGTGTCAAAAGTTTTGATCCACCTCTCATGAAAAAGACAAATTTCCGACGATTCAGTAGGAAGTGGGTCAAGTTTGAACTGCAGCTGCCTCATAGTTTGTTCTCTATTTTTTACAAAAATATTTTCTAGGTACATAAGTATCTATTTAATTATAAATACATGGTTTGGTGGCGATACATCGAGGTTTGGACGGTGGCCGAGGGCCCCAACTCCACAGCGCGTAAACTCGCATGCCCGTCGCGTGGTCACCGCGTGACCGTGGTGTTGCCACGTGTTCTGGGTGGCCTAGGCATGTCTAGTGGGTTGGGCACTCCCCCAGTAGGTGTCAGGAATAAGAACACAATAGAAGAATCTCGCGAGGAGACTGAACTGAGCTCACACATGAATTAGCAACCAAGTGTTTGATTAGTGGTGGGGGAAATGCACATGGCAAATGGGCCTGAGTTTTGGCCGAGGATGATCATCTACTAAGGACACTGTATTGGAAAATTTGTAGATCAAATGGAGGAGCCTAGGTGTCACTGGCTTTGCAAAGTACCACACTGGACAGAAATATGAATGTTGAAGCTGGACTCAAATGAATGAATGGATTGATATGAAATTTGGAGGAGGATGATAATTTGGGCATATGAAGGCACTTTAAAATTTTCATACCATTTAGATAAATAAAAATGGTACTTCCTTCACAGTGCTTTCCACTAAACAGAAAATTGGGAAAATGTTGAGGGAAATTGGCTAGAATAAATGAGCTAAAATTTGGTGGAGGGAGGTTCTATGGGCAGGGTCATGTCCTCGTAAAATTTCAGCAATTATAAATTAACATAAAATATAGTTGCTTCACAAACAGAAAATATTACTAGAAACAATGATTGGATGGTGAGCTCACATGGATTGTGAGATGGGACTAAAATTTTGTAGAGAGCTATGATTTGGGAATATAGAAGATGTGGCAAAATTTCAGCTCATTAGGATATGCCTAGCTAGTACTTCCTTCACAACGGTTCTAGCTGAACAAAAACTATGGAAATTTGCCGAGGAAGATTTACCAGGCAAATGGAGCTGAATATTGTCATGAGGCAATGATTTGGATAGTAAAGAATGCCCCATTTTTTTTGGAATTTTTGGAATGACAGAAATATAGGTTGCTTCACAACCTAGGGCAAAAATTGACAGATAGGCAAAGCTGATGAGGTGGCGCCTAGTCATAGCAATGCACCACAATTTACAAGGCTATGACCATCTATATTGGTCATGATCAGCTAAAAATAAGGCAGCGGACCAGTGCCGTTTGCTTTATGACCATTTCATGTAAGGAAATTACGACCTTTCTGACCAAAATGGTCGTTATGGTTTAGGGTCTGGAGCCCCCCGAACAGCTTTTGACCAATTGGTCTCAAATGGTAGTAGATTTCAGACCAATTCTTCCAGGGTCACTGATAGAAGGTCACAAGTAGACATATTTCTTGTAGTGGTAGGTCTACAATGAACTACCCACGCATCATCGGAGAGGCAACACTGAGGATGATGAACCCCTCCGTGATGGTGTCTAGATTGGATCTATGGTTTCTGGAACTTGCGGCGGCTGGAATTGTATTTTGTCGACTCCCCTAGGGTTTCGGGAATATTGGGGTATTTATAGAGCAAAGAGGCGGTGCGGGAGGCCACCGAGGTGGGCACAACCCACTAGGGCGCGCCTGGGCCCCCAGGCGTGCCCAGGTGGGTTGTACCCCCCTCGAGGCACCCCTCTGGTACTTCCTTGGTACAACTTGTGTCTTCTGGTCCAGAAAAAATCACCAAAAAGTTTCGCTGCGTTTGGACTCCGTTTGGTATTGATTTTCTGCGAAGTAAAAAACAAGCAAAAAACAGCAACTGGCACTGGGCACTATGTTAATAGGTTAGTCCCAAAAATTGATCTAAAGTTGCTATAAAATGATTGTAAAACATCCAGAATGATAATATAACAGCATGGAACAATCAAAAATTATAGATACGTTGGAGACGTATCAGCATCCCCAAGCTTAATTCCTGCTCGTCCTCGAGTAGGTAAATGATAAAAACAGAATTTTTGATGTGGAATGCTGCCTAACATGTTCATCACATAATCTTTTCTTTGTAGCATGGACTATTGGACTTTTATATGATTCAAAGCAATAGTCTAGTTTTGACATGAAGATTTCAATACTCAAGTATATCAACAAGCAACCATGTCTTTCAAAATATCATCACTAAAGCAAGTTATCCCTAGCCCATTATGCTCAATCATTAATCCATTCATGACACACACTCACATATTAGCTACACCCATTGCTCAAGTACGATCATAGTGCCCCTTAGTTGGTGCTTTATAAGAGAAGATGGAGACTCAAAAATAAAAATTGCATAAAGTAAATAGAAAGGCCCTGCGCAGAGGGAAGTAGGGATTTGTAGAGGTGCCGGAGCTCAAAGCGAAAAAAGATAGAGATAAAAACATTTTGGGTGGCATGCTTTTCCTGTCAACGAAAATGATCGAGTAGTTCCCAATACTTTCCATGCTAGATATATCATAGGCGGTTCCCAAACAGAAAATAAAGTTTATTCCTTTTTCCACCATACTTTCACATTCCACGGTTAACTGAATCCACGGGTGTCGTCCATACCAACACTTTCCAAGGAATTTATTATTTGACAACATAAAGTAAATTCATTTTTTCATTTCGGGACTGGGCATCCCTAATACCTTTGCCGTACTCTCGTGCAATGACAAGTGAATAAACACTCATCTTGAGAATAACACATCTAGCATGGAAAAATATCAGCCACCCCCTACCGTTTCATGAGCGGTACGAGCAAACAAAAGAGAAATTTATTTTGAAAATTAGAGATGGGACATACAAATTTGCTTAGAACGGCAAAAGAATACCACATATAGGTAGGTATAGTGGACTCATATGGCAAAATTGGTTTAAGGATTTTGGATGCACAAGTAGTGATCATACTTAGTGCAAATGAAGGCTAGCAAAAGATTGAGAAGCATCCAACCAAGAAAGGAAAAATCTCATAAGCGAGCATTAAGCATAACTAACACTGAATAATGCACCACAAGTAGGATATAATTTCATTGCATAACCATTGACTTTCGTGTTTGCATAGGGAATCACAAACCTTAACACCAATATTCTTACTAAAGCATAATTACTCATCAACATGACTCGCATATTATATCATCATATCGCAAAACTATTACAAGGAATCAAGTTTATTTTATCCAATGATCTTCATGAAAGTTTTTATTATATCCCTCTTGAATATCTATCACTTTGGGACTAATTTCATATGTTGCTTTTGAAAGCTCAAACAAATCTAAGCGAAGAACATGAGCATAAAATTTTTCTTCTCTCAAAATAATTTAAGTGAAGCATGAGAGAGTTTCTTAAAAAATTTACTAACTCTCAAATAAATCTAAGTGCAGCATGAGAGCATTTCTTCAAAAATACTAAAGCACACCGTGCTCAAAAAGATATAAGTGAAGCACTAGAGCAATTCCATAGCTCATAAAGATTTAAGTGAAGCATAGAGAGCAATTCTAACAAATCATAGCATAATTTTGGCTCTCTCAAATAGGTGTGTCTAGCAAGGATACTTGACTAAAAATAAAAAGCAAAACAAGCAAAGACTTAAATCATACAAGACGCTCCAAGCAAAACTCATGATATGTGACGAATAAAAATATAGCTCCAAGTAAAATACCGATACTCGTTAGAAGAAAGAGGGGATGCCACTCGGGCATCCCCAAGCTTAGTTGCTTGCTTCTCTTTTAGATAATAGCTTGGGATGCCATGGGCATCCCCAAGCTTAGGCTCTTCTTACTCCTTACTCCTTCATCCATCGTGATCTCACCCAAAATTTGAAAACTTCAATCACACAAAACTCAACAAAACCTTCGTGAGATCTGTTAGTATAAGAAAACTAATCTTTACTTTAAGTACTATAGAAAACCCATTCAAATTTTGTTATTGCATTATATCTACTCTATTATAATTTTACCATGGCTTATAACCTCCAATACAAACCATAGATTCATCAAAATAAGCACACAATGCAAAGAAAACAGAATCTGTCAAAAACAGAACAATCTGTAAAGATGCAAATTGTTCTCATACTTCTGTAACTCCAAAAAGTCTGAAAGCTTAGGACAACAGAGGCAATTTGTATATTAATCTTTTATAAAAAGTTCAGAATTTTTCGTCGCTTCTGTGAATTTTCAAAATTGTTTTAATGGACGTAAAAGTTTTTGTTTTTCAACAAGATCAAATCAACTATCACCAAAGCTATCCCAAAGGCTTTACTTGGTACAAACACTAATTAAAACACAAAAAACACAATCATAACAGTAGCATAATTATGCAAACCCTCTAGAACAGAAAGAAAAAGACAAAAATAAATTTTATTCATTGGGTTGCCTCCCGACAAGCGCTATCGTTTTATGCCCTGATTGTTGCTTGAACTACGTCGGTATTTCCCCAAAGAGGAAGGGATGATGCAGCACAGCGACGGTAGGTATTTCCCTCAGTGATGAGACCAAGGTTATCAAACTAGAAGGAGGTCCACGCAACACCACATAAACAGCTCCTGCACACAAAGAACAAATACTTACAACCCGACGTAAGAGAGGGGTTGTCAATCCCTCACGGGTAAAAGGATAGGTAAAATTGTAGTAGATTGGATAAATAGATCTCGCGGGAATGCGAGATTAAATAAATAAATAAATAATGCAGGAAGGTATTTTTGGATTAATAGATCTGAAAATAAAAGCAAATAAAAATAGATCTCGAAGGCAAATATATTAAAGAAGAGACCCGGGGGCCGTAGATTTCACTAGTGGCTTCTCTCGAGAAAAATAGCATACGGTGGGTAAACAAATTACTATTGGGAAATTGATAGAATTTCAAATAATCATGACGATATCCAGGCAATGATCATTATATAGGCATCACGTCCAAGATTAGTAGACCGACTCCTGCCTGCATCTACTACTATTACTCCACACATCGACCGCTATCCAGCATGCATCTAGTGTATTAAGTTCATGGAGAAACGGAGTAATGCAATAAGAATGATGACATGATATAGACAAGATCTATTTATGTAGAAATAGACCCCATCTTGTTATCCTTAATGGCAACGATACATGCGTGTCGGTTCCCCTTCTGTCACTGGGATCAAGCACCGTAAGATCGAACCCATCACAAAGCACCTCTTCCCATGGCAAGAAAAATCGATCTAGTTGGCCTAACTAAACCAAAGATTTGAAGAAGAAATACGAGGCTACAAGAAATCATGCATATAAGAGATTAAAAGACTCAAATAACTTTCATGGATAAAAACATAGATCTGATCATAAACTCAAAGTTCATTGGATCCCAACAAACACACCGCAAAAAGAGTTACATCAAATAGATCTCCAAGAGACCATTGTATTGAGAATCAAAAGAGAGAGAGAGAGTGAGAGGAAGCCATCTAGCTACTAACTACGGACCCGTAGGTCTACAATGAACTACTCACGCATCATCGGAGAGGCACCAATGAGGATGATGAACCCCTCCGTGATGGTGTCTAGATTGGATCTGTGGTTTCTGGAACTTGCGGGGGCTGGAATTGATTTTCGTCGACTCCCCTAGGGTTTCTGGAATATTGGGGTATTTATAGAGCAAAGAGGCGGTGCGGGAGGCCACCAAGGTGGGCACAACCCATCAGGGCACGCCTGGGCCTCCAGGCGCGCCCTGGTGTCTTGTGCTCACCACGGGCCCCCTCTTCGGTACTTCTTTGGCCCACTGGATGTCTTCTGGTCCAAAAAAATCTCCAAAAAGTTTCGCTGCATTTGGACTCCGTTTGGTACTGATATTCTGCAAAGTAAAAAACAAGCAAAAAACAGCAACTGGCACTGGGCACTATGTCAATAGGTTAGTCCCAAAAATTGATATAAAGTTGCTATAAAATGATTGTAAAACATCCAAGAATGATAATATAACAACATGGAACAATAAAAAATTATAGATACGTTGGAGACGTATCAGCATCCCCAAGCTTAATTCCTGCTTGTCCTCGAGTAGGTAAATGATAAGAACCGAATTTTTGATGTGGAATGCTGCCTAACATGTTCATCACATATTCTTTTCTTTGTAGCATCTACATTTGGACTTTTATATGATTCAAAGCAATAGTCTAGTTTTGACATGAAGATTTCAATACTCAAGCATATCAACAAGGAACCATGTCTTTCAAAATATCAACACTAAAGCAAGTTATCCCTAGCCCATTATGCTCAATCATTGATCCATTCATGAAACACACTCGCATATTAGCTACACCCAATGCTCAAGTACGATCATATTGCCCCTTAGTTGGTGCTTTATAAGAGAAGATGGAGATTCAAAATAAAAATTGCATAAAGTAAAAGAAAGGCCCTTCGCAGAGGGAAGTAGGGATTTGTAGAGGTGCCAGAGCTCAAAAGCGAAAAAAGTAGAGACAAAACATTTTGGGTGGCATGATTTTCCTGTCAACAAAAATGATCGAGTAGTTCCCAATACTTTCCATGCTAGATATATCATAGGCGGTTCCCAAACAGAAAATAAAGTTTATTCCTTTTCCCACCATACTTTCACTTTCCATGGCTAGCCGTATCCACGGGTGCCTTCCATACCAACACTTTCCAAGGAATTTATTATTTGACAACATAAAGTAAATTCATTTTTCATTTCGGGACTGGGCATCCCTAATACCTTTGTCGTACTCTCGTGCAATGACAAGTGAATAAACACTCATCTTGAGAATGACACATCTAGCATGGAAAAATATCAGCCACCCCCTACTGTTTCATGAGCGGTACGAACACACAAAAGAGAAGTTTATTTTGAAAATTAGAGATGGCACATACAAATTTGCTTAGAACGGCACGGAAATACCGCATATAGGTAGGTACTAGCACAAATGCCCATGCGTTGCAACGGGTGAAAATAAATATCATACATACCAACTCAGCAAGCATGTTATCTTCGGCAGCTTCTGGTAATGGTGCCATACAGTTCACAACCCGGATTAATATGACCGGACCACCCAAATAACTTCCCATATGTCCGGGAGAATAGCCCGGTCACTATCCGGACAGAAGAGAGATGAAAAAAATGTCACCCAATCGCGACCCGGGGACCCCCCACTTTGTCCCCGTACGACCGGGCAGTCCGCAATTGCCATATCCCCACAAAATTTGGGGATGTCCGAGAAGCCCTCCACCTTTTTTCTTTTCCCTCTCTCCATCCCCACCAATCACTTGCAATTGACGGGACAATTTGAAAACAAAAATAAGAAACATTGTTACATGCATGCACAAAATAGAGGCTTAAAACGGGCTTGTCCACAGACGTTTGGGGATGAAAATTAGACAATCGTTATTGGGTTAAAATATGCATCTACTCCCTCTATAAACTAATATAAGAGCGTATAGATCACTATTTTAGTTATCTATAAACGCTCTTATATTTCTTTACGGAGGGCCTCACAATCAAAAAGGAAAAGGTTTTATAAATATGCCCGCTCGTTGGGGTCCAGCGGCTACCGCGTATTGGAGTACCTCTTGATTCTAGGTAAATCAGGGCCAGCTGTTCCTTCGTTCGCTTTCTCTGCTGGGTTAATTTTTCTTCGCTTCCCTTTGGTACTTAATTAGCTCATCTTTGTTATTGCTGGTTTGTTGATTTCCGAGCTGCCTGGTATATTAACCGGTCTGATTATGTTTACAAAGGCGAGGTGGGACTATTAAGCATCAAACATGCTTGGTTTTTTTTTGAGGGGCTCCAAACATGCTTAGTTGTACTTGTGCCTCGGAGGAGATACTGAGTTTGATTCCCTATCATGTGTCTGGCGGGCCAGAAGGCCCAACAGGGCGGCTACGTACACATGAACGAAAATTCATTTGAAGCGCGCCAGGTCGTTCCCCTAAATTAGTACCATCTCGCATGGCAGACCTGGGATCGAATCCCAGCAGCGTCCATCACACGTTATTTTCACTTTGCAAATTAATATGTGCAGGAGGACATTGTGCTGCTACAATTTTCATTAAAGAAGCTACAAAAGATCCCTAGTTAACATATTAACATCATGGGCGATGTTTTCTGAAAGGCTGAAATTATTCACTGTCAACATATTAACCGGAGGCGAAGTCGACGGAAATGACGGCGGATGGTCGACAGAATTTGATGGAGCTTCTGGTCCAAGGACGCAACTGGCGGCGAAGTCGACGGAAACGACGGCGGATGGTCTTCACGCGAAGTCGACGGAGGCGACATTGTTCTGTTCACCTTCAGAACTTGACCTGTGGTTGAATGGTTAGAGGGACTGTGGTATCCCCAGCCCACCAGGGTTCAAGTCCTGGTGCTCGCATTTATTCCTGGATTTATTTCAGGATTTCCGGCGATGCGCATTCAGTGGGAGGAGACGTTCCCATCGACGACGAGGTGCCTACGGTGACTTCGTAAATTTCAAGATGATATGCCGGCTCAGTCTTTCGGAAGTGCTCATAGGGGTAGGGTGTGCGTGTGTGCGTTCATAGGGGTGAGTGTATGCGCGTGTATATGAGCGCTTGCGTCTGTACTGTGTTAAAAAAAGAACTTGTGGTCTAATTCAGTGGAGGCTTTATTTTTATGACACCGAAAGTATGTGAAATCCGTGTCGGGCACCCATGGCAATTGTGTTGGAGTAGTTCTCCTGCACGGACATGGCGCTGAATCCGATCCAAATCGGACATGACCGCCAGCATGAGGAGATCGCCGTGGAGGAGGCTGGGTGTGGCGCCGGGTAGGATTGGGGCAGTTGGGGAGTGGAAGCAGAACAAGGGGCCGGAAGGAAGCCAGAGAGTCCAGATCGGCGGCGGCCAACGCTGGTCAGGAGGAGTTCGTGCGTGTTGAGAGGAAGAAGAAGGAGATGTCCGCGTGTGCGTGCGCTTTCAGGAGTTTTTCTTTTCAATACTGTCACAGGAAGCCCAATAACAACTCCAAGCGGATCCTATAGGCCCAAATCGAATAGTTTTTTTTCAAGTGGACGGAGAGATACTAATTGAAATGACGTAAACTCTACCGGTATAAGCAGAACGTTCCCCTGATGGAAGTGGTTGTTGGTTTGAGGTTTGCATTCGGAGGCCGTGGGTTCGACTCCCACTCCGCTCGTTTACTTTTTCCTTACTTATGTAAGGACCGCGGATTGATTATATTGAAAAAGTCAAGGATGGCGCATAAGAGAAGGCCCGTAATAAAAGGATCAATAGCGCGAGCGAGCCTAGCGTGCGACGTACCAAATTTTATTAGTACCACCTCGCGTATATGTTTCAAATTCAAAGTGAAAGCGTAAACTTGCAGGAAGAAGCGTATTGTGACGGTGAACCCACGGAGTCAATCCGTGCTTTATTATTAGGGAAAGATAGTGGACTCATATGGAGAAACTGGTTTAAGGATTTTGGATGCACAAGTAGTTATCATACTTAGTGCAAATGAAGGCTAGCAAAAGATTGAGAAGCATCCAACCAAGAAACGAAAAATCTCATAAGCGAGCATTAAGCATAACTAACACCGAATAATGCACCACAAGTAGGATGTAATTTCATTGCATAACTATTGACTTTCGTGCTCGCATAGGGGATCATAAACCTTAACACCAATATTCTTACTAAGCCATAATTACTCATTAACATGACACATATTATATCAACATATCGCAAAACTATTACAAGGAATCAAGTTTATTTTGTCCAATGATCTTCATGAAAGTTTTTATTATATCCCTCTTGAATATCTATCACTTTGGGACAAATTTCATAAGTTGCTTTAGATAGCTCAAACAAATCTAAGTGAAGAACATGAGCATAAAATTTTCTTCTCTCAAAATAATTTAAGTGAAGCAAGAGAGAATTTCTTAAAAAATTTACTAACTCTCAAATAAATCTAAGTGAAGCATGAGAGCATTTCTTCAAAAATACTAAAGCACACCGTCCTCAAAAAGATATAAGTGAAGCTCTAGAGCAATTCCAAAGCTCAAAAGGATTTAAGTGAAGCATAGAGAGCAATTCTAACAAGTCATAGCATAATTTTGGCTCTCTCAAATAGGTGTGTCCAGCAACGATTCAATACTAAAAATAAAAAGAAAAACAAGCAAAGGCTCATATCATACAAGATGCTCCAAGCAAAACTCATGATATGTGACGAATAAAAATATAGCTCCAAATAAAATAGCGATGGTCGTTAGAAGAAAGAGGGGATGCCACTCGGGCATCCCCAAGCTTAGTTGCTTGCTTCTCTTTTAGATAATAGCTTGGGATGCCATGGGCATCCCCAAGCTTAGGCTCTTCTTACTCCTTATTCCTTCATCCATCGTGATCTCACCCAAAACTTGAAAACTTCAATCACACAAAACTCAACAAAACCTTCGTGAGATCCGTTAGTATAAGAAAACCAATCTTTACATTAAGTACTGTAGAAAACCCATTCAAATTTTGTTATTGCATTATATATACTGTATTCCAACTTTACCATGGCTCATACCCTCCAATACAAACCATAGATTCATCAAAATAAGCACACAATGCAAAGAAAACAGAATCTGTCAAAAACAGAATAGTCTGTAAATATGCGAATTGTTATCATACTTTTGTAATGCAAAAATTCTAAAAATTAGGAAGACAGAGGAAATTTTTATATAAATCTTTTGTAAAAAATTCAGAATTTTTCGTCTCTTCTGTGAATTTTCAGAATTGTTTTACTGGACGCAAAAGTTTCTGTTTTCCAACAAGATCAAATCAACTATCACCAGAGCTATCCCAAAGGCTTTACTTGGCACAAACACTAATTAAAACAAAAAAAAACAATCATAACAGTAGCATAATTGTGCAAACACTCAAGAACAGAAATAGAAAAACAAAAATAAATTTTATTCATTGGGTTGCCTCCCAACAAGCGCTGTCGTTTTATGCCCTTAGCTAGGCATAAAGCATAGATCTAAGTGTTGTCATCTTTATTTCTAGGTCCATACGATGCCCTCATGATTGATTCATATGGTGGATTAATTCTTGTTCTAGGGAAGTGTTCCATACCCTTCCTTAGTGGAAATTGAAATTTAATGTTGCCTTCTTTCATATCAATCACGGCACCAATAGTACGTAAAAACGGTCTACCAAGAATAATTGGACAAGACGGATTGCCATCAATATCAAGAACAATAAAATCTATGTGCTCATAATTCCTATTTGCAAGAATAAGAACATCATTGATTCTTCCAATAGGCTTTTTAATAGTTGAATCTGCCAAGTGCAAATTTAAAGAGCATTCTTCAATATCGGTAAGACCAAGCACATCACATAAAGATTTCGGAATTGTAGAAACACTAGCACCCAAGTCACATAAAGCAAAACACTCATAATTTTAAATCTTGACTTTGATAGTAGGTTCCCATTCATCATGTAATTTTCTAGGAATTGAAACCTCTAATTCCAATTTTTCTTCTAAAGCTTTCATCATAGCATCAACAATATGTTTAGTAAAAGCTTTATTTTGTTCATAAGCATGGGGTGAATTTATCATGGATTGAAACAAAGAAATACAATCAATCAAAGAGCAATTATCATAATTAAAGTCTTTGTAATCCAAAAGAGTGGGCACATCACTAGTTAAAGTTTTGACCTCTCCAAACCCACTTTTATCAATTTTCTCAACAAGATTTTCACCCTCCAAATTATCGGGATGCCTTCTAGCTAAAGTTGACTCTTCTCCAGTCCCTTTATCATCAATTCTAATCTTACTAAACAAGGAATCAATAGAAGAAAAACCAATCATTTTAAGATCTTCATCACTTTTATGAAAGCAATCACTAGAAAATGCTTTTTCTAAAAATTCTCTTTTAGCTCTAAGCATAGCGGTTCTTTTCTTACTTTCATCCATAGAAACATATAAAGCTTTAATTGATTCCTCAACCTTAGGCACAAAAATTTTCAGCTTGAGATTTTCTACATCATGAGAAATTCTATCAATACTTCTAGACATATCATCAATCTTATTCAGCTCTTCTTCTATTGTAGCATTGAAAACCTTTTGAGTATTGATAAATTCTTTAATATTATTCTCAACATCAGCGGTGTTCCTATTATTATTATAAGAAGGATTACCATAGGAATTACCATAATTATTAGAGGAATTACTAGGAAAAGGCCTAGGATTAAAATTACCTCTGTAAGCATTGTTATCGAAATTGTTTCGAGAGATAAAATTCACATCTATGGTATCACTATTTTGCTCAATCAAGGTAGACAAAGGCACATCATTAAAATCAATAGGAGCACTTTTATTAGCAACCAATTTCATAAGAGCATCAATTTTTTCACTCAAAGAAGAAATTTCTTCGACCGAATTAACTTTTTTACTAGTAGGAGCTCTTTCGGTATGCCATTGCGAATAATTTGCCATAATATTGTCTACCAATTTAGTAGCTTCACCCAAAGTAATTTCCATAAAAGTACCACCCGCGGCAAAATCTAAAAGATTTCTAGAAACAAAATTCAATCCCGCATAAAAATTCTGAATGATCATCCAAAAATTTAAACCATGAGTAGGACAATTTCTTAGCATCAATTTCATTCTTTCCCAAGATTGCGCAACATGTTCATCCTCAAGTTGCTTAAAATTCATGATTTGCGTCCTAAGGGAAATAATTTTCATGGGCGGAAAATACTTAGTAATAAAAGCATCTTTGCACTTATCCCAAGAATCAATACTATTGCGAGGCAAAGAAGAAAACCAAATTTTTGCACGATCTCGCAAAGAAAACGGGAATAATTGCAAGTTCACAATATCATTGGTCACATCTTTTTTTTTCATATCACATAATTCCACGAATGTGTTAAGATGGGACGGGGCATCCTCACTAGGAGTACCGGAAAATTGATCTTTCATAACAACATTCAACAAAGCGGCATTAATATCACAAGACTCCGCGCTAGTGGCGGGAGGAGCAATCGGAGTGCTAATAAAATCATTGTTGTTGGTGTTGGAGAAATCACACAACTTGGTGTTCTCTTGAGTCATCGTGACTACACAACAAGATTGCACTCAAAAACAGATCTGACGAGAAATAGGCGAACGAAAAAGAGGGCGAATAAAACGGCAAATATTGTGAAGTGGGGGAGATGAAAACGAGAGGCAAATGGCAAATAATGTAAATTGCAAGGAGATGAGATTTGTGATTAGGAACCTGGTAGATGTTGATGATGTCTCCTCGGCAACGGCGACATAAATTGGCACGGAGCCAGGAGACTATCTTGACTTGATCCTCCCCGGCAACGGCACCAGAAATTGGCACGGAGCCGGGAGACTATCTTGACTTGATCCTCCCCGACAACGACACCAGAAATTCCTTTTAATTGTGGCTTGAACTACGTCGGTATTTCCCCAAAGAGGAAGGGATGATGCAGCACAGCTACGGTAGGTATTTCCCTCAGTGATGATGTTGGGGAACGTTGCATGGAAAACAAAAAAAATTCTACGCACATGCAAGATCTATCCATGGAGATGCATAGCTACGAGAGGGGGAGTGTGTCTACATACCCTCGTAGACCATAAGCGGAAGCGTTAGAACAACGCGGATGATGTCGTCGAACAACTTCACGATCCAACCGACCGAGTACCGAACGTACGGCACCTCCGTGTTCAGCAGACGTTCAGCTCGGTGACGTCCTCGACTTCTTGATTCAGCAAGACGGCGAGGTAGTGGATGAGTTCCGGCAGCACGATGGCATGGTGACGGTGATGGTGATGCTATCTCTGCAGGGCTTCGCCCAAGCACTACGAAAATATGACCGAGGGACGGAACTGTGGAGGGGGGCGCCGCACACGGCTAAGACAATGTTGTGTCTCGTTTGGGGCGCCCCCTCTCCTCTATTTATATATGTGTAGGGGCTTAGAGTAGAAGGAATAGTGCCACATGAATAGTACCACATGAATAGTACACACGTGGACTTGGACTCCAAAGTCCAATCCTATTCCTACTAGGACTCTCCTTTTTTCCTTCCCTAGCTGCGTGGGCTTTTGAGGACTTGGTGCGCCTGGCCCAATAAGGCCAGGGCACCTCCCCTTAGCCCATGCCAGCCCTTGGGATGTGGTGAACCCACTTGTGGACTTCCGGACCCCTCCGGAATCCTCTGGAACCTTCTGGAAGCTTCCCGGTACAATACCGAAAAAACTGCACCTTTTTCCGGAACCCAAAATATGACTTCCCATATATAAATCTTTACCTCTCGACCATTCCGAGACTCCTCGTGACGTCCGGGACTCCGAACAACATTCGGTTACCAATTCACATAACTCATATAACACTATCTCGTCAATGAACGTGAAGCGTGCGGACCCTACGGGTTCGGGAATGATGTAGACATGACCGAGACGCCTCTCCGGTCAATAACCAATAGCGGAACCTGGATGCCCATATTGGTTCCTACATATTCCATGAAGATCTTATCGGTCGAACCGCAATGACAACATATGTAATTCCTTTTGTCCATCTATGTTACTTGCCCGAGATTTGATCATCGGTATCTTCATACCTAGTTCAATCTCGTTACCGGCAAGTCTCTTTACTCGTTCCGTAATACATCACCTCGTGACTAACTCCTTAGTCATTTGCTTCCAAGCTTATGATGTGTATTACCGAGAGGGCCCAGAGATACCTCTCCGATACTCGGAGTGACAAATCCTAATCTCGATCTATGCCAACTCAACAAACACCTTCGGAGATACCTGTAGAGCATCTTTATGATCACCCAGTTACGTTGTGACGTTTGATAGCACACAAGGTATTCCTCCGGTATCCGGGAGTTGCATAATCTCATAGTCAAAGGAATATGTATTTGACATGAAGAAAGCAATAGCAATAAACTGAACGATCATTATGCTAAGCTAACGGATGGGTCTTGTCCATCACATCATTCTCCTAATGATGTGATCCCATTATCAAATGACAACACATGTCTATGGTTAGGAAACCTTAATCATCTTTGATCAATGAGCTAGTCTAGTAGAGGCTTACTAGGGACACGGTATTTGTTTATGTATTCACACATGTATTTAGGTTTCCGATCAATACAATTCTAGCATGAATAATAAACCTTTATCATGAATAAGGAAATAGAAAATAACAACTTTATTATTGCCTCTAGGGCATATTTCCTTCAGTCTCCCACTTGAACTAGAGTTAATAATCTAGTTCACATCGCCATGTGATTAACACTCATAGTTCACATCGCCATGTGATTAACACCTATAGTTCACATTACCATGTGACTAACACCCAAAGGGTTTACTAGAGTCAATAATCTAGTTCACATCACCATGTGATTAACACCCAAAGAGTAATAAGGTGTGATCATGTTTTGCTTGTGAGAGTAGTTTAGTCAACGGGTCTGTCACATTCAGATCCGTATGTATTTTGCAAATTTCTATGTCTACAATGCTCTGCATGGAGCTACTCTAGCTAATTGCTCCCACGTTCAATATGTATCCAGATTGAGACTTAGAGTCATCTAGATTAAAGCTTGCATTGACATAACTCTTTATGACGAAATCGTAATCACCTCCATAACCGAGAAACATTTCCTTAGTCCTCTTTAAGGCACCTAAGGATAATTTTGACCGTTGTCTAGTGGTCCACTCCTGGATCACTCTTGTACCCTCTTTGCCAGATAAGTGGCAAGACACACATCAGGTGTGGTACACAGCATGGCATATCGTATAGAACCTATGGCTGAGGCATAGGGAATGACTTTCATTCTCTCTCTATCTTCTGCCATGGTCAGGCTT
This sequence comes from Thinopyrum elongatum, assembly GCA_011799875.1. NCBI lineage: Eukaryota > Viridiplantae > Streptophyta > Magnoliopsida > Poales > Poaceae > Thinopyrum > Thinopyrum elongatum. Next base: position 677,312,491 of record CM022303.1, read on the forward strand.
TGAGTCTTACTCAACTTCACACCTTGTAATACAGGCAAGAACCCCTTCTTGGACTGAACCATTTTGAACTTCTTCAAATCTTATCAAGGTATGTGTTTTGTGAAAGTTCTATTAAACGTCTTGATCTATCCCTATAGATCTTGATGCTCAATATGCAAGTAGCTTCACCGAGGTCTTTCATTGAAAAATTCTTATTCAAGTATCCTTTTATGCTATCCAGAAATTCTATATCATTTCCAATCAATAATATGTCATCCACATATAATATCAGAAATGCTATAGAGCTCCCACTCACTTTCTTGTAAATACAGGCTTCACCGTAAGTCTGTATAAAATCATATGCTTTGATCACCTCATCAAAGCGTATATTCCAACTCCGAGATGCTTGCACCAGTCCATAGATGGATCGCTGGAGCTTGCACACTTTGTCAGCACCTTTAGGATCGACAAAACCTTCTGGTTGCATCATATATAACTCTTCTTTAAGATATCCATTAAGGAATGCAGTTTTGACATCCATTTGCCAGATTTCATAATTATAAAATGTGGCAATTGCTAACATGATTCGGACAGACTTAAGCATCGCTATGGGTGAGAAAGTCTCATCGTAGTCAACTCCTTGAACTTGTCAAAAACCTTTTGCGACAAGTCGAGCTTTGTAGATAGTGACATTACTATCAGCGTCAGTCTTCTTCTTGAAGATCCATTTATTCTCAATGGTTTGCCGATCATCGGGCAAGTCCACCAAAGTCCACACTTTGTTCTCATACATGGATCCTATCTCAGATTTCATGGCATCAAGCCATCTGTCGGAATCTGGGCTCATCATAGCTTCTTCATAGTTTGTAGGTTCGCCATGGTCTAGTAACATGACTACCAGGACATGATTACCGTACCACTCTGGTGCGGATCGTGCTCTGGTTGACCTACGAGGTTCAGTAGTAACTTGATCTGAAGTTTCATGATCATTATCATTTGCTTCCTCTCTAGTTGGTGTAGGCATCACAGGAACGGTTTTCTCAGATGTGCTACTTTCCAATTCGAGAGAAGGTACAATTACCTCATCAAGTTCTACTTTCCTCCCACTCACTTCTTTCGAGAGAAACTCCTTCTCTAGAGAGGATCCATTCTTAGTAACAAAGATCTTGCCTTTGGATCTGTGGTAGAAGGTGTACCCAATGGTTTCCTTAGGGTATCCTATGAAGACGCACTTCTCCGCTTTGGGTTCGAGCTTATCAGGCTGAAACCTTTTGACATAAGCATCGCTTCCCCAAACTTTTAAGAAATGACAACTTAGGTTTCTTGCCAAAACACAGTTCATACGGTGTCATATCAACGGATTTATACGGTGCCCTATTTAACGTGAATGCGGTTGTCTCTAATGCATAACCCCAAAACGATAGTGGCAAATCGGTAAGAAACATCATAGAAAGCACCATATCTAATAAAGTACAGTTACGATGTTCGGACACACCATTATGCTGTGGTGTTCCAGGTGGCTTGAGTTGTGAAACTATTCCACATTGTTTTATATGAAGGTGAAACTCGTAACTCAAATATTCGCCTCCGCGATCAGATCATAGAAACTTTATTTTCTTGTTACGATGATTCTCTACTTCACTATGAAATTCTTTGAACTTTTCAAACGTTTCAGACTTGTGTTTCATCAAGTAGATATACCCATACCTACTCAAATCATCTATGAAGGAGAGAAAATAACGATACCCGCCGCGTGCTTCAACACTCATCGGACCGCATACATCGGTATGTATTATTTCCAATAAGTCATTAGCTCTCTCCATTGTTCCGGAGAACGGAGTTTTAGTCATCTTGCCCATGAGGCATGGTTCGCAAGCATCAAATGATTCATAATCAAGTGATTCCAAAAGTCCATATGCATGGAGTTTCTTCATGCGCTTTACACCAATATGACCTAAATGGCAGTGCCACAAGTATGTTGCACTATCATTATCAACTTTGCATCTTTTGGCATCAATATTATGAATATGTGTATCACTACGATCAAGATTCAATAAACCATTCACATTGGGTGTATGACCATAGAAGGTTTTATTCATGTAAACAGAACAACAATTATTCTATGACTTAAATGAATAAATGTATTGCAATAAACATGATCTAATCATATTCATGCTCAACGCAAACACCAAATAACATTTATTTAGGTTCAACACTAATCCCGAAGGTAGAGGGAGTGTGCGATGGTGATCATATCAACCTTGGAATCATTTCCAACACACATCGTCACCTCGCTTTTAACTAGTCTTTGCAACTCCTGTTTCGAGTTACTAATCTTAGCAAGTGAACCGGTATCAAATACCCAGGGGTTACTATGAACACTAGTAAAATACACATCAATAACATGTATATCAAATATACCTTTGTTCACTTTGCCATCCTTCTTATCCGCCAAGTATTTGGAGCAGTTCCACTTCCAGTGACCATTTCCTTCGCAGTAGAAGCACTTAGTTTCAGGCTTGGGTCCAGCTTTGGGCTTCTTCATGGGAGTGGCAACTTGCTTGCCATTCTTCTTGAAGTTCCCTTTCTTTTCCTCGCCCTTTTTCATGAAACTAGTGGTCTTGTTAACCATCAACACTTGATGCTCTTTCTTGATATCTACCTTCACCGATTTCAGCATCGCGAAGAGCTTGGGAATCGTTTTTTCATCCCTTGCATATTATAGTTCATCACGAAGTTCTAGTAGCTTGGTGATAGTGACTAGAGAACTCTATCAATCACTATCTTATCTGGAAGATTAACTCCCACTTGATTCAAGCGATTGTAGTACCCAGACATTCTGAGTACATGCTCACTGGCTGAGCTATTCTCCTCCATCTTGTAGGCAAAGTACTTGTCAGAGGTCTCATACCTCTCGACACGGGCATGAATCTGAAATACCAATTTTCAGCTCTTGCAACATCTCATATGCTCCGTGGCATTCAAAAACGTTTTTGAAGTCCCGGTTCTAAGCCGTAAAGTATGGTGCACTAAACTATCAAGTAGTCATCATATCAAGCTTGCAAAACATTCATAACATCTGCATCTGCTCCTGCAACAGGTTTGTCACCTAGCGGTGCATCAAGGTCATAATTCTTCTGTGCAGCAATGAGGATAATCCTCAGATCACGGACCCAGTCCGCATCATTGCTACTATCATCTTTCAACTTAGTTTTCTCTAGGAGCATATCAAAAATAAGGGAGCTAAATCGTGAGCTATTGATCTACAACATAGATATGCAAAACTATCAAGACTAAGTTCATGATAAATTAAGTTCAATTAATCAAATTACTAAAGAACTCCCACTTAAATAGACATCGCTCAAGTCATCTAAGTGATACGTGATCCAAATCAACTAACCCATGTCCGATCATCACGTGAGATGGGGTGGTCATCAATGGTGAACATCTCTATGTTGATCATATCTACTATATGATTCATGTTTGACCTTTCGGTCTCTAGTGTTCCGAGGCCATGTCTGTACATGCTAGGCTCGTCAAGTTTAACCCAAGTATTCCGCATGTGCAAAACTGTCTTGCACCCGTTGTATATGAACGTAGAGTCTATCACGCCCGATCATCACGTGGTGTCTCAACACGATGAACTGTAGCAATGGTGCATACTCAGGGAGAACACTTTTACCTTGAAATTTAGTGAAGGGATCATCTTATAATGCTACCGCCGTACTAAGCAAAATAAGATGCATAAAAGATAAACATCACATGCAATCAAAATATGTGACATGATATGGCCATCATCATTTCGTGCTTTTGATCTCCATCTCCAAAGCATCGTCATGATCTCCATCGTCACCGGCTCGACACCTTGATCTCCATCGTTGCGTCGTGGTCATCTTGCCAACTATTGCTTCTACAACTATCGCTAACGCATAGTGATAAAGTAAAGCAATTACATGGCGTATGCATTTCATACAATAAAGAGACAACCATAAGGCTCCTGCCGGTTGCCAGATATCTTACAAAACATGATCATCTCATACAATAACATATATCACATCATGTCTTGACCATATCACATCACAACATACCCTGCAAAAACAAGTTAGACGTCCTCTACTTTGTTGTTGCAAGTTTTACGTGGCTGCTACGGGTTTCTAGCAAGAACCGTTCTTACCTACGGCAAAAACCACAACGATGATTCATCAAGTTTGCTGTTTTAACCTTCTTCAAGGACCGACTGTAGTCAAATTCGATTCAACTAAAGTAGGAGAAACAGACACCCGCCAGCCACCTTTATGCAAAACTAGTTGCATGTCAGCCGGTGGAACCAGTCTCATGTGCGTGGACATGTAAGGTTGTTCCGGGCCGCTTCATCCCACAATACCGCCGAATCAAAATAAGACGTTGGTGGTAAGCAGTATGACTATCACCGTCCACAACTCTTTGTGTTCTACTCGTGCATATCATCTACGCATAAACCTGGCTCATGATGCCACTGTTGGGGAACGCTGCGTGGAAAACAAAAAAAAATCTATGCATACGCAAGATCTATCCATGGAGATGCATAGCTACGAGAGGGGGAGTGTGTCTACGTACCCTCATAGACCGTAAGCGGAAGCGTTAGAATAACATAGTTGATGTCGTCGAACAACTTCATGATCCAATCGACCGAGTACCAAACGTACGGCACCTCCGCGTTCAGCACACGTTTAGCTCGGTGACGTCCTCGACTTCTTGATCCAGCAAGACGGAGAGGCAGTGGATGAGTTCCGGCAGCACGATGGCATGGTGACGGTGATGGTGATGCTATCTCCGCAGGGCTTCGCCTAAGCACTACGAAAATATGACCGAGGGACAGAACTGTGGAGGGGGGCGCCGCACACGGCTAAGACAATGTTGTGTCTCGTTTGGGGCGCTGTAAGTGCATCTAGTGCCCCTTAGTGATTTTGGTGTATTGAAGACTTATAGGTTAAGGGACTAATGTGTTTGTGAGTGTACACAGGTTCTATAAGTCTATGGGGAGTTTGATATTTACGAAGAATGTCGACCCCTAAAAATGAATGTCTTCAGTTGAAGACTTTGGTTTTCTTGAAGACTTTGAAAATGAGGAAATTGGTGTGACCTTGAAGACTTGATATTGATGCGAGGATTATGAAGCGTGAAGACTTTTGTTTTCATAGTTTTGTTTTCCCTTTCTTGAGTCATAGGAAACACCGTACTGTTAAAGGGGGTCGAGGTAAAACTAAGGAAAAGTTTCCAAGTGATGCTCAACTCAAATCCTACAGCTACCAATCCTTTCGAGTGAAGCCATTGGAAATCTCATACAGGTCAGTCAAGTTCTTCAGTGACAGAGACGAAGTTCTTCTGTTCTCTGAGGAATTTGTTCTGACCGAGGAGTTAGGAATTCGCCAGTGCGGATTGCCTACAAGTGAGGAACATGATAGCCCTGAGGAAATTGAGAGCTCAAATTTCCGACCGTTGTTGTGCTATGCGCCAGCTGTCCAAAATATCCTACCCACCTAATGGTTATATCATTGAAGGGCATTTATGTCTTATCATGTCGGGCTGCTCCCCGGCTATAAATAGCCGCCCCCTACAACCACTAGCTGGTTGGCTGCTCCGAGAGAAACTGACACTTGTCATTTAGAGCATCCCATCCTTCGAGGACTTTGAGCGAAAATCATCAAGTGAGGAAAAACCCAAACCCAACACCTAAAACCCAAAGTGATTGAGCATCACTGAAGAGATTGTTCCTGTGTGGAACCGACGCTTGTTACCTTTGAGGACTGTGCATCCTCCAGACGGTTAGGCGTCATGGTCTAGAGCATCCAAGAGGAAATTGCGGATCGCCAAGTGACCAAGTCTGTGAAGGTTTGGAAGTCACCTGAAGACTTACCACGAGTGTTTGGGCGAGGTCTGTGTGATCTTAGCTCAAGGAGAATACGGTGAGGACTGTGTGTCCTCAGGTTTAAATACCTAGCCACTCCAACCAGACGTACAACTATCACAGCAGTTGGAACTGGTCTACCAAATCATCGTCTTCACCGAGCTACTGGTTCTATTTCCTCAAACCTTTCATTTCCTCATTCATGTGTTGATGAACTTGATCGTTACTGTTTGAAGACTTTGACTGAAGACTTTCTCAATTTCTTCAATCCCAATTCTTCAGTCACTTTGTCTTCAGCCTGCTTATCCTGTTTATACGCTTCTTGTACTCTGTGCTTGCTTTCATTTCATCATGATGACTGTGTTACTACTCAGTTACGCTTGCACCTGAGTACTTATTCCGCTGCTAGTCATTCGTGACTTAGGAAATTCCTCACCTAGAATTTACTCAGTGACGAATTTGTAAAAATCGCCTATTCACCCCCCCTCTAGTCGATATAACGCACTTTCAATTGGTATTAGAGCAAGGTACTCCCTTGTTCTGTGTGATTTTGGTTTAACCACCTAGAGTTTTAGTTATGTCGACTGCAGGCATGATCAAGGTCTCGGCTGGGTGTCCTACCTTTGATGGGACGGACTACCCCTACTGGAAGAATAAGATGCGCATGCATCTTGAGGCAATTGACAACGATCTCTGGTATGTTGTGGAAAATGGCGTTCCCTCTGTCACTCCTTCCGTGAACGCTACTGATGTGAAGAGATTCAAGCAACTCGACTCTCAAGCGAAGAATATCATATGTGGCCATCTGAGCAAAGTACAGTACGGCAGAGTGAGTGCTTTGGAGTCTGCAAAGCTTATCTGGGACAGGCTGTCCAAGGTCAACGAAGGAATCTCAACTCAACGTGATTCTCGAGTTGACATTCTTCACAATCTCTTCAACCGCTTCAAAAGACTCAACAATGAGAATGTCCAGCAAACCTTTGATCGCCTCACTGACATTTCAAACGAGCTTTAAGCACTGGGTGCCACTGACATCACCGACCATGAGGTGGTGAAGAAATTGCTGAGGTCACTCGATTCTTCATTCGATACACTAGCACTGATGATTCAAGAACGTGGAGACTACAAGTCACTAGATCCTGCTGATATTCTTGAGAGGCTGAACACTCATGAATTCCAACAAGCTGAAAAGAGAGATCTCTACGGGCCAAGCTATGGAAGATCACGCGCACTGAAGGCCAAGGCAGTTTCCTCATCTGAAGGAGAAGATTCTGATAGCAGCCTTGGTGACCCTGAAGAACTAAGCCAGGAGCTAGCAATGCTCATGAAGAATTTCCAGAAGTTCTCAAGGCGTGGTCGCTTTGTAAAATCTTCAAAAGGTGATGACACAAGATCTGATTCCTCATCCCGTGATTACAAGAAGAGGACTTGCCACAAATGCAAGAAACCTGGTCACTACATAACTGATTGTCCTTAGTGGGAAAAGGAATCAAAGAAGAAGAAATACAAGGATGATAGTTCAGATGACTTAAAGAAGAAGAAGAAATCTTCAAAGTCCTCATCATCAAAATCTTCAAAGTCTTCATCTCACAAGAAGAGCAGCTCCAAGAAGGCTCGGGCATTCATTGGCAAGGAAATGGACTCTGAAGCTGAATCTGAGGAACATGAGGAAGAGCAGGCATCTGAGGAGTCAGACTCTGGTGTGGCGAGCCTAGCCCTCGCTACTGCTTACGTCAGCAAGTCCATCTTCAACACTGAGGAAAATGGCTTCCCCAACACTGCTGATGACGGCAACGATGACTATGCTCCCACCTATTGCTTCATGGCAAAAGGTGCCAAGGTATTCAAATATCCCTCCTCTGAATCAAGTGAGGATGAATCTGATGATAACCTCAAACCCAGCTATTCCAAACTTGCTAATATTGCTGTTAAACAACAAAAGGCTTTGGAAAAAGTTCAAAATATGCTAGACAAAAGAGATGATCTGTTAGGTGAGGAAATGGATCGAACTCAAACACTGACTGATAATCTTCAGCAACTACAGTCTAAGTTTGACAACCTTCAAAGTCATCATGAAACTCTCTTAGCCGATCATGAGAAGCTTTCTTATGAATTTCTTCAAAGAAAGCAAGATCTTGAGAAGCTAAGGGTGAGTCATGAAGATCTTCAGAAGGAAAATGATTCATTACTTGCTCAACAGATCAGTTCCGCTCAGGAAGAATTTATTCCACCATGTTTGAAATGCATTGAACATGAAATTGCTAATTCTTCACCTGAAAGTTCAAATGCTTCTATTGCTGCAAATTCTTCAACTATCTCTGTGGTCACAAATTCCTCATCTGAGGATACCACTAGTATCACTGACGAAAATGCAGGGTTGAAGGAATTGTATGTGACAGGCATGTACAAAAGCCTCAAAGGGCATCAGACTCTTTGTGATGTGCTCAAAAAGCAGATCTTGAACAGGAACCCTAGGAAAGAGGGTATTGCCTTTGAGAGGAAACTCAATGCTGATGGAACCTACTGGAAACCTGAGCGGTATCCCAAAACCTCATGGGTTGCTGCGAAGGGACCTCCCGTAGATCCATCCTCTTTATCTGGCTTTACTTGTGAATCCTCATATTCATCTGATGAGTCATTTGACTCCAACTATAAACTGTTCAAAAATCAGAATGGTGAAGTATTTCCTAGATATGTTGGAACTAACTGCAGGAATGGTCCCCCTATGAAGAAAATCTGGGTTCCCAAAAGGTGCCTTGAAAGTCTTCAGGTGAATGTCCTCATGACACCACCTGTGAAGAATAGGAACCCCAGATCAAATTCTTCATATGGACCGAAGTCTTCATATGGATCCAAGTCCTCTTATGGATCAAATTCCTCACGTGGATCCAAGTCCTCATATGATCATCATCATGCTAATGCTTCTGTTTCGCAGGGAAAATCTAAGAGTTCTGATTATGTGCATTATTCTTCAAATCATTATGTTCATAAGTCCTCGAAGAATTTCTCTGCTTACTCATATGCCTATACTAATCCCTCTCCTGTGAAATGAAGCGCTTTGGCATCAATGCCACCTTTCTCTTATGGAGCTCGCAGAATGATGAACTTTTTGCCACCCCTCCAGATGTGGGTGGTGAAGAAAAAGAACTAACCTCTTATGCAGGGTCAGGTCTCCAGACGAACTAAATCGTCTGAAGAATTTTCTGGAGACCTGAAATACTTGAAAGGATGCAAGCTAATCATGAAGAAATGATTCATTCATTTCTCATGTCCTCATACTGCTATATATACATATGTTGCATTAATTGATGAATTTCTGTCTGATGAAATTGATGTCATATTCTTCACTGATGAAGTATATGAGTTCGTAAGATGTACTAATTCATCTGCAGGATGATTTACCCAAAGCTACTGAGTGGGTCCTCGACAGTGGATGTACTAATCACATGACCGGTGACAAGAGCTTGCTGATGAACACTCCTTTATCTCCATCACCATTTGAAGCATATCACCTACGCAGACAAAGGCAAAAGCAAGGTATTGGGTCTAGGTAGGGTTGCAATCTCAAAGGATTGACACATGGACAAAGTCATGCTTGTCGAGTCCCTCAGATTCAACCTCATGTCTATCTCAATGCTTTGTGATCTTGATATGGTTGTTGTCTTTGGCAAATATCGTTGCTTAGTGCTCATGGAATCTGACAATTCCAAATTCTTCGAAGGCTTTAGGAGAGGAGACTTGTATATTGTTGATTTCTCTGCAGGACCATAGCCTGCCACTTGTCTACTTGCAAAAGCTTCAGAAGGCTGGCTATGGCATCGACGACTGGGTCATGCTGGCATGAGGAACTTACACACGCTCATGAAGAAAAAGAACATCATTGGCATTGAGGGTGTCAAATTCCTCAAAGATCATCTTTGTGGGGCTTGTGAGGCTGGAAAGATGACCAGAGCCAAGCACCCCTCGAAGACTATCATGACTACCTCTCGTCCTTTTGAATTGCTTCATATGGATCTCTTTGGCCCTACTCATTATGCCACATTAACAAATGCAGCATCTCTATATGGCTTTGTTATTGTTGATGATTATTCTCGTTACACATGGGTGCATGTCATTACTTACAAAACTGAAGTGCAGGAAGTCTTCAGACGATTTTCCTCAAGGGCTTCGACGAATTTTGGTGTGAAGATCAAGCATATTCGAAGTGACAATGGGACCGAGTTCAAGAATACTGGTCTTGATGACTATCTTGATGAACTTGGTATTACTCATGAGTTATCTGCCCCATACACTCCTCAGCAGAATGGCGTTGTGGAGCGCAAGAACAGGACGCTTGTTGAGATGGCTTGCACCATGCTTGATGAATACAAGACACCTCGTCGCTTCTGGCCTGAGGCAATTGATACTACATGCCACATCATCAACAGGGTATATCTTCACAAATTCTTCAAGAAGACCTCATATGAACTCCTCACTGACAAGAAACCCAATGTGAGTTATTTCAAAGTCTTCGGTGCTAAATGTTGGATTAGAGATCCCCATCACAATTCTAAATTTGCACCGAAAGCACATGAAGGTTTTACGCTTGGTTACGAAAAGGACTCGCATACCTACAGAGTCTTCAACACCTATCACCACAAGGTTGTTGAAACTGTAGATGTGCGGTTCGATGATACTAATGGCTCGCAAAGAGAGCACCTACCTCCTGTGCTAGATGAAATGTCTCCTGAGGAATCCATCAAGCTAAAGGCTACTGAGGATGTCATACCTATTGAAGAATCTACTGAAGAAGTCATTCCGGATCGTGAAGAAAATCATGCTGGTGCATCTGAAGAAAATGCTGAGCCAAGTCAAAGTCGTCAACCTGGTCATCCTCGCATTGCAAATGAAGTGCAGATTGAGAGAATCATCAACGACATCAACACACCAGGTCCTCTCACTCGCTCGAAAGCTTCACATTTGTCTAACTTTTGTGGGCATTTTGCTTTCGTCTCTATCACAGAGCCCACCAAAGTAGATGAGGCATTTCTGGAGCCTGAATGGATTCAAGCGATGCAAGAGGAATTACATCAATTCGAGCTGAACAAGGTGTGGGAGCTTGTCAAGCGACCAGACCCACGCAAGCACAATATCATCGGCACCAAATGGATCTACCGCAACAAACAAGATGAAAATGGCCTAGTGGTGAGGAACAAGGCTCGCCTTGTAGCTCAAGGCTACACACAGGTTGAAGGAATTGATTTCGATGAAACTTTTGCACCTGTTGCTAGACTTGAGGCTATTCGCATATTGCTTGCTTATGCTAACCATCATAATATCATCTTATATCAAATGGATGTGAAAAGTGCATTCCTCAATGGTAAGCTTGAGGAAGAAGTATATGTTGCTCAACCCCCAGGTTTTGAAGATCCCAAGCATCTTGACAAAGTCTTCAGACTCAATAAGGCCCTCTATGGCCTCAAGCAGGCCCCTCGGGCGTGGTATGATACTCTGAAGGAATTCCTCATGAAGAAAGGCTTCAAACCCGGTTCACTCGACCCAACTCTTTACACCAAAACATATGATGATGAATTATTTGTGTGCCAAATATATGTTGATGATATTATCTTTGGCTGTACTAACCAACGTTACAGTGACGAATTTGCTTATATGATGAGTGAGGAATATCAAATGTCCATGATGGGAGAATTGAAATTCTTCTTAGGTCTTCAAATTCGTCAACAACGCAATGGCATCTTCATTTCTCAAGAGAAATACCTCAAGGACGTTCTGAGGAAATTTGGTATGCAAGATTGCAAAGGCGTCAAAATCTCTATGCCCACAAATGGCCATCTATGCACTGATGAAAATGGTATAGACTTCGATCAAAAGGTATACCGCTCCATGATTGGCTCTTTACTGTATCTATGTGCATCTAGGCCAGATATTATGCTTAGTGTTTGCATGTGTGCCCATTTTCAAGCTACACCGAAGGAATCACACCATAAGGCTGTGAAACATATTCTTCGATATCTAGCTCACACTCCAACACTTGGATTATGGTATCCCAAGGGCTCGGCTTTTGATCTCATTGGATATTCTGACTCTGACTATGCTGGTGATCATGTGGATCTCAAGTCAACATCAGGCACATGCCATTTCCTCGGACGATCTTTAGTATGTTGGTCCTCGAAGAAGCAGAACTGCGTATCACTCTCTACTGTTGAAGCTGAGTACATTGCTGCTAGTTCTTGCTGTGCTCAATTGCTATGGATGAAGCAAACCCTCAAGGACTACGGCATCAATGTGAAGAATGTGCCACTCTTCTGTGGCAACGAGAGTGCCATCAAGATTGCTCATAACCCAGTTCAGCACTCAAAGACAAAGCACATCCAGATTCGTCATCATTTTCTTCGAGATCATGTGTTGAAGGGCGACATCTCTATTTATCACGTGAAGATTGAAGAACAGCTAGCGGATATCTTCACCAAGCCCTTGGATGAGAAGAGATTTAGCAAGTTGCGGTGTGAGCTAAATATCTTGGAATCTTCGAATGTTCTTTGAAAGGACACACATCCTAACACTTATGCAAAATTAATGACTTAGATGTGCAACACACGAACAACGTTTTTCTTCAATCAATGAAGACTAACCCACTAAGTGTGAAGAAATCAACGAAGAATTTGATTCTCAGAGCCCTACGACAATTGTACGCGGCGTCTGAAATCATCATTCTTATACGGTGGGTCACGCCACCACAAAAGTTGAAAATCTTCAAAATTGAGTTTTTCTCCATTTTGCAAATTCTTCAATTTTCAAATTCTTCAACTTGCAAAGTCTTCAAAAAATTTCGACTGATGTTCTTCATTGATTATATATATATATATTTATAATTGAGTTTTTCATGTCCTCAACAGCATTCACTTATTGCTAATTCTTCAAGTTGATTTTCTTCTAAGTGAATGTGATCGGACCCGTTCCCCCTCTATGCTAAACTCAACCCAGTCTGTTCACAAATTCTTCATGTGCATTCTATTTGAAACCCATTCAAAGTCTTCACTGTGTCCTTGACAGCTGAAGAATTTGCGAACGAAACTTTAAAATTTTCATATCTGAATTTTCGGCTTTTGCCGCTCAAACCGTTCCGCATCCCGCGATAGGATTAAACTACTCACCCACGATCTACCATGATCTCCATCTCTCTGTACGTGGGTGACACATGTCGTTAGAAGAGTAAGGGTCAGGGGCATGTTCGTCCAAAAATTTCGGACGGGCAGTTTTTCACCGTGGCTATAAATACCCCCGCCCTTCCTCTGTCCTCATTTACTCCGCTCGACCACCAACTCGCTCGAGCTCTCTGACCTAGCGCCACCGCTACTCTCCATCATCGCCGGTGAGGAAGAGCTTCACTGCCTCGACCTCATCGCCATCGTACTCACGCCGGCCGCGGAAATCTTCACTCCGCTGCCGCCGTAGCTGTCTCTCACCGCCAAGTTAGGGCGTGGGAGATCTGAACGGACGAACTTCTCCACTTCCACTTCCAGTTCATCGTGTTCTTCGTCCAGGGTAATTAAAATCTGATTTTACTGCCCTACTTTGATTCTGATGATTTCACAAAATCTTCAAAAGGTGTTTATTCTTCAACTTCCCATTCCATAAACTCCTGAATGCTTCTGTGTCTTGATTTGTTTCTCTAAGCTATGTTTTTCTTCAAGATTCCTGAATTGTGTGGATTCTCTAGTCTACAACTCTGGAACCTAAGTCAAGAATGCTTAGTGAAATTCCTCAAGACTCCCCTGGTCAAATTCCTCAAACTTGATTTCTTTTGAAAAAAAAATCTGAGAACGCAGATGACCTCTCCAAATTCTTCGCACCTATACTCTGTTCACAGGTACAAAATGTCTGCTGCTGAATCACTAGGTTCTCATCAACTTAACTCATTTGCAGCATTTCTCGAAGATAAGTTGCACACTTCCTCAGAAACATCAATTGTTCAAAATCCTCAAGTGAAGAAAATGGCTGATGGTAAAAGACCTCAGAAGGGAGGAAAGAGGCCTGAAACAAATACAACTTTTGAAATTCCTGAAGACATCTATGATGAATAATGTACTCCTGATGAAGCAACTCATGGCAAAGAGACCAAGACTCAGCGGAAAGTGCGCATACAGAGAATTGAGAGAAGATGGGCAAGAGAATGGAGGGAATATCGTTATGTTACTCCTAAATACATGAAGAAATTCGCTGTTAACCCTCCATGTCCAAGACCTCCATTGGCTCCAGGCCAAGAAGCTGATCCCTCAAGCATCAGGCGCGGTGGGGAATTTCCCAGAGAATGGGCCAAGCGCCAAGCCAAATTGGGTAAAGTAGCAAAGGAAGCAGTGAAGAAATTCAATGAAGATTCTGCTGCTGCTGCTGAGGCCTCTGCTAGCAAGCCTAAGAAGGCTATGCTGAAGAAATCAGCTGTGAAGCCAAGTTCCTCAACTTCTATGCCCTCGCGGCCAAGTGCAAAGCCCTCACGGCCAATTCCTTAGGCAACCACTTCAAGGGCAACTCCAATTCCCTCTGTTGCCACAAAATCCTCAATTGCTGCTGCTAAGTCCTCAGAACCTATGCATCTTGCTACGTGCCAACGGACTACAGGAATCTCTATTGCCTCAGGAGCATCTGCAAGTTCCTCAGCTCCGCCACAATCTTGCTGAAGAAAAAGGCCACTGCTGGACGAGGCCCAAGACCAAGTCATCACAAGAAGCATGTTGCGTTCCAAGTTCCGTCTGATGACGATGATGCTGATGATGAAGAACTTGCTGAGATCATCAAAGACAGGCAAGAAATGGCCACTAGAGCTAAAGGCAGTGTTGTGCCACTCATGCTGGATCCTAAAAGGATCCTTGATGTCATCGATCTATGGCACAAGGATCCAAATACTCCTTTGCCTGAATTGAACCTCACTCCTGGCCAGAGCCACATGTTGACGGCCTTCATAGCCGAAGAAAAATGGAAATTTGAGAAGGCCAGGCAAGTCAAGAAAGCCCAATACAAGAAGGAGCGCTTTCTGAAGAAAAATGCTATGAAGATGACTCCTGAAGAACTTGTGAATCTGCAAAAGGAGATCAAAGCTCTAAGCAATGAATTTGACGCATATCGTGCAGCTTGGCTAGGTGCCAAAGTCAGATTTGTCAGAATGGCCAAGGGGTTCAACCCAAATGTTGCAGCTACATCGCAACAACAAGTTCCTCAGGCTGATGCATCTGCTCAGCCTACTGAAGAAAATGCCAGGGCAACCTCCAATGTTGCGCCTGAAGAACAACTCAGGTCAGCTGAAGCATATGAAGCTGTGCCTGAAGAATCTGAACAAGTCGGGGCAACTGCATCAGTTGTTCCTGAAGAAACTGCACCACTTTCATCTGCTCCTCTTGCAAAGTCATCACAGATGAAAGATATCCACCTTCCTTCTACATCAGAGGCGAAGAAGACCAAAGCTGCAGAAAAGGCAACTGTGAAGAAAAGGAAAGCATCAGAAACTGCAGAGTCTTCAGCTCCCAAGAAAGTGAAGACTTTGCAAAGCTCGTACACCAACCCCATTGATGCTGTTCCTATCTCAAGCATGCCATCAAAGGAAATTGTTCCCTTTGGTGAGGAATATGTCATTCTAGATGACAGTGATGAAGCAAATCCTTCTGCTACTTCTTCAGAACAGTTGGATGAAGAAATTGAAGTGAATGATATCCCTTCAACCCCACTGGTATCATCGCCCGTGCCTCAGTTCTCAGCTGAAGAGGCAGGCATTGAAGAAATTGCTGAAGAAGAAATTGATGTGGACATTGGGTCTACTACACCAGTCCTCAATGATGATTATTGGGAAAGACATCATCCAAATTCTCCATTAACCACTCCTCTGCAACAAATTCCTCAGTCCCCTGTGCAGACTAAAGAAATTCATACGGGCTCTGAAGGACATCAATCTTCACTTCATTCTATTCCAGAAGAAGTTCCAGCTACTGATGCTAAAGAAATGGAGCCCAAGACTGCTGTTGATGAAATTGCTATGGAAATTCCTCAGTCTGTGGCTCCAGAGGTTGTGCGCCAAGCAGCTGTGAAGACTTCAATTGTTAATCTTCAGCCCAAGCTACAAAATCCTCATACCAAGAAGCAGAAATTCAACGCTGATGATTTCTTTGCTGAGCATCATTTCTTCACGGATTACAATCCCTATGACTCTGCAAGACTGCGACGCAAGCGCTTCTGGACAGCAAGTCAAATGAACTATTACTCTTCCCTCCTATTTGGTAAGAACAAGGTATTTGACCACAAGCAAATTCCTCATGTGGATATGGAGTCGCTTCCTTGCTTCCATCCAGTCCTCAGTGTTCTTCATGACGCTGGGCTGCTTAACTTCTGCACTGACATCTGCGACTGGAATGAAGAACTCATTCTTCAATTCTACGCCACACTGCATATCACTGGAAATGTTGAAGATGTGAATTCATGGGTGCTAGACTGGATGACCGAAAATACTCATTACAAAGCACCGGCCTCTGAATTGCTTCACGCCGTTCCAGTCAGTCCTCCCACTGAAGGTGCTAGGCTCATCTATGAGGAACCTGAACTCGCAAATCATTTGATGCAAGTGCTGATGAAGCCTTTGAATGCTGGCCAAGCTCCAAGGACCACCTTCCTTGTGAAGGAATTGCTCTATGTGCCAAGGACAATATATCGCATATTGACCAAAACCCTCAGTCCAATCAAGGGCCACAACTCTGATGAAGAAGAGGTTGTTGGCATCATGAAGAATTTGCTGTTCAACATGATACATGGCATTCCCATTAACTACCATGATTTCTTCATGAGGACTTTGGCCAATGCTGCTCTGTCACCTTTTGAGTTGAAGCCTTACGCTCCCTGGATCATGATATTCATCAGATCAAGGTCTACAATTCATTATTAGGCTGACTTTCAGAATCATCTCAGCTATTTGCCACCTATTGAAGTCCTCAAGCGGACTATTTCCTCAGCTGATGAGAAGGGCAAGGCTGCTATTATAGATGAAGGCACTCGTCCATTGGATGGACAGTTTCGCAAAGCTACATCCTACTCCACCAATGATGACTCTGCAACACAAGATTCTGCCGCCAAAGCTTCAAAGCAAAATCCTCAAGCAACAGCTCCGCGAAGTAAAAAACAAGCAAAAAACAGCAACTGGCACTGGGCACTATGTCAATAGGTTAGTCCCAAAAAATGATATAAAGTTGCTATAAAATTATTGTAAAACATCCAAGAATGATAATATAACAACATGGAACAATAAAAAATTATAGAGACGTTGGAGACATATCATGCCCCTAGCTAGGCATAATGCAAGGATCTAAGTATTGTCATCTTTATTTCTAGATCCATAAGATGCCCTCATGATTGATTCATATGGTGGCTTAATTCTTGTTCTAGGTAAGTGTTCCATACCCTTCCTTAGTGGAAATTGAAATTTAATATTGCCTTCTTTCATATCAATCATGGCACCAATAGTTCGCAAAAAGGTCTACCAAGAATAATTGGACAAGACGGATTGCAATCAATATCAAGAACAATAAAATCTATGGGCACATAATTCCTATTTGCAAGAATAAGAACATCATTAATTCTTCCCATAGGCTTTTTAATAGTAGAATCCGCCAAGTGCAAATTTAAAGAACATTCTTCAATATCGGTAAGACGAAGCACATCACAAAAAGATTTCGGAATTATAGAAACACTAGCACCCAAGTCACATAAAGCAAAACACTCATATTTTTTAATCTTGACTTTGATAGTAGGTTCCCATTCATCATGTAATTTTCTAGGAATTGAAATCTCTAATTCCAACTTTTCTTCCAAAGCTTTCATCATGGCATCAACGATGTGTTTAGTAAAAGCTTTATTTTGTTCGTAAGCATGGGGTGAATTTATCATGGATTGCAACAAAGAAATACAATCAATCAAAGAACAATTATCATAATTAAAATCTTTGTAATCCAAAAGAGTTGGTACATCACTAGTTAAAGTTTTGACCTCTCCAAACCCACTTTTATCAATTTTCTCAACAAGATTTTCACCCTCTAAATTATCGGGACGCCTCCTAACTAAAGTTGACTCTTCTTCAGTCCCTTTATCATCAATCTTAATTTTACTAAACAAGGAATCAATAGAAGAAACACCAATCATTTTAAGATCTTCATCATTTTTATGAAAGCAATCGCTAGAAAACGCTTTTTCTAAAAATTCTCTTTTAGCTCTAAGCATAGATGTTCTTTTCTTATTTTCATCCATAGAAACGTATAAAGCTTTAATTGATTCCTCAACCTTAGGCACAAAAATTTTCATCTTGAGATTTTCTACATCATGCAAAATTCTATCAATGCTTCTAGACATATCATCAATCTTACTCAGATTTTCTTCTATCGTAGTATTAAAATTCTTTTGAGCATTGATAAATTCTTTAATATTATTCTCAAGATCAGAGGTGTTCCTATTATTATTATAAGAAGGATTACCATAGGAATTACCTTAATTATTAGAGGAATTTCCGAGAAAAAGTCTAGGATTAAAATTACCTCTATAAGCATTGTTATTAAAATTGTTTCACGAAACAAAATTCACATCTACGGCATCACTATTTTTCTCAATCAAAGTACACAAAGGCACACCATTAATATCAGTAGGAGCATTTTTATTAGAAACCAACTTCATAAGAGCATCAACTTTTTCACTCAAAGAATTTATTTCTTCTACCGAATTAACCTTTTTACTAGTAGGTGCCCTTTCTGTATGCCATTGTGAATAATTTGCCATAATATTATCAAGCAATTTAGTAGCTTCACCCAAAGTAATCTCCATAAAAGTACCCCTCGCGGCGGAATCCAAAAGATTTCTAGAAACAAAATTCAATCCCGCATAAAAATTTTGTATGATCGTCCAAAGATTTAAACCATGAGTAGGGAAATTTCTTAGCATCAATTTCATTCTTTCCCAAGATTGCGCAACATGTTCATGCTCAAGTTGCTTAAAATTCATGATTTGTGTCCTAAGGAAAATAATTTTCACGGGAGGAAAATACTTAGTAATAAAAGCATCTTTGCACTTATCCCAAGAATCGATACTATTACGAGGCAAAGAAGAAAACCAAATTTGTGCACGGTCTCGCAAAGAAAACGGGAATAACTTCAACTTCACAATATCATTGTCCACATCCTTTTTCTTTTGCATATCGCATAATTCCACAAATGTGTTAAGATAGGACGCGGCATCCTCACTAGGAGTACCGGAAAATTGATCTTTCATAACAAGATTCAGCAAAGCGGCATTAATATCACAAGACTCCGCACTAGTGGCGGGAGGAGCAATCGGCGTGCTAATAAAATTATTGTTGTTGGTGTTAGAGAAATCACACAACTTGGTGTTCTCTTGAGTCATCGTGACTACGCAACAAGATTGCACTCAAAAACAGATCTGACGAGAAAACAGTGAACGAAAAAGAGGGCGAATAAAACGGCAAATTTTTGTGAAGTGGGGGAGATGAAAATGAGAGGCAACTGGCAAATAATGTAAATTGCAAGCAGATGAGATTTGTGATTAGGAACCTGATAGATGTTGATGATGTCTCCCCGGCAACAGCGCCAGAAATTCCTTTTGATGCGGCTTGAACTACGTCGGTATTTCCCCAAAGAGGAAGAGATGATGCAGCACAGCTATGATAGGTATTTTCCTCAGTGATGAGACCAAGGTTATCGAACCAGTAGGAGAACCAAGCAACACTACGTAAACGATACCCGCACACAAAGAACAAATACTTGCAACCCGACGTGTTAAAGGGGTTGTCAATCCCTTTCGGGTAACAGTGCCAGAAATTGTCAAATGGACGGGAGACTAATTGAAATAGATTGGATAAATAGATCTCGAATAAACGTGAAATAAAATAAAGTGCAGCAAGGTATTTTTGGGTTTTTAGAAATATAGATCTGAAAATAAAAGATGCAATTAAATAAAAAGGCAAATAGCAATATAGATCTGAAAATATATGATGGAAAAAATAGACCTGGGGGCCGTAGATTTCACTAGCGGCTTCTCTCGAGAAAATAGCATACGGTGGGTAAACAAATTACTGTTGGGCAATTGATAGAACTTCAAATAATTATGATGATATCCAGGTAATGATCATTATATAGGCATCACATCCAAGATTAGTAGACCAACTCCTGCCTGCATCTACTACTATTACTCCACACATAGACCGCTATCCAGCATGCATCTAGTGTATTAAGTTCATGGAGAAACGGAGTAATGCAATAAGAACGATGACATGATGTAGATAAGATCTATTCATGTAGGAATAGACCCCATCTTGTTATCCTTAATAGCACAATACATATGTGTCATTTCCCCTTCTGTCACTGGGATTGAGCACCGTAAGATCGAACCCATCACAAAGCACCTCTTCCCATGGCAAGAAAAATCGATCTAGTCGGCCTAACTAAACCAAAGATTAGAAGAAGAAATACGAGGCTATAAGTAATCATGCATATAAGAGATCAAAAGACTAAAAGAACTTTCATGGATAAAAACATAGATCTGATCATAAACTCAAAGTTCATCGGATCCCAACAAACACACCGCAAAAAGAGTTACATTAAATAGATCTCCAAGAGACCATTGTATTGAGAATCAAAAGAGAGAGATGAAGCCATCTAGCTACTAACTACGGACCCGTAGGTCTACAATGAACTACTCACACATCATCGGAGAGGCACCAATGAGGATGATGAACCCCTCCGTGATGGTGTCTAGATTGGATCTGTGGTTTCTCGAACTCGCGGCGGCTGAAATTGTATTTCGTCGAATCCCCTAGGGTTTCTGGAATATTGGGGTATTTATAGAGCAAAGAGGCGGTGCGGGAGGCCACCGAGGTGGGCACAACCCACCAGGGCGCGTCTGGGCCCCCAGGCGCACGCAGGTGGGTTGTGCCCCCCTCGGGGCACCCCTCTGGTACTTCCTTGGCCCAACTTGTGTCTTCTGGTGCAGAAAAAATCACCAAAAAGTTTCGCTGCGTTTGGACTCCGTTTGGTATTGATTTTCTGCGAAGCAAAAAACAGCAACTGGCACTGGGCACTATGTCAATAGGTTAGTCCCAAAAAATGATATAAAGTTGCTATAAAATGATTGTAAAACATCCAAGAATGATAATATAACAGCATGGAACAATAAAAAATTATAGATACGTTGGAGACGTATCAAGGTGGTCTAATGTTATGTCCATTCCCTTTAGAGTTTTGAGCTTCACTTGTTTTCTCAGCTTGAGCCTCCTTATTAGTGTCTTCATCAAGTAGGTCATCCATGAGGTTGTTCTCTTCAGGGGGTTCTTCTTCTATTGTGATTTTGAAGAGTTTTTCCCCAATCCCAAAGATCCTGTCACATGGGATCTTTGTGTGGTCCTTGCACCTGATTTTGATCCTAACTACCTCAAAGAAGGATTTGAAGAGTACCAAGGACTGAACCAAATTGTTCCAAGACAGTCCATTCTGCCCATGCAGGTGTTATCCCCCTATGTTTCAACCAATGTTTGCAGTTCAGCATGATGATTCATTTCACCTTTCGAGACTTCAACATTGACTGTGACCCCCTCCATCTCAGGGATGCCAAATTTGGGTACCCTGCAACCTGCTCAACAGGAATGTGAGGGGGGGAATTTGACTGAATATGTCCATTCATCCAACTTCCTGATGTGCCATGGCCAATTGGTCTTGTAAATCAGTGAGAAGTTGTGAGCCAGCTCTTTCTTAGTTACCTGCCCTACCTCTATGTAGACTATCCCAACATTCTTTCTTGATCCAATGTGTTGATCATTAACATCAGGAATTTCTATCTGAGAAAAACCAAGCCCAGGTGCTGCAGTCCCTACAAACTTTGCTGGATTCCTTGGTTTCTTCCTAACAGGACAGTCTTCAACTTTGTGGTTAACCACCTTACAGATAAAGCAAACTGGAGGTTGAAGGCATTGGGTTTTGTGGTGTCCAGGCTCACCACAACTGTAGCAAGTAACATCGCTATACTCCACAGCTACAGTCTCTTTCTCTTTGAAGCTAGCTTTGCTCTTGGGCACATGTTTGTTCTTCCTTGCTCCCTGCTGAGCATTCCCCTTATTACCTTCAGTGCTCCCCTAACCAGCTGCAGTTGGAGGTTGTTGTGCTTGATTACTTTGTTGTTTGCTGGGTACTGGGGCTGCCTGAGCCATCTGCTGGTTGGTAAATTGTTGTATACCTCCAGATCCAGACCCCTGCCCAGTGTTTTGCCCAGCCCACCTAGGGTTCCTCCATTGATTCACTGGCGACTGCTGGAAGTATGTCCCTGCGTACCAGGGGGATGGGGGGGCACTTGGGAACCCAAAGCCAAAGGGAAATTGCTGAGGGGGTGGACCAAATTGCGGATCAAAGGAAGCCATCCACGGCCCCTGGTTCGAGGAATCCATGGGGCCAAACTGATTGTTAACCTCTGCTCCTCCCCCAGGCCTGTTGTTCCTGGAGCTATCACGCTTTCCACTCCCACGCCCTCTCCCCTGTCCATCTGCCATGGCTACGATTTCAGCAAGATTTGGTGGTTCTCCTTTCCAATCAAACTTTGATATGGACAGAAGTTTCACAGGTGGCCAGTCCAGGGGGTGTTGCACTCCGATCTGCGCTGGGTAGCAGTCGGTGGCCGAGAAGTCTCACCTAAGATATTTCTCTCTTTCGATCCAGACCAGGAGAGGGGAATTGGCCTTCGATCAAGGGTTTGCAGGCTCACCAACCCACAACTGCCCAAAATATTCGCTGATGGCCTCGTCATCCTCTAGTTGTGCACGCTGGTCCACCTCTCCATTGCCAGCATGTAACACCCCCTTGTAATGACCACAGTGATCAGCTGTTAATAATGCCATGTCATCATCATTTGTAGTGCCAAGTCATATGTGTTAATAATTCAATTCAAATGCAAATCTGAAAATCAATTTAAAATTTCAAAGTGTAAGTTGAAGTTGATCCAACTCTGCTGGAAAAATGTTCATTAAATGGCAAATAATCCAGGAACCTTTCTAAAATCAACCTCAAAATATTTGGAGTTGGATAGATGACTCAAGCAAGTTGGAACAGACCTAAAAACAGAATATTTGATATAATTAAAATCATAATAAATTCAAACAAACTTCAAATCAGTCCAAACCACTTTTTGGTGAGAGATATTATTGCATCACAATATCTGGACCAACTCCCATATTTTTCAAAAGTGCACTAGAGGCCTATTCATTTTGAAACAGAAGAGAAAAGAGAAGACAGAAAAGGAATAAAAGAAAAAAAGGCCAAAGCCAGACTGGACCAAGTGCACAGTGCACCGGCCCAGCCCAGCTGGCCCGTTCCCTCTTCTCTCTCCCCCTCCGTGTCACCTTCCTCCTGGCCGAGCGCCTGCGCGCCGGCGAGCGCCCGACACGACGCCTCTCCACCGACGAAACAGGACCACAGGAGGATAAGGGCCGCTCCCGTTCGACCCCCCTGGCTTCCCCTGTCATTCTTCCCCTCTCTCCCTCGTCCGCTCCGCCCCTCCTCTCCCTCTCAGATTCGTTCCTGAGCGCCGCCGTCGTCGCGCTGCCTCACCACCGCGGCCACCATCGTCGCCTCGCGTCACCATCGTGCCGCAGCGCCTCGCCGCGCTCGTCTACGCCGTCTGGAGCCAGCTGGTGGAGACGGGGAGCGCCGCAGACGCCGCACAACGCCGCCCCTTCCGCTTCGGCTCTGGCGAGATTTCGGCGACCCCGAGCCTTCTGCGCTCCCGTTCAATCGAGGGCCACCGTGTGCCGCATTTGTAAGCCACAGCTTCCCCCATCTGCCCTTTGCGTAGCCCTGCCTAGTCGCCGTTCCGTCGCCGCCTTGTCCAAGCTCTGCCCGCCACGGGTGAGCTCCGTCGCCGCGGCCACCACCGTAGTTAGGAGCGTCCGAGCCCAGGGCCGTGCTCCTGGTGCTCCCAGGGGCCCGACGAGCTCGAGCCCGAGTCTCACAAGCCTCCTATCGCCATCTCCCCGTTTTCCCGAACGCCGGCGCCCGCTCGCAAGCTCGCCGTCGACGAACCCGACCACCGTAGCCGAAGCCACCACCACCAACGCACGCGGCTCGCTCGCCCCGTTCGAACGCGCCCTCGCGCGCGTCAAATGACCGTCTGGAGGCGAATTCCGACGCAAACCCGAGCCCTCCGCCGTGCTTTTGTGCACGCCGGCGGCGAGCCGCCGGCAACGCCACGCTGGCAGGCCTGGGTCCCACCCAGAGTCACTGCCTGCGGGCCCCGCCGCGCGCTTTGACCGCATTGACCCGGGTCAACGCGGGTACTGTTCATCCACTCTCACTGACACGTGGGCCCCACCTCCCTGTTAATCTAATTAAAACGTTTTAGAAATAAAAATAAACTAATTACCCTAATGAGTCTATGACATGTGGGACCAGAAGCCTAATTAGCTAATTAGATTAGTTTAACTCACTGCTTAGGTAAACAGAGGCTGACATGTGGGTCCCACTGGACCCACATGTCATATTTGACTTAGTCAGCCGACTGTTGACTTGCTGACGTCAGCAGCGCGTCATGCTGACGTCATAATTCATTTTCTGATAAATAAAATAATTCCAGAAATTCAAATAATCTTTAAAAATTGATAACTTTTAAACCGTAGCTCGGATCGAAAAAGTTAAAACATGAAAGTTGCTCAGAACGACGAGACGAGTCTGATCGTGCCGTCTGTTTCTCCATCGGAACCTCCTACGTAGAAGAACTCGTAACTCCGGACCCGAATCCGGCAGATGAATAGTGCACACACGTCGGATATTAAATCCCAGAATAATTCTAAAAATAACTAAAATGACTTAGATGCATAATTAGGCAACCCTGCACTGCATCATAGCATCACACGCACCGTATTGCATCTGTTTGCATTATGTTTACCTGTTTCTTCCCCCTCTTCTCTCTCGGTAGACCCCGAAGTTGACATAGCTCCCGAGGCAGACGCCGCACAGGAGTACGACTACGTCCCCGACGATACTACTGAAGACCTTGCCCTTGCCCCCGAGCAAACAGGCAAGCACCCCCATTTTGAGCATGCCTATATCGCCTACTCTCTTCTCTCTTATGCTTGCATTAGAACTGCTACTGCTACTGTTTTCCTATATCTGCTGCATAGCCTGATTATTGTACCCTGCTTTGTTACCTTACCGGTTATCCTAGACTGCTTAGTATAAGGTGGGTAGAGACACGACCGAGACCCCCACTTGATCCCGACTGCCCTGCTGGACATCAGAAGACCCGATCATCGGGATTGAAGACTAGACCATGGCACCGCACATCACTTCCCCTTAGTTGCCGACACTGCTGGGTTACCATCGAGTGCCGAGGGTGATACCTCGTCAGCACTTCTGATGTTAACCTTGTAGGTTAGTTACTCAGTCGTGGTAAGCGAGGGTGATTCCTCCTACACAACCCCCGATAACGACGTTGTCGCGCAACTCCTCAAGGTGGACCTCGAGGGTGATTCCTCCCTCGTTCACCTTGATGATAACATCGAGCGGGAATTCCATCGAGGGTGATTCCTCAGGGTTCCCTTCGGTGTCCGACACACAGTTACCTTGGATATTATGACTTGACTATGAACCACGATACTAAAGACGGGTCGGCCCTGAGGGGTACCCGCGCGAGCTTATTGCGAAGTGATGTGGAGTCGGGTTGACCTGGATGGTGCCCGCGAGATAACTACGAGGCGTGGCCGGGCATTCTTAGCCCTTGCCGCAAGTCCTCAAGACGGGGCGACGGGGTCACATCGATCGTGAGTCTCTGCTCGTTTCCGCGCGCTCCTAATCCACTACGGTTTGGATATTTGATCCGAGGGGCCTCTGGCCCGATAGCACTAACCATCACGTGGGCATAGTATGGGCGTTCTGCGTCGTATACTTCAGCCGGAGCTTAATGGACGTCAGCGACTGAGCGGTGCGCGCTGAATTGGACTGGGAACGCAATCGCGCTTGTATAAGGGGTTGCTAGGTCTGCTTTCAGCCGCGTACGCAACGTGCAGGAGTTCCCGGGGCGAAGGCCCAAGACCCCTGGGCGCATAGGTTTAGTCCGGCGTGCTGACCTCTCTGTTAAGTATTTGGTCGGGTTGCGGCGTGTTGCTTAGCCGAGGCCGGGCATGACCCAGAAAAGTGTGTCCGGCCATAGTTAAGTCAGCGTGGTGGGTAAGTTGGTGCACCCCTGCAGGGAAGAAACTTCTATCGATAGCCTGTCCTACGGTAACGGACACTCGGAGTTGTATCCCGATCGGTACAACTAGAACATGTGATGAGAACTGGATAGTACGGCTCTGGGATTGCTTTCTCGGAGGGAGTCGAGAAAGGATCTCAGGTCGAGGTTGATGATATTACTACTACTACTTTACATTATGTTCATCTGCTCTCTCCTGATGCTGCAAGACTGTCGAAGATTGTTGAAGATGCTAGTCTTCGATAGGACTAGGCTTTCCCCCTCTACTCTGGCATTTCTGCAGCCCAGTCCACATATACAGCCATTCCTTTGACAATGATGCATATGTAGTGTAGATCCTTGCTTGCTGAGTACTTCGGATG
Source organism: Thinopyrum elongatum (assembly GCA_011799875.1). Lineage (NCBI taxonomy): Eukaryota > Viridiplantae > Streptophyta > Magnoliopsida > Poales > Poaceae > Thinopyrum > Thinopyrum elongatum. Next base: position 677,338,984 of record CM022303.1, read on the forward strand.
AGTACTCACGTTTGCTTTATTTTCTTTTTCCCCCATATTTCTTTTGATGCCACCAGACAACGGAGCCCCTGAGTCAGACGCCCCAGCCGACGACCAGTACTGCTACCCGCCTGGCGAGTACTACTACTACGAGGAGCCGTTCGACGACCAGGAGTAGGATCGGAGGGTCCAGGGCAGGAGGCCTACGCCTTTCGATCGTAGTTTTTATTTTTACCCCGCCTCTGTGAAGGCTTATCTCTCTCTCTGTAATATATCTGTACTCAGATATCTAATACTTCCGCTGACGCTTGTATGCCATCGAGCTTGTGTTCGAGCCCTCGAGGCCCTGGCTTCTAATATTAAGCTTGTATGACTTTATTTTATGTTTTAGAGTTGTGTTGTGATATCTTCAAGTGAGTCCTTAGGTTTGATCGTGCGCATTTGCGTGTATGATTAGTGCACGATTAAGCCGGGGGCGTCACAGGTTGGTATCAGAGCCGACTGCCTCTAGGAATTCCCCTTCCCAATTCCTTGGCCGAAGTTGAGTCTAGTGGTCTAAAACTGATTTTACTAACTTGGCTGTGTGGCTTACGGGCCCACGTCGCCAACTGGGTGGTACTAATATCTTTTACTTCTCGATCTTTACTCTGGGATTCTATCCTCTCTTCTATTCGGGTTTTGCAAAATTACTAAACGCCGACACTTAGGATCACGTAATTCATATCCATCCGGAGAGCTGGATTCAGTGCAATTTCCCTGTCATTGATCTGATTAGTCTGATAATCATTTCCTTTCCATTGTTTTGTTTAACCTTTCCTTTTGAGATCGGTTATATTTCTCAATGTCTTATGACAATCCTGAACTTCTTATTTCAGATGGATCGACTATTTCCCCCTCGTCCTACGACGCAGCTCGTGCTTCGCACCTGTGCTCGAGACGTCCCTGGGTTTCCAGCTGTTCTGATCGCCCTCTTGATCAGGCTGGGATACCGCTGGTGCCCCGAGTACATGGTCTACGAGGTTTATCGTGAGTTCAACCAGGAGCAGTACTATGCTGATGTTCGCATCTACGATCAGCAGGATAACTCTGACACTGAGCTTCACCGTTTTCACGGTATCGGCGTGACGATTGAGATGGCAGTCCATGATGCTGCTTACTCTGCCGTCGCACGACTTCGAGGACAGTTCAGTGCTGACTTGGATGCCTCTGAGTATCGGTACATTCCGTATGCACCTGTTGGAGATGCTACTGGATTTTACACAGCTGTCTGTGCCCCGTACGAGCCTCGTCGCTATGATCAGCGAGTTCTGATCCACTATGCTCAGGCTTTGGATCGCACTGTTCGTGCACTTGCTGTCGAGTTGTTTGCCACTCGAGCACGTTACTACGAGGCTATGACACAGTTGCTACCAGCTGTTCGGTCAGGGATACATCCAGAATACATTCTTTACCCGAGCAGGACTGAGATGCCATCAGGGATCGTTTGGCCTGCTGTGGGAGGTCACACGCCTGCACGTGGACCTCTTCTTTCTTCTCGAGACCGGGTTCTGCATCAGGGTGCCCATGGAGCGCAGGATCCTTCTGCGACGAACGTCCGTCGTCCGCACTTGCAGTTACCCCGTTTCAGTGGTTTTCTCCGACGTTGACGTAGCCTTTGCTATGTCGCGTTGTGTACTTCCTTACCGCGTGCCTGCGCGCCGCCTAGCATGTCTAGCTTTTCATTTGCGTCGTTATGCTGCTCGAATGTAACCGACTATGAATGGATCTGTATGTCTTAATGACTACTTCTAGCATCTGTGCACTATTTCAATAATGTCGAGTTACATCATGTTTATTGCTAAACACTTACATAAGCTATTGCTGAAATACCCCTGTTGAATTAGCAGGATGGCTGACAACAATCCACCACCGCCGCCACCACCTGATTATATGGCAGCGATGATGCAACAGTTTGAACTCAACCGCCAGTTTATGACGGGAATTATGCAGCAGTTCCCTCGTCCTGATGCTAATCAGCAGCCTTTCTCCTTCACTTTGCCAGAATTTATGCGGCTCAGCCCATCCTTCTTCCGCAACACAGTCAACCCATTGGATGCCGATGACTGGCTGCGTGACATCTCCCATGAGATGGAGTCTGCTGGTGTCGCCCAAGTCAACTATGTCACCTTCGCGACATACCTTCTGAAGGGTCCCGCTTCCCAATGGTGGGCCACTTACCGACAGACCCTGCCACCTGGTACTGTCGTCACTTGGGCAGAATTCAAGATTGCATTCCGTGCCCGCTACATTCCTCAAGCTGTCATAGCTCGGAAGAAGGCCGAGTTCCGTAATCTTGTTCAGGGCAACAAAACTGTGGAAGTCTATCAGCGCGAGTTTCTTGACTTATCTCGCTACGCTGAAGAGGACATTCCTACTGATGAACGAAGGCAAGAGAAGTTTCGTGAAGGACTGCATCATGATATACAGTTAGCTCTGCTAGTCCAAGATTTTCCTGATTTCGCCACCTTGGTGAATAAAGCTATCATGGTTGAAACTGGACTGAAGAAGCATAAAGAAGCGTCCAGACGCACTCGTGAGTCGGGCTCATCTTCGGGCTCGTCTTCCCAGAAGCGCCGCATATGGTTTCCACAAGGCATGTTTCGTTCAGCAGCACCTGCACACAGGCCCTCTTATGCTGCTCCACGTCTGCCTCCCCCACCACCGAGGCAGCCTCTGCCAACTCCAGCACCTCGAGCTCCAGCACCCCGTTCTGACAGCGGACTATGCTTCAAGTGTGGCAAGCCAGGTCACCGTGCTAGAGATTGTTCTCAGAATCAGAATCAACTGGCTCTCCCTTCTGCTGGCCGTGGTATTGGCCGTGGTATTCCCCAACAGCGCAACCATAATGCCAGACCTTCTTATGGTCGTGGGCAGAGCTATCATGTCAACATGTCGGAAGCTCCGGACCAACCAGACACAGTGATGGGTACACTTCTTGTTAATTCAGTACCAGCTTCCGTTTTATTTGATTCAGGAGCATCGCATTCCTTTATGTCAGAACAATTTGCACTCTTGCATGATGTCAAAAGTGAAACACTACACCATCCGTTAGTAATTAACACCCCCGCGGGCCGGTGTCAAGCCACTATATTCAGCCCCGAAGTTACTATTGAGATTGATCGGCTGAAATTCCAAGCATTTCCCATTATTCTGAGGTCATCTAAGATTGATCTTATTCTGGGAATGGATTGGTTGAAGGCTCACTACGCCTCAATCAATTGCGCCACTAAAGTTGTTCACCTTCTGCACCCATCGAATGAGCTAGTGAATTATCAAGCTCATCTTACACAGAACGCTGAGGCTCAAATTTATGCCTTAAATGTGTTGAATGCTTCTCCACTGGAGGGGATCGAGAATATCCCCGTTGTCTATGACTTCCCGGATGTTTTCCCAGAAGAACTTCCAGGAATACCCCCTGCTAGAGCTGTCGAGTTCGTCATCGACTTGAAGCCTGGCACCACTCCTATTGCGAAGCGTCCATACAAGATGCCTCCGCACCATCTTATTGAGCTTAAGGAAGAAATCGACAAATCACTTAAGAAGGGTTTCATTCGCCCTAGTTCCTCTGCTTGGGGAGCACCTTCTCTCTTTGTTAAGAAGAAGGATGGAACTAACCGTCTGGTTCAAGATTATCGTCCTATCAACCAGGCAACTATCCAGAATAAATATCCGCTTCCCCGGATCAATGATTTATATGATCAACTCACTGGATCTTCGGTGTTCTCTAAACTCGACTTGAGGTTGGGTTATCACCAGATCCGTGTCCGCGAAGAGGATATTCCCAAGACTGCATTCGTTACTCGTTATGGCTCATACGAGTACACCGTCATGTCATTTGGTCTGACGAATGCTCCCGCTACATTCTCCCGCCTAATGAATTACATATTCATGGATTACCTCGACAAATTCGTCGTGGTATATCTGGATGACATCCTGGTATATTCAAAGAATAAGGAAGAACATGCCGAACATCTTCGTCTTGTTCTGGAGAGACTTCGAGAACACAAGCTGTATGCCAAGTTCTCTAAATGCGAATTTTGGCTTCCTGAAGTGACCTACCTTGGACATGTGATTTCCAAGGACGGTATTGCCGTTAACCCGGAGCGTGTTCAGGCTATCCTTGACTGGACTCCTTCGAAGAATGCCAAGCAGGTCCGAAGCTTTCTCGGTCTAGCCAGCTATTGTCGCCGATTCGTCGAGAACTTCTCCAAGATCGCCAAGCCCCTGACTAATCTGCTTCACAAGGGCGTTAAGTTTGAGTGGACAGACAAGTGTCAGGAAAGTTTCCAGACCCTCAAGGACAAGCTCACTTCTGCTCCAGTGCTTGCTCCTCCTGATTCTCGCAAGGACTTTGTCATCTATTGCGACGCCTCTCGTCAGGGATTAGGCTGCGTCTTAATGCAAGAGCGGCGAGTAATTGCATATGCTTCACGTCAATTGCGTCCACATGAAGAGAATTATCCAGTGCATGATCTTGAACTTGCAGCAGTGATGTATGCATTGAAGTTATGGCGACATTATCTTCTGGGTAATCGGTGTGAAATTTATACCGATCACCAAAGTCTGAAATACTTATTCACTCAACCGGATTTAAATCTCCGACAACAACGATGGTTAGAAGCTATTGCAGATTATGACTGCGGTATTTCTTATACCCCGGGCAAAGCTAATGTAATGGCCGATGCCCTGAGTCGCAAGTCATATTGCAACAACCTCATGGTTAGGCAAGCTCAACCTCGTCTTCACGCAGAACTGACTCAGCTGAATCTGCGAATTGTTCCCCAGGGTTCTCTTAATAACCTTGTGGTACAGCCAGACCTTCTGAAGGCTGTTAAAGAAGCGCAAGCCAAAGATGCTGAAATTGACTTGATGAAGAAGGAGCTTCACCTTGCTAAGTATTGGGATTTCTCAGTTGCTGAAGATGGTACATTATATTTCAGAGACCGCATAGTAGTACCTCGCTTCGAACTGATGACTGACAAAGTCATGAAGGAGGCCCATGATACACCGCTATCTATCCATCCGGGTAGCACTAAGATGTATCGAGATCTACGTCAAAGGTACTGGTGGTCTAGGATGAAGCAGGATATTGCTCGTTATGTTGCCGAGTGTGACGTTTGCCGTCGCGTGAAAGCAGAACATCAGAAACCTGCTGGAATTCTGCAACCGCTCCCTATTCCTCTGTGGAAGTGGGATAAAGTGCAGATGGACTTCATTACTGGTCTTCCTAAATCTCAGAAGGGTCACGATGCCATTCTTGTCGTCGTCGACCAACTCTCCAAGGTTGCTCATTTCCTACCTGTTAAGGAGACTATCACCGCTAGCCAGCTAGCAGAACTGTACATTGCCAGAATTGTTTCCCTCCATGGTATCCCGAAGGAGATTAGTTCAGACCATGGTGTTCTTTTCACTTCCAAGTTCTGGGAAAGTTTCCAAGAAGCCATGGGAACTCATATTACCTGGAGTTCCGCATATCATCCTCAGTCCCAAGGCCAAGTTGAGCGCGTTAATCAAGTGCTTGAAGACATGCTTCGAGCTTGTGTTATATCCTTCGGTAAGAAATGGGAGGAATCTCTCCCGTATGCCGAGTTCTCTTATAACAACAGTTATCAAGCCAGCTTAAAAATGGCCCCATTTGAGGTTCTTTATGGACGTAAATGTCGAACCCCTCTGAATTGGTCAGAAACTGGGGAACGACCTCTTGTTGGACCGGACATTATTCAGCATGCCGAAGAACAAGTTAGAATTGTCCGGGAAAATCTCAAGGCGGCTCAAGACCGCCAGAAGAGTAATTATGATCGCAAGCGATGGGGTCTGACTTATCAACCAGGTGATCAAGCTTACCTTCGCGTCACTCCGATGAAAGGCACCCGTCGTTTCGGAATCAAGGGCAAGTTAGCTCCTCGCTATATTGGTCCTTTCCGCATCATGGCTAGACGTGGACATGTGGCATATAAATTGGAGTTGCCGCCACAGTTCTCTCATATTCATGATGTCTTTCACATGTCGCAACTTCGAAAGTGCTTCAAGGAATCTCCGCACCGTGCAGTGGATCATGCGATGCTCCAGCTCCAAGATGACTTATCTTATAAGGAGCATCCGATCCGCATCCTCGACGAAGCTGAACGACGAACCCGTCAGAAGACAACCAAGTTCCTTAAAGTGCAGTGGTCGAATCACACTGAAGATGAAGCCACTTGGGAACGCGAGGAGCATCTCCGAGCAGAATATCCCGAACTCTTTCCTTCTACCTCCTAAATTCTCGGGACGAGAATTTCTTTTAGTGGAGGAGAATTTGTAACACCCCCTTGTAATGACCACAGTGATCAGCTGTTAATAATGCCATGTCATCATCATTTGCAGTGCCAAGTCATATGTGTTAATAATTCAATTCAAATGCAAATCTGAAAATCAATTTAAAATTTCAAAGTGTAAGTTGAAGTTGATCCAACTCTGCTGGAAAAATGTTCATTAAATGGCAAATAATCCAGGAACCTTTCTAAAATCAACCTCAAAATATTTGGAGTTGGATAGATGACTCAAGCAAGTTGGAACAGACCTAAAAACAGAATATTTGATATAATTAAAATCATAATAAATTCAAACAAACTTCAAATCAGTCCAAACCACTTTTTGGTGAGAGATATTATTGCATCACAATATCTGGACCAACTCCCATATTTTTCAAAAGTGCACTAGAGGCCTATTCATTTTGAAACAGAAGAGAAAAGAGAAGACAGAAAAGGAATAAAAGAAAAAAAAGCCAAAGCCAGACTGGACCAAGTGCACAGTGCACCGGCCCAGCCCAGCTGGCCCGTTCCCTCTTCTCTCTCCCCCTCCGTGTCACCTTCCTCCTGGCCGAGCGCCTGCGCGCCGGCGAGCGCCCGACACGACGCCTCTCCACCGACGAAACAGGACCACAGGAGGATAAGGGCCGCTCCCGTTCGACCCCCCTGGCTTCCCCTGTCATTCTTCCCCTCTCTCCCTCGTCCGCTCCGCCCCTCCTCTCCCTCTCAGATTCGTTCCCGAGCGCCGCCGTCGTCGCGCTGCCTCACCACCGCGGCCACCATCGTCGCCTCGCGTCACCATCGTGCCGCAGCGCCTCGCCGCGCTCGTCTACGCCGTCTGGAGCCAGCTGGTGGAGACGGGGAGCGCCGCAGACGCCGCACAACGCCGCCCCTTCCGCTTCGGCTCTGGCGAGATTTCGGCGACCCCGAGCCTTCTGCGCTCCCGTTCAATCGAGGGCCACCGTGTGCTGCATTTGTAAGCCACAGCTTCCCCCATCTGCCCTTTGCGTAGCCCTGCCTAGTCGCCGTTCCGTCGCCGCCTTGTCCAAGCTCTGCCCGCCGCGGGTGAGCTCCGTCGCCGCGGCCACCACCGTAGTTAGGAGCGTCCGAGCCCAGGGCCGTGCTCCTGGTGCTCCCAGGGGCCCGACGAGCTCGAGCCCGAGTCTCACAAGCCTCCTATCGCCATCTCCCCGTTTTCTCGAACGCCGGCGCCCGCTCGCGAGCTCGCCGTCGACGAACCCGACCACCGTAGCCGAAGCCACCACCACCAACGCACGCGGCTCGCTCGCCCCGTTCGAACGCGCCCTCGCGCGCGTCAAATGACCGTCTGGAGGCGAATTCCGACGCAAACCCGAGCCCTCCGCCGTGCTTTTGTGCACGCCGGCGGCGAGCCGCCGGCAACGCCACGCTGGCAGGCCTGGGTCCCACCCAGAGTCACTGCCTGCGGGCCCCGCCGCGCGCTTTGACCGCGTTGACCCGGGTCAACGCGGGTACTGTTCATCCACTCTCACTGACACGTGGGCCCCACCTCCCTGTTAATCTAATTAAAATGTTTTAGAAATAAAAATAAACTAATTACCCTAATGAGTCTATGACATGTGGGACCAGAAGCCTAATTAGCTAATTAGATTAGTTTAACTCACTGCTTAGGTAAACAGAGGCTGACATGTGGGTCCCACTGGACCCACATGTCATATTTGACTTAGTCAGCCGACTGTTGACTTGCTGACATCAGCAGCGCGTCATGCTGACGTCATAATTCATTTTCTGATAAATAAAATAATTCCAGAAATTCAAATAATCTTTAAAAATTGATAACTTTTAAACCGTAGCTCGGATCGAAAAAGTTAAAACATGAAAGTTGCTCAGAACGACGAGACGAGTCTGATCGTGCCGTCTGTTTCTCCATCGGAACCTCCTATGTAGAAGAACTCGTAACTCCGGACCTGAATCCGGCAGATGAATAGTGCACACACGTCGGATATTAAATCCCAGAATAATTCTAAAAATTACTAAAATGACTTAGATGCATAATTAGGCAACCCTGCACTGCATCATAGCATCACACGCACCGTATTGCATCTGTTTGCATTATGTTTACCTGTTTCTTCCCCCTCTTCTCTCTCGGTAGACCCCGATGTTGACGTAGCTCCCGAGGCAGACGCCGCACAGGAGTACGACTACGTCCCCGACGATACTACTGAAGACCTTGCCCTTGCCCCCGAGCAAACAGGCAAGCACCCCCATTTTGAGCATGCCTATATCGCCTACTCTCTTCTCTCTTATGCTTGCATTAGAACTGCTACTGCTACTGTTTTCCTATATCTGCTGCATAGCCTGATTATTGTACCCTGCTTTGTTACCTTACCGGTTATCCTAGACTGCTTAGTATAAGGTGGGTAGAGACACGACCGAGACCCCCACTTGATCCTGACTGCCCTGCTGGACATCAGAAGACCCGATCATCGGGATTGAAGACTAGACCATGGCACCGCACATCACTTCCCCTTAGTTGCCGACACTGCTGGGTTACCATCGAGTGCCGAGGGTGATACCTCGTCAGCACTTCTGATGTTAACCTTGTAGGTTAGTTACTCGGTCGTGGTAAGCGAGGGTGATTCCTCCTACACCACCCCCGATAACGACGTCGTCGCGCAACTCCTCAAGGTGGACCTCGAGGGTGATTCCTCCCTCGTTCACCTTGATGATAACATCGAGCGGGAATTCCATCGAGGGTGATTCCTCAGGGTTCCCTTCGGTGTCCGACACACAGTTACCTTGGATATTATGACTTGACTATGAACCACGATACTAAAGACGGGTCGGCCCTGAGGGGTACCCGCGCGAGCTTATTGCGAAGTGATGTGGAGTCGGGTTGACCTGGATGGTGCCCGCGAGATAACTACGAGGCGTGGCCGGGCATTCATAATCCTTGCCGCAAGTCCTCGAGACGGGGCGATGGGGTCACATCGATCGTGAGTCTCTGCTCGTTTCCGCGCGCTCCTAATCCACTACGGTTTGGATATTTGATCCGAGGGGCCTCTGGCCCGATAGCACTAACCATCACGTGGGCATAGTATGGGCGTTCTGCGTCGTATACTTCAGCCGGAGCTTAATGGACGTCAGCGACTGAGCGGCGCGCGCTGAATTGGACTGGGAACGCAATCGCGCTTGTATAAGGGGTTGCTAGGTCTGCTTTCAGCCGCGTACGCAACGTGCAGGAGTTCCCGGGGCGAAGGCCCAAGACCCCTGGGCGCATAGGTTTAGTCCGGCGTGCTGACCTCTCTGTTAAGTATTTGGTCGGGTTGCGGCGTGTTGCTTAGCCGAGGCCGGGCATGACCCAGAAAAGTGTGTCCGGCCATAGTTAAGTGAGCGTGGTGGGTAAGTTGGTGCACCCCTGCAGGGAAGAAACTTCTATTGATAGCCTGTCCTACGGTAACGGACACTCGAAGTTGTATCCCGATCGGTACAACTAGAACATGTGATGAGAACTGGATAGTACGGCTCTGGGATTGCTTTCTCGCAGGGAGTCGAGAAAGGATCTCAGGTCGAGGTTGATGATATTACTACTACTACTTTACATTATGTTCATCTGCTCTCTCCTGATGCTGCAAGACTGTCGAAGATTGTTGAAGATGCTAGTCTTCGATAGGACTAGGCTTTCCCCCTCTACTCTGGCATTTCTGCAGCCCAGTCCACATATACAGCCATTCCTTTGACAATGATGCATATGTAGTGTAGATCCTTGCTTGCTGAGTACTTCGGATGAGTACTCACGTTTGCTTTATTTTCTTTTTCCCCCATATTTCTTTTGATGCCACCAGACGACGGAGCCCCTGAGTCAGACGCCCCAGCCGACGACCAGTACTGCTACCCGCCTGGCGAGTACTACTACTACGAGGAGCCGTTCGACGACCAGGAGTAGGATCGGAGGGTCCAGGGCAGGAGGCCTACGCCTTTCGATCGTAGTTTTTATTTTTACCCCGCCTCTGTGAAGGCTTATCTCTCTCTCTGTAATATATCTGTACTCAGATATCTAATACTTCCGCTGACGCTTGTATGCCATCGAGCTTGTGTTCGAGCCCTCGAGGCCCTGGCTTGTAATATTAAGCTTGTATGACTTTATTTTATGTTTTAGAGTTGTGTTGTGATATCTTCAAGTGAGTCCTTAGGCTTGATCGTGCGCATTTGCGTGTATGATTAGTGCACGATTAAGCCGGGGGCGTCACACAGCACCTCTTCCACTAGTGCGCCTGACCTGCTTGTCACAGACAGTTGGGGCCCTATCCCAACCCACGAAGCAGGGGATCTCCCCCACTGTGGTGACCAGCTGCTTGCCATGGCCGTCAGGCCTGTTGTCTCCAGCTTCGATTCGACCACGCCCCTGCCAAAATTTCGCTGGGGAAGGAACTTGCTCTGCTGCCCGACGGAGAGGTGAATCGAGGACCAGCTCTGCGCAAACTGGTGAAGATGGCCTTCTGCCTATTGCAGAGGGGGCTGCAGACACCAGAACGCCAGCCATTTCATCCTCTACGCCACCAATGTCGAATTCACCTCCGCTCGCGCCCAGTCGATGATCTCCTCTGGTTTGACCGACGCCCCGGGCATCAGCCGATCCAATTCCTCCTCTGTCGCCTCGACGCAGATCCTGGTCACCAGCTTCTGCACCGAGTCGCCTCATCGCGGGATGCGCATCTCCCTCGCCATGCGCGCCCTATGCATCTCCTCCGCCATCGCTTCCTCTCCTCGCGCTCTGCGTCCTCGCCTCCCTGCCATCTCTTGCGGAACCCACTGTGTTGACCGAGAGGGCCAGGGTGTCGAGGGTCCCTGCTTCTGGAGCAGTCGGGCAGGGGGGCGATGGGGGCGCCTGCCGGCGGCGAGGGTGGGTGCAGTGGTGGTGGTGTTGGTGGCGACGATGGTAGGCGGAAGGGATAAGGCAAGCCGTGACGCTCATTTCAAAACTATGGGCCCCGGTCTTCCATATGGTCTTCATCACCTTCTTTGTCAGTCTTCAATTCGTTTTGTACATGCCAAACACAAACAACACAAACCCAAAAAGAGTCAGAAAACCTGCGAACCAACTTGTGGTTGGATGGTTAGAGGGACTGTGGTATCCCCAGCCCACCAGGGATCAAGTCCTGGTGCTCGCATTTATTCCTGGATTTATTTCAGGATTTTCGGCGATGCGCATTCAGTGGGAGGAGACGTTCCCGTCGACGACGAGGTGCCTACGGTGACTTCGTAAATTTCAAGATGATATGCCGGCTTAGTCTTTCGAAGGTGCTCATAGGGCTAGGGTGTGCGTGTGTGCGTTCATATGGATGAGTGTATGCGCGTGTATATGAGCGTTTGCGTTTGTACTGTGTTAAAAAAAAGTAAGAAAACCAAAGAGTCGAGAACTAGCAAAACGGTTGAAAAAACAGATATAGGAAGGGAAAAACAAAAGTCAGACCCCTAGTCCATGGAACGCACGGCACGCGCCGACGGCCGGCCCCACACGCAGCGGCACGTTTGCTTAGCCGTGTCACAACCAAACCGCGTGTGGCCGCTCGCCGTGTCTCCCTTCGCAACCGAATCAAACCACCGCGTCTCCCCCACCTTCCCCTAAAAAATCCCCAATCCTCTCGCCCCCCTCTCCAATCCCCGATCTCCTCCCCACCCCCACCCCGACCCCCGACGAAACCCTAGCCAGCAAACCGCGGCGGCGGCCATGGGCAACCCGGAGAAGCTGATGGCGCAGATCTTCGACCTCAAGTTCACCTCCAAGTCGCTGCAGCGGCAGGCGCGCAAGTGCGAGAAGGAGGAGAAGGAGCAGAAGCTCAAGGTCAAGAAGGCCATCGAGAAGGGCAACGTCGACGGCGCCCGGATCTACGCCGAGAACGCCATCCGCAAGCGCACCGAGCACATGAACTACCTCCGCCTCGCCTCCCGCCTCGACGCCGTCGTCGCCCGCCTCGACACGCAGGCCAAGATGCAGGCCATCGGCAAGTCCATGGGCAACATCGTCAAGTCGCTCGACTCCTCCCTCGCCACGGGGAACCTCCAGAAGATGTCCGAGACCATGGACAACTTCGAGCGCCAGTTCGTCAACATGGAGGTCCAGGCCGAGTTCATGGAGGGCGCCATGGCGGGGTCCACCTCCCTCTCCACGCCCGAGACCGAGGTCAACTCCCTCATGCAGCAGGTCGCCGACGACTACGGCCTCGAGGTCTCCGTCGGCCTCCCTCAGGCCGCCGCACACGCCATCCCTGCCGCCAAGGAGAAGGAGAAGGTCGACGAGGACGACCTCACCCGCCGCCTCGCAGAGCTCAAGGCCCGCGGCTGAACTGCGGCTTTCCCTTCAGGTGATTATTCAGATAGCCTCGCACCATACATGAATGAGGGATATACTACTTGCCTGCTGTTGCACAGCAATTGCTTACTTTTTACATGAGAATTGTGTCCTGTAGTTTCGTCTCATCAGCTATGAAGATAATTTGATGGTGGTTAGGGTGTTCTGGTGCTTATGTAAGCTTCTTTCACGCCTTTCGAGTTAGAATTGTTTAGCTGACAACTTTAGCAAATGTTGTGGTGCTTCTGGTTTAGTTTTACACTTGCATAATTATGGATTTAGATTTGTACGAATAATATTTGTCATGCCTAGCATGTTATTGCTAACAACCGTTAGAGGCAAGGTTAGCTTCTTTTAAGGTCAAGAGCATTGTATAGCATATATTGTATACAATATAGACTTATCATACTCCTTGATACCACCATCATGGTGTAAACACGCGGTGCAGTGGACCAAGAACTCTTGTCATTATGACTTAATCCCAATATACTGTCAGTGGAGATTCCTGTCATGTGAAAAAAAAACTCTTCTGTTCGACAGATTATGTACGATGTACAATTTAGGATGCCATATGCCATGTAGTGATTATTAGGATACTGCACATCTGTTGGAATTGGACTATAGTGTATATGTTTCTACTGTCCAGTAAGTTGAATGTCAGTTGGAAAGCTATGTTTAGGTACCTACTTCTTGGAAGTACTTCCAAGGTACCAAATATTGTTGGTATCAGGGCATGCTAGCCGATATATCTGCAATTTATAGCTATGCATCTTTTCACCAAGGCATGCTATTACTTCAAATGATTGCGCCATTGTGTAAAAACTACACTTTGATTTATTCCTTCTGTTCACTGCCAACCCTTCATTGTTCTCTTCACCTTGCTGTGGTCATAAAACTGTAAATAGCATTATGCTAGAAAGGCACAGTTGGTTCAAATTCTCAGCTATTAAACTTTGATATATATATTGTCCGCCATTTTATACTCAATATGCCAAAGCTATAGTTTGTAGCAATTTGCTATCAGCTATTTAGAACCATGAATGTCAGTTAGTTCATGGATAGAAATCTTTATGGTGTCCTATCTGTGGTGTGTCAGCAGAGGCACATGGTCGTATTATACTGTGTCATGAGGAGTACCACTTTGTTATGCTGGTGCATATGGCAGCCAGCACCAACTTAGGGAGTATAATATTTTAGTTTTCATGTCTGCTACTTCCTTTCGATTAGTTGCTACCATTCGTGTTCGTTTGCAACACTACTAGTATACCAGAAATTATTCTGTGTCATCTTTTATATTCTGAATTCAGTGTTAGTAGTAAATTCTCTATATTGGATTCTGTCATATTTCATTTTCTACCTTTGCAAATGAAGCACCCACAGCCCATGTCATCTGGATGACTTATAAGACCACCAGCTTATCTCCAAGCTTCTAATTAACTGCAAGCATTGGCAAGATCGATCTCTCTGACAGATCATGAATGCCATTGAAATTTTGTTGTATTTACCATGGAAACACATAGTAATGAAAGTCTGATTGCTTGCCTTACTGGGATAGTTCGTCTCGGTGGTGCTATCTTTCATATTGGCAGAACCAGTAATATTAGAAGGTCAACAGACCTTACTGTTTGCCAATGAGTAATTGGGGCGGAGAACATTTAATTTATGTTTTCATAACTGTTAGTCAGGAGCATAGCAAAACAGTAGAATTCCTTGTTATTCTGTATGTAAACTGACATCTATTCTATTCGTGCTGCTTTGCAGGTACGGCTCATGCAATGTTCACTCGCTTTGCCATCGGTCGTCAAGGGCTGCTCATATCTGACAGCCCAGTAAATATTGTTAGCGCCCAAGCGGCGTCCTCTTGTCTGGGATCTCTGTGTGGAACTGATTTAAACACTGCTGTGTGAATGTGATATGATGAGTTATTCCGAAACGGAGTGTGACATTGATATTATGTGAGTCGATAATAATATATGTGCTTGTGAACATCTGGCTGTTGCTGCGCTCGAAGGTCTGCCGCTTGTGTATGAACATCTGCTTGCCTTAGCTTGGGGTATACGACGCCGTTGGTGCCGTTCTCTTCAGTTCCTTGTTGTATGCCATGTTTGCCAAACTATCTGCTGGTGTCATTTCTAGGGTTGATGATATCTCATTGTTCTGGAAATAGTGCTAAGCTCAGCCGCCTCGCTTTGTTGCATACCTGTGATCTATATGTCGCTGCAATGTGCCACTGTCATTGATTACTTTCATCTGGCTTGCCTTTCCGGCTTAAGGTGATCAGGCAGTGGGCATATTTGTGTGAAGATCGTCATCCGTATATGCGATTTCATTGCTGTTTTTTTGTGTTTGTGCGGAGTAATTTCTAATGTTTGCTGACTAGCTCTGCTCTTCCGCAAGTGGATGTGGAATGACAAATGGAACTGTTGTGGGGACGACGAGTGTCTGCACTGAATGATGGGCAATCCAGCCGTCCGCTGGACTTTGATACATGCATGGACGAACAGATATCTGCTGTCGTGCAGGAATTGTGCGCACAATGTCGTGTGTAGCAATGCTAATGCTCAAAGACAGACCTGCTTGTGAGGAAAAAAAAAATGATGTTTCATTTTTCAACATAGTCTCGCCTGAAAAGTAGTACTAGCAAAATGCTTGTTTTTCGAGAATGCAAGAATTCTCCATGTACAGGCTATTCTCCTCTATTTGTTTTTGCGAGAACTCTGCTCTATTTTTTTTAAAAAAAATTGAGGAACCTTAAGTAGATTAGATTGATTAAGTGGTCAGAACAGATACTAAAATAGAGCAGAGTTCCTCTAAAAAATGGAGCAGAATTCTCGCAAAAACAAATAGGGGAGAATAATAGCCTGTACAAGGAGAATTCTTGCAAAAAAAAAACAAATTAGAGCAGAATAGCCTGTGCAGCACAAAAAAAGAAGAGGCGTAAGTAAAAAAAAAATGGTGGTTCGCTGGAATGGGCTGTGAGGCCCAAGCGGCCGAAGTGTGTAGCGGCCGGTTATCCTTCTACCGTTGGAAGCGCGGGCAGTTGTCGCTGCTCTGTGAGGCCAGCCTTACGCAGTGTCTGCCAACATCATGGCCCGTGAGGCCCAGCTTTCGCACAGGCCCCGCGGGCTAGCAGTAGTAGCACACTACAGACCAGGCCCACAGCACCAGAACATAGTTCAACACCACCTTAAAGCCCCCGCTCGGGTGACAAGCTCTCGCTAGTGAGCTCGGCGATTCTGTGGTTGGAGCGAGCTATTTAAGCCGGTCGTATGTGTCTTCGCTAGCCGAGGTGGGACTAAACTAGGTGGTCGTTGCTCTGCGCTGCATGCTGGGGAATGGGTGGAGGCGTGGAGCGTTGTGCTGCTTCCTGCCGGGACCAGAGGAAAGCTTTATCGTGGGCCTTTGAGGCTTGGGCCTTGTCCACAAGAAAATAGAGCTTGTTGATTATCGAACGAGTGCTAGATGCAAATAAATAAATCGAACGAGTGCTAATTAACGCAGTCAACTTGCTTGGCGAAAATGCACAGTACGGTCCTTCAGATAAAGATGGACCAATATAACCTCCAGCGTGCTTAAAGCTGGGACTACAACGTGCATGGCCTGTTAAAAAAAAACATGGCGTTTTTTTATTTGTAGAATTCTATACACTTGGCAGTTCAATCTCTATGTGTCATGCATGCTTGAATGCTGCTAAGATCATTTTGACAAAAGCATAGATAAATCCGAGCAAAATTGAGACATCCTGTAAGATTTTTCCGTTCTTCGAAAATGTAGCAAATTCCTCACACATACACAATTTTATATCAAAGGTGATGTTGGACATCAAGACCGAACACATCCTCTCAACAGAAGTTAGAGGTCATCATCTTTACACTAGCCTCAAGCAATAGTTATATTCCTCACGAACTATCGCTAACCTAGTGTCGAACATATCCACCAGTAGAAAAATAGAGGTAATCAAACACAAAGCACAACCCTACAAGACAACACTTTCAAGAGAGATTTCCGCTCATATGCCGATTTTTTAAGGTCCAACCAGGCCCATGGTATCCAATTTCAGTTTCAGATAATTCTTAGCACCAACTAAAATCACTGAGATTTACTGAATTTCAGTGATTTTTGTTTGCATTTCAGCCAAAGGGACAAAATATTCACTTGAATTCAATTAAATATTTGAAATTTATGGAAAATATTTGAATTCCTATGTATTAATGAAATTCCCAAAATATTTTGGCCAAAAGGTAAATATTTCAGTGTTTGGTGAGATGACTGGAATTAATGAATTTCATAAAAATCTCACTGAAAGTGAAAACCATCTAGGCCAAACATGGGTACATCACCGCTTCAAGTCAAAATTGTTGTTTCATCATGGTTATGATGCCCGTACATTAATGCTATATGGTCTGACGGCAAGGAGAGATAATGGGCCTTCGCCCCGGAGAAAAGCATGTGTTACTGGTGCCTGCACTCATGGCTTCCCAGTTCCAGGAATGCATTAGGCCCGCTAGCGCCTCAGGAGAGTTCACCGTAAGGAGCGACGCCAACGATGAGTCTAACGAGCACCTCCAACGAGGGTGTGAGCACAAGGCACCAGGATGAATTTCCTGGCCGTTACCCTAGCGAGCCAGCAATCCTAGGATTTTACTTTGCATCAATGCCGACTAAGTTGCCCGACTCTAGGGCGAGATTTTCCAGGCACGAGTACAGAAAGAATCAGAGTGAGGTGCCTGCTGGGTAGCTCATAGCTGTTTATGTTGGGAATGGAAGTGGTAGCAAAATTGTTAAGCTAAAAGTGGTTGGGCGCGCTTTGATGCGCCGTTGATGTTGTTGAGATTCTTAAATTTCTTTACTCACTCTATTTCAAAATATGTGGTGTATTACTTTTTTGAAAAGTAATCCTCTTTAAGTTTGATCAAATTGTATTGAAATATTTCAAAATCCATAATATGAAAGTAGTATAGTAGATTCATCAAGAAATAAATTTTCATATTTTTTGTTTAATATTGTGAATGTCGATATTTTTGGCTCTAAACTTGGTTCAAGTTAAAGAAATTTGACTTTTCAAAAAACTAATACCCCTTATGTGTTGAAACTGATGGAATATTTAGTTAGCCGGTGGGGGAGATGATGGAGTGTGTTTTATGTTTATTTATAATGGGGTTATTTGGTGGGCCTTACGTGATGTGATGTGATGCTATGTTATCCGCTAATCAACCCACATTTATGTGGGAAACTTTTTACGTCGGTGATTGCATGTAATATATTCGTGCTATAGTATCACATGGTGGCGCTTTTTTCTGGGTGATGGGAGTCTTGGGGAGGTTGATGTGTTTTTATAGGCCGGTTACTGCTGATTGATTTTAAAAATCGTTGGTCCAATCAAAACGGTAAACCAATTTCAAAATTGAATAGCTCAATCGAATGAAAGAGTTTTAAAATTAGGTAACATAGAAAATTAAAATAATTAAATGGAGGAGCTCCTTGAGAAATTGTTGACCCGGTCAAAATCGGGTTACCCAACTTTAAATTGAAGCCTCAATTAATTGTGAAGATTTTAAAATTAGCAAGCATAGTGTATTGTATAAAAAATGAGAGAGTTTTGAGAAATTGTTGGCCCGGTCAAAATTGAGTGACCAAATTTCAATTGGAGACCTTAATTGATTGTGAGGCCTTCAATCACAGGGAGCTTAGTGAGTTCAAACCCTTTCCAAAGTGAATTTGTATGGAAAAAAATATTGAGCCTGCCCCTGTAATCTTGTGCCCTCCTCTGCTTCGGAAAGATCAAGGCAAAACAGAAGTGGAGGGCAGTGGGTCACCCTCCCTATTTGACTAGTTTTGGAGCATCTCTTTGGCGCCCAAGGCCAGTTGAGCAAGTGGCACAAGGTGATATGATAGCACGCCTGCCGACGCGCTGAGACGAGAGCTTATTGCCAGCAATTTCAAACAGACAAAAAGAAAGCTTATTGCCTCCTTCGACTGTACCGCAGAATTACTGGGAGATCGGGGGCTCGGGGCATATGCGTGTCGTGGCAAGAACACCTCACACATTGTTTTTGATGAGGTCGAGTTGAAAAGATGCACCTTTGTTCCTTGCTGTGTCAGAAGATGTATGATGTATCTCGTGGAGTAGACATGCCAAGATCGCACATGAGCTGCACCGCCAAGCGCCAAAAATCTGTATATGTATTGCATGGGCGCCAAAAATAGAGTTGAACTCTGTTGATTTCCCTCGGGAAAAAGAAAAATTGGACTTTGTTGATTGATTACCCGAATTGTGCAGTTTTTTTTTTTTTGAGGATGAATTGTGCAGTTACAAATTCTTGAATAAGTGAAAGCCGATTGGTTGTGATTGACAAATAAGGAGTGTGATGAACAAAAATCATGACCAACATGTCAAGAGATATCTTCCACAACAAAAAAACAAACTCAACATGCAAGCTACCTCTTCTGAAAACAATAAGCTAATCTGACACCACGACAAACTAACTAAGCCGCCGTTGATTTCATCTTGCTACTCGCGACCACCCTTCTTCACAGTGGCGGAGCCAGGATTGGAGCAAGACCCGGGCCTAAATTTTTTTTTTCAGCGGAGGGAAAACTTCCCTACACACTCATTAAGATTAAATCGTCCATAGTGACATACTAACATGCACATGCATACACTGATACACCCAAGACAACAAACTATTACAACGAAAGGTGAACTGTGCCCACTAATGTAACTGAAATAGCTTTCCCTTTTGTTTCTATATATCATATATATGTTTCATTACCCACACAAACAACATATTCAGTAAAACACCACATTGCTGAACATAGACAGTAAGAAGAAATTTCCACCGCAAAATCATAAGCTCCACAAGCATTCCCCCAAAATAAACAGCCAATCCCTTAAAGAAAAAGGATACATACCTGATTTACAATCTGGGAAGGGGGAGAAAGGCTGCTTCATGTAGTTGCCCATTTCACCTCCCGTTTCCTGAATCACACACACAAAAGCACGCTAGAATTCTCACATCAGAAAAGACATACCAGACGACATATGACCCAAAATCGAACACAAACGAAAGGAGCTCTCCTTCAAATACCTGCGTCATGGTAAGAGACTTGGTCGAGGGGTGCTGCCGTGCTGGGGATTGAGGAGGCCCAGGGAGGGCGGCCGGCGACATACTATGGACGGAGACTGCAACCAATAGTCGTGGGCTGGGGCTGCGCACTCACGTAGGTCGATGGGACTAGACGGGGATCGGGGAACTAATCAAGGGGTGCTTAAAAGTGGGGAGGCCGGGATAAGGCTGGTCGTAATGGAAGTATCATAGGTAGTATCATGCATGCCAACTAAGCAATTTGATGAGGTGGCATAGAATTAAATGAAGAAAGAGATGCTTGAGTATCATATCATGATACCGTATCATATTAAATGATGTACTACTTTGTGTCATGCATGGCAATAAATATAGACCTATATGATACCAACATATGATACTATGCATTACGGATGTAGTATCATACACTAGTATCATATGCATGATACTAATATATGATACTCCCCATTACAATAAGCCTAACGGCTGGTAGAGGATGGCGGCGGAACGGGAACAGCCGAACAGGGAGGTGGCGGCGCGGCGCGACCGCAGGAGCGTTGGAGGTTGCGAGCTAGGTCGTGCATCGTGCCCGTGCATGCAGTGGCGGAGAGCTGCGTGGATCGGTCATCGGTGTGAGCCAGTAGGCATGGGCCTTCGTCTGTGCTGGGTTGCAGATGGGCTGTACCCCGGGCCTATACGAAAATCTATCTAGGTAATAGCTAGGAAAAAAGGCCACGCCCCGGGCCTGGGCCCTAGGTGCCCGGGGCCTGGCTCCGCCCCTGCTTCTTCAGCAATTGAATGTCGATGGTTCATCGAACACGCCTCTCCTTGAGAAAAGCAGTTATCACTTGTGCCGAATACAAAACCAAGTGTTTGGAAGGACTCACGGCTACAGAAATCAAGTGTCCAGAGGAAGTAGAAGTAAAGCTAAAGATACCTCATAGTGGAACGATGATATTCAGTAGGCTATTAAGGAGAAGAAAGATTGTTTTAGACGCCTTTACATGGATAGGAGTGCCGACAATATAGAGAAGTACAATGTGGCAAAGAAGGGCGCAAAGAAAGCTGTGAGTAAAGCAAGGGGTCGGGTGTATGAGGACCTCTTCCAGCGCTTAGACACGATGGAAGGCGAAAGGGACATCGATAAGATGGCCAAGATCCGCAAGAGAAAGATGAAGGATGTCGATCAAGTCAAATGCATCAAGAACGGAGCAGACCAGCTCCTTTTGAAGGACGAGAAGATTAAGCATAGATGGCGGGAATACTTCAATCAGCTATTTAATGGGGAGAATGAGAACTCTACCATTGAACTGAATGACTCATTTGATGATACAATATGCGTTTTGTACGGCAACTTCGGGAGTTTGAGATCAAGGAGGCTTTAAAAAGGATGAAAGGAGGCAAGGCACACTAGTAGAAAAAGGCCCATTTGTCCCGGTTCTTGTAGGAGATATGCCCTAGAGGCAATAATAAATGTTATTGATTATCTCCCTGTTCATAATTATGTTTATGTTCCATGCTATAACTGCAATGATTCTCGAGTCTGCAAATAAAACGAGGCTTGGAGGGAAACTCATGTGCACGTGTGGGATAATAAACGATAAAATGTATTCCTAGTCAAGCCTCTATGACTGGCTCAAGTGTTGCATGATGGTTCTGTTTTCCTGATCATGGGCATGTCTATGCCAGCAACTTTGAGGGCACAATGTTAGCAGAACATTTGTGTTGAATCGACCCGAATTGATGTTATGCTATCAGTTACATTCGTCACAATTTAATGGTTAATAACACAGAGTTGGTTAACGTTTGCATGATTCCTTAGACCATGAGAGTATCGAGTTTCTTCATGCTTGCTTCATGAACTTTGGGGTTTGTTAAACGTCATCCGTAAATGGGTGGCTATTACGGCGGCTTACGGGTTCATGGAAAAGTATGTC
This sequence comes from Thinopyrum elongatum, assembly GCA_011799875.1. Taxonomy (NCBI): domain Eukaryota; kingdom Viridiplantae; phylum Streptophyta; class Magnoliopsida; order Poales; family Poaceae; genus Thinopyrum; species Thinopyrum elongatum. The sequence goes on from CM022303.1 coordinate 677,360,642, forward strand.
AAGTAACTTGATAGCTCGAGATTGGGATTTGCTCCTCCGACGATGGAGAGATATCTGTGGGCCCTCTCGGTGTTACGGTATCCATCATCGTCTGGCCAGACACTTTGTGATTTGATCACGGAGATGCCGGAACACGGTAACGAGAAAAGAGAACAATACCGGTAACGAGGTAACTAGCATAGTGGACAAGTTGTTGATCCACGGGAATGCCAACATGTCTCACCTCGGGTATTTATAACATATCGCGAAGCAACAGGAATAGCACACGGCAACTGGAGGTTCACTCGAATATTCATTCGTGTGGGTATAGGGGTCAATATGGGTGTCCACGGCTCCGATGTTGATCATTGATCGGAAGGGGTTCCGTGTCATGTCTATACTTCACCGAACCTATAGGGTCACACGCTTAAGGGTCATCTATCTACTGAATACTAGACAGGGAGTCTGAGAGAAAATCACCGAAAAAGTTTCGGGCACCGGAAAAGTTTCGGACAGCGGAAAAGTTCCGCAGAGAGAGGTCACCGGATGAGTTCCGGTGAAACTGAAAAGTTGTTTCAGAGGATACCATAAAGTCAAATTGTTTTCGGCACATGCCCGATAATTCTTGGAGGGTGCCAGAATCATTCTAGAAACTTTTGGGAATTTTCTGAAAGAAAACCGGAAATGTTCCGGAGCTGCCGGAACCACTTTAGATGCTTTTCGCAGATGAAAATCACTAATCTGGAATTGTTCCAGAACGCGTTGAAAATTATTTTAGTGGGTACTGGAAATGTTCTCAGCCCACATTAATATTTTCAGTTCGAACGGACGCTGAAAAATGTCGTCATAAATAGTGAAAGTGCTTTTTGGGTTACTTTTTGGAAAGCCACTTGTTTGGGCTTTATCCCAAAAGATCTAGGGATGACATGGATGGATTGGGAGGCCCTCATGGGGGCCCCCCAAGGGGTGTGGCCGACCACACTTGGGGCTCCACCATGGAGCCCCTCTTGTTCCTTGGTTTCACCTTTATGCCCTTGGTGGAAGGACTTCATTCATGTACTTTTGGGTTTTATTGTAAAACCACCCTACCCCTTGGGATTTCCTATAAATAGAGGTGGAGGGGCAGCCCTCCACACTCACTCCTTTCACACATACACATGCCATGCAATGATCTGGCTTCTCTCTCCCTCCCCGCGAAATAGTTTCGTAGAGCCGAAAGGCTGTCTGGGTTCCGGTGGGAACTAGTTCTGGACGGCGAAGCCCTGCCGGATAGATGACACCATATGTGTGCAACTCTGTAGAGAGGTCGTAGTTTCGATCTTAGTGCCCGAGGGGCTGTTCGAGAGTGCCTCCCGAAGGGCTGTCCAAGTGACGGTCCGAGTTCTGTGAGTCCTCCCGGAGGGCTGTCCGAGTGACCGTTCGAGTTTCGAAGGTCCTCCCGAAGGGCTATCCGAGGGGCGGATGAGGGTATACATCCTCGCGGTTGGGAGGTTGTAAATCCTAGCTGCGGGGATCTGCACCGCCGATCGTCATCGTCTCTACTTCCGCTGCGCTACGAGTCGGTAACGAAAATGATCAAACCTTGTATGCAGTCTCCATAGTGGTCCTGGGCTGGTGTGTAGGTCGGAAATTTTTTGTTTTCTTCTGCGTTACCCTACAGTTCTGGAACTGGGACTAAAGGGTCGGGACTAAAGCCCAATACCTTTAGTCCCAGTTCGCCTACTAACCGGGACAGATGGGGCTCCACGTGGCCGCTGCGGCTTGCCCAGGCAGGAAGGTCTTTTGTCCCGGTTGGTAGCACCAACCGGGACCAAAAAGCATCCACGCGTCAGCAGTTCAGGGGCTGGGGTTTTTGTTTTTTTTGAAAGGGGGGGGGGAGTTTGGGGGTTTTGGGGGTTTTGTAGGGTTAATTTAGGGGTTTCATATATTGTGTTAGCTAGCTAATAGAGAGAAGTTTCCTCTCTTATCTCCGTGCTTGGTCGACGCTACGTACTATACGTATAGAGTGGACTTGACACGCTAGCTAGTAAGCAAATGAAGGAAACCATTAAGTACACAAGATCGTCATGAACATATACAGAGAGAAGTGATCGACCTCCTCCTTCTCCGAGAGATTGGTCGAACAACAAGTTTTCGTATATCTATCCGACGCTACTAGCTACATATATACAATATAAGATCTCTTACAATCCCTAACATCTAAAGTCAGTTTCCACATGGTATTCTCCGGTTGGATTGATGACGTGGTCAAGAAAGAATCCCGCCAATTCCTCTTGAATTGCTTTTATGCGATCTTGTGGTATGAGTTCATCCCGCAGTTGCCACATCTAATTTGAAGAAGGGGGTCAATACATATATATGAATGAAACTCAACACAAATGATGGTAATAAAATAAAATTGTGAATATTATTGCTTACGCACTTCATATTGTTTTTCAGAGTAGCCCCGCTTAGAGGTCGTCGCGTTGTAGATGTACTCGCAAACGTAGTATCCACAAAAATTATTCCCGCCTTCCTGCCACAACCACTTTACGAGAAATAGAGGTCAATCAAACTGATAATCAAGTATTATAAATGGTATTGATGAAACTAGCTAGAATCAATGGGAGATGCGCGGAACTAGCTAGTAGTACTTACTTTCGGGTGTGTAAATCGGAGCTTCCCCGGCAGTCCCGGAGCTTCTGCGGTGAACTCTTTCCAAACCCTGCCAGACAAAGAAAACAATTACTTGATATCAGGAAATGAACAAAGTTGCCGATATGGTGCGATAACGATCGATTGAACTTACTTCTCGAGCATTTTAGTCATGGCCGCATACTCCTTGGGATCTTTTCGTCTCGAGTCTAAGACGGTTACTAGTCCCTGCTCAAGCTTAATCTCTAGGAGAATAAAGTGGAAGCTGCGCACACATGCATAAATCATCAATTACATTACTATAACCTTGAGTAATAAGGGAAACCGAATATGCACAAGACAGTAACACTCACTTGAAGTTGTAAGGAAAGAGTATTTTATCTTTGTTTTGATTTCGAAGCAACGCTTGTAGCAAGTTGGCCTCGGTTTCTTTGGCATTATATGTAACCGTCCATTCATCTATGAGATTTGTGTTAATCAACCCAATATCATAGATTTGTGCATTTCTGCATTCGACGATCTTCAATCTGCATAATATGGTGAGGATAATTATATATACATGCAATGAAAGAGCTGAGCTATATATAGAGACTTAATTACAGACAGTAGCAAGTGACGATTATTTTATCGAGGGCCTTTTGATTGAAAAACTGGAAGAACTCCTCAAATGGAACAGACAACAGATCAATTCCAACGAGGTCGTGCTCCTCTTTAACTCTCAGCGTCAAAGTATCCTTCCCAGACTCGCTGCAGGTGTCCATGTACCACTCATGGAATCTTCGCATCATCGTTGTTAGAGGAGGATGACCAGGTTTGACGAGAGGCTTCCCGTGCCAGTATTTGTGTTCGTCCACCTCCATTATATCAAAATGTGCATCGTCGGGCAGGTAATCACCAGGATTGCTACCGGGCAGCATCCCCGGCAGATTTGCGATGATATCGCTAGACACCTTGAGCGGGGGGCACGATTGGTTCGCCTGTTCGCCGAGCTGGGGAATTTTTTTCCCACTTCTTCGTTCTTGTAACCTTTTGTCACTTGAAGTAGTTCCCGAACGACGCGCTCCTTGCACTGCCTTTTCAAGAGCGCGTACATGGTTGTCATCCGGCGGAGGCAGTGGTGGTCGCTTCAGGGCATTCAAAGTGCGCTTCAATTTCACCGGTTCTATCTTCTCCTCCGGAGGTGGATTTTCTTTGCAAAAAAGCCCTTCACGTGGGCTTCACAGATCTGCGCGTTTTCCTCCTCGGTCATCTTGTATGGTAACTTCTCTAGAGGCTTGAGAGATGGACCGAATCTGTATTGCCTCCCGCCTCTGGCTGTACTGCTAGACGCCGGAGAAGCCGGAGCGGCTGCGGCTGTATTCCTTCGTTGCTTACGAGGCGGAGAAGGAGGCGGAGTGCTACAACGCGCCGGAGCAGCCGGAGCAGCGGCGGCTGTCTTCCACTATTGCTGACAAGGCGGAGGAGGAGGCGGGCTTCTCGGACGCGCCGGCGCAGGCGGAGAAGGAGGCGGAGTGCCGCCACGTGCCAGAGCAGCCGGAGAAGGAGGCGGAGGAGGAGGCGGGCTGCTCGGACGCGCCGGTGCAGGCGGAGAAGGAGGCAGAGTGCCGCCACGCGCCGGAGCAGCCGGAGAAGGAGGCGGTGTGCCCTGATCACTCGCCTGAGGAGGAGACGGAGGAGGAGGCGGAGTGCCCTGACTTGCCGGAGGAGGAGGCGGAGGCGTCCAGTTCGGAAGGTTGATGAGCTCCTTCCGCCATAGACATGGAGTCTTCAGAGCAAGACCCAGCTGAGTCTCCCCTTCACCGGTAGGGTGGTCAAGCTCGAGCTCCTCAAATCCCTCTGTTATTTCATCGACCATCACAACAGCATAGCCTTGTGGAATCGGAAGGCAGTGAAAAGTTGCACCGGTTTCAGGAGGTGCAACAGAGCCGACAGCCGCCTTGACTTTGAGGTGCTGCCATTGCGTCATAAGGTGGCAATCTTGAGCCTCCGTGATAGCATCCACGGGGTAGCTGGGAGCCGTGAAGTCAGGCTGCTGAAGGAGCTCGGTGGAAGCCATGCTGCTTCTCCGCTGAGATGGCGGGGTAGCTTCTGGGGTAGCTCCGGCAGGTCGCTGGCTCTGAACTAGTGCTTGTTCCTCTAGCGCTCGTACCCTTGCATTCAGCTTCTGCAGTTCGGTCTGCTCCACTTTCCTCCTCCTCTCCCGGGTTTTGTAACCGCCTGCGCTGGGAAACCCAACCTTCCACGCAACGGAGCCTGCCGTGCCTCGTGTTCGTCCTGGGTGCTCAGGATTCCCGAGGGCCTGTGTGAGCTCGTCGTTCTCTCTGTCGGGAACGAACGTCCCTTGCTGCGCTGCGGCGATATACTTCTAAAGCTTCTTGACGGGTATTTCAAGTTGCTCCGCCGTCCAACAGCACTTCCCTGTTTCAGGGTCCAAGGTTCCCCCAACCCCGAAGAACCAAGTCCTTGAACGGTCTGGCCAGTTCAATGTCTCTGGTTCGACCCCTTTACCAAGCAGGTCCTTCTCAGCCTTGTCCCACAACGGCCGGGCTTTGAGGTAGCCACCTGACCCCGTGCGATGGTGATGCTCCTTCTTTGCAGCATTTTTCTTGTTTGTCGCTGACATCTTCTTACTCTTCTCCGATGTCTTGTGGGCCACAAATGCGGGCCAGTGATCTCTTATCTTCTCAAATCGGCCGGTGAATTCTGGAGTCTTCCCTTTGTCGACAAACGTTGATTTCAACTCATTCTTCCACCTCTTGAATAGATCTGCCATCTTCTTAAGAGCATGAGCCTTGACCAATGGCTCTATAACTGGCTTATCCGGATCCTCCTCTGGCGGTAGGGTGAAATTTGCCTTCAGCGCGGTCCAAAGATCATCTTTCTGTCTATCGTTGACAAAAGACACTTGAGGGTCTTCGCTCTTAGGCTTATTCCATTGGTGGATGCTGATCGGGATCATGTCCCTAACAAGAACCCCGCACTGAGCAGAAAATGCTTCCTTCGTCCGGCTGGGTTCAATCAGTTGGCCATCGCCCTTGATTGCTGTGATCGTGAATCTTTCATCCTGGCGCAACCTTTTCTTCGGGCCTCGTCTCGTTACCGAAGTTTGGCTCGATCCGGAGGGCTAGAAAAGAAGAAAGAAGAGAGTTAATATGTGTACGTACCAAAACAATTAATGCATCAATTAGCTAGCCAGCATAGGCTTAATTAATATATATACCTCGCCGGACTTTGCAACAACTCCTTCCTCCGTTCGCTCACCGGAGCAGTCATCACGGTCTCCTTCTTCCACCGGCATTCCGTCACCGGAGCCATCATAATCATGTCCTTCCACCTCCATTGTTCGATCACCGGAGACTGCTTCACCCTCTCCTTCCAGACCATCGGTGTCGTTGAGATACGACAAGACATCGCCTCCGCCGAGGATTATGTCCCCCAACAACTGTTCTGCTTCGATGTCTCGGTGCTCCATAGTTTCTACAAATATTATAACCTGGCAATTAATATACAAACATGACAGATGGATATATTAGTGCAAACGTAGTCCTAGCTAGCTCGACGCTTCTACGGTTTGGGGTGGCCTCGACAACGCTTCTAGGGTTTGGGGTGGCCTAGGCAACGCTTCTAGGGTTTGGGGTGGCCTCGACAACGCTTCTAGGGTTTGGGCTGGACCGCCTCTCTCATGAATGTCCGACGTCCGGACCGACAAGGGATTTAACAAAATGACGCCATTCTGGATGTGCAGAAAATGGAACGAAATGACACCTCTCTCATCATTAGCCGGAAGTAACAGGCGCATAATGGTACGAAGCTCTCCAAAATTGTTTTGGAACGGAGTCCCGGATAGAATAATTAGTTTTTTGGTACGAAGTTCAGCAAGAGCCTTCCGAATATCGCTATTTGGAAGGCCTTTGCTGAAATTCGTACCAAAAAGCGAATTATTCTATCCGGAACTCTGTTCCAAAACAACTTTGAAGAGCTTCGTAGCATCATACGCCTGTTACTTCCGGCTAATGATGAAGCCATGGATTTCTTCAATACTTTGACAGACAACGTGACATATAGAAGAATATATATATAGATGAGATCAGAAAAAATTGGATCAACTTGTGCACATCCATAATGGGGGCATTCTTGATAAATCTCGACCCTCGACCCCTCGACGACCCTCGACCCTCGACCCCTCGACGATCCTCGAACCTCGACCCCTTGGCGACCCTCGACCCCTCGGCGACCCTCGACCCTCTACCCTAGTTCCCGACCCTCGACCGCTCGGTGATCCTCGACACCCTCGTTCCCGATAAAAAATAAGTAGAGGAAGAAGAAGAAAAAAAAAGAGGAGAAGAAGAAGGAATATAATAGAGGAGAAGAAGTTAGTTTTACATTCCTCTATTCCTTCTTCTTCTCCTCTTTTTTTTCTTCTTCTTCCTCTTCTTATTTTTTTCTCCTCTTCTTCCTCTCCTCTTCTTCTCCTTCTTCTCCTCCTTCTTCCTCTCCTCTTCTTCTCCTTCTTCTCCTCCTTCTTCCTCTCCTCTTCTTCTCCTTCTTCTCCTCCTTCTTCCTCTTCTTATTTTCCTTTTTCCTCTACTTCTTTTTCTTCTTCTTCCTTCTTCCTCTTTTCTTCTTTTTCCTTATTTTCCTTTTTCCTCTCCACTAACCTAAAATCTACTAACCTAAAATGCACTAACAATACAACTAACCTAAAATGCACTAAATCAACTAACCTAAAATGCACTAACCTAAATCAACTAACTCAACATATGAATTTATAAAGTGCACTTGATATGTTTCGAGCACTCCTCCCCCCCTCATGTCGAAGTTATCGGGGAGGGGGTATATCGACAACGACATACATACATGGAAAAAAATGATATCCATCTATACATACATAGCCACATACATATATACATGAAAAAAAATGCTATAAAAATGCATATATGAACAAAAAAATGCTATGAACAAAAAAATTAATACACATATGAACAAAAAAAAATACATATATGAACAAAAATTCTAACTTTTGCATATTCTTTGCATATGAACATAATACATACATTTTTTTTCTTAAATGTAACTTTTGCATACACATACATATATATCATCATATACACTACATATATATCATCTATGAACAAAAAAATTATGAAAAAACAGGACATATCATCATATATATACACATACATATCATCATATACACTACATATATATCATCTATGAACAAAAAAAATCATCACATTAAAAAAAAACAGAGAGGAGGAGGCCGGCCGGACCGAACGGCGAGGAGAGGTGCGGCGTGGTCGGGGCATGGCAGGAGCGCGGGGCGACGGCGACAAGGAGCGGGCGGCGACGGCGTCGAGGAGCGGGCGGCGACGGCGACCACGGGGCGGCGACGGCGTCGAGGAAGCAGGGGGCACGGGCCGGGCGGCGCGGCGGGGCAGGGCAGGAGCGCGGAGCGACGGCGACGAGGAGCGGGCGGCGACGGCATCGAGGAGCGGGCGGCGACGGTGACGGCGACCACGAGGCGGCGACAACGTCGAGGAAGCAGGGGGCGGCGTTCAGAGAAGAATGGCGGGGTGGGGGGAAATTTCTCCAAGTGTGGGGTTATATACCCACACCTTTGGTCTCGGTTCGTGGCACCAACCGGGACCAATGCTACCCTTTGGTCCTGGTTCATGCCACCAACCGGGACCAAAGGTCTCTTTTCGTCAGCCCAAAGGGCGGGAAGCAGAGACCTTGGTCCCGGTTGGTGGCACGAACCGGACCAAAGGGTAGCATTGGTCCCGTTGGTGCCACGAACCGGGACCAAAGGTGGGCATTGGTCCCGGTTCGTGCCACCAACCGGACCAATAGCCTGTGCCTGGCACAGCCGCGGTGGATGTTTATTCCCACCTCGCTAGCTAAGGACTTCGGCACCAGTTTATAGCGCGGCTGTGCCTTCCCTTTCGAACTCCTCTCTATTGCAGGCCTACTGCCTAACTGTGTCTCTCTGCCTGTGGGCCTACTAGGCCTTCTCGTGGTGCTGAATCCTGGCCCACCTGCCGGTTGGTTTTCTAGTCGTATTCAGGCCGTGGTGGCCCAGTAGGCGGCATTTTTTTATTTTTTTTCCATTTTTTTTTTTTGTTTTTTGCATTATTTTATTTCTTTTGTTTTTTTAATTCTTTTGCTGTTAGGTCACAAAAATTATAACTTTCTGTTATTGCCATTAGTTTTCAAATTTGAATAGTTTAAATTTGAATTTTTTGAAATTTGTGTGAATCACTAGTTTGTGAATAACTTTACTATAAAAATGATTTTTGAGTGATTCTTTTTCCTGCTATTTAATATTACTGTGTTTTTAACATTATATTCAAAAACAGATTTTGTTATTTTAGTTTCTAACAAAAATTCTTTATGATAATTCTTTTTGCTATTAAAGTTTCTAACAAAAAAATTCTTTATGATAATTCTTTTTGCTATTAATGTTTTTGAACTAAAAATACTTTGATAATTTTAGTAGCATAAATTTTTTATAATTTTATGTTCAAAAATACTAGAGGGTTTATAAAAGTTTTTGGTTTATTCCTTTTGCTATTAGAGTTTTATAAAAGCTTTTTAGTTGATTCTTTTTGCTATTGAAGATATTTAGTTTTGTTTTAGTTGATCATAACAGAATATTTTAATTGATTATTTTAAATTCATTCTTTTTGCTATTAGTTCATTCTTTTTGCGCTGAATGACCCTGAATTGAAAAGAATTACAAATGAACTCTGAAAAGGTTGAAAGTTGGCATGGTACCATCATTTCACCCACATAGCATGTGCTAAAAAGTTGAGAGGGTTACGAAAACTGGATGCACTCGTGTACAAAACGGGCATTCTCTTTCGAAGTATCAGGTTTCGAACGAAAACTCGTCTGTTACAAAGGGATTTCATTTTTTTGAACTTATTTGAACTCCAGACTTTTTGTGTGTTCAAAATGCACCATTCAAAGCCAATCATCATTTTCACCCTTTCTGATTCATTGTTATTTTTCATGCATTTACTGATTTTTTTGAGCTATATGACCCTGAAATTGAAAAGCACTTAAAATGAACTCTGAAAAGGTTGAAAGTTGACATGGTATCATCATTTCACCACATAGCATGTTCTAAAAGTTGAGAGGGTTACGGCAAAAACTGGACGCACTTCGTGTACAAACGGACAATCTCTTTCGAAGTATCGGTTTCATACGGAAACTCATCTTGTTACAAAGGGATTTCATTTTTTTGAACTTATTTGAACTCCAGACTTTTTGTGTGTTCAAAATGCACCATTCAAAGCCACATCATCAATTTTCAACCCTTTCTGACTTCATTTGTTATTTTTCATGCATTTACTGATTTTTTTGAGCTATATGACCCTGAAATTGAAAAGCACTTCAAATGAACTCTGAAAAGGTTAAAGTTGGCATGGTATCATCATTTCACCCACATAGCATGTGCTAAAAAGTTGAGAGGGTTACGGCAAAAACCGGATGCACTTCGTGTACAAAACAGACAATCTCTTTCGAAGTATCAGGGTTTCATACGGAAACTCGTCTGTTACAAAGGGATTTCATTTTTTGAACTTATTTGAACTCCAGACTTTTTGTGTGTTCAAAATGCACCATTCAAACCACATCATCAATTTTCAACCCTTCCGACTTCATTTGTTATTTTTCATGCTTTTACTGATTTTTTTGAGCTATATGACCCTGAATTGAAAAGCACTTCAAATGAACTCTGAAAAGGTTGAAAGTTGGCATGGTATCATCATTTCACCCACTAGCATGTGCTAAAAAGTTAAGAGGGTTACGGCAAAAACTGGATGCACTTCGTGTACAAATCGGACAATCTGTTTCGAATGTACAGGGTTTCCGGAAACTCGTCTGTTACAAAAGCATTTCATTTCTTCCCATGTAACTGCAGTGATATTCTAGATCAAAGGCATCATCATAATAGTTGTGGAGAGAAAGTCTTCACTTTTTCTTCGCTTGTGTCCTTTGCTTATTACGCCGTAACCATGGATATTCTTCATTGCTTAACAGGGTGCTTGGGTCAGCCTTGACTTTGAAGGAGGCATTTTCATGAAACTTTTCATAATCTTCAGACATGTCTGTCTTGCCCCCCCAATCCCACAATGTCTCTTTTTCCTGAAAGAACTATGTGGCGCTTTGGCTCATCGTATGATTATTCGCTTCCTTATCTTTTCTTTTTCTCGGTTTGGTAGACATGTCCTTCACATAGAAAACCTGCACCACATCATTGGCTAGGATGAATGGTTCGTTGTGTACCCAAGATTGTTCAATCCACTGTTGCATTCCGTACTGTGGGTCAACCTGTACCCCGCCTCCTGACATATGACCCATTTGCACTTAAACAAGGGACCTAAAATCATGTCCGTATCAAGTTCCAATATGTCCACTATGTAACCATAATATGTGTCCTTTCCCCTCTTGGTTGCTGCATCACGGACCCGCTGTTTTGGTTGGTGCTCTTTTGATCTTGGGCGATCGTGTAAAATGTATTCCCATTTATCTCGTATCCTTTGTAAGTCAATACAGTCGAAGATGGTCCCCTGGACAACGAGTACAGCTCACAGAAACATGTTGTCATCTCTGAGACGTGTTTCCAACCAACTGCCGAAAGTCCTGATGTGTTCACATGTAATCCAGTCGTCACACTGCTCCAGGTGTTTGAGCGCAGAATGTTCTTGGTTCATCGACATACGGGGTCACCATGGTAGAGTTCTGTAGAAATGTTGTAGTGTGCTTGAGACCAAGAATGCCCGTCCCTACATATTATTGAGTCCCCTCCTAGTGTGCCTTTTCCAGTCATTCTTCCCTCATACCGCGATTGAGGAGGCCAATCTTCTTAAGCCAAATGAAGTCAACACAAAACCCAATGACATCCTCTGTTTGATGCCCATGGAGATGCTTCCTTCTGGCCTAGCGCGGTTACGGACATATTTCTTTAGGACTCCCATAAACCTCTCAAAGGGGAACATATTGTGTAGAAATACAGGGCCCAGAATGACATCTCCGACTAGATGAACTAGGACGGCGTCATGATATTTGAAGAAGGATGGTGGGAACACCAGCTCGAAACTGACAAACATTGCGCCACATCATCCTAGCCTTGGTAGGATTTGTGGATCGATCACCTTCCGAAGATTGCATTGAGGAATGCACATGCTTCACAATGGCTAATCGACGTTTTCCGGTAGAAGCCCCCTCAATGCAACCGGAAGCAGTTGCGTCATAATCAGTGGCATTCATGAGACTTTAGGTTCTGGAACTTTTTCTCTGCCATATTTATTATTCCTTTATATTCGACGAGAAGCCAGACGGGACCTTCATACTGACAGGCATTCAAAGAAGATTTCCTTCTCTTCTTTGGTAAGAGCGTAGCTGGCAGGACCTTCATACTGCTTTGGAGGCATGCCGTCTTTTCGTGCAAACGTTGCAGGTCCTCCCGTGCTTCCGGTGTATCTTTTGTCTTCCCATACATGCCCAGAAGCCTAGCAGGTTCACGCAAATTCTTTGTCACGTGCATCACGTTGATGAAGAGCGGACCTCTAGGTCTTTCCAGTAGGGTAGGTCCCAAATATAGATTTCTTCTTCCACATGGGTGCGCGTCCCTCAACGTCATTCGGAACAGAATTCCGCCGGGACCCTTTCCAAAGATTACGTGTAAATCATTGACCTAGCAAGTACGTGATCACCGGTACGCATGGCAGGCTTCTTCCGGTGATCTGCCTCACCTTTGAAATGCTTGCCTTTCTTTCGACATTGATGGTTGGTCGAAGAAATCGACGATGCCCCAGGTACGCATTCTTCCTGCATTTGTCCAGGTAATATACTTCGGTGTCAGCTCAGTGCGTGCATGCGTGGTATCCCTTGTTTGTCTGTCCTGAAAGGTTACTGAGAGTAGGCCAATCATTGATGGTTACAAACAGCAACGCATGCAGGTCAAATTCCTCCTGTCTGTGCTCATCCCACACACGTACACTGTTTCCATTCCACGCTGTAAAAGTTCTTCAACTAATGGCCTCAGGTACACATCAATGTCGTTGCCGGTTGCTTAGGGCCTTGGATGAGTACTGGCATCATAATGAACTTCCGCTTCATGCACAGCCAAGGAGGAAGGTTATAGATACATAGAGTCGCGGGCCAGGTGCTGTGATTGCTGCTCTGCTCCCCAAAAGGATTAATGCCATCCGCGCTTAACCAAACCATACGTTCCTTGCGTCACCTGCAAACTCCTCCCAGTACTTCTCTCGATTTTTCTCCACTGCGACCCGTCAGCGGTGCTCTCAATTCCCGTCTTTCTTACGGTCCTCTCGTGCCATCGCATCAACTTGGCATGCTCTTTGTTTCTGAACAGACGTTTCAACCATGGTATTATAGGGACATACCACATGACTTCGCAGGAACCATCTTCCTGGGGGGCTCGCCGTCAACATCACCAGGGTCATCTCGTCTGATCTTATACCGCAATGCACCGCATACCGGGCATGCGTTCAATCTCGTACCACCGCGGTCAGGATGTAGTCATTAGGAATGCATGTATCTTCTGCACCTCCAATCCTAGAGGGCATACGACATTCTTTGCTCGTACGTACTGTCGGGCAATTCGTTATCCTTTGGAACTTCTTCTTCAATTTTTTCAGTAGCTTCTCAAATCCTTTGTCAGGCATACATTCTCTGCCTTCCACTGCACAATTCCAGTACGGTACCGAGCTTTGTGTTTCCATCTTCGCAATTGGGGTACAACCCTTTTTGGTGATCCTCTAACATGCGATCGAACTTCAGCTTCTCCTTTTCACTTTCGCACTGTCTCTTTGCATCAACAATGACCCGGCGAAGATCACCATCGGGCACATCGTCTGGTTCCTCTTGATCTTCAGCTTCCCCGTTGGCAGCATCACCGTATTCAGGGGGCACATAGTTGTCATCATCCTCTTCTTCTTTTGCTGTCTTCCATCATAACCCTTTTTCTCTGTGCTTGGTCCACACATTATAGTGTGGCATGAAACCCTTATAAAGCAGGTGGGTGTGAAGGATTTTCCGATCAGAGTAATCCTTCGTATTCCCACATATAGGCAGGACACCACATAAAACCATTCTGCTTGTTTGCCTCAGCCACTTCAAGAAAATTATGCACGCCCTTAATGTACTCGGAGGTGCGTCTGTCACCGTACATCCATTGCCGGTTCATCTGCGTGCATTTTATATATTAATTGTCAAAACCCATTACAGAACATCATGAATAGATAAGTGACCAATTACTAGAAGTTCATCATCACATTAAACCAAAGTACAAACATAGTTCTCATTGACACCATATAGCTCTCCAGAGCATCTAATTAACCATACATTGAAACTATGTAAAACATTTCAATGCAACAACAAATGCGATCATAATCGCAACCAAGGTAACAATTGATCCAACGGCATATGATACCAGCCTCGGTATGATGGCATATTTTCTATACTTTCTAATCTTGACGCGCATTGCATTCATCTTGATCTTGTGATCATCGACACATCCGCAACATGCAACTCCAATATCATCTTCTCCTCCTCAATTTTTTTCAATTTTTCCTTCAAGTAATTATTTTCTTCTTCAACTAAATTTAACCTCTCGACAATAGGTCGGTTGGAATTCTCCGGTTCACATACCTCCTAGATAGAAAAATCTATGTCACATTGGTCGGCATAATTGTCATAAACAATAATGACCCAAATAGTTATAAAATATAATATATACCACATCCGAATCATAGACAGGACGAGGGCCGAGGGGGCGGATACAAAAACCATCGCACTATATAATAACAAACAATAATAAAAGTAAGAAATATATCAAGTAGAATTTTTTTTTCTTTTACAAAGAAGATAAGAACAAAGGCTCACCATGGTGGTGCCGGCGACGAGATCGGCGCGGGCGTCGACGGCGGTGAAGACGGGGACGGGACGTGACGGACCGACGCTAACAATCTTGAGGAAAATGGAGCTTGGGGGTCGAGTTTGGAGAGGAGAAAGCTTAAGTAGTGTGGCTCGGGCATTTCATCATCGAACACCTCATGTGCATAGGAGGTGAGCTAGAGCACCACAAAGCCCTCCCCTAGCCGGCCAGAAAAAACAGAGCGTGGAGTGCTCTGCTTGCGGGCGAGGGGATATATATAGCCATACCATTGGTCCGTTCGTGGCTGGAACCGGGACTAAAGGGCCTTTAGTCCCGGTTCCAGCCACGAACCGGACCTATAGATGTGGACCAGGACGAGGCCCCTTGGGCGCATGAACCGGGACGTATGCCCTCATGGGTCCCGGTTCATGACTGAACCGGACTAATGGGCTGGGCAGGCCTAAACCAAAGCCCGTTTTCTATTAGTGAGACCAATGTAAGAGAGATTCGTAACGCATGCATGGACTTAATTTGCACACGGTACGTCGACCTCCAGATCATGTAATAAACCTCTAAAAATATTACGTGGTCAGTACAAAGGAAATGAGATTCAAGCAATCTGGACAGCACACACATGAGACTGGCGGCAGGTCGACTGGATTGCATCCTGACCGTCCGGCTGTCGCCTAAACAAAGCCACGTACCACCCGTCCAATCGGAGCCGTAAACAGTGAGCCCACGTGAAACCGCGCGCTGGCTCCCATAGACTTGCCAGGGAGAACAATTTTGGACAAGACGACGAGGAGGCGTCGGACGGAGGGCTAGCGAGGAGGAGTTCTTGGAGAGGATGGGACGCGGCTGCCGGCCGGGTCACGGAGCCGCATAGACCAACTTCACGCGTGCCCCCACCAGGATCACGGCCGCTAGCTACCTCCCTCGGCCCGACTTGATCCACCACATACTACCCACACTTGGTGCAAACCACAAAAAAAAAAAAAACTTGGTGCAAACCAACATGCACGTGTAGCTCCCTTCGGCAAATTACGTATTTCCTCATCCATATTAATTGTCGCTGATTTAGTGCAACTGTGTACTTAAATCAGTGTGTACTAAATCAGCGACAACGATATGAATTGGACGGAGTACTATTACACGTGTGTGTAGTCGTTGGAGGGAAGGAACGATCGATACCGCCAAAGAGGAGCAAATCAGAATTACTGTGGTTGTGTACGAAAATCGGACGACACTCATGGCGATGGCTGTAGCCACTGACTGACCGACTGGATACATGGCTGCAATTTTGTGCCGTAGGGAAGTCGGCCGCTAAATATCGTCCATGTTCCCCTCAAAAAAAAAAATATCGTCCATGTAGCACCGCGAGTGTGGCTGGAGATATAGCTAGAGGACCGGAGTGGTGGCTAGTCGGTCTCGTGCGTGGTCCCAGCGGCACGCGTAGCACAGTGCAGACTGCATAGGACTGTGGGCCGGCGGACATGCATGCAACCATGTACGTAGATGTAGGAGTACGGAGTACGTCCGGACGTACTTACGCGCTGTGCTTGCATGCTGCGATGATTCAAACGACCCGACAATTTCCATGGACTGCAGTACCAGCGAGATGGCCCTCGCGGCTGGCAGTTTCAGTATTTTGGGATGCCATTCTTGCCAAGAAGCATGGCGTTTCGTTTATTTTAGTGTAATTCTTCATTCAAACTCTGCCACCGTCAAATCTTGATCATGTGGCATGAGGGCATCCGCGGGGATTTTCCTGGGGAAGGGACACCAATAGCATTTTTGTTTTCTTAAGCTCAGTCGGTCGGAGATACTATCAGCACAGTACTGTACATTCATTTGGGGCTCCTAGCTAGATGACGCTCTCATGCGTGCATGAAAAATGAGGCCTCCATGAAAATGCGGATTGATTAATTTGTCATGTCCAATCGGATGGAAGGATATAGCATGCATGTGCAGATCCATCTCGACGCGAAACGTACGTACGTAGGAGTACAAAATACTTACGGTACTCCATCGTCTTCTATTCAACGGAGAACAACACTAGAAGACCATACGTACTGTGCAAGTCACGAGACGGCGATCCTGTACCCAGGCCCAAATCACCGGCGTTTGGCAACTCCTTTCAACATACTACTCATATATATTAGCGGTATCATTGCCTAAAGCGGACTTTTGGAGCCCGTTGCATTGGAAAACGTTTTTTAAACCCCTAAAAATGGTGCTTAAAATTTCGAAAAGACTTGATTTTTTTGACATGAATACCATGCATGTGGTTTAAGTACATTTTAATTTTATCCAATAATATGTTGTATTGTATGTTACACAAAAAGAACAAAATTCCGGCCCCAAAATCACAAAATAATCCCATTTTTTTTGCATTATTTGTCTTTTTGTGTCTCTCACATGCAAGCACATATTTGATATAAATTTGCACAATTATAGTACACTACTACTACAAGCACAATTTTTTTTAGATTTTTCAGGCCATAAAGTTAATTTTTTAACTTCAAAAAAAGGGCTCAATGTGCACGTGCTCCAAGGCATTATTCATTGATTGATGAACTATCATGAAATTGTTGAATATATATGTGACAAAGGCTAGAAGAATTGGTAAAAAAAATATAGAGTTAAACATAAGGGTCCGGCTACGATCTGGCCATCGTTTACCTCCTCAAAATTATAGTTAAGTATAAAAAGGAATATAAGGATCTTTACGAATACAGTATAATCAAGACACTCAAATATACGAACATACACACATACCTTACCCCTATGCACACCTCCGAGACATTGAGCCATCGTAGCATCTTGACATTTTACAAAATCATCATTGAACGAACATCGCCGAACCTAAATTAAATGCAGGAATTTGTGAGCACCAATGTCAAGTGACTTGAACCCGGATAACTAGGAATAACACTATCCCTCCTAACCATCTAATTACAGATTGGTTTGGAGGCATATAAGGAGTAAGATATAAAAGCATCTCCAGCCGTTGGAGCCCCCAAAACACCACAGACCAAAAAAGTGGTGTCTTGGGGTCATCCAGCGATATGGGGCATGAGGAGGGCATCTTCCCAGTCACCAACCCACCTCCCCAAGCAAAAGTTTGTGAGAGAAATTAAGTGGGCCAAGAAAAAGGACATGTGGTGAGCACGATTCGCCGAAACTTCCGCTGGCGCCCCAAGAGCCCCCAACACCCGGGTTTCGCCTGGGTTAGCCGGCGCTATTTTGATGTCCTGGGGGCGTTGGGGACTGGCTGGGCCGTTTTTTCGGCAAAAAGCGCCGTCCAAGCTTAAAACCGAGCCTAAAAAGGTGTCCTGGGGCGTCTTGGGGGGTTGGAGATGCTCTAAGAGTTGGCTAGAAATTCCCAACTGTCCAAAAAATTAACTGACGTAATCTTTTTCCGACATCTCGATTGATTGATCGGCGCTCCCTAATTTAAAACAAGTACACGACCTGTAAATAGAAGTCTCATTCCACCGTACGTGTTTTGTTTGGAGGTATTACGTAACTAAGATAATCTGCACAATTTGAAAAGCCTAATTAACGCACCGTAGAGATTACGGGCCTCCATTGCACGCTCCTCGCTCTATAAAACCACATCACTCGCAAACTCTAGAAGCACACATCAGTCCTCCACTCGCTCGTGCTCCACACCAGCTAGTAGCAGCCATGGAGGCGAGCACGAAGAAGCTCCGGTCACTCCTGCTGACCTTCTTCCTCCTCATCACCACCGCGCGTTGCGGCACCCACCCTTGCCTGCGACGACTGCACAACCCAAGGCCCCGAAGCCTTCCCATCCGCCCAAGGCCAAGCACCCCATCAAGGGCCCCACCTACCCGCCCAAGAGCCACGTACCTTGCCCGCGTCTATGGCCCGCCCAATGGCCACGTACCTCGTCCGCCGGTCGTCGGCCCGCCCCATGGCCACGTACCTCGCCCGCCGGTCGTCGCCCGCCCCGTGGCCACGTGCCTCGCCCGCCGGTCGCGGCCGCCAAGGGCCACGTCCCCACACGCCGTCGTCGGTCCGCCCAAGGGCCACGTCCCTCGCCCGCCGGTCTACAGCCCTCCCAAGGGGCCCATCGCGCGTCCGCCGTCACCACTCCTCCCGTCTCGTCGGCCCGCCGTTCACCTACCCGCCCATCACCAACCCTCCGCCCAAGGGCCCATCGCGCGCCCGCCGATCACCACTCCTCCCGTCGTCGTCGGGCCGCGGTCACCTTCCCGCCCATCACCAAACCTCCGGTCGTTACCCGCCGTTCACGTACCCGCGCCACCGGTGATCGCCCTCCGGTCCCACTCCCCCTCGCCACCGTTCACCACTCCCATCCCCCGTCTCCGCGGTCACCACTCCCACTCCCCCGTCTCCGCCGGATCCACTCCCCGTCTCCGCCGTCACCACTCCCCTCGTCGCCGGGGACCACTCCCCGTCGACGCCGGGGAGCACACCGTGCGGCTGCGGGTCGCAGCCGCCACCTTCGCCGCGACGCAGACGTGCCCGGTGGACACGCTGAAGCTCGGGCGTGCTTGGACCTGCTGGGGCGGCTGGTGCATATTGGCCTGGGCACCCGGTGGTGAACCATGCTGCCGCTGTCTGGAGGGGCTGGTGGAGCTGGAGGCGGCGGTGTGCCTGTGCCACCACCTCCGGCTCAAGCTCCTCAACATCAACCTCGCCCTGCCCCTCATCCTCCAGCTCCTCCTCACCTGCGGCAAGACGCCGCCACCCGGCTACACCTGCTCCATCTAGTCGAGCTAAGCTCGTTGAGTATGTGCCAGTGCCCAGTGCACGTGGAGATGGATGGATCATGGATGGATCGACATGAGAGATGTCGAACGTCGTCGTCTAGTAGCTAGTAACGAGCAAGAAGTGATCGATCGATCAGCTAAGAATGCATCGATGATTACTGTTTGTTTTCCTTGTGATTTTTATTTTGTGTTTGCTGGTCTGTGTGTGTGTGGTCGATGCAAGAGGTGATAATCGATGTGTACTGGTTAATTAATTGTTTGCTCACAAGTGATGACCATTGGTTAAGCTAGTAAACAACCCGCAAAAAAGAAAAAGTAAAACAGTAGTAGTAAGATCTTTGTCATGAATAATTCACAGAGCTGTTCCAGAGTGACCAGTCGTGATTGGATTAGACATCGATCCTGACTAGGAATATGCTGGTCCATGCATGCATGACTGCGACAGTGATGCACGGATTGTTATTCTTTTCAATTCGGTGGTAATTTGCAGTTGTACCAGAGGATCTTCTGTGGTGGTAATTTGCAGTGGTACCAAGGATCTGTCTGAGATCATCTACACCCGACGCCTCAACGCCCGCCGTAAAAAAAAATATGCGACCTAGATGGACAGTTCAAACGGTTCTTAAATGCCGGGCTGATCGTACCCTTTAATCCGGCCCAAATGTAGGCAGATATAGGGAGGCCCGGGCGCGATCTCCACGTCGGAACCAACACCAGGACAACATCACAAATTGCGCCAAATCCACCTCCTGACTACCGATTTCATTTGCTCTCATCTCTTCTCCTCCTTTGCCACGGACGTCTCGTAGCTCCCTGCCACACCGACGCTGCAGTCCCCTCATCCGTGCTTCGCCGCCGCGGACATCGTCGCCGGCTCGGATGCCCCAGTGGTACATCCAGCAACTTTCGGGCTGCACTTGCCCTTGATGTGTTCGAGACGGTGAGCTTCGATGTCCTAGGTGAAGTCGAAGAAACATGTTGACGGGTGCGAGTTGCGGCGGTGAGGTGAGGGGTCGCTGAAGAAATCTGATGGTCGATGAGGGCAAGGAGGGCGGGGCGGCGAGGCGATCGCAAAAGCGCCGCCGACTGCAGGTGGTGGAAGCAGGCGGTGGGCTTGCCTGTGGGGGATCAGGCGGCAGGAGGAAGACAGCTAGATGTTGAAGACAATAGTGCACACAGGATCGTGGCTGTTGGATTGTGATCTAACAGTCCAAAAATTTGACTAACATAATGATTTTTTTCGGCACCGCACTACACGACTAGGAAATGGAAAGTCTCAGTTCACGCGTGTTTCGTTTGGAGGTAATATAATTTGCCCCGCCCGGGTGGTGATTGGTGAGGCTTCGAACAACACCCAGCACAGTCCACAGTAAGTCACTCATCACAGACGCACAATTTGAAACCCTAGCCGCCAACGAGATCACGGGCCTCCATTCCAAGCACCCAGCTCGCTCTATAAACTACAGTACTCACAAACCCTAGAAGCACGCACACTCCTCCTGTCCACCACTACCACCAGCTGGCAGCCATGGCGGCGAGCATGAAGAAGCTCCGTCCGCTCCTGGTCAACCATCCTCCTGCTCCTCACCACCGCCGTCGCGGCGCCAACCATCGACTGCGACTGACAACCCCAAGCCCCCAAGCCCTCCCACCCGCCCAAGAACAAGCCCCCCACAAGGGCCACACCCTACCCGTCGCCGGCGCCCAAGGGCACCTCCCGCGCCCGCCGGTCTACGCCCCCGAGGGCCACGCCCCTCCCCGCCGGTCTACGGGCCGCCGAAGGGCCACGTCCCTCCCCGCCGTTGTCGGCCCTCCGAAGGGCCACGTCCCCCGCCCCCCGTCTACGGCCCCCAAGGGCCCCATCACACGCCCGCCGGTGACCGCGCCTCCGGTCACCTACCCTGCGCCACCGGTGACCGCCCCTCCGGTTCACCTACCCCCCCGCGCCGCCGGTGACGACCCCTCCGGTCACCTACCCTGCGCCACCGGTGCCCGCCCCTCCGGTCACCTACCTTCACCTCCAGTCACCGCTCCCCCGGTCACGTAACCGCAGCCGCCAGTGAACACCCGTGCCCTCCGCCACCGCCGCGACGCCCGCGGCGCAGACGTCCCGGTTGGACTCGCTGAAGATCGGCGCGTGCGTGGACCTGCGGCGGGCTGGTGCACGTGGGCCTCGGCGACCCGGTAGTGAACAAGTGCTGCCCGCTGCGCAAGGGCTGTGGAGCTGGAGGCGCGGTGTGCCTCTGCACCACCACCGGCTGAAGCTCCTCAACATCAACCTCGTCCTGCCCCTCGCCCTCCAGCTCCCCTCACGTGCGGCAAGACCCCGCCCCACCGGCTACACCTGCTCCGTCAACCGAACTAAGCTCGGTGAGTCGGTGCACTGGAGATGGATGGGTCGACATGAGAGGATGTCGGACGACGTCGCCATACCTTGGACGCAGCGAGCAGAAGAAGAGATTGATCGATCAGCTAAAAAGGATCGACGAGTGCGTGTTTGTTTTGTTTTTCTTCATTTCTTGTGGTTTCCTTTTCGTGTTTTGTTAGGAGTATGTGTGTTGTGGTTTGATCGATGCAAGAGGTGATAATCGGTGCGTGTACTGATTAATTATTGTGTGGTCACAGCCGATGGCCAATTGGTTAAGCTAGCAAACTGTAGTAGTAAGATTCCATGTCATGAATAATTCACACAGCTGTTCGATCCAAGTGACTAGCCGTGATTGGATTGGGCATGTACGTGTCCATGCATGATTGCGACGGCGCATGCTCGGATTTTCTTATCAATGTCGGTGGTAATTGCAGTGGTAGCAAGAGGATCATGTGTGATGAGATCTGGTCACGTACGGACGACCGGCTGTGGACATGCTCCGCGGCGGGAGCGCAATGATAGGCGCAAAAGTGCGGGGAGAGCATTTGTCCTTTTGGCGCCATGCACCCGTAAAGCAGTACGTACGAGCGTGGATGTGCATGCACCACAGGCCTCTAGCGACCGCTGATTTATCTTACTGTGCGTGCGTTTGTCCGGTGGCATGTGACGGCTAGCTAGCAGTGATTCAGACTGGACTTTGCTCCATGTCGCTTCTGCATGGAACGCGGCAGCTACTGTGCTAGCTAGCTTTTGAGTACAGTACTTCCTCCCCGTTTCATAACGTAGTGCCTATAGATTTTTTGAAAAGTCAAACCTTATCACTTTGACCAAGTTTGTAGAGAAAAACATTTACATTTAAAAGGCCAAACATTCTCATTGATTCGTCATAGACATAGTTTCATATTTTATATATTGATATTGTAATATATAAGTAGTTCTCTCTATAAATTTGGTCAAAGTTTGTAAAGTTTGACTTTTCAAAAATTTATACCACTACATTTTGGAACAAGGGAGTATTACATTGGACTAGGCGCGCCCGTGCTTTAAGCTATGGATATGTCTACTTGTTTTTTTTATAAGAGAACAAGGTGTCGTGGGCTTGAGAGGAAGCTGGTGCCATGCATATTTTCGTTCGTCGTTGGGCTTGAGAGAAAGCTGTGGTATGCATATTTTCGTTGTTTGTTTGTAGACCCTAGTGGGCTGTTGCGACGGAGGTCAACAACCGTTGGTGATGTGCATGGCGTGAGATCTATGAGATGCATAGCGTGTCCATTTTATATACTACTGCTCTATTTCTGTTCAGTTTTAGGATGATGTAAAAGGAACTTATATGAATTTACAGTTATTTCCTTGTGCGCTAACCATTATACTCTAAATTAATAACAAACTCATAGAGAATGCAATCAAAGCTGAGCTAGACATAATACCGCTGAATTAATAACAACACATAGAAATATTATCATAGCTAAAGACTCGATGGGACCTAAGTTTTCTACTAATGAAGCACTGTCTTATGAGATCAAATTCTACCACCATGACGCAGAATTAAATTTGATGGTCAGCCGGCAACAACTGGTCGAAGATTATGCTATGCAAAGGGTGATGTTCTGCATTAAACTAGGTAACAATGATATGTACTTTCATGTTATATCGAGCAGGAATAGTATTCTTTAAGCCTTCTTTGCCATCACATGTATGTAATCTACTTCTCTCATTTTGTATCAGAATTGCATCGATCCAGTCCCTAAAATTAGTCAACTAAGAGACGTATCCTTATTTTCTGAAGACAAATGAAACAGATGAATACTGTGTGTACACTCGAGGATTACGTCTAGATTACTCTCAAATGGTATCATATAAACGGTGCGTTGGTGACGCCAGTTTCCTATCTATATCTTTGTTCATCGTCTGACAACGACAAACGTTGGTCCAAAGCGAGCTGGTAACTCCTCAGACATGTCTTAACAAATATTTATGCATTTTTAGTTACTTCTGCAGGTTGACCGACACTACCTTTTTTCCTCTATGGTTTTTGCAGAAATTCCAAGGGCTGTAGTGGAACACTGGAGAAGAAAATACTTGATCTTCCAACTGACGAAATTATTAGAACAGCCAAAGGACCGCACATTCGACTTATGCATTTTGACCTTCTTTGAAACTGAATGCAGACTTTTTGTGTGTTCAAAATGCACCATTCAAAGCACATCATCATTTCCAACCCTTTCTGACTTCATTGTTATTTTTCATGCATTTACTATGATTTTTTTGAGCTATATACCGCCCTGATTGAAAAGCACTTCAAATGAACTCTGAAAAGTTGAAAGTTGGCCTGGTATCATCATTTCACCCACATAGCATGTTCTAAAAGTTGAGAGGGTTACGGCAAAAACCGGATGCACTTCTTGTACAACAGACAATCTCTTTCGAAGTATCAGGGTTTCATAGGAAACTCGTCTGTTACAAAGGGATTTCTTTTTTTTGAACTTATTTGAACTCCAGACTTTTTGTGTGTTCAAAATGCACCATTCAAAGCCACATCATCAATTTTCAACCCTTCCCGACTTCATTTGTTTTTTTTCATGCATTTACTGATTTTTTTGAGCTATATGACCCTGAAATTGAAAGCACTCAAATGAACTCTGAAAAGGTTGAAAGTTGGGCATGGTATCATCATTTCACCCACATAGCATGTCTAAAAATGTAAGGGGTTACGGCAAAAATGGATGCACTCGTGTACAATCGGACAATCTGTTTCGAAGTATCAGGGTTTCCGGAAACTCGTCTGTTACAAAACATTTCATTTCTTCACCATGTACTGCAGTGATATTTCAGATCAAAGGTAACTCATCATATCGTTTGTGGAGAGAAAATCTTCACTATTTTCTTTCGCTTGTGTCCTTGCTTATTACGCCGTAACCATGGATATTCTTCATGCTTAACATGGTGCTTGGGTCAGCCTTGACTTTGAAGGAGCAATTCAAGAAACTTTTCTATAATCTTCAGACATGGTCTTGCTTTCCTCCAATCCCACAATGTCTCTTTTCCTGAAAGAACTATGTGGCGCTTTGGGCTCATCGTATGAGGTATTCGCTTCCGCTTATCTTTTCTTTTTCTCGTTGGTAGACATGTCCTTCACATAGAAAACCTGCACCACATCATTGGCTAGGTGAATGGTTCGTCTGTGGTACCGAATTGTTCAGATCCACTGTTGTCATTCCGTACTGTGGTCTATCCTGTACCCCGCCTCCTGACATATTGACCCATTTGCACTTAAACAAGGGGAACCTTAAAATCATGTCCGTAGTTCAAGTTCCCATATGTCCACTAGTGTAACCATAAATATGGTCCTTTCCCCTCTTGGTTGCTGCATCAAAGCGACCACCGCTGTTTTGGTTGGTGCTCTTTTGATCTTGGGGAGGCGTCGTGTAAAATGTATTCCCATTTATCTCGTATCCTTTGTAGTCAATACAGTCGAAGATGGTCCCCTGGACAACGAGTACAGCTCTCAGAAACGTGTTGTACTCTCTGAGACGTGTTTCCAACCAACTGCCGAAAGTCCTGATGTGTTCACATGTAATCCAGTCGTCACACTGCTCCAGGTGTTTGGAGCGCAGAATGTTCTTGTGTTCATCGACATACGGGGTCACATGGTAGAGTTCTGTAGAAATGTGTAGTGTGCTTGAGACCAAGAATGCCCGTCCCTACATATTATTGAGTCCCCTCCTAGTGTGCTTTTCAGTCAGTCTTCCCTCATACCGCGATTGAGGGAGGCCATCTTCTAAGGCCAGGAATGAAGTCAACACAAAACCCAATGACATCCTCTGTTTGATGGCCCATGGAGATGCTTCCTTCTGGCCTAGCGCGGTTACGGACATATTTCTTTAGGACTCCCATAAACCTCTCAAAGGGAACATATTGTGTAGAAATACAGGGCCCAGATGACAATCTCGTCGACTATGAACTAGACGTGCTGTCATGATATTGAAGAAGATGGTGGAACACCAGCTCGAAACTGACAAACATTGCGCCACATCACTCCTTAGCCTTGGTAGGATTTGTGGATCGATCACCTTCCGGAGATTGCATTGAGGAATGCCATAGCTTCACATGGCTAATCGAACGTTTCCGGTAGAAGCCCCCTCAATGCAACCGGAAGCAGTTGCGTCATAATCACGTGGCAGTCATGAGACTTTAGGTTCTGGAACTTTTCTCTGCCATATTTATTATTCCCTTTATATTCGACGAGAAGCCGACGGGACCTTCTACTGAGCAGCATCATTCAAGAAGATTTCCTTCTCTTCTTTGGTAAGAGCGTAGCTGGCAGACCTTCATACTGCTTTGGAGGCATGCCGTCTTTTCGTGCAAACGTTGCAGTCCCCCGTGCTTCCGTGATCTTTTGTCTTCCCATACATGCCCAAGAAGCCTAGCAGGTTCACGCCAAGGTTGTCAATTCTTTGTCACGTGCATCGCGTTGATTTGAAGAGCGGACCTCTAGGTCTTTCCGTAGGGTAGTCCCAATATAGATTTCTTCTTCTTCCACAGTGGTGGCGCGTCCCTCAACGCATTCGGAACAGATAGTCCGCCGGGACCCTTTCCAAAGATTACGTGTATCATTGACCATAGCAAGTACGTGATCACCGGTACGACTGGCAGGCTTCTTCCGGTAATCTGCCTCACCTTTGAATGCTTGCCTTTCTTTCGACATTGATGGTTGGTCGGAAAAAATCGACGATGCCCCAGGTACGTTCTTCCTGCATTTGTCCAGGTATAATACTTTCGGGGTTCAGCTAAACAGTGCGTGCATGCGTGGTATCCTTGTTTTGTCTGTCCTGAAAGGTTACTGAGAGTAGGCCAATCATTGATGGTTACAAACCACAACGCAGAGCAGGTCAAATTCCTCCTGTCTGTGCTCATCCCACACACGTACACTGTTTCCATTCCACAGCTGTAAATTCTTCAACTAATGGCTCAGTACACATCAATGTCGTTGCCGGGTTGCTTAGGGCCTTGGATGAGAACTGGCACATATATGAACTTCCGCTTCATGCACAGCCAAGGAGGAAGGTATATATACATAGAGTCGCGGGCCAGGTGCTGTGATTGATGCTCTGCTCCCAAGGATTAATGCCATCCGCGCTTAAAACCAAACCATACGTTCTTGCGTCACCGCTCAAACTCCTCCCAGTACTTTCTCTCGATTTTTCTCCACTGCGACCCGTCAGCGGTGCTCTCAACTTCCGTCTTTCTTACGGTCCTCTCTGTGCCATCGCATCACTTGGCATGCTCTTTGTTTCTGAACAGGACTTCAACCATGAGTATAGGAGCATACCACATGACCTTCGCAGGAACCATCTTCCTGGGGGGCTCGCCGTCACATCACCAGGTCATCTCGTCTGATCTTTACCGCAATGCACCGCATACCGGGCATGCGTTCAAATCCTCGTAC
The DNA here is from genome assembly GCA_011799875.1 of Thinopyrum elongatum. Lineage (NCBI taxonomy): Eukaryota > Viridiplantae > Streptophyta > Magnoliopsida > Poales > Poaceae > Thinopyrum > Thinopyrum elongatum. The sequence goes on from CM022303.1 coordinate 677,387,737, forward strand.
GCACCCGGTACGATGTAGTCATATGGGAATGCATGTATCTTCTGCACCTCCAATCCTAGAGGGCATACGACATTCTTTGCTGCGTACGTACTGTCGGGCAATTCGTTATCCTTGGAAGCTTCTTCTTCATATTTTCAGTAGCTTCTCAATCCTTTGTCAGGCATAGCATTCTCTGCCTTCCCTACCAGCCAATTCCGTACGGTACCGAGCTTTGTGTTTCCATCTTCGCAATTGGGTGTACAACCCTTTTTGGTGATCCTCTAACATGCATCGAATTCAGCTTCTCCTTTCACTTTCGCACTGTCTCTTTGCATCAACAATGACCCGCGAAGATCACCATCGGGCACATCGTCTGGTTCCTCTTGATCTTCAGCTTCCCCGTTGCGAGCATCACCGTATTCAGGGGGCACATAGTTGTCATCATCCTCTTCTTCTTTGCTGTCTTCCATCATAACCCCTTTTTCTCTGTGCTTGGTCACACATTATAGTGTGGCATGAAACCCTTATAAAGCAGGTGGGTGTGAAGGATTTTCCGATCAGAGTAATACTTCGTATTCCCACATATAGGGCATGAACAACCTAAAAACCATTCTGCTGTTGCCTCAGCCACTTCAAGAAAATTATGCACGCCCTTAATGTACTCGAGGTGGCGTCTGTCACCGTACATCCATTGCCGGTTCATCTGCGTGCATTTTATATAATTAAGTGTGTCAAAAACCATTACAGAACATCATGAATAGATAAGTGACCAATTACTAGAATTTCAATCACATTAAACCAAAGTACAACATAGTCTCATTGAACACATATAGCTCTCCAGAGCATCTAATTAAACCATACATGAAACTATGTAAACATTTCAATGCAACAACAAATGCGATCATAATCGCAACCAAGGTACACATTGATCCACGGCATAATGATACCAAGCCTCGGTATGAATGGCATATTTTCTATACTTTCTAATCTTGACGCGCATGCATCATCTTGATCTTGTGATCATCGACGACATCCGCAACATGCAACTCCAAATCATCTTCTCCTCCTCAATTTTTTTCAATTTTTCCTTCAAGTAATTTATTTTCTTCTTCAACTAAATTTAAACCTCTCGACAATAGGTCGGTTTGGAATTTCCGTTCACTCTACCTCCTAGATAGAAATCTACTTCACTTGGTCGCATAATTGTCATAACACTAAACTGACCAAATAGTTATAAAATAAATATATCCACATCCAATCATAGACAGACGAGGGCCGACGGGGGCGGATACACAAAACCATCGCACTATATATAACAAACATAATAAAAGTGAAAATTATACAAGTAAGAATTTTTTTTCTTTTACAAAGAAATAAGAACAAAGGCTCACCATGGTGTTGCCGGCGACGAGATCGGCGCGGGCGATCGACGGCGGTGAAGACGGGGACGGACGTGACGGACCGCTAAACCAACAAATCTTGAGGAAATGGAGCTTGGGTCGAGTTTGGAGAGAAAAGCTTAATAGTGTGGCTCGGGCATATTCATCGAACACCTCATGTGCATAGGAGGTGAGCTGAGACCACAAGCCCTCCCCTAGCCGGCCAGAAAAACAGAGCAGTGGAGTGCTCTGCTTGCGGGCGAGGGGATATATATAGCCTACCATTGGTCCCGGTTCGTGGCTGGAACCGGGACTAAGGGCCTTTAGTCCCGTTCCAGCCACGAACCGGGGACCTATATGTGTGGACCAGGAGCGAGGCCCCTTGGCGCATGACACCGGGACGTTGCCCTCATGGGTCCCGGTTCATGACTGAACCGGGACTAATGGGGCTGGGCACCTAACCACCAAAGCCCTGTTTTCTATTAGTGAGACCAATGTAAGAGAGATTCGTAACGCATGCATGGACTTAATTTGCACACGGTACGTCACCTCCAGATCATGTAAAAACCTCTAAACAATATTACGTGGTCAGTACAAAAGGAAATGAGATTCAAGCAATCTGGACAGCCACACATGAGACTGGCGGCAGGTCGACTGGATTGCATCCTGAACCGTCCGGCTGTCGCCTAACAAAGCCACGTACCACCCGTCCAATCGGAGCCGTACACGTGAGCCCACGTGAAACCGCGCGCTGGCTCCCAAAGACTTGCCAGGGAAAATTTTGGACAAGACACGAGGACGTCGGACGGAGGGCTAGCGAGAGAGTATCTTGGAAGAGGATTGGACGCGGCTGGCCGGCCGGGTCACGGAGCCGCATGACCCCAACTTCACGCGTGCCCCCCACCAAGATCACGGCCGCTAGCTACCTCCCTCGGCCCGACCTTTACATCCACCACAACTACCCCCACTTGGTGCAAACCACAAAAAAAAAAAAAACTTGTTCAAACCAGCATGCACGTGTAGCTCCCTTCGGCAAATTACGTATTTCCTCATCCATATTAATTGTCGCTGATTTAGGTCAACTGTGTACTTAAATCAGTGTGTACTAAATCAGCGACACTGATATGAATGGACGGAGTACGTATGTACACGTGTGTGTGTCGTTGGAGGGAAGGAACGATCGATACCGCCAAAGAGAGCAAATCAGAATTAACTGTGGTTGGTGTACGAAAAATCGGACGACACTCATGGGCGATGGCTGTAGCCACTGACTGACCGACTGGGATTACATGGCGGCAATTTGTGGCCGTAGGGAAGTCGGCCGCTAAATATCGTCCATGTTCCCCTCAAAAAAAAAAATATCGTCCTAGGTAGCACCGCGAGTGTGGCTGGAGATATAGCTAAGGCCGGAGTGGTGGCTAGTCGGTTCCGTGCCTGGTCCCAGCGGCCCGTAGCACAGTGCAGCTACATAGGGACTGTGGGCCGGCCGGACGCATGGCAACCATGTACGTAGATGTAGAGTCCGGATACGGTCCGACGTACGTACGCGCTGATGCATTGCATGCTGCGATATTCAAACGACCCGCGACAATTTCCATGGACTGCAGTAGCCAGCGAGATGGCACTCGCGGCTGGCAGTTTCAGTATTTTGGGATGCCATTCTTGCCAAAAGCTGGCGTTTCGTTTATTTTAGTGTAATTCTTCATTCAAAAAACTGCCACCGTCAAATCTTGATCATGTGGCTATGAGGCATCCGCCGGGGATTTCTTCCTGGGGAAGGGACACCAGATAGCATTTTTGTTTTTCTTAAGCTCAGTCGGTCGGAGATACTATCAGCACAGTACTGTACATTCATTTGGGGCTCCTAGCTAATGACGCTCTCATGCGTGCATGAAAAATGAGGCCTCCATGAAAATGCGGATTGATTAATTTGTCATGTCCAATCGATGGAGGAATATAGCATGCATGTGCAGATCCCTCGACGCGAAACGTACGTACTAGGAGTACAAAATACTTACGGTACTCCATCGTCTTCTATTCAACGGAGCAACAAACCTAGAAGATCCATACGTACTGTGCATGTCACGAGACGGCGATCCTGTACCCAGCCCCAATCACCGGCAGTTGGCAACTCCTTTCACATATACTCTTATATATTAGCGGTATCATTGCTAAAGCGGACTTGGACCCGGTTGCATTGGAAAACGTTTTTTAAACCCCTAAAAATGGGCTTAAAATTTCGAAAAGACTTGATTTTTTTGACATGATACGCATGCATGTGGTTTAAGTACATGTTAATTTTATCCAATAATATGTTGTATTGTATGTTACACAAAAAGAACAAAATTCCGCCCCAAAATCAACAAAAATATCCCATTTTTTTGCTGTATTTGGTCTTTTTGTGTTCCTATCACATGCAAGCACTAATTGATATAATTTGCACAATTATAGTACACTACTCTACAAGCACAATTTTTTTTAGAATTTTTTCAGGCCATAAAGTTAAATTTTTTAACTTCAAAAAAAGGGGTCAATGTGCACGTGCTCCAAAGGCATTATTCATTGATTGATGAACTATCATGAAATTGTTTGAAATATATGTGACAAAGGCTAGAAGAATTGGTAAAAAAAATATAGAGTTAAACATAAGGGTCCGGCTACGATCTGGCCATCGTTTACCTCCTCAAAATTATAGTTAAGTATAAAAAGGAATATAAGGATCTTTTACGAATACGTATAATGAAGACCCTCAAATATACGAACATACACACATACCTTACCCCCTATGAGCACCTCCGAGACTTAGCCATCGTAGCATCTTGACATTTTAAAAATCATCATTGAACGAACATCGCGAAAACCTAAATTAAATGCAGATATTGGTGAGCACCAATGTCCAGTGAACTTGAACCCGGAGATAGACTAGGAATAACACTATCCCTCCTAACCATTAATTACAGATTGGTTTGGAGCATATAGGAGTAAGATATAAGCAATCTCCTCTCCAGCCGTTGGAGCCCCCAAGAACACCACCGAACCAAAAAGTTGTTGTCTTGGGGTCATCCAGCGAAATATGGGGGCATGAGGAGGGCATCTTCCCAGTCACACCCCTCCCCAAGCAAAAGTTTGTGAGGAGAATGATTAAGTGGGCCAGAAAAAGGACATGTGGTGACACGATTCGCCGAAACTTCGCTGGCGCCCCAAGAGCCCCCAACACGCCGGGTTTCGCCTGGGTTAAGCCGGCGCTATTTTGATGTCCTGGGGGGTGGGGACGTGGCTGGCCGTTTTTCGGCAAAAAGCGCCGTCCAAGCTTAAACCCGAGCCTAAAAAGGTTTCCTGGGGGCGTCTTGGGGGGTTGGAGATCTCTAAGAGTTGGCTAGAAATTCCCAACTGTCCAAAAATTAACTGTACGTATCTTTTTCGACATCTCGATATTGATCGCGCTCCCTAATTTAAAACAAGTACACGACCTGTAAATAGAAGTCTCATTCCACGCGTACGTGTTTTGTTTGGAGGTATCTACGTAACTAAGATATCGCACAATTTTGAAAAGCCTAATTAACCCACCGTAGAGATTGCGGGCCTCCATTGCACGCTCCTCGCTCTATAAAACCACATCACTCGCAAACTCTAGAAGCACACATCAGTCCTCCACCTCGCTCGTGCTCCACACCAGCTAGTAGCAGCCATGGAGGCGAGCACGAAGAAGCTCCGGTCACTCCTGCTGACCCTTCTTCCTCCTCATCACCACCGCCGTTGCGGCACCAACCCTTGCCTGCGACACTGCCACAAGCCCAAGCCCCGAAGCCTTCCCATCGCCGCCAGGCCAGCACCCATCAGGGCCCCACCTACCCGCCCAAGCCACTACCTTGCCCGCGGTCTATGGCCCGCCCATGGCCACGTACCCTCGTCCGCCGGTCGGCGGCCCGCCCCATGGCCACGTACCCTCGCCCGCCGTCGTCGCCCGCCCAGTGGCCACTGTCCTCGCCCGCCGTCGTCGCCCGCCAAGGGCCACGTCCCCCACGCCGGTCGTCGGTCCGCCCAAGGGCCACGTCCCTCGCGCCGCCGCCGTCTACAGCCCTCCCAAGGGGCCCTCGCGCGTCGTCCGCCGGTCACCACTCCTCCGTCGTCGTCGGCCCGCGGTCACCTACCCGCCCATCACCAACCCTCCGCCCAAGGCCATCGCGCGCCCGCCGATCACACTCCTCCCGTCGTCGTCGGGCCGCCGTTCACCTTCCCGCCCATCACCAACCTCCGGTCGTTAGCCCGCGTTCACGTACCCCGCGCCACCGGTGATCGCCCCTCCGTGCCACCACTCCCCCCCCGTCGCCACGTTCACCATCCACTCCCCCTTCCGCGATCACCCTCGCCCACCCCCCTCCCCGTCTCCGCCGTCACCACTCCCCCCGTCTCCGCCGTCACCACTCCCCGTCCGTCGCCGGGGACCACCCCCGTCGACGCCGGGGCACACCGTGCGGCTGCGGGTCGCAGCCGCCACCTTCGCCGGCGACGCAGACGTGCCCGGTGACACGCTGAAGCTCGGGCGTGCGTTGGACCTGCTGGCGGGCTTGCATGTCTTGGCCTGGCACCCGTGGTGAACCATTGCCCGCTGCTGGAGGGGCTGGTGGAGCTGGAGGCGGCGGTGTGCCTGTGCACCACCATCCGCTCAAGCTCCTCACATCAACCTCGCCTGCCCCTCATCCTCCAGCTCCTCCTCCCTGCGGCAAGACGCCGCCACCCGGCTCACCTGCTCCATCTAGTCGAGCTAAGCTGCGTTGAGTCCGTGTGCCAGTGCCCAGTGCACGTGGAGATGGATGGATCATGATGGATCGACATGGAGAGGATGTCGAACGTCGTCGTCTAGTAGCTAGTACGAGCAAGAAGTGATTCGATCATGCTAGAATGCATCGATGAGTACTGTTGTGTTTTCCTTGTGATTTTTATTTTGTGTTTGGCTAGGTCTGTGGTGTGTGGTCTGATGCAAGAGGTGATAATCGATGTGTACTGGTTAATTATTGTTTGCTCACAATGTGATGACCAATTGGTTAAGCTAGTAACACACCCGCAAAAAGAAAAGTAAACAGTAGTAGTAAGATTCTTTGTCATGAATAATTCACGAGGCTGTTCCAGAGTGACCAGTCGTGATTGGATTAGACATCGATCCTGACTAGGAATTGCTGTCCATGCATCATGACTGCGACAGTGCTGCAACGGATTGTATCTCTTTTCAATGTCGGTGGTATTTGCATTTTGTACCAAGAGGATCTTCTGTGGTGGTAATTTGCAGTGTACCAAGAGGATCTGTCGAGATCATCTACAACCGAACGCCTCAATCGCCCGGCCGAAAAAAAAATATGCGACCTAGATGGACAGTTCAAACGGGTCTTAAATGCCGGGCTGATCGGTACCCTTTTATCCGGCCAAATGTAGGCGATATAGGGAGGCCCGGGCGCGATCTCCACGTCGGAACCAACACCAGGACAACATCACAAATTGCGCCAAATCCACTCTCCTGACCTCACCGATTTTCATTTGCTCCTATCTCTTCTCCTCCTTTGCCACGACGTCTCGTAGCATCCGCTGGCCAGCACCGACGCTGCGTCCCCCCTCATCGTGCTCGCCGCCCGGACATCGTCGCCGGCTCGGATGCCCAGTGGTACATCCAGCAACTTTCGGGCTGCACTTGCCCTTGTGTGTTCGAGACGGTGAGCTTCTCGATGTCCTAGGTGAAGTCGAAGAAACATGTTGACGGGTGCGAGTTGCGGCGGTGAGGTGAGGGTCGCTGAAGAAATCTGATGTGTCGATGAGGGCAAGGGAGGGCGGGGCGGCGAGGCGATCGCAAGCGCCGCCGACTGCATGTGTAGGAGCAGGCGGTGGGCTGGCCTGTGGGGGATCGGCGCAGGAGGAAGACAGTCTAGATGTTGAAGACAATAGTGCACCAGGATCGTGGCTGTTGGATTGTGATCTAACATCCAAAATTTGACTAACATAATTTTGATTTTTCCGCACCGCACTACACGACTAGAAATGGAAAGTCTCAGTTCACGCGTGTTTCGTTTGGAGGTAATATAATTTGGCCCCGCGGGTGTGGATTGGTGAGGCTTCGAACAACACAGCACAGTCCACAGTAAGTCACTCATCACAGACGCACAATTTGAAAACCCTAGCCGCCAACGAGATCACGGGCCCCAATTCCCAAGCACCCAGCTCGCTCTATAAAACTACAGTACTCACAACCCTAGAAGCACGCAGCACTCCTCCTGTCCACCACTACCACCAGCTGGCAGCCATGGCGGCGAGCATGAAGAACTCCTTCCGCTCCTGGTCACCATCCTCCTGCTCCTCACCACCGCCGTCGCGGCGCCAACCATCGACTGCGACTGCGACAACCCCAGGCCCCCAGCCCTCCCACCCGCCCAAGAACAAGCCCCCCACCAAGGGCCACACTACCCGTCGCCGGCGCCCAAGGGCACCTCCCGCGCCCGGCCGGTCTACGGCCCGCGAGGGGCCACGCCCCTCGCCCGCCGTTCTACGGGCCGCCGAAGGGCCACGTCCCTCGCCCGCCGGTCGTCGGCCTCCGAGGGCCACGTCCCCCGCCCGCCCGTCTACGGCCCGCCCAAGGGCCCCATCCACGGCCCGCCGGTAGCCGCGCCTCCGGTCACCACCCTGCGCCACCGGTGACCGCCCCTCCGGTCACCTACCCCGCGCCGCCGGTGACGACCCCTCCGGATCACCTACCCTGCGCCACCGGTGACCGCCCCTCCGGTCACCTACCCTTCACCTCCAGTCACCGCTCCCCCGTCTCCCCTCCCCCGTCACTTACCCGACTCCCTATTAATACACATATGAACAAAAAAAATACATATATGAACAAAAATTCTAACTTTTGCATATCTTTGCATATGAACATAATACATACATTTTTTTCTTAAATGTAACTTTTGCATACACTATATATATCACATATACACTACATATATAATCATCTATGAACAAAAAAATTATGAAAAAAAGGACATATCATCATATATATACACATACATATCATCATATACACTACTATATATCATCTATGAACAAAAAAAAAATCACATTAAAAAAAAACAGAAGGAGGAGGCCGCCGGACCGCACGGCGAGGAAGAGGTGCGGCGTGTGGGGCATGCAGGAGCGCGGGGCGACGGCGACAGGAAGCGGCGGCGACGCGTCGAGGAGCTACTTACGTGCGGCACGTTGCGTCGAGGCTAGCTCAGGCAAAACTGGCATCGTGTCGGCCTCGCGTGGCGACGACACGTTTGCGATTTCGATTATCTTGACTCTATCTTCTCGCTCTTCCTCTGTATTGCTTTCTGATCCGTCCTCTCTTTATTCTGTCTTCTCGCTTTTCGGAGTCTGCCGCACCGATCCTTCGTGGCTACCCCTTCTCTTCCTCCCGTTTTTTCTTCCTTGTCTACTCCTCAGTGCGGGGTGGGGGGAAATTTCTCCAAGTGTGGGGTTATATACCCACACCTTGGTCTCGGTGCGTGGCACCAACCGGGACCAATGCTACCACCTTTGGTCCTGGTTCATGCCACCAACCGGGACCAAAGGTCTCTTTTCGTCAGCCCAAAGGGCGGGAAGAGCAGAGACCTTTGGTCCCGGTTGGTGCCACGAACCGGGACCAAAGGTGGGCATTGGTCCCGGTTCGTGCCACCAACCGGGACCAATAGCCTGTGCCTGGCACAGCCGCGGTGGATGTTTAGTCCCACCTCGCTAGCTAAGGAGCTTCGGCACCAGTTTATAAGCGCGGCTGTGCCTTCCCTTTCGAACTCCTCTCTATTGCAGGCCTACTGGCCTAACTGTGTCTCTCTGCCTGTGGGCCTACTAGGCCTTCTGTGGTGCTGAATCCTGGCCCACCTGCCGGGTTGGGTTGCTAGTCGTATTCAGGCCGTGGTGGCCCAGTAGGCGGCATTTTTTATTTTTTTCCATTTTTTTGTTTTGTTTTTTGCATTATTTATTTTCTTTTGTTTTTTTAATTCTTTTTGCTGTTAGGTCACAAAAATTATAAACTTTCTGTTAGTGCCATTAGTTTTCAAATTTGAATAGTTTAAATTTGAATTTTTTGAAATTTGTGTGAATCACTAGTTTGTGAATAACTTTACTATAAAAATAGATTTTTGAGTGATTCTTTTTCCTGCTATTTAATATTACTGTGTTTTAACATTATATTCAAAAACAGATTTTGTTATTTTAGTTTCTAACAAAAAATTCTTTATGATAATTCTTTTTGCTATTAAAGTTTCTAACAAAAAAATTCTTTATGATAATTCTTTTTGCTATTAATGTTTTGAACTAAAAATACTTTGATAATTTTAGTAGCATAAATTTTTTATAATTTTAGTTTCAAAAATACTAGAGGGTTTATAAAAGCTTTTTGGTTTATTCCTTTTGCTATTAGAGTTTTATAAAAGCTTTTTAGTTGATTCTTTTTGCTATTGAAGAATATTATAGTTTTGTTTTAGTTGATCATAACAGAATATTTTAATTGATTATTTTAAATTCATTCTTTTTGCTATTAGTTCATTCTTTTTGCGCTGAATGACCCTGAAATTGAAAAGAATTACAAATGAACTCTGAAAAGGTTGAAAGTTGGCATGGTACCATCATTTCACCCACATAGCATGTGCTAAAAAGTTGAGAGGGTTACGGCAAAAACTGGATGCACTTCGTGTACAAAACGGGCAATCTCTTTCGAAGTATCAGGGTTTCGAACGAAAACTCGTCTGTTACAAAGGGATTTCATTTTTTTGAACTTATTTGAACTCCAGACTTTTTGTGTCTTCAAAATGCACCATTCAAAGCCACATCAGCAATTTTCAACCCTTTCTGACTTCATTTGTTATATTTCATGCATTTACTGATTTTTTTGCGCTATATGACCCTGAAATTGAAAAGCACTTCAAATGAACTCTGAAAAGGTTGAAAGTTGGCATGGTATCATCATTTCACCCACATAGCATGTGCTAAAAAGTTAAGAGGGTTACGGCAAAAACTGGATGCACTTCGTGTACAAATCGGACAATCTGTTTCGAAGTATCAGGGTTTCCGGAAACTCGTCTGTTACAAAAGGCATTTCATTTCTTCACATGTAACTGCAGTGATATTCTAGATCAAAGGCATCATCATAATAGTTGTGGAGAGAAAGTCTTCACTTTTTCTTCGCTTGTGTCCTTTGCTTATTACGCCGTAACCATGGATATTCTTCATTGCTTAACAGGGTGCTTGGGTCAGCCTTGACTTTGAAGGGAGCAATTTCATGAAACTTTTCATAATCTTCAGACATGTCTGTCTTGCCCTCCAATCCCACAATGTCTCTTTTTCCTGAAAGAACTATGTGGCGCTTTGGCTCATCGTATGATGTATTCGCTTCCTTATCTTTTCTTTTTCTCGGTTTGGTAGACATGTCCTTCACATAGAAAACCTGCACCACATCATTGGCTAGGATGAATGGTTCGTCTGTGTACCCAAGATTGTTCAGATCCACTGTTGTCATTCCGTACTGTGGGTCTACCTGTACCCCGCCTCCTGACATATTGACCCATTTGCACTTAAACAAAGGGACCTTAAAATCATGTCCGTAGTCAAGTTCCCATATGTCCACTATGTAACCATAATATGTGTCCTTTCCCCTCTTGGTTGCTGCATCAAAGCGGACACCGCTGTTTTGGTTGGTGCTCTTTTGATCTTGGGCGATCGTGTAAAATGTATTCCCATTTATCTCGTATCCTTTGTAAGTCAATACAGTCGAAGATGGTCCCCTGGACAACGAGTACAGCTCATCAGAAACAGTGTTGTCATCTCTGAGACGTGTTTCCAACCAACTGCCGAAAGTCCTGATGTGTTCACATGTAATCCAGTCGTCACACTGCTCCAGGTGTTTGGAGCGCAGAATGTTCTTGTGTTCATCGACATACGGGGTCACCATGGTAGAGTTCTGTAGAAATGTGTAGTGTGCTTGAGACCAAGAATGCCCGTCCCTACATATTATTGAGTCCCCTCCTAGTGTGCCTTTTCCAGTCAGTCTTCCCTCATACCGCGATTGAGGGAGGCCAATCTTCTTAAGGCCAGGAATGAAGTCAACACAAAACCCAATGACATCCTCTGTTTGATGGCCCATGGAGATGCTTCCTTCTGGCCTAGCGCGGTTACGGACATATTTCTTTAGGACTCCCATAAACCTCTCAAAGGGGAACATATTGTGTAGAAATACAGGGCCCAGAATGACAATCTCGTCGACTAGATGAACTAGGACGTGCGTCATGATATTGAAGAAGGATGGTGGGAACACCAGCTCGAAACTGACAAGACATTGCGCCACATCACTCCTTAGCCTTGGTAGGATTTGTGGATCGATCACCTTCCGAGAGATTGCATTGAGGAATGCACATAGCTTCACAATGGCTAATCGAACGTTTTCCGGTAGAAGCCCCCTCAATGCAACCGGAAGCAGTTGCGTCATAATCACGTGGCAGTCATGAGACTTTAGGTTCTGGAACTTTTTCTCTGCCATATTTATTATTCCCTTTATATTCGACGAGAAGCCAGACGGGACCTTCATACTGAGCAGGCATTCAAAGAAGATTTCCTTCTCTTCTTTGGTAAGAGCGTAGCTGGCAGGACCTTCATACTGCTTTGGAGGCATGCCGTCTTTTTCGTGCAAACGTTGCAGGTCCTCCCGTGCTTCCGGTGTATCTTTTGTCTTCCCATACATGCCCAAGAAGCCTAGCAGGTTCACGCAAAGGTTCTTTGTCACGTGCATCACGTTGATTGAAGAGCGGACCTCTAGGTCTTTCCAGTAGGGTAGGTCCCAAAATATAGATTTCTTCTTCCACATGGGTGCGCGTCCCTCAACGTCATTCGGAACAGATAGTCCGCCGGGACCCTTTCCAAAGATTACGTGTAAATCATTGACCATAGCAAGTACGTGATCACCGGTACGCATGGCAGGCTTCTTCCGGTGATCTGCCTCACCTTTGAAATGCTTGCCTTTCTTTCGACATTGATGGTTGGTCGGAAGAAATCGACGATGCCCCAGGTACGCATTCTTCCTGCATTTGTCCAGGTATATACTTTCGGTGTCAGCTAAACAGTGCGTGCATGCGTGGTATCCCTTGTTTGTCTGTCCTGAAAGGTTACTGAGAGTAGGCCAATCATTGATGGTTACAAACAGCAACGCATGCAGGTCAAATTCCTCCTGTCTGTGCTCATCCCACACACGTACACTGTTTCCATTCCACAGCTGTAAAAGTTCTTCAACTAATGGCCTCAGGTACACATCAATGTCGTTGCCGGGTTGCTTAGGGCCTTGGATGAGTACTGGCATCATAATGAACTTCCGCTTCATGCACAGCCAAGGAGGAAGGTTATAGATACATAGAGTCGCGGGCCAGGTGCTGTGATTGCTGCTCTGCTCCCCAAAAGGATTAATGCCATCCGCGCTTAAACCAAACCATACGTTCCTTGCGTCACCTGCAAACTCCTCCCAGTACTTTCTCTCGATTTTTCTCCACTGCGACCCGTCAGCGGGTGCTCTCAACTTCCCGTCTTTCTTACGGTCCTCTCTGTGCCATCGCATCAACTTGGCATGCTCTTTGTTTCTGAACAGACGTTTCAACCATGGTATTATAGGAGCATACCACATGACCTTCGCAGGAACCATCTTCCTGGGGGGCTCGCCGTCAACATCACCAGGGTCATCTCGTCTGATCTTATACCGCAATGCACCGCATACCGGGCATGCGTTCAAATCCTCGTACGCACCGCGGTACAGGATGTAGTCATTAGGGAATGCATGTATCTTCTGCACCTCCAATCCTAGAGGGCATACGACATTCTTTGCTGCGTACGTACTGTCGGGCAATTCGTTATCCTTTGGAAGCTTCTTCTTCAATATTTTCAGTAGCTTCTCAAATCCTTTGTCAGGCATAGCATTCTCTGCCTTCCACTGCAGCAATTCCAGTACGGTACCGAGCTTTGTGTTTCCATCTTCGCAATTGGGGTACAACCCTTTTTGGTGATCCTCTAACATGCGATCGAACTTCAGCTTCTCCTTTTCACTTTCGCACTGTCTCTTTGCATCAACAATGACCCGGCGAAGATCACCATCGGGCACATCGTCTGGTTCCTCTTGATCTTCAGCTTCCCCCGTTGCAGCATCACCGTATTCAGGGGGCACATAGTTGTCATCATCCTCTTCTTCTTTGCTGTCTTCCATCATAACCCCTTTTTCTCTGTGCTTGGTCCACACATTATAGTGTGGCATGAAACCCTTATAAAGCAGGTGGGTGTGAAGGATTTTCCGATCAGAGTAATACTTCGTATTCCCACATATAGGGCATGGACAACACATAAAACCATTCTGCTTGTTTGCCTCAGCCACTTCAAGAAAATTATGCACGCCCTTAATGTACTCGGAGGTGCGTCTGTCACCGTACATCCATTGCCGGTTCATCTGCGTGCATTTTATATAATTAAGTGTGTCAAAAACCATTACAGAACATCATGAATAGATAAGTGACCAAATTACTAGAAGTTCATCATCACATTAAAACCAAAGTACAAACATAGTTCTCATTGAACAACATATAGCTCTCCAGAGCATCTAATTAAACCATACATTGAAACTATGTAAAACATTTCAATGCAACAACAAATGCGATCATAATCGCAACCAAGGTAACAATTGATCCAACGGCATAATGATACCAAGCCTCGGTATGAATGGCATATTTTCTATACTTTCTAATCTTGACGCGCATTGCATTCATCTTGATCTTGTGATCATCGACGACATCCGCAACATGCAACTCCAATATCATCTTCTCCTCCTCAATTTTTTTCAATTTTTCCTTCAAGTAATTATTTTCTTCTTCAACTAAATTTAACCTCTCGACAATAGGTCGGTTGGAATTTCCGGTTCACATACCTCCTAGATAGAAAAATCTATGTCACATTGGTCGGCATAATTGTCATAAACAATAAATGAACCAAATAGTTATAAAATATAATATATACCACATCCGAATCATAGACAGGACGAGGGCCGACGGGGGCGGATACCAAAACCATCGCACTATATAATAACAAACAATAATAAAAGTAAGAAAATTATACAAGTAAGAATTTTTTTTCTTTTACAAAGAAGATAAGAACAAGAGGCTCACCATGGTGGTGCCGGCGACGAGATCGGCGCGGGCGATCGACGGCGGTGAAGACGGGGACGGGACGTGACGGACCGCTAAACCTAGACAAATCTTGAGGAAAATGGAGCTTGGGGGTCGAGTTTGGAGAGGAGAAAGCTTAAGTAGTGTGGCTCGGGCATTTCATCGAACACCTCATGTGCATAGGAGGTGAGCTAGAGCACCACAAAGCCCTCCCCTAGCCGGCCAGAAAAAACAGAGCAGTGGAGTGCTCTGCTTGCGGGCGAGGGGATATATATAGCCATACCATTGGTCCCGGTTCGTGGCTGGAACCGGGACTAAAGGGCCTTTAGTCCCGGTTCCAGCCACGAACCGGGACCTATAGATGTGGACCAGGAGCGAGGCCCCTTGGGCGCATGAACCGGGACGTATGCCCTCATGGGTCCCGGTTCATGACTGAACCGGGACTAATGGGCTGGGCAGGCCTAAACCAAAAGCCCGGTTTTCTATTAGTGAGACCAATGTAAGAGAGATTCGTAACGCATGCATGGACTTAATTTGCACACGGTACGTCGACCTCCAGATCATGTAATAAACCTCTAAACAATATTACGTGGTCAGTACAAAAGGAAATGAGATTCAAGCAATCTGGACAGCACACACATGAGACTGGCGGCAGGTCGACTGGATTGCATCCTGAACCGTCCGGCTGTCGCCTAAACAAAGCCACGTACCACCCGTCCAATCGGAGCCGTAAACAGTGAGCCCACGTGAAACCGCGCGCTGGCTCCCATAGACTTGCCAGGGAGAACAATTTTGGACAAGACGACGAGGAGCGTCGGACGGAGGGCTAGCGAGGAGGAGTATCTTGGAAGAGGATGGGACGCGGCTGCCGGCCGGGTCACGGAGCCGCATAGACCCAACTTCACGCGTGCCCCACCAGGATCACGGGCCGCTAGCTACCTCCCTCGGCCCGACTTGATCCACCACATACTACACCACACTTGGTGCAAACCAAAAAAAAAAAAAAAACTTGGTGCAAACCAAGCATGCACGTGTAGCTCCCTTCGGCAAATTACGTATTTCCTCATCCATATTAATTGTCGCTGATTTAGTGCAACTGTGTACTTAAATCAGTGTGTACTAAATCAGCGACAACTGATATGAATTGGACGGAGTACGTATGTACACGTGTGTGTAGTCGTTGGAGGGAAGGAACGATCGATACCGCCAAAGAGGAGCAAATCAGAATTACTGTGGTTGGTGTACGAAAATCGGACGACACTCATGGGCGATGGCTGTAGCCACTGACTGACCGACTGGGATACATGGCTGCAATTTTGTGCCGTAGGGAAGTCGGCCGCTAAATATCGTCCATGTTCCCCTCAAAAAAAAAAAATATCGTCCATGTAGCACCGCGAGTGTGGCTGGAGATATAGCTAGAGGACCGGAGTGGTGGCTAGTCGGTCTCGTGCCTGGTCCCAGCGGCACGCGTAGCACAGTGCAGACTGCATAGGACTGTGGGCCGGCCGGACATGCATGCAACCATGTACGTAGATGTAGGAGTACGGAGTACGGTCCGGACGTACGTACGCGCTGATGCATTGCATGCTGCGATGATTCAAACGACCCGACAATTTCCATGGACTGCAGTAGCCAGCGAGATGGCACTCGCGGCTGGCAGTTTCAGTATTTTGGGATGCCATTCTTGCCAAGAAGCATGGCGTTTCGTTTATTTTAGTGTAATTCTTCATTCAAAAACTGCCACCGTCAAATCTTGATCATGTGGCTATGAGGGCATCCGCCGGGGATTTCTTCCTGGGGAAGGGACACCAGATAGCATTTTTGTTTTCTTAAGCTCAGTCGGTCGGAGATACTATCAGCACAGTACTGTACATTCATTTGGGGCTCCTAGCTAGATGACGCTCTCATGCGTGCATGAAAAATGAGGCCTCCATGAAAATGCGGATTGATTAATTTGTCATGTCCAATCGGATGGAAGGATATAGCATGCATGTGCAGATCCATCTCGACGCGAAACGTACGTACGTAGGAGTACAAAATACTTACGGTACTCCATCGTCTTCTATTCAACGGAGAACAACAACCTAGGAAGAGCCATACGTACTGTGCATAGTCACGAGACGGCGATCCTGTACCCAGGCCCAAATCACCGGCAGTTGGCAACTCCTTTCAACATACTACTCATATATATTAGCGGTATCATTGCCTAAAGCGGACTTTTGGAGCCCGGTTGCATTGGAAAACGTTTTTTAAACCCCTAAAAAATGGTGCTTAAAAATTTCGAAAAGACTTGATTTTTTTGACATGAATACGCATGCATGTGGTTTAAGTACATGTTAAATTTTATCCAATAATATGTTGTATTGTATGTTACACAAAAAGAACAAAATTCCGGCCCCAAAATCAACAAAAAATAATCCCATTTTTTTTGCATGTATTTGTCTTTTTGTGTCTCTCACATGCAAGCACATATATTGATATAAATTTGCACAATTATAGTACACTACTACTACAAGCACAATTTTTTTTAGAATTTTTCAGGCCATAAAGTTAAATTTTTTAACTTCAAAAAAAGGGGCTCAATGTGCACGTGCTCCAAAGGCATTATTCAATTGATTGATGAACTATCATGAAATTGTTTGAAATATATGTGACAAAGGCTAGAAGAATTGGTAAAAAAAATATAGAGTTAAACATAAGGGTCCGGCTACGATCTGGCCATCGTTTACCTCCTCAAAATTATAGTTAAGTATAAAAAGGAATATAAGGATCTTTTACGAATACAGTATAATCGAAGACACTCAAATATACGAACATACACACATACCTTACCCCTATGAGCACCTCCGAGACATTGAGCCATCGTAGCATCTTGACATTTTACAAAATCATCATTGAACGAACATCGCCGAAAACCTAAATTAAATGCAGGAATATTGTGAGCACCAATGTCAAGTGAACTTGAACCCGGATAGACTAGGAATAACACTATCCCTCCTAACCATCTAATTACAGATTGGTTTGGAGGCATATAAGGAGTAAGATATAAAAGCATCTCCAGCCGTTGGAGCCCCCAAGAACACCACCGAACCAAAAAAGTTGGTGTCTTGGGGGTCATCCAGCGAAATATGGGGGCATGAGGAGGGCATCTTCCCAGTCACACCCCTCCCCAAGCAAAAGTTTGTGAGGAGAATGATTAAGTGGGCCAAGAAAAAGGACATGTGGTGAGACACGATTCGCCGAAACTTCCGCTGGCGCCCCAAGAGCCCCCAACACGCCGGGTTTCGCCTGGGTTAGCCGGCGCTATTTTGATGTCCTGGGGGGCGTTGGGGACGTGGCTGGGCCGTTTTTCGGCAAAAAGCGCCGTCCAAGCTTAAAACCGAGCCTAAAAAGGTGTCCTGGGGGCGTCTTGGGGGGTTGGAGATGCTCTAAGAGTTGGCTAGAAATTCCCAAACTGTCCAAAAAATTAACTGACGTAATCTTTTTCCGACATCTCGATTGATTGATCGGCGCTCCCTAATTTAAAACAAGTACACGACCTGTAAATAGAAAGTCTCATTCCACGCGTACGTGTTTTGTTTGGAGGTATCGTACGTAACTAAGATAATCTGCACAATTTGAAAAGCCTAATTAAGCCACCGTAGAGATTACGGGCCTCCATTGCACGCTCCTCGCTCTATAAAACCACATCACTCGCAAACTCTAGAAGCACACATCAGTCCTCCACCTCGCTCGTGCTCCACACCAGCTAGGTAGCAGCCATGGAGGCGAGCACGAAGAAGCTCCGGTCACTCCTGCTGACCTTCTTCCTCCTCATCACCACCGCCGTTGCGGCACCCACCCTTGCCTGCGACGACTGCCACAAGCCCAAGGCCCCGAAGCCTTCCCATCCGCCCAAGGCCAAGCACCCCATCAAGGGCCCCACCTACCCGCCCAAGAGCCACGTACCTTGCCCGCCGGTCTATGGCCCGCCCAATGGCCACGTACCTCGTCCGCCGGTCGTCGGCCCGCCCCATGGCCACGTACCTCGCCCGCCGGTCGTCGGCCCGCCCAGTGGCCACGTGCCTCGCCCGCCGGTCGTCGGCCCGCCCAAGGGCCACGTCCCTCACACGCCGGTCGTCGGTCCGCCCAAGGGCCACGTCCCTCGCCCGCCGGTCTACAGCCCTCCCAAGGGGCCCATCGCGCGTCCGCCGGTCACCACTCCTCCCGTCGTCGTCGGCCCGCCGGTCACCTACCCGCCCATCACCAACCCTCCGCCCAAGGGGCCCATCGCGCGCCCGCCGATCACCACTCCTCCCGTCGTCGTCGGGCCGCCGGTCACCTTCCCGCCCATCACCAAACCTCCGGTCGTTAGCCCGCCGGTCACGTACCCCGCGCCACCGGTGATCGCCCCTCCGGTCACCACTCCCCCGTCGCCACCGTTCACCACTCCCACTCCCCCGTCTCCGCCGGTCACCACTCCCACTCCCCCGTCTCCGCCGGTCACCACTCCCCCGTCTCCGCCGGTCACCACTCCCCCGTCGTCGCCGGGGACCACTCCCCCGTCGACGCCGGGGAGCACACCGTGCGGCTGCGGGTCGCAGCCGCCACCTTCGCCGGCGACGCAGACGTGCCCGGTGGACACGCTGAAGCTCGGGGCGTGCGTGGACCTGCTGGGCGGGCTGGTGCATATTGGCCTGGGCGACCCGGTGGTGAACCAGTGCTGCCCGCTGCTGGAGGGGCTGGTGGAGCTGGAGGCGGCGGTGTGCCTGTGCACCACCATCCGGCTCAAGCTCCTCAACATCAACCTCGCCCTGCCCCTCATCCTCCAGCTCCTCCTCACCTGCGGCAAGACGCCGCCACCCGGCTACACCTGCTCCATCTAGTCGAGCTAAGCTCGGTGAGTCAGTGTGCCAGTGCCCAGTGCACGTGGAGATGGATGGATCATGGATGGATCGACATGAGAGGATGTCGAACGTCGTCGTCTAGTAGCTAGTAACGAGCAAGAAGTGATCGATCGATCAGCTAAGAATGCATCGATGAGTACTGTTTGTTTTCCTTGTGATTTTTATTTTGTGTTTGGCTAGGTCTGTGTGTTGTGGTCTGATGCAAGAGGTGATAATCGATGTGTACTGGTTAATTAATTGTTTGCTCACAAGTGATGACCAATTGGTTAAGCTAGTAAACAACCCGCAAAAAAGAAAAAGTAAACAGTAGTAGTAAGATTCTTTGTCATGAATAATTCACAGAGCTGTTCCAGAGTGACCAGTCGTGATTGGATTAGACATCGATCCTGACTAGGAATATGCTGGTCCATGCATGCATGACTGCGACAGTGCATGCACGGATTGTATCTCTTTTCAATGTCGGTGGTAATTTGCAGTTGTACCAAGAGGATCTTCTGTGGTGGTAATTTGCAGTGGTACCAAGAGGATCTTGTCTGAGATCATCTACAACCGAACGCCTCAATCGCCCGGCCGTAAAAAAAAATATGCGACCTAGATGGACAGTTCAAACGGGTCTTAAATGCCGGGCTGATCGGTACCCTTTATATCCGGCCCAAATGTAGGCAGATATAGGGAGGCCCGGGCGCGATCTCCACGTCGGAACCAACACCAGGACAACATCACAAATTGCGCCAAATCCACCTCCTGACCTACCGATTTCATTTGCTCTCATCTCTTCTTCCTCCTTTGCCACGGACGTCTCGTAGCTCCGCTGCCAGCACCGACGCTGCAGTCCCCTCATCCGTGCTCGCCGCCGCGGACATCGTCGCCGGCTCGGATGCCCCAGTGGTACATCCAGCAACTTTCGGGCTGCACCTTGCCCTTGATGTGTTCGAGACGGTGAGCTTCGATGTCCTAGGTGAAGTCGAAGAAACATGTTGACGGGTGCGAGTTGCGGCGGTGAGGTGAGGGGTCGCTGAAGAAATCTGATGGTCGATGAGGGCAAGGGAGGGCGGGGCGGCGAGGCGATCGCAAAAGCGCCGCCGACTGCAGGTGGTGGAAGCAGGCGGTGGGCTGGCCTGTGGGGGATCAGGCGGCAGGAGGAAGACAGCTAGATGTTGAAGACGAATAGTGCACACAGGATCGTGGCTGTTGGATTGTGATCTAACAGTCCAAAAATTTGACTAACATAATTTGATTTTTTCCGGGCACCGCACTACACGACTAGGAAATGGAAAGTCTCAGTTCACGCGTGTTTCGTTTGGAGGTAATATAATTTGGCCCCGCGGGTGGTGATTGGTGAGGCTTCGAACAACACAGCACAGTCCACAGTAAGTCACTCAGTCACAGACGCACAATTTGAAAACCCTAGCCGCCAACGAGATCACGGGCCTCCATTCCCAAGCACCCAGCTCGCTCTATAAAACTACAGTACTCACAAACCCTAGAAGCACGCAGCACTCCTCCTGTCCACCACTACCACCAGCTGGCAGCCATGGCGGCGAGCATGAAGAAGCTCCGTCCGCTCCTGGTCACCATCCTCCTGCTCCTCACCACCGCCGTCGCGGCGCCAACCATCGACTGCGACTGCGACAACCCCAAGGCCCCCAAGCCCTCCCACCCGCCCAAGAACAAGCCCCCCACCAAGGGCCACACCTACCCGTCGCCGGCGCCCAAGGGGCACCTCCCGCGCCCGCCGGTCTACGGCCCGCCGAAGGGCCACGCCCCTCGCCCGCCGGTCTACGGGCCGCCGAAGGGCCACGTCCCTCGCCCGCCGGTCGTCGGCCCTCCGAAGGGCCACGTCCCCCGCCCGCCCGTCTACGGCCCGCCCAAGGGCCCCATCACACGCCCGCCGGTGACCGCGCCTCCGGTCACCTACCCTGCGCCACCGGTGACCGCCCCTCCGGTCACCTACCCCGCGCCGCCGGTGACGACCCCTCCGGTCACCTACCCTGCGCCACCGGTGACCGCCCCTCCGGTCACCTACCCTTCACCTCCAGTCACCGCTCCCCCGGTCACGTACCCGACGCCGCCAGTGAACACGCCGTGCCCTCCGCCACCGCCGGCGACGCCCGCGGCGCAGACGTGCCCGGTGGACTCGCTGAAGATCGGCGCGTGCGTGGACCTGCTCGGCGGGCTGGTGCACGTGGGCCTCGGCGACCCGGTAGTGAACAAGTGCTGCCCGCTGCTGCAAGGGCTGGTGGAGCTGGAGGCGGCGGTGTGCCTCTGCACCACCATCCGGCTGAAGCTCCTCAACATCAACCTCGTCCTGCCCCTCGCCCTCCAGCTCCTCCTCACGTGCGGCAAGACCCCGCCACCCGGCTACACCTGCTCCGTCTAACCGAACTAAGCTCGGTGAGTCGGTGCACGTGGAGATGGATGGGTCGACATGAGAGGATGTCGGACGACGTCGCCATACCTTGGACGCAGCGAGCAAGAAGAAGAGATTGATCGATCAGCTAAGAAAGGATCGACGAGTGCGTGTTTGTTTTGTTTTTCTTCATTTCTTGTGGTTTCCTTTTCGTGTTTTGTTAGGAGTATGTGTGTTGTGGTTTGATCGATGCAAGAGGTGATAATCGGTGCGTGTACTGATTAATTAATTGTGTGGTCACAGCCGATGGCCAATTGGTTAAGCTAGCAAACTGTAGTAGTAAGATTCCATGTCATGAATAATTCACACAGCTGTTCGATCCAGAGTGACTAGCCGTGATTGGATTGGGCATGTACGTTGATCCATGCATGATTGCGACGGCGCATGCTCGGATTTTCTTATCAATGTCGGTGGTAATTTGCAGTGGTAGCAAGAGGATCATGTGTGAGATCTGGTCACGTACGGACGACCGGCTGCGACATGCTCCGCGGCGGAGCGCAATGATAGGCGCAAAAGTGCGGGGAGAGCATGTGTCCTTTTGGCGCCATGCAACCCGTGAAAGCAGTACGTACGAGCGTGGATGTGCATGCACCAGCAGGCCAGCTAGCGACCGCTGAGTTATCTTACTGTGCGTGCGTTTTGTCCGGTGTGGCATGTGACTGGCTAGCTAGCGAGTGGATTCAGACTGGACTTGCTCCATGTCGTCTTCTGCATGGACGCGGCAGCTAGCTTGCTAGCTAGCTTGTGAGTACAGTACTTCCTCCGTTTCATAACGTAGTGCCTATAGATTTTTTGAAAAGTCAAACCTTATCAACTTTGACCAAGTTTGTAGAGAAAAACATTTACATTTAAAAGGCCAAACATATATCATTAGATTCGTCATAAGACATAGTTTCATATTTTATATATTTGATATTGTAGATATAAGTAGTTCTCTCTATAAATTTGGTCAAAGTTTGTAAAGTTTGACTTTTCAAAAAATTTATACGCACTACATTTTGGAACAGAGGGAGTATTACATTGGACTAGGCGCGCCCGTGCTTTAAGCTATGGATATGTCTACTTGTTTTTTTTAATAAGAGAAAAGGTGTCGTTGGGCTTGAGAGGAAGCTGGTGACATGCATATTTTCGTTCGTCGTTGGGCTTGAGAGAAAGCTGGTGGTATGCATATTTTCGTTCGTTTGTTGTAAGAGCCCTAGTGGCGTGTGCGACGGAGGGTCAACAACAGTTGGTGATGTGCATGGCGTGAGATCTATGGAGATGCATAGCGTGTCCATTTTATATACTACTGCTCTATTTCTGTTCAGTTTAGGATGATGTATAAAAGGAAACTAATTAGATGAATTTACAGTGTATTCCTTGTGGCGCTAGCCATTATACTTCTAAATTAATAAACAAACTCATAGAGAATGCTATCATAGCTGAGCTAGACATAATACCGCTGAATTAATAAACAAACACATAGAGAATATTATCATAGCTAAAGACTCGATGGAAGCCTAAGTTTTCTACTAATGAAGCACTGTCTTATGAGATCAAATTCTACCACCATGAGCGCAGAATTAAATTTGATGGTCCAGGCCGGCAACAACTGGTCGAAGATTATGCTATGCAAGAGGGTGATGTTCTAGCATTAAACTTAGGTAACAATGATATGTACTTTCATGTTATATCGAGCAGGAATAGTATTCTTTTGAAGCCTTCTTTGCCAATCACATGTATGTAATCCTACTTCTCTCATTTTGTATCAGAATTGCATCGATACCAGTCCCTAAAATTAGTCAGACTAAGAGACGTATCCTTATTTTCTGAAGACAAATGAAACAGATGAATACTTGTGTGTACACTCGAGGAATTACGCTAGATTACTCTCAAATGGTATCAATGATAAACGGTGCGTTTGGTTGACGCCAGTTTCCTATCTATATCTTTGTTCATCGTCTGACAACGACAAACGTTGGTCAAAGCGAGCTGGTAACTCCTCAGACATGTCTTAACAAAATATTTATGCATTTTTAGTTACTTCTGCAGGTTGACCGACATCTACCTATTTTCCTCTATGGTTTTTGCAGAAAATTCCAAGGGCTGTAGTGGAACAACTGGAGAAGAAAATACTTGATCTTCCAACTGACGAAATTATTAGAACAGCCAAAGGACCGCACATTCGACTTTATGCAACGTAAGAATGACGATTCAAGGTGACTTCAAGCATTGTTCGTGCCATGGCCAGATTGCCCCCAAAGAGGAGAAGGAAGAGAGCAACGGGTCGGACAACTCCGGCGAAGAGCAGATCCGGCTTGATCCATTTTATGTTTTCGACCGCTACTTCTGCGAGAAGGACGGCAAGGGTGCCGGAAAGGGCAATGGCAGCCGTTGATGATCTTCTCCATAGCTAGTATGTAGGTAGAACATGCCAGATTTTGGTAATCCAATGGCATGTCCCGATGTAGTAGCCGGACGATTTGTGTTGCATTATTCATGTTACGTTGCATATCTTTGTATGGATTTGAGGTGTCCGGTTATGCGAAGGGAAGTTTTTTGTGTCCACGAGCGTTTGAGAGCCTGGATTTGTTGCCAGTGCACTACAAAAAAAAGACACATCCATGACATTTTGGCCCAAACGATTTTTTTTCCTGTCATGGTTATGACACTTCTATGACGATAATTGTGACAAAATCAAGTATCATCATAGATGTGGTGGGCTCCTACTTCTATGACAAAAGATCATGACAGAAAATGGGCTTTTCTTCCTGGGCGGGCCGGGGACGCACCTACATGACATTCTTTGGACCGTCCATGATGGAAAAAATCGTGGTAGAAGCGAGAGCGAGGAAAATATCGGTGAGTTCCCAGTTACGGTGGGTGGTCGGGGCCGAGCGATGCACTGTGGTTTGTGCGTTTCTCTCGTGTACACGCGTGTGTGCGAGGCGTTGGCTAACTGAACCCGAGCGATCGCACTAGCTACGTTACTGAACCCGAGCGATCGATCCCTTGGTTGTTAACTGAACCCGAGCGATTCCTTCGCTTCTGACTGAACCCGACCAATTCCTTCGCTACTGCTGCTAACTGAAGCCAATCGAATCTGCCTCTTGATGAACAGTGACCGTTGTTGGGGGTTGGATGAATAGTTCCTGGTGGGGGTTGGATGAACAGGACCCCGCGTGGTAGTAGGCCGTTGCCGCTGGATGAACATGACCCCGAGGAGGCCGCCACACCCGAGCCGGTTGGGGGTGGATGAACAGGACCCCGTGGAGGGCTGTTTGAATAGTAGCCAGTGGAGGCTGGATGAACAGTAGCCCGTGGATGAACAGTAGTTGGTGGTGGCAGGAGGAAAATGTGCTGGATGAACAGTAGTAGGTGGAGGCTGGAGGAAGTCGACGGTGGATGAACAGTAGCCCGTGGAGTCCCATTTTGCGGTACGCCACACCCCTCCTTTTGAACAGGACCCCGTTTCGACTGTAGGCGCTCCAACAGAAATTCGTTTCATCCGTTTTGCGGTATGCCACAACCCTCCCGATCAACAGGACCCCGTTTCGACCGTAGGAGCTCGAACAAAAGTCCATTTCATCCGTTCTGCGGTACGCCAAACCCCTCCCGATGAACAGGATCCCGTTTCGACCGTAATCAGTCGAACAGAAGGCCGTTTCCTCCGTACTGTGGTATGGCAGACCCTGTTTCGGCTATTCCGTCCAAGCCGGTTGGCTCTTGTTGAACATGACGCATTCCGACCCAGTCTGTTGCCTCCCGATGAACAGGACGCTGTTTCTCCATTCCTACCCAGCCGGTTGGCTGCCCGACGAACAGGACGCCGTCGCTGTGCGCGTTCGAGACCACGCCCGTATGTACGTACGTGGCCGCCTTTTTTGCAGTGTGACAGTCGTATGTGTACACGATTTAGACGGGACTGCCTGAACAGCTACTGCTCCTTACTGGGCCACGGTTCATCGTGGCAGAAAGACCGATGGACCCGTATGTACATACACGTTTGCGACCAGAATGACTACGCTACGTACGCTTCGACCGGGTGGGTCTCAGCTGTCAGGGAGGATAAGGAGGCACTTCCTGGAGTGGAAAGATATTGATTGTGGGTCCGAACTGTCAGGGGGAGGATTCATTTTTTTGCCCGTAATAAGTAGGCACTTCCTTGCGTGCGAAGATGTAGCTGGTGGGTCCAGCTGCCAGCCTTACCGCGTACAGTAATCTTCCGATGGCTGTCGTTCGTTGACCACGTTGACCACGCACGCGGATAGCACCCAGGCGGTGGATGACGGTGAGGCAGGGAACGACGCGGAGCCTGGGAACACGCGGAGGCACTAGTAGAAAAACGACCTTATGTTCGCCTCATTAGTCCCGGTTCGATTACGGCCCGGTACTAATGTGACTATTAGTCCCTGTTCCAACGACTAGGGTGCGGGCATCATTAGTCCTGGTTCGTGGCGTACCTCTAGTCCCGGCTTGTGTCACAAACTAGGACTAAAGGGGTGGTGGCAGGCTGGCGTCAGGATGGGCCCCCGCGAGCCTCTTTAGTCCCGGTTTGTATCACAAACCGGGACTAGAGGAACACCTGTAGTCCCGGTTTGGGTCACCAACCGGGACTAAAGATGCTCCTATATAAACCCTTCGTCCAGCCCGAGCCCATTTCCCCCTTTCCTCTCCTCTCTGTTCTTCCCCTCTTGCTCGAGCTCATTCTCCATTTTTGCCAAAATTTGTCAAGATTTGAAGGCACCCCATCCATCCAAGTGTTCACAAAGGTTAGCAACTTTGTTCTTTCATCTCTCATTGCTAGATTAGCTCTTGCAATGCTCTATAAGTATAGTGATTTGTGGGTTTTAGTTTGGGAGTAATTATATGTGGGAGTTTATTTGATTTATATGCAATTTGAGCTCAAATTAACTTCTTAGTTTGCATATGTAGGTGTGGTTTACTTAGTGCCTTCCCATCCCCGTCCTAACCACCGTCGATCGCCCACACCGTCCCATCGCCGGCACCACCTTGGTGAACCTCTTGTTCTTATCATTTTTATAAAAAAAATCATGTTTGTGTGATTTAGATAGTTACTTGTATAATTTTCTTACCTGTATGGTTGTTTGTTATATATAGTGGCATGGTTTTGATATCCGTCCCAGTCGGCCATCGTCCGGTTTATGATTCGGATGTGGCATATTCTATTTTATAACTATTTGTTGCATTTCGTGTTTATGACAATTATGCCCATCAAGTTGACATAGATATTTTTATCTAGGAGGTATGTGAACCGGAAATTGCAACCAACCCTCTTGTCGAGAAGTTAAATTTAGTTGAAAAAGAAAACGAGTATTTGAAAGAAAAATTGAAAAGAATTGAAGAAGAGAAGATGAAACTGGAGTTGTTTGTTGCCGATGTCGTCGATGATCACAAGATCAAGATGGATGCAATGCGCTTGAAGATTAGAAAGATTAGAAAATATGCCGTTAATAAAGAGGATTGGTATCACTATGCTGTTGGATCCATTGTTACCTTAGTTGCGATCTTGATCGCATTTGTTGTTGCATTTAAATGCTTTAGCTTGAGAGTTTGTATGCTGTTTTACGAGAATAAGTGTGTATGAACTTTATGTATGAAGTTGTATTAATTTAGTCTTTTCAGTGTTGTGTAATGAAGATGAGCCGACAATTGATATACGATGACGGATGCTCTCCCCAGTTCATTAATGGCGTGCATACTTTTCTGGTTGCGGCTGAGGCAAACAAGCGGGCGGATGGTTTTATGTGTTGTCCATGTGCTGTCTGTAAGAATGATCACAATTACTCTAACTCAAGAACCATTCACGTCCGGTTTGATGTCCGGCTATAACTGTTGGACCAAGCACGGAGAAAGAGGGGTCCTAATGGAAGAGAATGAAGAAGAAGAGGATGATGACAGCTATCCTGGCCATGGGTTCCCTGAATACGATGGTACAACAATGGGGGAAGAAGCTGAAGAAGAGGCATCCAATGAGCCCGCTGATGATGTTGGTCGGGCCATTGCTAATGCAAAGAGAAACTGCGTAAGTGAAAAGGAGAAGCTGAAGTTACATCACATGTTAGAGGATCACAAGAAATTGTTGTACCCAAATTGTGAAGATGACAAGAAAAAGCTGGGTACCACACTGGAATTGCTGCAATGGAAGGCAGAGAATGGTGTATCTGACAAGGGATTTGAAAAGTTGCTGATAATGTTAAAGAAGATGCTTCCAAAGGACAACGAATTGCCCGACAGTACGTACGAAGCAAAGAAGGTTGTCTGCCCTCTAGGATTAGAGGTGCAAAAGATACATGCATGCCCTAATGACTGCATCCTCTACCGCGGTGAGTACGAGGATTTGAATGCATGCCCGGTATGCGGTGCATTGTGCTATAAGATCAGCCGCGATGACCCTGGTGATATTGAGGGCCAGCGCCCCATGAAGAAGATTCCTGCCAAGGTGATGTGGTATGCTCCTATAATACCACGGTTGAAACATTTATTCCAAAACAAAGAGCATGCCAAGTTGATGTGATGGCACAAAGAAGACCGTAAGAAAGACAGGAAGTTGAGAGTCCCGCTGACGGGTCGCAGTGGAGAAAAATCAAGAGAAAGTGGAAGGAATTTGCAGATGACACAAGGAACATATGGTTTGGTTTAAGTGCAGATGGCATTAATCCTTTTGAGGAGCAGAGCAGCAATCATAGCACCTGGCTTGTGACTCTATGTATCTATAACCTTCCTCCTTGGTCGTGCATGAAGCGGAAGTTCATTATGATGCCAGTGCTCATCCAAGGCCCCAAGCAACCCGGCAACGACATTGATGTGTACCTAAGGCCATTAGTTGAAGAACTTTTACAGCTGTGGGACAAAAAAGGTGTATGTGTGTGGGATAAGCACAAACAGCAGGAATTTGACCTGCGAGCGTTGCTGTTTGTAACCATCAATGATTGGCCTGCTCTTAGTAACCTTTCAGGACAGACAAACAAGGGATACCACGCATGCACACACTGTTTAGATGATACCGATAGTATATATTTGGATAAATGTAAGAAGAATGTGTACCTGGGACAGCGTCGATTTCTTCCGATCAAGCATCTCTTAAGAAAGAAAGGCAAGCATTTCAAAGGTAAGTCAGATCCCCAGAAGAAGCCTCGCCACCGTACTGGTCATGATATACTTGATATGGTCAAGGATTTAAAAGTAATCTTTGGAAAGGGTCCTGGCGGACAATCTATTCCGAATGACGCTGACGGACATGCACCCATGTGGAAGAAGAAATCTATATTTTGGGACCTACCCTATTGGAAAGAACTAGAGATCCGCTCTGCAATCGACGTGATGCACATGATGAAGAATCTTTGCGTGAACCTGCTAGGCTTGTTGGGCATGTATGGGAAGACAAAAGATACACCGGAGGCACGGGAGGACCAGTAACGTATGCATGAAAAAGACGGCATGAATCCAAAACAGTGTCAGGGTCATGCCAGCTATGCTCTTACCAAAGAAGAGAAGGAAATCTTCTTTCAATGCCTGCTAAGTATGAAGGTCCCATCTGGCTTCTCGTCGAATATAAAGGGAATAATAAATATGGCAGAGAAAAAGTTCCAGAACCTAAAGTCTCATGACTGTCACATGATTATGACGCAATTGCTTCTGGTTGCATTGAGGGGGCTTCTACCAGAAAACGTTCGATTAGCCATTGTGAAGCTATGTGCCTTCCTCAATGCAATCTCTTAGAAGGTAATCAATCCAGAAATGCTACCAAGGTTACAGAATGATTTGGTACAATGTCTTGTCAGTTTTGAGTTGGTGTTCCCACCATCCTTCTTCAATATCATGATGCACGTCCTAGTTCACCTAGTCGACGAGATTACCATTCTGGGTCCTGTATTTCTACACAATATGTTCCCCTTTGAGAGGTTCATGGGAGTCTTAAAGAAATATGTTCATAACCGTGCTAGGCCAGAAGGAAGCATCTCCAAGGGCCATGAAACAGAGGAGGTCATTGAGTTTTGTGTTGACTTTATTCCTGATCTTAAGCCGATTGGTGTTCCGGAATCATGGCATGAGGGCAGATTGGGTGGAAAAGGCACGCTAGGAAAGGAGCAAGTAATATGTATGGACGGGCATTCTTGGGCGCAAGCACACTACACTAGTAGAAAACGGGCCTTTAGTCCCGGTTCCAGAGGGCCTTTAGTCCCGGTTCTGCAACCGGGACAAAACGATCGGGACTAATGCCCATTACTTTTAGTCCCGCTTGGCTTACGAAATGGGACTAAAGGAGCTCCACGTGGCCGATGTCTAGAGCTCCACCTTTAGTCCCGGTTGGTAACACCAACCGGGACTAAAGGAAATTTTTTTGACTAAAGGAAATTTTTTTGAATTTCTTTTTGATTTTTTTGAAAAAAACTTTGATTTTTTTTCTGATTTTCAAATTTCTGAATTATTTGGCAATTTAATCTCTAATCACTGCTCAAGTGTGGAGCACTCATTCCAAATCGTCTAACTTCCCGGCCGGTCACCCATCCTCTCACTACTCTAGCCTAGGCACGCTTAACTTCCGAGTTCTATTCCCCCTAGTTTACAAGTCTACACTTGTTGTTTTCCTGACAATAGTAAGCTGTCAATCCTATTTACCCTTGGGAGTTGAACTTGAGCATGAAGTCACACGTTTCACCGTTTGAGTTTGAAACTATTATTCTAAAAACAATAATTATTTAGTAACACAAATTTTTATTGAATAACTAGTTTGACCATAGTTTGACCACAGTTTGACCAAAAATTCAAAAAAACTTAAATTTGAGGATAACTTTTTTCCTTTTAGAATTTGAGGATTCTAAAAATTTGCAAAATGGCCTACGACCGTCGAAATCGGAACTGGCTTTTCGTGCTGAACATTTTGATATATTATACCGTTTTTTTCGACAATGTATGCAAAAGTTATGGCCGTTTTACTTTTTCATAACACTTTTTTGCAAAACATGTCAAAATTTATGTTTTTTAATTTTCCTAACTAGTAGATGTAGTAACATAACTACATCTCGAAGGATTTTACTTTTTGAAGTTTTTGTCATTTTCTTTTGTTTTTTTTCAAAACTGAATTGGCGATACCGGGAGGGAGGGGGGGGGTGAGTGAGTTTGAAAATTGCAGAACCCCTTTAGTCCAGGATGGTGTCCATCCAATCCTACCATCGACTACTTCTGCTAGCACCGTCCCAGCCAGAGTCACAACTAAGGTTAACCAAGCCGGAGTCATGTTCTATTAAATTGGCAAAAAGAATTACTTTTTAATATAGCAAAACTAATTCTATCAACTATTATTAAAGGCTAAACAACTATTAATACAAAATAGTATCAAAATTAATATTAATTAATTATAAAAATTTATCTACTGTTGTCTAACAGAAGCATACTACAATATGTTAAAATCTACAGAAACAACTAACTAAAAATAATTGAAAACAACAATTAAAGGACTAAAACAACTATATAAGTAAAACAGTACTGTTTTAATTAAAATCCTAATTTAAATTATTCTAAAAATAACCAAATAAATCTTACTATGACAACAATCTAACATGTGACTAGGAGCAAAAAGAATTAAATTAAAAACTATTTTTAAACTCAAATTATTCACAATCTAGGGTTTGAATCAAATTTGAACAATTTCAAATTTAAATCATTAAAATTTGAAAACTAATGGCACAAAAAAAACTAGACAAAATTTTGAATCTAATGCAAAAAGAATCACTCAAAAACATCAAATATCCTAAAAGATATAAGCAATTTAAAACAGAAACTAAAAACAAAGAACAAATGAAAAAACAAAAAACAAATTTCAGAACCCCTTTATTCAGGGTTGGTGGACCTTTAGTCCCGGTTGGAGACACCAACCAGGACTATAGCCTCAACCCCTTTAGTCCCGGTTGGTGGCTCCAACCGGGACTAAAGGTCTAATCTTTAGTCCCGGTTGGAGACACCAACCGGGACTAAAGGGCATCGCACCCTTTAGTCCCGGTAGGTTTCTCCAACCGAGACTAAAGGTCCCATTTGAACCGGGACTAATGCCTGCCCGGTGCCCTAGCCGCTCGAACCAGGACTAATGCTCACATTAGTCCGGGTTCGTAATGCAACCAGGACTAATGTGTAGATCGTGCTTGGACCAAAGCCATGTTTTCTACTAGTTCTACACAGTTCTACAAAATTCCGCCTTGGTGGCTCCGTATATCGAGGAACACAAGAATATTCTACGCTCCAAACACCCAGAGCAGTCTGACGACTAGGTTACATGTGAAGAAACAAAGACTTTCGGCGGTTGGTTGCAGATACGTCTCATGCATGGCGACACTGTTGCAGATGAGCTGTACTTGCTGGCCAAGTTACCATCTTCCACTATATTGACTTTCAAAGGGTATGAGATAAATGGGAATACATTTTACACGATCGCCCAAGATAAGAAGAGCACCAACCAAAACAGTGGTGTCCGCTTTGATGCAGCAAACACCAATAGGCCAAAGGACACATATTATGGTTACATAGAGGAGATATGGGAACTTGACGATGGACGTGGTTTGAAGGTCGCTTTGTTTCGGCGCAAATGGGTCAATCTAACAGGAGGCGGGGTATGCAGACGAACCATTCGTCCTAGCCAATGATGTGGATCTCAACAATCTTGGGTATGCAGACTAACCATTCGTCCTAGCCAATGATGTGGCGCATGTTTTCTATGTGAAGGACATGTCTACCAAGCCGAGAAAAAGAAAAGATAAGGAAGCGAATACATCATACGATGAGCCAAAGCGCCACATATTTCTTTCAGGGAAAAGAAACATCGTGGGAGTGGAGGACAAGACAGACATGTGAGAAGATTATGAAAAGTTTCATGAAATTGCTCCCTTCACAGTGAACACTGACCCAAGCCTCCTGTTAAATGATGAAGATTGTCCATGGTTACGGCGCAAAGGGACACACGTGAAGAAAAAGTTTTATACCCCAAGATCCCACTTTGGAATGTGACCGGCTTCACCGTCATCACTTTCTTCTCTAGTGAGTTTCTTTTTAATAGTTAGGGTACTTATATATCTGGAAAGTCCAACTTCGGACAAACCGGGGGGAATCTTTGTAATAGTTAGGGTACTTATGTGTTTTGGCATTTGAAACGCGAAGAAATATTATGTCCAAACAAAATATTTCATGCATTATGTAGGACTTCATTTGCTATTTTTTTGAGCTAAATGACCCTGAAATTGAAAAGCACTACAAATGAACTCTGAAAAGGTTGAAAGTTGGCATGGTATCATCATTTTACCCACTTAGCATGTGCTAAAAAGTTGAGAGGATTACGGCAAACTGGATGCACTTCGTGTACAAAATGGACAATCTCTTTCGAAGTATCAGGATTTCGGACGAAAACTCATCTGTTACAAAGGCATTTCATTTTTTTAAACTTATTTCAACTCCAGACTTTCTGTGCGTTCAATAAGCACCATTCAAAGCCACGTCATCAATTTTCAACCCTTTCTAACTTCATTTGCTATTTTTCATGCATTTACTGATTTTTTTGAGCTAAATGACCCTGAAATTGAAAAGCACTACAAATGAACTCTGAAAAGGTTGAAAGTTGGCATGGTATCATCATTTCACCCAAATAGCATGTGCTAAAAAGTTGAGAGGGTTACGGCCAAAACTGGATGCACTTCGTGTACAAAATGGACAATCGATCTCTTTCGAAGTATCAGGGTTTCAGACGAAAACTAATCTGTTACAAAGGCATTTCATTTTGTTAAACTTATTTCAACTCCAGACTTTTTGTGCGTTCAATATGCACCATTCAAAGCCACATCTACAATTTTCAACCCTTTCTGACTTCATTTGCTATTTTTCATGCATTTACTGATTTTTTGAGCTAAATGACCCTGAAATTGAAAAGCACTACAAATGAACTCTGAAAAGTTTGAAAGTTGGCATGGTATCATCATTTCACCCACGTAGCGTGTGCTAAAAAGTTGAGAGGGTTACGGCGAAAACTGGATGCACTTCGTGTACAAAATGGACAATCTCTTTCGAAGTATCAGGGTTTCGGACGAAAACTAATCTGTTACAAAGGCATTTCATTTTTTAAACTTATTTCAAATCCAGACTTTTTGTGCGTTCAATATGCATCATTCAAAGCCACGTCATAATTTTCAGCCCTTTCTGACTTCATTCGCTATTTTTCATGCATTTAATGAATTTTTTGAGCTATAAAACTAAAAGAGCTAAACAGAATCTGTTTTTGATTAAAACACCCATTTAAAATAACCTAAGAATTACCAAATTGAATATAATGATAAAACACACTAATATTAAACAACAAAAAAAAGAATCACTCAAAAATCTATTTTTAAAGTAAAGTTATTCACAAACTAGTGATTCACACAAATTTCAAATATTTCAAATTTAAACTATTCAAATTTGAAAACTACTCGCACTAACAGAAAGTTTATAATTTTTGTGACCTAAAGCAAAAAGATTCACTCAAAAATTCTAAATAAAGCAAAAACAACTTAGAAACAAAAGAAAATAAATAAAGCAAAAAATAAAAAAAGGAAAATAAATAAATTAAAAAAATGCCCGCCTACTGGGCCACCACGGCCTGCATACGACTAGAAACCCAACTAATAGTTGGGCCAGGATGCAGGCCCGCAGGGCAAGTAGGCCACACAGGGCAGTGACAGGTTAGTTAGGCCCACACAGGCCTGCTTTAGAGAGGAGCCCGAAGGGGAAGCCGCGGCGGGGCTTATAAACTGGTCTGGGCGCCCTTTGCTGGGCGAGGTGGGACTAAACTTCCACCGCGGTGGCCGTGGCAGCATGAGACCTTTAGTCCCGGTTGGTGGCTCCAACCGGGACTAAAGGGGGGCCTTTAGTCCCAGTTGGAGCCACCAACCGGGACTAAAGGCCTGGGCTTCCCTCGGCCTGGTGAATTTCACCACTAGTCCCAGTTGGTGGCTCGCACCGGGACTAAAGGTGGGCCTTTTGTCCTGGTTGGAGCCACCAACCGGGACTAAAGGTCCTTTATATAAACAACACTTTGCAAAATTTGCAAAGTCATCAGCATCCCCCCCCGCCCGATGACGCCGAACCAGGACGCCGCCAGGCTGCTGCACCGGAGATCGCCGTTGCCCTTGAGCCCGTCCTCATCGTCGCCGCCCCGGACGCCGGCCACCCGCGTCTCCACCCCGAGCCCCGACGCCGCCCGCCCTCCTCCCTGAGCCCCGGCGCTGCCCGCGCCGGACCTCCTCGCCGACGCCGCCCACGCCTCCCGAAGCATCGCCGTGTTGGGAAACGTAGCATGCAATTTCAAAAAATTTCCTACGCTCACGCAAGATCTATCTAGGAGATGCATAGCAATGAGAGGGGGAGAGTGTGTCCACGTACCCTCCTAGACCGAAAGCGGAAGCGCTTGACAACGCGGTTGATGTAGTCGAACTTCTTCTCGTTCCGACCGATCAAGCACCGAACGTACGACACCTCCGAGTTCTGCACACGTTCAACTCGATGACGTCCCTCGAACTCTTGATCCAGCAAAGTTTCGAGGGAGATGAGTTCCGTCAGCACGACGGCATGGTGACAGTGATGGTGAAGTGATCCGCGCAGGGCTTCGCCTTAAGCACTACGAGAATATGACCGAAGGCGTAAACTGTGGAGGGGGGCGCCGCACACGACAAACAATTGTTGTTTTGTGTTCTAAGCGCCCCCTCCCCACGTATATATAGGTGGGAGGGGGAGGAGGACAGCCAAGGGGTGCCCCAAGTAGGAGGAATCCTACTTGGGGGCCTTGTCCAATTCGGCCCCCCCCTACCATATCCATCGGAGGGAGAAGGAAAGAGGAGGGAGGAGGGAAGGAAGGGGGAGGCCGAATCCCTCCCCTTCCTTATCTCTTCCCCCCTTTCCTTCCTCCTAAGGTGTGACCCATATGGGGGGCATAGCAGCCCCTGCTGGCTACTGCGTTTCCCCTCTTGGCCCATTAGGCCCATATCTTTGCCGGGGGTGCCCGGAACCCCTTTCCGGTGACCCGATATGTACCCGGTACCCCCGGAACACTTCCGGTGTCCTAATATCATCGTCCTATATATGAATCTTTACCTCTCGACCATTTCGAGACTCCTCGTCATGTCCGTGATCTTATCCGGGACTCCAAACAACATTCGGTCACCAAATCACATAACTCATATAATACAAAATCGTCATCAAACGTTAAGCGTGCGGACCCTACGGGTTCAAGAACTATGTAGACATGACCGAGACACCTCTCCAGTCAATAACCAATAGCGGAACCTGGATGCTCATATTGGCTCCTACATATTCTACGAAGATCCTTATCGGTCGAACCGTTATGACAACATACGTTATTCCCTTTGTCATCGGTATGTTACTTGCCCGAGATTCGATCATCGGTATCTTCATACCTAGTTCAATCTCGTTACCGGCAAGTCTCTTTACTCGTTCTGTAATACATCATCCCACAACTAACTCATTAGTCACTTTGCTTGCAAGGCTTCTTATGATGTGCATTACCGAGAGGGCCCAGAGATACCTCTCCGATACTCGGAGTGACAAATCCTAATCTCGATCTATGCCAACCCAACAAACACCTTCGGAGATATCTGTAGAGCATCTTTATAATCACCCAGTTATGTTGTGACGTTTGATAGCACACAAGGCATTCCTCCGGTATCCGGGAGTTGCATAATCTCATAGTCGAAGGAGTATGTATTTGACATGAAGAAAGCAATAGCAATAAAACTGAACGATCAATATGCTAAGCTAACGGATGGGTCTTCTCCATCACATCATTCTCCTAATGATGTGATCCCGTTCATCAAATGACAACACATGTTTATGGTTACGAAACTTAACCATCTTTGATTAATGAGCTAGTCTAGTAGAGGCTTACTAGGGACACTGTGTTTTGTCTATGTATCCACACATGTATCAAGTTTCCGGTTAATACAATTCTAGCATGAATAATAAACATTTATCATGATATAAGGAAATTTAAAATAACAACTTTATTATTGCCTCTAGGGCATATTTCCTTCACGCCGCGCCCCCGAGATCCCATCCTCGTCGCCGGCCGGACCTCCTCGCCGGCCCTCCTCTTCAAGCCCTCGCCGCCCCCGCTCCTCGCCGACGCCCTGCCCGCCCCGATCCCCTCCTCCTCCTCGCTATGAGCTCCCTCTTTTTTTTCCTTTTTTTTTCATTTTTTGGAACTGTTAGATTCATGGATGCATGGATGTGTTTTGATAAGAATAGATATGTTAAATGGATGAATAGAAATGTTAGGTTTTTTGTGTAGATGAATTAGTGTGGGAGTATGTAATTTTTTTGTGTAGATGAATTAGATGGATATATGTAGATGGATAGATGTTATATATTGATGTATGTTAGAATGATGGATGAATAGAAATGTTAGATAGATATGGATGTTAAATGGATGAAAAGAAATGTTAGGTTTCTTTTTTAATGCACTTTGTTTTCACAAGAATATATATGGAAGTTAATTAAAGGGATGTTAAATGTTAATGAGTTGTAAAAGTTTATTAAATATGTGTAGCATATAATAAAAAGATAATTATTGCATAGGAATTTGTTTTCATAAGACTTTGTTCTCGACGTCGACGATGCCCGACCCGCATCCTCATCGTCGTCTCGGTGGTGACAACCTGCTTGAGAGGCGCCATGTCCGGGACTGGGCTCCACCGGGCTGGCACTGGGAGGTGCTACCTTCAGGGGTGCGCAGCTTGGTGAGGAACCTGGCTCCCGTCGTCGACCCGGAACTTCTTTGGTGGCGGTCGCGTGGGCCACTTTCTGTGCGGAGGCAGCCTGCCCCCGAGGAGGTGGTACGTCGCCGTGTCAGGGAGGAGGACGAGCACGTCCGTCGCTACATGGTTGCGTTGGACGTCAGGTTCTCCAATACCTGGCAGGTTCTTCAGGGATCTCACCCGAGATATGATCCTGTGATGGTTCCTTCTCTTTGGGTGTCCACCGCCCGCGCCTCTGGAACCGCGAGTGAACTAGATTCTTCAATAATATTCGATCTGTATTAGCTAGTGATGTTATATGATAATATTCGAGATGTATTAGTGTTAATACTCGAGATGTATTCGAGATTATATTCGATAATATTCGAGACCATGTATTTGAGATTATATTCGATGATGCATATTATCTGGATTATTCGAGATGTATTACTGATATTATTCGAGATGCATATTATCTACTGTGATTCATTTTTTCCTTATTGATTGCATTCTAATTTGAATAATAAATTGTTTTATCTTTCTTCTGGATTAGTTAATATAAGCTATGGACGATACCGACAGAGACGGAGAAGAGACCATGTTCGACATCATACGCTCCCCGAGCCCAGAGAATGAACCTGAAGATGACGGCTCACAATATCTGAACAATTCCAGTGAGGGAGTATTTGATGAAGATGAATGAAGAGACGAAGGCCACAACAATGATGACGAAGAAATGTTCTTCAATTAACAAAGACCGGTGAGGTATATATATATAAGGCCTCTGGTGATCATTACATGTATTAATTAATTTGTATATATATATATATATATATATATATTAACGAATCAATCTTTCTTCTTTTTAGCCCTCCGGATCGAGCAAATCTTCTACAAGCAGGGCAGTACGAGGCCCGGCCAAAAGGTTGCAGGCTGGCATAAAGTACAACATCGATGACATCAAACCAAAT
The DNA here is from genome assembly GCA_011799875.1 of Thinopyrum elongatum. Taxonomy (NCBI): domain Eukaryota; kingdom Viridiplantae; phylum Streptophyta; class Magnoliopsida; order Poales; family Poaceae; genus Thinopyrum; species Thinopyrum elongatum. Next base: position 677,426,328 of record CM022303.1, read on the forward strand.
GGCGAACTGCTTGCTCCTAAAAAGAATGCAGACAAATTTACTCGTCAGTGCGGAGTTATTGTCAGGGACCAAATCCCGATCTCCGTTCAAGAATGGAATAGGCCAGCAAAGGGGGATCAAGGAGTTAGTTTTGTCTCCGAAAGAGCAAAAGATCTGCTTTTGGAATCGCTCATGTCACATTTCATGCAACCAGATCATTTGACAGATGCAGAACGGGAGAAAGTCAAGAAGAGTGCTCTTAAGAAGATGGCGATAGCAATCTGCAACCACAAGAAAAGAATATGGGCCAAGTACGAAGCAGAAGGAAAGCAGACTCCAGCATTGAAGGGAGCACTGGAGAAGGCAAGAGATCACTGGGACTCTTTTGTGAAGTTCAAGGAATCAGAAGCAGCTCAGAACGGTCGAGAATAAACAAGATTAATGCTGCGAAAAAAAGTGGCACCATACTCTGGGGCCAGGTGGCTACCTGGTCGGCCAGCCTAAGTGGGATGAAGCTGAGGAACAGATGATTGCTGTAGGGGTCACTCCAGTTACATTGAGTTGGCCCGACAGGTGCAGGACTTGGTTTTATGCGCATGGGGGGAAGTTGGACCCAAAGACATGGCTGGTTATGGAGCGGGCAAGTCTTAAAGAAGCCTCCGACGCTTTACTTGTTGCAATAGAAGATGCTCGAATGTGGGCGTTCAAGCTCAAGAAAGAGAACGACGAGCTTATGCGTGCCCTGAAGAATCCTGAACACCCGGGACGAACATGAGGCAAAGGCGTTGTTCCGTGGTTTGTGGGATTTGCGGATTGGAATGCCACTTACAGAAGCCGTGCGAGAAAGAAGAAGCAGGAGGAGGAGCAGAGGAAGCAGGAAGCAGTCCGCCTACAACTGGTAGAATCAAAGCGCGCGGAGTTGGAACGCGCTTTCATGCGGCAGCAGGAGCAGATCGACTCACTTAGCCAGTAAAGGATGTCTCAGCGGCAGCAGCAAGCAGATCCAGCATTGGATAGCTCCATCCCATCTATGCCGAAAAGCAGCGTGGGTTCCACCCCGGCCGATGATGCACTGCTGGCTAGATTCCCCGTGGATGATATCAAAGGTACGACACCTTGTGAGCTACACATGAAAGTGAAGAACATATCCATGAAGGTGGCGGACGGCTATGCGTTAACAAATCCCCCTGAAGCAACCTTCCATGGCAATCCGATTCCAGCTGGCTATGCTCATGTCGGGGTGGATGAAGTGATGTCGGGATATGACGAGCTAGAGCTTGACATTCCTGGAGGTGACGAGGAGTGCACACTGGGAGACGCCATACATCGTATCATTCTATGGAGAAAGGATTGCATGATCTTTCCAAGGCCACCGACTCCTCCTCCAAGTCCATCGCGTCAGCCGACTCCTCCTCCAAGTCCGCCGTGTCAGCCGACTCCTCCTCCAAGTCCGTCGTGTTAGCCGACTCCACCGCCCCACCCCGGGACGGAGCGTGGCGCAAGTCTGCCACCGCGTAAGCCGACTCCACCGTCCTACCCCGAGATGGAGCGCGACGCTAGTCCGCCACCGTGTCAGCCGACTCCACCGCCCCACCTCGAGACGGAGCCCATCGGTGCAAGTCTGCCATATCGATCTCGTGCACGTCAACCTTCTCCAAAGCGGAAGAGAGCACCAAGCAAGAAAGCCTCTCCTCCTGCCAAAAAGAAGTTGGCTTACGAGATGACCATCGAGGAAAACAACGCCGAAGTGGAAGCCCAAGTGAAGGCATTTTTTGCGAAGAAACCGCCCCCGCCGCCAAAGGAGAAAATTCCTGAGGAAGTCATATAACACTTTGTGGATATGGCTAAACCGGCTGTGAGAGAATGGACTCAGACTATGAGCGCTCTGTTAAGAAGTCATATCGTGCACAAACAGATAAGGAGTCGAGCTCGAGCCAAGCAGGTAGTAATAAAAGTGGAAAAACTGTTCCCCAGCTGGGAGAACAGGCAGTGTAATCGACCCCCCCGCTCATTGTACAATCACATGTGAGTACTGCCGATAAGCCGGAAATAACCGACGCTCATGGACAGATGGCTAAAGAGGCCGGTATCACTGTTGAACAACTCCTAGGCATCGAGGTTCTCCCCGGGTTTGAAGAGGAGGAACTAGCATGGAAATATGTCCCCGGCCAACCTCTGGTCAGGCCTGAGGAGGTCCCGCTTCTATCAACGAAAATGCGTAGATTGCATGACTGGTACATGAGAGAAGTAAAGAACGGGCGAGAGAGCCTCATGGTGAAAGTCAAGGCAGAGCATTAATTCCATGAAGAAGATTTGTGGGTTGAGACGAAAGAAATGTTTCAATTATTCAATCAAGACGCACTCGACAAATCTCTCATCAGTTGCTATTGTCTGTAAGTGATTTCTTTCTGTAATTTAAGTCTCTAGCTATGCTCGTTCATTTCCTGTAATTATCCTCACTATATTCTTTCTTGTGGTATTATGCAGAATGAAGATTGATGAACTGAAAAGAGATGGACGCTATGGCATTGGGTTCATTGACCCAAATACCGTTAATGAAGGTGTGTTGCAAATTAGCAAAAAAGACACAGAGAGAAGCTTGCTAGATTTTTTGAAGCAACTAAATACCAAACCAGAAATACTACTTCCTTACAACTTCGGGTGAGTGTCGTTACTGTCTTGTACTACAAATTCTATTTTGCTTACTAGATGTTAATAAGTGTAGTTGATGAGTTATGCACATGCCTGCTTAATTATACAAACGTGTGCGCATCATGCAGTTTCCACTGGATCCTGCTAATCATTGAAGTTGACGAGGGAAAAGTTCAAGTACTGGACTCACTACTTAAAGAACAAAAAGAATACTCAGACGTGAAGGAGATGCTCGGCAGGTAATTTCAATCATTATCGCACTATGTCGGCCTCTTTAGTCCATTTCCTGATATCAACTAATTAATAACTCCTTTATTCATTTTCTTTGTCGGCGGGCAGGGTTTGGCAAAAGTTCATCAAACAGGTTCAAGGCCCATGGAAACAACAGATGAAATGGGTGCGGCCCAAGGTAATTAAGTAGTACTAGTTACGTCCGCGCATCTCTTTAATTCTAGTTTCAGTACCATTATCATGCTTGATTAATTATTATCTGATTGAATTCTATTCTTGTAAAGTGCATGAGGCAGGAGGCGGGGAATAATTTATGTGCATTCTACGTTTGTGAGAACATTCGCTTTATGACAGAAAGGAGCAAAAGTGGAAGAAATTTTTTCGTACATAAACACAATTCACAATTCTTTTTATCATGATCTAATAAATATACACACAACTAATATATTCATATTGATCTCCTTCTTTAAAGATGCAAGAGATGCGGGATAAGCTCCTACCAACGGACCGCATACGCGCACTTCAAGAGGAAATAGCGGGATTTTTGCTTGACCAGGCCATAGATCCCGAAGGAGAATACCATTACACCTAATGCCTGCATGTAATGATCTGCAAATTCTAGAAGAAATTGTATATACCAAATTGTATATATATGTGTGTATGCATGGCGTACAAGAAATTCTATGATATATGATTGGTCGTACAAGAAATTCTATTATATATGAGACGTGTACAGTATGTAGTAGTAGTGGCACTTGACGACTGCAGTAGCGTAAAATATGTTTGAAATGAAAAACAATTAAATGGAAAACACAAACCAAAAAGGAAAAATAAACCATAAACCAAAAATCCTAAAACCCTAAACCCCTAAACCTCTAGTTCTGGTTGGTGTCACCAACTGGGACTAAAGGTCCCCCAGCCCCCGGCGCGGGCTTGTGCCACGTGGTGGGCCTTTGGTCCCGGTCCTTGACGAACCGGGACTAAAGGGGGGCGGGGCTTTAGTCCCCACCCTTTAGTCCCGGTTGGTGAACCGGGACTAAAGGCCCTTACGAACCGGGACTAATGTCCCGTTTTCTACTAGTGAGGGTAGTACGAGGGTTGACTGGTTTGGCTGTAGTGTGAGGCTGCCGTCGCCATAGAATAACAGGGGGGTGGGTGAGTAGAGGGATGGCATGGCCAACGGTGGGAGTAGGAGCGGGCGGTGAGGCCTGCAAGGCAGCACAGCCGGCCACGGGAGGTTGGAGCACGCGGTGGTTTGGACGGCTGGAGCAAGAAAATCAGAGGTTGAAGAAGCAGGACGACCATTGGATGTTAATAATCCAACGGTCACTGGTGATAGAAAAGTTTGTTGACTAAGTTGACAAAGCCCTACGTACGCGTCAACTTAGTAGGGCCACAAGTCAGCCTCCAAATCTGGTGGGGCCCCAGTTGTCATGGGGAGCAATCATTATTTTTTGCTTAATAAGGAGGCACTTCCTTCCATGCGAAGAAATAGCTGGTGGGTCCCAGCTGTCATGGAGAGGATTCATTTTTTTGGCGTAATAAGGAGGTACTTGCTTGCGTGCGGCCATAGACCATGTGGATTCCTACTGTCAGCCTCTCCACATACATCCCTCTTCCAATGTTGTTGTTTGTTGACAATGTTGACCACGCCGTGCCGAGAACACCAACGCGGTGGACGACGGCGAGACCCAGGAAGGGAATGACCCGGAGGCGGCGAAGCCACAACAGTGGATGGATGTGGGTGAGTAGAGGGATGGCCTGGCCAACGGTGGGAGTAGTAGGGGGAGGTGAGGCCTGCGCGGCAACAAAATCGGCGACGGGAGACGGGAGCAGGCGGTCCCGCCGGCGCTGGATTTGGCGGCTGGAGCAAGAAGATCAGAGATTGAAGAAGCACGACGGCCATTGGATTGACATCCAATGGTCACTTCTGCTAGAATCTTTTGTTGACTTATATATAATAAGTAAAAAATCTTGCATATACATCAACTTAATAGGCCCGCAAGTCAGCCCATTTCCTATTTTTTTTAATAATTTACAGCTCATTTGCAACTTCTTATGCAATTTATTACAGTCCATTTTCTTTTTTGTGGCCAGGGCCAGGGTTAAAAATTTAAACAAAATTTCGCATATTTCGGTGGGGTCCAAACTATTTTTAATACCGAAATGTCGAGCCCGATTTAAAGTTCTTTGAATATATACTTAAATTATGTTGAAGCCCAATGAAATTGGAATCTGAGAATGTGAAAAAATTCAAAAATTTGAAAGTAATTGCCAATTTGTCATGTGTGTTTCATATTTACATCCCATTTCATATTACTTTTAAGATTTGCAGCCGTCTTGAAAGAGTTGCAGCCCAGCAGGGCGGAGAAAAATAAGTAGGCCTGGGTTGGGTATGCCTGGATTGGGTATTCTTCAGAAAAAACAAACTGGGCTAGCCATTTTCACAAAGAAAAAATAGCTGGGCTGGTCATGTGGTGAACGAAAATAGAAGCCTGGGCTAGACGGGCCACAGCCTAGTTGAAACCCTGGTCCGTCTCAACAATAATAATAAAAACTGCTCGAGCAGCTACGTCCCAGGTGTCAGCCGCTCTTGTGCTGTTCTCTTGTCTATTGACTATACGATGACAATGTCGTGGGTCCCAGATGTCAGCAAACCACTATGAGGAAGCATTTTCTTTTTCTATACGCTGACAATGGAGTATATAACAAAAAATGAGGAACTTGCTTGCGTACGGCAATGGACATGATGGGTCCCTACTGTCATCCTCTCCATGTACATTCCTGTCCCGATTCCTCTCGTTTGTTGACCATGTTGACAAAGCGAAAGGGCGGCGCCGTGGCGAGTGCACCAAAGCGCGTGGAGGATGATGACGAGGCCTCAGACGCGAACAAACAGGAGCCAGGGAAGATGCGACGGTGAAGTCGCGGGCGAAGGGGAGTACAAGGGTTGACTGGTTCAGGTGCGGGGTGGGGCTGGCGTCGGCGTTAACGATTTAGGAGATGGTGGGGCGGTGATGCGTGCGTTGAGGCACAGCCAGCCGTGGGAGGTGGGAGCAGGCGGCCCCGCCGGCGCTGGTTTGGTTTTGGCGGCTAGAGGAAGACGAGACTGAGGAAACACAACAGACTGTAAAAGCAGCAGGAGTACTTAACAACCTTAACTGAAACCTGCAGGGGCACTTAACAACCATAGCTGAAAGCAGTATGAGTACTTATACAGGTTCAACCGTACAAAGCACCCCTCGAAAAGTGCTACTTTGCCTACAGTTAACCAAGGGTGAGGCCACCAAGCCCCAGGACAAGGCCCAGGCGCCACCCCATGCATCCACAACCTTCTAAAAAGCGGCTTCATGTCGCAATGTGGTCAATAAACAGGATATTCGCTTTAGAGCCATGGAAAAGCATGAGCATAACCTTCTGTCCTATTCTCCAAGATGGACGGGAATTCATTATTTGAGACCACTCATGAATAAGTATCTTTTCACCTCTAAGGGAAATGGAGTAGGTCGACATAAACATCATCTTGTGACGAAGCGCAAGTCTGACCCGACCATGGTCAGGCATCTGTATAGGAACAATAAAACTGGGCAGTTTCTGTTTCAAGAAGATCATAGCTGTAAAACTGTGTATAAGCAAGAGTTTATGAACAACATATATAACAGAAAATAGCTCATACCATAAGTTTCTTGACACAGTTGGACCTGTTCAACGTGTGCACCAGTGGCACACATATCCCACGTGGCCTTCCACCATTGAAACGCCCCACAAGGACCTCAAGACAATCAATAAAGTGTAGGAACTGGTGGATGTCATCCCAGTCAACTTCAGTGCCATCAGTAACAGTCGAGTTCTTATCAAATAACAAACGAGCAGTGTCCTGAACTTTGTAATAACCTACACGTGCCACCAATTGTAAGAAATATTAGTTAGAAGTAGCATCTTCGTGAGAGAGGGGAATCACAAATTGTTGCCTTCTAAAGTCAAATTGTGATTAGTTAGACAGAATAGGTGGATTAAGAAGTAACCGAGGAAACATGCAAGAACCAGATACAAAACTAACATGGATGAACTACTGGAACGACGTCGGGGTGGAAGGTCACAGTGAAGATGAGATCAGTTTCTGCTATTTTCATCAACATTCGTGTCCCAACTTTCAGTCTGTAACACTTGAGAAAGTTTATCCAAGTTCGGCCATAAAAAAGCAGCGATCTTCTTGGTTCGTGAACCCAACTGGGAACTTATATCCATGGCGTGTCTTCAATGTGACCATTAAACTGGTGTATTCAGTTATGGCAAGGCCGACCATCTTGAGTACATGTGTTCTGGCAGAGCAAGGGATGCACTGCAGGAAAAATATTACGAGAACACAATTTATTCGCTATCCAAATCTAGAAATAATTTACTCTTTCATGTCAGTGTTGACCATGTACTAGTACCTTTTATCCAAAGATAGCAATCCAAATTTCCAAATTAGTCGACAGCATGTTCAAAAACCCCAACCCTCCCAGATAGAAAAGTGGATTCTAGAAAAATACTGTGCGTATTTTAAAATCCTATGTTAGGATGAGAAAGAACAAGTGTGGCGTCTCGCCAAGGGCACAGAAACCTGTAGGGTCCTCGCACTTTGCGCACTGCAGATGAAACACACTAGATTCAGTAGGAAGAAAAATGCATCAACAGCGGCGGCTGCCATCCTATGATTACCGGCGACCAAGGGACTAGGATTTATCGGGGATGGATGAAGAATTCGTACCTGGTTCTCCATGAGAAAACCCTAAGCAATCGTCGAGAGGAGGTTTTCTCTGAATAAGCAGACGAGGGAGAAGGGGATTCAGGCCCAGTGAAATATTGTTGCTTCGTCCGTCCAGCTTACTGCTACTGCTGGAAAGGTGGCGGTTTTGTGATTTGATGGATCATTGGACATTACTGTGGCGCTACGACCGGGGTGAGTCTGCCATGCAGTTGTGCACTCTAATTTGGTGCATGGCACGTGGACCCCGTTGCCGGATGCCCCGCATATCAGTGAAAGGAAGTAGAAAGATAGGAGTAACTAGTTACACATAAATATATTTTTGATAGGGAGATACTCCCTTTGTAAACAAATATAAAAATCTTCTATATCACAACTTTATACATAAGAAAAATCAAGGGGGATATATATAACGTAATATGGGGTTCAGATGAGAATAAAATACTCAAATAGGTTGACGGGTCTGGACTTTGGGCCACAGGCCGGTGGGCGTGCATGTTTGGGGGCGATGTGTTCTAACTCAGCGTATTTCATCCGGTAAATATTTGGGCGCTGGTTTTAGATGCTGTCGCAAGGCGATTACAGAAAATTAAATAAAGCACGACAACTGTTAGAATGAAATCGAACGACAATTCCTAACCAGCAATCAGAGTTGCAATTCTTTCATGATATCCTACGTGATAAATAATACTGTTGTACTACTTATACACACACGACACTTGTTTCACCATGCCATATTATTACATCAAAAGCTCTTGGGGGATAGATCAGTTCCGCAGTTGCGTGCTGCTACTGAAGAATTTCAAAGTTGATTAGGACCAGCTCTCCTTGCCGAGAAAGTTCAATTTTGACATCATCCCCAACCGCACGATTTGATAGAGTTTTGAACCTTGACCATCCTTTAGCATCAATCATCATGCGACCATCCTTTATACTTACGGTATATTGAGCAGGTTCATTCACACCAAGGCTGCGCATGGTAAGAGAAACTTGGCCACGGTCGCCCGGATTATTGAACGACTCCCTCGTTGCTCTAGGAATTCTCTGTTTGCAAACAAGAAGACATACACAAACAGTTAGATCAACATAGTGAATCATGTGAAACAACATGGAAAGAAAAAAAGAACGAAGCACTTGGGCTGCCAATGCTTACCAAGAAGGTGGAGATGTCAGTTTTTGTAAGGACTTTGGTATATGCAGTGCGAACTGCAGCCCAGTCTATTGTCGGTGCAAGTGTTGGTTCCATTGCCGCTACATGTGCCGGAGCAGATGCAAGTGCAACTTCAAGTGTTGGTGCAGGTGCCGGAGCCATTGCTGGTGCCCGTTGTGGTGCGACTGGTAGTGCTGCTGCTGCTGCCGGAGATGGTGCTCCTTGTGGAGCTGGTGCCGATGTCGGAGCAGGTGGCCGTGTCGGTGCCTGATCCTCCGGTAGATCAGCCTGATCCGCTGACACGGTCGGTGCCCAATCCTCTGGTGGCTCAGACTGAGCAGCTGTCGCTATCAGTGCTAGAGCCAGTGTCGTCGAAGCTGGTGCCGGTGCTTGATCCGATGCTGAAGGTGGCACTGATGTGCGAGACAGCAGCGATCGTCTCTGGTCTGCTATGATTTCATACTTCAGCTTTCTAACTTTGCTAGGCTCCGTGACCTGGATCCAGTCTTTTTCTTCACTTCTTTTTAATGCGAGAAGGACTAATTGTGGCGTGTTTGTTAAAACAAACTGCAGTTCATCATAGGGCTTCAGATTGTACTCAGACAACAGACTGATCGAATTGTGTCCAGTAATTTAAGTGATGGACAGTGCCTTCGTTACTGACACGTCATAAGAAGTGAAACCTGCTAAAATAACCATCATAGAGCAAACCAAACGGTTTATTCTGTAACGAATGTGACATGGCAAAACCTGCATCGTAAAATTGTAGCAAAAGTAAGAAAACATGACAGTAAATCAATAAGATTTACTTGATGTGACACGAGTGAATCCTTACCAGGATATCACTATGTTCAAGTTCTAAATAGAAGGTTGATCGTCCAATTACGGGTGGCATGCAGGGCCCCCACTTACTCCCACAAGCAGGATAGTCCAACGGTCGTTACAAGTCGTTTGGAGGGAACATCCATGGGACTGGAAATCTTGGTGGGTGCGATAAACCCAGCAATGTATACAGATATTGGAGTGTAACCATAATTGATAAACCGTCCTCACAAAAAAGATGATCTGGATACTTCAAAATATACAGACTGAATTGAGTGGACAAACATTAACATAGACTGTTCTCAGGACTCGCCACACAACAAAAGCGGCAGTACTAAACAATACAGGGTTCACACACACAAATCAAGTACTGAACAATATTACTTACTACAAACAAGCAAAGTTGCACTAATTAAACTCTGTAGACTATTTCTTGCCACCGACCTACGGGATGTATCCCACATAACTGACTAGGCCATGGACTTCGCGAGAGATGTCTACCGGCACCTTCGCCATCTTATCAACCTTGGAGAACCTAACAGAGTGGTCTTTCCACTCATAAACATGACAATGAAGACAGTTTGCATTAGATTTGTCGGGAAGCTTTACAAGAACCACACCCTTCGTAATCGAAGGCACAACTAGGAAATTGTTGTGGTGAAGTACACCCTTGAGAACACGCCTGACAACAATGCTACAGGAAAACACTTGTTCATGACACGTGGCGACAAGGACACAACAACTGGATAGTTTAGTAGTAGAACAAATCCTCAGGTCTTCCAGTTCACACGGCATGACTTTGAGAACTTCATATCCACCGCGGACCTGGTTCTCATTCAAACAAAAACCAAATATTTTATTACTACCTCTGTTCAGAAATATTAGATGATTTTTGATATTTTACTCCATATAAGACTACATATACGCACAGAAATGAGTGAACAAAGACACTAGAACATGTCCACATGAGATACACAAAAAAGTTAGAACATCTTATATTTGTGAACAGATGGATTACTTGCAATATCCATAACACAAGTTACTGAGGCTACTATACTCTCTTCCAAGGCATGAGAGCTAAAATCTAGCATTTTCTACAGCTAGCATTGATGTTCATAAAGTAGTTGAAGTAATCTATAAGAAACCAGTGTTATGTGCAAAAATCATATGTATGTCAACCTCTCGCATGTTTTGGTCAAAAGAGCCATTTAGAACCATCATTTGGCACACAAAAATCACATGCAAGATCGCCACAAAGTTGTACTAGTACTGCGTGTACATTACACAAACCTCGTATATTATAGCAAGCACTCTGCAAGTTAGATGAAAAAACATGATCAAGATCGCCAAAAGGATGGTCATGAAGACATATTACCTGGACTGGCTTAACGAGGGATCCAGGAGAGGGGGGCTTGGACAGGGCGATGGCCTTGAGCTTGTTTGCGGTAGTCTCGGCGGGGTGCTTGCGCTTCTTCGTACCCTGAGCCTCGACGGTTTTGGCCAGAGCCATAGACATCACTTCGGCCGGTGCTCCAGGGTCCATTAAGAAACTGTCAAATAGAAATACAAGAAAAGAAACCATAATCACAAACCCAAAAGAAGAACAGAGAGGGAGTTAGGATCGGTCGCGGGGTTGCAAGACCGGGCCTTGGCCAGAAGTAACACCATTGATGCGCTCACCTTTCTTTCTTTGGGAGAGAAGAACAATGGCAAAGCTCATTGGGGTTTTCTTGAAGAAATGAGGAACAAGATGAGGGAGAAGCGAGTTGGGATTTTCTTCAAGAGAGGAAGATGAGGGAGAAGAGTGAAATGATGGTTGCTTCGTCCGTCCAACTTACTGCTGGAAAGGTGGGGGTTTTGTGATTTGACGGCTCATTGGGCATTACTACGGCACTTCGACCGGGGTAGTCTACCATGCAGTTGTGCACTCTAGTACAGAGTAATTTATTGCATGGCAAGTGGACCCCGATGCTGGCTATCCCACACGTTAGGGAAAATGAATAGCAAGGTTCCCGACGACCTTCGAGGAGGATCCGCGCTGTAGAGCGTGTCCACTGTTTCTGAAGAAAATGATTACAGCAAGTGTTTCCAGTCTTACGACGGAGGAGTGCGAAACACGGCAGCCACTTGAACTTACTGAGTACTCCTACTACTAGGCATGTGAAGTGGTTCATATGTCAATACCATAATCTTGTTGCTAGTGTAGTAAGATATGACGGTAAAAAATTATGTTGTGCGCATGTCAAATATGAACAATAATGTAACATGCCCCTTTATTGACTGTCCGGTCGAGAATGAACGGTGAGATCAATGTTAACAGAACTAGGTCTCCAGCGCACGGAGAGTACGGTGCTATAGTACTCCACGGAACGTGAACCATATGAAGGACGAATCAGTGTTAGGTAGGGTGTATGGGAGCGAAAGTTCCCTTCTTGACCCACTTTTGGGTGTTTGGCAGAGTGCATGAAAGATGCATGAGTCCACAGTCCACACTAGGTTAACACAAATACACTTGGAGCATGCAGAGCATGCATGAAGAGGGGTGCTAAGATGAGCATGCACGAAAAGGGAACAACTATATTGAGATGATAATGCAACCAAACACACCCGCACGCTTTGTGCTACAGTGACTGATCTGCACCGTCTGAGTTTGATCCAACGGTCATGTTGCACCGAGACATGCCCATGCAGAGGATGCCTAAACACCACCGAAGTCCCTCTGCTTCTCGAGGCGCACGACGTTGGTGATGCAGGGTGCCACCTGATACGTCTCCATCGTATCTACTTTTCCTAACGCTTTTCCTCTTGTTTTGGACTCTAATTTGCATGATTTGAATGAAACTAACCCAGACTGACGCTGTTTTCAGCAGAGCTACCATGGTGTTGTTTTTTGTGCAGAAATAAAAGTTCTCGGATTGGAACGAAAGTTTGCGAGGATTTTTTATACAATAAAAGAGAATTTCTGAAGCCAAGAACCACCAGAGGGGGGCACCTGGGTGGGCACAACCACCAGGGCGCGCCCCCCCTCAAGCGCGCCCAGGTGGGTTGTCCCCACCTGGTGGCCCCGCAGACCTCAACCCTGATACTATAAAATCACATTTTCGGAGAAAAAATCGGGGAGAAAGAATTATCGTGTTTCATGAGACGGAGCCGCCGCGACCTTCTGTTCTTCATCGGGAGGCCAGATCTGGAGTTCGTTTGGGGCTCCGGAGAGGGGGATCTTTGATCTTCATCATCACCAACCCTTCTCCATCACCAATTCCATGATGCTCCCCACCGGCAGTGAGTAATTCCTTTGTAGGCTCGCTGGTTGGTGAGGAGTTGGATGAGATTCATCTTGTAATCGAGTTAGTTTTGTTAGGGCTTGATCCCTAGTATCCATTATGTTCTGAGATTGATGTTGCTATTACTTTGCCATTCTTAATGCTTGTCACTTTGGGCCCGGGTGCATTGATTTCAGATCTGAAATGTTTATGTTATCACCATTATATCTATGTTCTAGATCCGATCTTGCAAGTTATAGGCATCTACTACGTGTTATGATCCGGCAACCCAGGAGTGACAGAAGTCAGGACACTTCTCGGTGATGACCGTAGTTTGAGGAGTTCATGTATTCACTATGTGTTAATGCTTTGTTCCGGTTCTCTATTAAAAGGAGGCCTTAATATCCCTTAGTTTCCATATGGACCCCGCTGCCACGGGAGGGTAGGACAAAAGATGTCATGCAAGTTCTTTCCATAAGCACGTATGACTATTTACGGAATACATGCCTACATTATATTTATGAACTGGAGCTAGTGCCATATCGCCCTAGGTTATGACTGTTATATGATGAATATCATCCAACGAATTCACCGATCCAATGCCTACGAATTTCTTTCATATTGTTCTTGCTAAGTTACTACTGCTATTGTTACTATTGAACTTGCTACAACATCTTTGCTATCGCTGTTACCGTTACTATTGCTGTTGCTACTACTATCAAAGCTATCATACTACTTTGCTACTGATCACTTTGCTGCAGATAATTATCTCAAGGTGTGGTTGAATTGACAACTCAGCTGCTAATACTTATAAATATTCTTTGCCTCCCCTTGTGTCGAACCAATAAATTTGGGTTGAATACTCTACCCTTGAAAACTGTTGCGATCCCCTATACTTGTGGGTATCACCACTGCCTGCAGAGCCCGCTCCCGGTCGACGGGAGCCAGCTCATCAAAGACGGCGTCCAATGGCACGAATGGATTCTGGTGACAACGCCCTGAGAGGATTCGCCCGGCAACGGCGATGGCCGCCCGCAACCCCTCCTTGTCCAGCTCTGCCCCCACCATCACGCAGAGATGGCTCAGCTCCTCAGAGGTATAGGTGAAGAAGGAGACCAAGTCAGGAAGCCGCAGCTCGTTGAAGTCGATGGGGTGGTCGAACGGGTTTAGCCCGACGGCCGGCATGGTCACGCTGGCACAATGGTAGGCATCGCGCAGCCGCAACACATGTGTGGCAACATGGTCCAGCAAGTGGTTGAGGTGATCCTGGGCCTTGTCACGATCGGCCCGCTCGCGCTCCAGCCGACTTGCTTGACCGCCTATCGTATCTGCCGCTTTCTACAGCAACGCCGCCGATGCCTCGAGCATCTTTGTGGTGGACGCCTGCCGCTTTTGAAGCTCCGTGAACTCCCGCACATAAAGGAGGAGCATGGCACTTCTCTCCTCCTTGAGCTCACGGAGCTCCATGACCTTGGCCCTGAGCTCCGCATCCTTGGCCTGGAGCTCCTGTGTCAGGCGCCTCACCTCAGACTCCGTGATCTGGTGTGCTGCCATGGAACCAGGTAGAAGCAATGGGGAGAGGAAGCAAAGGGGGCAAAACGGCTAAAAGGCAATGCAATTTACGGGAAGGCGGAGGGAGCCAGCTGAGGAGCGGGGTGAATCTTTTGGATTTCACCATGGGAAAACACTAGTCGACGACTTTTCACACCAGGGAGCAGTGGGTTTTACATGCGGAGAACACCAACACTAATTGCTGCCGCGCCTGTTTCCTTAATCAAAAAATAAAAATCCAGCCGTGCCTGCTGCACCCAAAGACCAAAGCAATGCCGCGGTGGATATTTAAATTTACCTGCTGGGAAGGAGAGAAAAAAGGGGTGAAAAAACAAATATGGCGGTGGCCTAGCTAATCGGTCGCACTAGCCCAACTAGCTAGCCACCGTGCTTCAGTGATGTACTCGGTGGGAAAGGTGGGCTTTTGTGATTTGACGGCTCATTTACTTGCTTCGGCACTACGACCAAGGAGGACCCAGAAAATGCGCAGTAGGGCATCCCACGTCTTGGCAAGGAAGAAAATATGCGTGCACCAGCCGGGAGGACCCAGAAACCGCGCGGTAGGGTGTGCCACTTCTCGGCACGGAGGAAAAATATGCGTGTAAAAATATACTGTATCAGACGTACTACCTATGGTTCGACCTCGGGACCCAGCCAGTCGGTCGAAAACACCCTACTAGCCACACAGCTTCATCATGCTAACGTGGCACGGAGGATAGGTGTGTTTAGCTCCGTCTCCACGCATTTAATTATTAGTAGATAAATAGTACTACTACTAGCCTAACTTGTCCGTCACGGTCACTTTTGTACCTAAACTTGTTACATGTATAATACTACTAGTACGTGAAACTGGTGTCGTAACTTGTGAGCGTGTCCAGATTTGGTCAACGGCAACACCGCCCGCGCATTCTTCGTGTTTGTCTATGCGTCTAAACGTAGAAGGGGAGGAGAGAGAGAGAGAGAGAGCAGACATGGAAACCACTAGTAAGTGAAGGCGAATACTACGTGCTTACGAGCCGGTCCCACTAATGTACTAAAATTAATATTAAAACATTTTATCCATTAAATAGGCTGTGGTAATATAAAAACATTATATTAAAAAAGGGGAGTACAACAAACGTTCATACTATGTTGCCTATTGACATGCGGCTTGAAGGGTCTGGTCGCATGTTCGATCCTCGTCCCTTTTCATTTTTAATTTATATATGGGTCCAAATTTGTTCCATGGCAGGTGGGCCCCTCGGTGTGTAGTTTGTAGCACTTTAATTTCTGGGTCGAAATTTGTTCCATTATAGGTGGACTACCGGTGTGTAGTTTGTAGCTTATTTGTAACTAGCGGGGTTACCCGCGCATTTGCGTGGCTAGAAAATTTTAATCTACATTTCATATGTTATAATCTATAATTTGTCATTTTAAATAATTTTCATTTTCAAAATAAACATCGTGTACGTCATAAGTTTTTCAATTAGTTCTTGAGGTCACTTAGTTCATTGTAGGGTGTGTTAAAACTCATAAATGTTCTGACTGAGAATGAATTATATAGAACCATTAAACTTAAATTTGTTTGCATGACAAAGTACATTTCAAATTCAAAAACATGTTCCAACAATGTACGTATTTATGTGGATGGATCAGTAGTGCCTTTGTCTGCCTATATTAGCTACATATGTATGTGTTGTTTTATTAGGGAAATTGTACTACAAAGTTTGGAAATTTGTTTTATTATTTCCATGAGAAACTTGGAATATCTTATGAGATCAATCACGATGTAAAGTAGGTGGCAGTTCCATACGAAATGTGTTGTTTGTTTCGTGCTTTAATTCTAATAAATTCTCTTTACTTGTGGTGTTATTGGCATATTGTTATTTGTACTTTAGGACCTTCTACATGATCCAATAGTAAGCATATCATTATTTATTTTCTAGCCTAATTGTGCCAACTGCAATGTCTCCTTGCTCCCTAATATCAAATCTCTGTCTCTCTCTCTCTACCTCACATCTCCTCTCCCTCTCTCTCTCTCTCTCTCTCTCTCTCTCTATCCATCCATCCATCTATCTATCTATCTATCTATCTATCTATCTATCTATCTATCTATCTATCTATCTATCTATCTATCTATCTATCGCAATCTGCACATCCACGATCCACCTGTGATTGGCCTCCTTGATCAACATCTCATCGGCAAGCACCATGGATTTGTGGCCCTACCCTCCCATGTAAATTGGTTTTAGTTATCCAAAGTCCTATCCCTAATTAAGAACATTTAACGCCTAAGCTTATAATTAGTATTTGACTCCGCATTGCTTTTACCCAGTTTCCCAAACCCAGGCTGTGATGGCATTGGCATGGTTAAGAGAGCAGAACCCACCAAAGCCGTAGGGAAAACATATGTTAATAGGACATAGAACTTTCACCAATTTGATTTTGTTAAATGGTTTTTTAATTATAATTATGTGTTGTGTCCGAGTTTGTGAAGCGTTTGACACTATTGCATTGTCAAGTGTTTGCTCTCCTAGATTTATTATAAACTTTCCACCACAGAAAATGATATTGCCAGTGGATTTTTTTTACCATTTTCAAGCTAATATTCTCGACTGCCATGGTGAAATCTTGGAAGTTATAAAATGTTTATAAGATAAATGGGAAAGTTTAGTATACTAAAATTATCATACACTCCTTCCATCCCATGTTATAAGACGGTTTTGCAAGCTAACATAGCTCGCAAAAACGTCTTATATTGTGGGAAGGAGGGAGTATTAGATTGATTCTCAAAGATGCAACAAATTAAAAATGTGAATCACAACCCAAGTATTTTGCTCACATCCCGCTGGACATGAATACATGAAATACTACCAAAATTTGCTCCCATGTAGCCATAGCTTTGGTGTAATGAAGCTGACCTCACCATAGGTTTGCTTTTCATCCTCCATGTTATTTTATGTGTTCGGCAGGCCGTTCACTATCCTTGACATGTATTTGATGTTCTGATAGGGATAATATTGTTGTGTAGTTTTCATTTGTTACCCGCAAGTGCTTGTCTTCAATTGGCGCCGAGTCATGTATGTATGTACATGTACCCATGTCTTTTATGCACTGAAATTAAAATAAACCTGTTTAGATTAGACGGGCTAAGTTTCCTTGTATGACCGGACCTTGTATATGCAAGTGTGATGCAATCGAGTATGTGTAGCTATGCGATTGACCTTGACAATAAATCCTAAATCCACCTGCAAGCTCCCATCTGTTCTCCGCCATATATATTGACCATCGACCTGTAACGGCAGCCCTATTTCCATATAGCACCACATTCTATTTGAATAGAAATAAATGCATGTGTAGGACATCGATTTCATCCATACATGATGTGCATCATAAGTCCTCACACCTGGTTCATGTTACGGACCAGTTGTTGGTCCCATATATCGAAGGTAGTACGGCCACCAATGGTGCCGGCATGCCGTACTACATAGACCAGTCAAGTAACATCTCATTCAGCCGACATTCCCGTCTGCGTTCATGGCGTCTGAGGAAGTGCGTGGATGCAAGGAGGAGCACTCCATGACCAAGTTAGTGCATCTCCTTGCCACGTGCGTTGATGCAATCTATGTGGGCGACTACGTGGTCGTGGTAGACGAACTGACCGGATCTAAGCATGATGCGATCTTGACGACCTCCTTATTGGCCAACTCATGATCCACTATTGCGCTAGCCCGTCGCTTCTTCCTGACGTGCCTCAGCGAAGGAGCACACTAGTAAGTGTTAGACTTATAGAATGATCTCAGGATCATCAAGCTCAAGATTTGAACCACCAATAATAAGAAAAGGAGCAATCACACCTTAGTACCATGTGAGCATCATCTAGATGGTGTTGTAGCAGCCGAAGATGATGTTGGATGAAGCTCATATCTTTCTCTTAACTGAACACCACCAAGAGTTTGGTCTGGTGGCTGTGAAGAACCCTTCCCGGTGCTCCAGCACAGGCTTGATCAGTAGCCTCAGTTTCTTGAGAGAGAGAAAGAGAGAGAGCAAAGTAAGAGTGTGTGTTTTCTTAGAGCAGCAGTAGCAGCAGGAAGAACAGCAGCCGTAGCTACTTCTCCTCCTCTCTCTTTTCTTTATATATTTGTGCTGTGCACCAGGGGGACCCACACCATGAGTTGGCTGATGAGCTGCCCCTGATCAGGGCAGCTCATCAGAGTAGGTGAACACTGTAGCACCGCCCTACTGTTCACCACTGTAGCCTTTCAGATATTTTTCACTTAAGTTTTATCTTTAATCTTTAGGACACAATGGCCACAGTTTAGTCTTTAAGATCATAATATCCAACATTCTCCCCCTTGATTGTAAGGCTAAACTTAGAAGCCCACTTCTTGATAAAATGGCATTTGAGATAAAAGGATTGCAACGGTCAGTTAATACCGTAGAACCCAGTTACTACAATATACCACCTCATTTCGAAATGGAACTTCTTTAGCTTAAGAGCTCCATGAACTTAATACTTATTTGGAAAACTTATGAGCTCATTCCTTTGTTGGAACTTATACAGAGCCAATAAGATACAAAGGTCAATTAAGTACCATTGATCTAATTGACCACAGTACATCATTCCATCAAAGAAACAAACCCGTCTTAAGTTTATGGGGAGATGGTGTTGCAATGGTCCCAAGAGTGCAGTTTCTCTTCATATATTCTTGAGCATATCCTTATGTGCGCGCCTTTGAAAAGAAGATAAATATATTTTGTTTCCAGAATCATTATTTTGTCCCTTAATAATAGGCTGCCATTTCATCTTTATGCCGGCAACATTAGAAGGCAAGGCTCTTTAAATATAATGCTTGACTTTAATATCTTTAGCATAATACTTCAAGAACTAATCATCAAGGAATTAACCTTATATAATGCCCAACACTTATGCCTTAGATTTAATACTCATTTGTTGAGCCATAAACTTAATTCATCAAGGCCTTCAACATGTTTGATTCTGGAATTAATATTTCACGATGTCTTAGTTCTGACAGGTACCTATAGACACGTCACTCGAATAATCTGCACTCTTACATAATGCGTTCCGGGTTAAATTCCTTGAAGAAATTCCTTATTCTTAAATTTATATGGATTAGGGACATGAATCCATATCTTAAGTACTTAGGGAATTAAAAGCATGCCACAACTTTAGTTTGCATCCTTGACGATGCCTTAAGAAAATTGGGTAAAGCCATTCCACAACATGGCTCCCCCGTAAGGGTGAAACTTTTGTGGATAAAACTTTCGTAAATTCACACCTTGCCAAATATCTTAGCGGTCCGCAACTTGGTGTTCACCGTTATATTTAAACACGAGCATGCAATCCCTTAGTGTGATACACATCACATCATTACTTTAGCGCTTATGCCAACAAGGCAAAGCTTTTCTTAATAATTTTCCAGGGGTCAGTCCTGGACTTATGTCTGCCAGTTATCCCGGTCTCAAAACTTAAAAGGGCGCATAATAACTTAAACATTAGTGACAGCATGAGGAAAATTCATCGCCCTTGAGGGACTAAACATAAATCTTTAGAATGAATTTAATACTCCCCTTTATGGACCAATCTTAGTGAATCTTTAGAACGTTAGGAACATCACTAAGATTAACTTAGTACCCCGAGGAAAAACCTCAGGACTTATGCAATATCCCTATTGCTTATCGTCAACATAATATTGACCAATCATAAATTCCTTATTAAACTTATTGCGCTTTGTACTACTGTCAGATACACATTGCCTCAAAAATAGTTAATCATCATGACTAATTCCTTATTATGCAAAAGGAAAAACTTAATGAAATTTCCATCTCTAAAATCTTAAGTTTGGTGACCATATGTCACCTTTCATAATTTATTCCCTCAAACTCTCATTCACATTAATTCTTTTCCAACAAGTCTTGTAACAAGACGTGTTGTTTAAACTTAAGAGGAACTTTGCCAAGAATTACCTTGGCTATCTGGAAGTTAGGAATAGCTCCTATCAATGGATCTCATAATTACCATAAAGCCCTTAGGATTTAACTGCTCTCCCTTTAGGTTTTCAACATCATACTCTGTTTTAGAGTATCATAATATTCATTATACTCCTTTGATGCTTTAGGAGAATCATTATGGAGAGCATAATTAAATCCTTTATCTTGCTTAAAAGGAAAACGTATGCAAGATTTTAATATGACATAAACATTAGAAGAAACATAATGATCAATCATATGGCATTAACATTAAAAAGGGCAATTTAATTGTTCCTCATCACCATAATCATCATGCACTGAGGTAATGATAATTATATCCTTAAGAGATGGAAACTCAAATAAGAACCTTAAGAAAATTTGACTAAAAGTGGTGCTTAACAGAAGCTCAACTTTCATTCACAATTCCTCCTTAGGAATTAATTACAATAGAAATAATAGAAGTGGAATTTAAACATACCTGGAAGTTCAATTGCTCCCCCTCGAAATATGGACGGAGTTATTACTCAACATTTCGATGAACTTCCATAATAAATATTCCACTTTTAGAGGAGAAAACTTATAGAAGCAATATAGATCACATTATGGGGACGGAGAATTCAGAACTTTATTGTGTGTTGATGGAAAACTTCCATTAGCCTTAACATTAGCCTCCTGTCCAACTTAAAAAAAATTCTCCTCAAAACAATTTTGTCCATGAGATCATACTTATAATATCCAATTTTCTTGTGGATACAAATTCTTTTAAGCTTAATTCTAATCCACTTTATAGACTTTATTGTAAATAACATAATAAAGTGGATTCAAAAGTTTCGTAAATTCATCATGTCTCAAACCCAAAATCTTGAGTATTCGTAAGACCAAAATGATCTCATATGATCTTAAGGAGCTTTTAAGCTACTTCATTAATGCCAGAAATAACTTCATTATGACAGAACTAGGGAATTACTCCCCCAGATCCTTACTGGCATACTCCCCAGATTCTTTACTAGGTTTTGCTCCCTTAGATGTTAATAAACAAGAAGCCTATCGGATTCTTGTTGATACCTCAATAATCAAAGTTTCTTTGACGGGAGCTCATTAGATTTTCATAATGCGTGACCTCATGAAAAATAATACACATAAGCTTAAATCATTACTTATGAGAAACATTAAATCAGCCGAAAAACATTATGGCTGAATAGAAAAACATTAGCAATAGGGATAAAATGCATGATCACAAATTTTGATAGTGATCATACAGAACATAATTCTTCATGTAAACATTAATCTTTAGGGAATGACACATGTATCCAATCAACTTTGGTCAGAATGAATTCACGTGTCACAACTTTATCCCAAAATAACATTAAGTCTCCAATTAAAATTTCTGTTTGATTCCACCTTAATTGGAGATGACTTAATGATCATGATAATGATCACAGAAGCTTACAGCTTTAAGAATTAATTGATCTGGGAATTAATCAGATGATTTATGGCTATAGCTAAAACTTAACGAATTTATATGTATATATAGCCATGAATCATATCATCAATTGGAGACACTTAATTGCAGAAGCATACAATTTAATTATAAACATAAGTTTACAATAACTTAATAATCAATTAATTGGTTTATATCCTTTATTCAATTTCCCAAAAGTATTTTAATATTTGTGGCCTATTTCAAAAATTTGTCCAATAGCCTTATGCACGAGAATCCTTTTCCCAGATCATAAACTTCTTTTGTTGATATGATCCACATCAGCTTTGGCCAGATGTGTATCATAACAACAAAATATTTGTGATCAAGTATTCATTAATCAGCTTTGGCCAGAATAAAAAAATACCAGTCACACTTTATGGCCTCTTCAAACTTATTTTACTGATCCGACTCACATCAGCTTTGGCCAGAAGTGAGCAAGAGCAGTAAAACGTTTTGCAGTTAGATATTCGTCAACCAGCTTTGGCCAGGATGACAAACATCAACCACACTTAATTAAAATTATGTCTCTTTATTCTTCTTTTATTGAACCCGTCCACATCAACTTTGGTCAGAAGTGGACAAGAACAATAAAATTTTGCAGTCACGTACCCACCAATCAGCTTTGGCCAGAATGGTAAATACAGACCACACTTCATTAGTCAGAGACATTTAATACAATGGCCTTATTAAATATGCATTACTTAAGGACAAAATACTTCTTTGGTGGGCAATAAGTTATGATAATCCATGGTTTGGTTGAAGTGTTACCATGAAAAGTCAACATTAGGTATTCTGATGCCCTCAAATTTATCATAATTAAGATCAAAAGGCCACTTAGTTTCTTAAATAAATCAATCATTGATTGAATTTTGGGGAACATCATTAACATAAAAGGGCCTCATTCAAGATAACACATTATGTATATTTTGAGCAACGGTCTTTAGTTATTTTAGGGCTATAACCATAATTGACATAATTGCTCATAAAGAGCATCATAGCCCCATCTTAATTTGATTGCTCAAAATATTATTTAATTGAGGCCACATGAAAATCAAAAGCCTTAAAGCTCTCTTATAAGAGATTGATTTGGGAATCACGTTATGAATTTAGATAAAATATCATTATTCTTTAAGACATAATAAAATGCCTTGAAATAATTGATCATAACATAATTGCTTTAGAAAACATTAAGAATAATATAGTATCATAATAATCATAAAATAAAATAACTAAACATAATTGAATTGCAGCATAATTCCATAATGATCATAGTGGAAATCAACATTAAAAATAAAATACCATGATGGGAAATTAATTAAACATAATAACATAATGGCATAAATAATTTTAGCATGGCATAACAGGACACATTAAAATATTACAGAAATTAAAAAATACCTTAAAATTAAATTGCCAAGAATAACATAATAATTCATGCATAAAATTTAGCCCTTAAAAAAACTTACTTTATCATATAAAATTTAGTCATTAGCAGGAAAATATTTAACATTTTTCCTGACTTATTTCTGCCCATAACAGAAGGTTTTCTTTAGCCCATCAAAAAACGTATGTTTTTTTTTCTGGGCTAAAACCAGCTTCTGTGGTGAGCCAGAGATCAAATCTGGCCCAGCCCAGAGCTCACTTTATCTCCCCCGGGTCACGGCCCAGCTGCCGTTGTCCCGAACAAAATGGCCAGCCAGTGCTGGCCTCCCCAAAACCCTAGCTCATTCCCGATCCCCTTTCTTCTCCCCTTTTCCACTCCCGCAAGCGAGAGAGATGGAGAGATGGGACGGCAGCGTAGCCAGAGGAAGAGAGGAACAACACCGTCCAGTGCCCTTTGCCGGAACCACATGCCGTTTTGGCTTGCGCGTGGCTCCGTCGAACGGTTCTCGGCGGTGCTCCTTTGCGCGGCAGCCACGCATGCGGGCGTTCCCGCGGTGGCGACGAGCAGCGCTGAATCCAGCACGGTGGCGCCTGTCCCTCAATAACAAGCTCACGAGGAGGGCGGCAGCAGCCACCGGCTGATGCAGTGGGCGGCGAGGCAGCTCGGGGCAAGCCCAAGCTCACCTGCCTACATTAAGTGGTGGTCATGGCGACGACGCACAACAGCGACGCGTGCCACACCCATAAGGTAAACACCCACTGCACTTAATTCTTTAGATTTCAAGCTAGGGTTCATCCAGTTCGGGGATTTTGATGATTTAGGGTTTCGGTGATTTTGCTACAGAGATAGCAATTACATCAGATCAATCCATCCCCTTCTTAATTCATGTCTTAACCGAAACCACAGTCACATAATAAGAAGGAAACAGGGGGATTTCAATTTCCAGGGTTTCATTAAATTGGGGATTCTTACTTTAGACTTGCTTAGAAGCTTTAATCCCCTTTAATTCATCTCTAAATGGAAACCCTAGACCCTCACCTTATCTGTTAGGGCTAGAACTTCAGTAACTTTAAGGCTAAATAATTAGATCAAGCATGGACATGAATAATTGTTTGATATTTAGCATGAACTTGACTTAAAACTTAACAGATCAAAGCTGATCTGCTCTTTAGGGGCTCAAATAAAATTCAAACTGTGCTCACAAACATAAAGAACAAGTTATATATAAGCATAAACAGCAAGGGCCCCTTAAAACTTTAACTTGATCAAAATAGATCAAGTATGATCTTAAACAAATCAGTCATAACTAAAACTTGATTGGGCTCATACTTGAGCAAGCAGGCTCTGGTGCCATTGTTAGACTTATAGAATGATCTCAGGATCATCAAGCTCAAGATTTGAACCACCAATAATAAGAAAAGGAGCAATCACACCTTAGTACCATGTGAGCATCATCTAGATGGTGTTGTAGCAGCCGAAGATGATGCTGGATGAAGCTCTTATCTTTCTCTTAACTGAACACCACCAAGAGTTTGGTCTGGTGGCTGTGAAGAATCCTTCCCGGTGCTCCAGCACAGGCTTGATCAGTAGCCTCAGTTTCTTGAGAGAGAGAGAGAGAGAGCAAAGTAAGAGTGTGTGTGTTCTTAGAGCAGCAGTAGCAGCAGCAAGAACATCAGCCTTAGCTACTTCTCCTCCTCTTTCTTTTCTTTATATATTTGTGCTGTGCACCAGGGGGCCCACACCATGAGTTGGCTGATGAGCTGCCCCTGATTAGGGCAGCTCATCAGAGTAGGTGAACACTGCAGCACCGCCCTACTGTTCACCACTGTAGCCTTTCAGATATTTTTCACTTAAGTTTTATCTGTAATCTTTAGGACACAATGGCCATAGTTTAGTCTTTAAGATCATAATGTCCAACAGTAAGCACTATATCATAATACGTCCCCAATCAAGTCAACCATAATACGTCCCCAGCCAAGTCCACTGCACGTGGGATAGTTTTAGTCGTTTCTAGTGTGTACGTGATTTTTTTTGAGTGATACGTGATATAGTTTTTTTTTCCATGGATACGTGATATATTTTTAGGTGGGTATGTTGCTATTTTTTGCGTAGTAATACGTGTCTCATTAACAACATAAAGAATCAGTTACAAGCCACGTAAACATTGACATTACATGACTGAAAAGATAGGATAATCCTATGCAAAAAATCAGCGCCTGACCCTCTCCATTAAGTAAAAGGAGACAGATCACCTCTTCACCCGAACTCGATGCGGCTCCATCACTGATCAGCATCTTTACGGATCTCCAAAGTAGTTTGCCTGAAGCAAAACCATTGCTGTTGAAAGCAGTGCCGTAGCCAGAATCTGCGTACGACCATGGCCATCCTCGTAGCTACAGTACTTACTGTAGCTACAGTGCAAGACTGTAGCTATAATTAACGAAGGTTTTCATTTCCACGCCCCAGGCCACAACCAGGGCAGCCCGGGGCCTGGCTACGCCCTGGTTGAAAGAATCAGACCGGGGCAACATGTCCCCAGACACGCCATCGAACTCCAGAACTGACACCACCGCACGCCTACGATGTCGAAGGAGGAAACCAGAACTGTCAGCCTCCAACCACAAACCCAGCACAAGATGCACTATCTTGCAGCTGTCACTTGCGTAGACAAGCGTCTGCGCGTACTCCTGGACGACAAAACCTCCCTGCTCCACCATGGCGTAGGAGACAACGCCGCAGCAACGGGGACAGAGCAGAGGGAGAGACACACTTGATCGAGTCACCGCCGCCGCCTCGCCGACATAATCCATGAACCCTAACGCCGCCGATCTGAAGGATCGACGAACACATGATGCCACCAACTCCGAGACGCCGCCATGAAGGACACCGCCTGTGTGGGAGTGGAGTTGAGGCAGATTTATTCGTCCGGGCGCTGCTCCCACCACCCCAACGGCGCACCATGACCTACAAATCCAAACCCTAACTACAGAGCGGAGGAACGGGTCCCCACTCCCTCCTGCCGCCGGAGCAGCAGCCGGAGGGAGAGGGGGCCAGCGCCCTCGTCGGTGGAGATCGGTGGAAGAAGATCGCTTCCCTAGTCTCCTCGCCCGTGGCGACGGCTAGGGTAGGGAACAATGACCTAGTTTATACGTGTGGGTGGTGTGTATGTTGCTTGTAGGTCTCCTTCTCTTATACGTCTTCCTATCCTATACGAGATTGTACTTTGAACCTTTCGATGTATTCTTCTCCTATTAGATGTTCCAAACTGGTACGTCTCCTTGTCCTTTATATGTTTTTTTGACCTGCTCATGCTTTGCACCTTTCCATCTACATGTACGTGAGTTCTCAAAAATAAGACATGCACTTGACAACTCCGATGTTCAAAAAAAGGCAAGCACACAATATTTGTATGTAACGTTTACATCTTTAAATCTTAACCGTTAATCTCCAAAATTAATGGTTGATATAATTTAATATTTGTGGATCAACGTGGTGTCTTATTTTTCTTCTGTCTTAATTATATAATAGATAATTAAATAGAACAACAGAGTTTTTTGCAAAAATACCATGGTGCGACGTGGAAGGTGAGAAAGGGCGTGCGAGAGAGCGGTGACTGAGCCAAAGGGAAATCAATTAGGGGAGGGGCGGGGGTTACAACGGTGTTTGGAGTAGTTGTGGGCCGAATGCTACGAAAATATAATCTAAACCCACCGGAATAAATACCTTCACAAATTAATCCAAGCTTGGAGTCCCCCTCGCAATGTAAATAGCTCCGGCTCTGCGAGGGATGGAGAGGTAGCTTCAATGTGTGGAAGATATGGCGTGAGAAAGCAAGGTCAGTCAAGACATAGATAGATAGAGAGACGAAGTGAGTGTGTCCCCGCATTCGTTGAAAAGACATATATGCTCTGGAGAGATATTGTCCGATTGAGCTTTTGGGAAGGGTGAGGGCTGTAAGAGAGAGCTTGAGAGATGATCCAGTCACATACTGGTAGATATATTTTGTGCGTGGGAGGAAGTAAGGTCAATCGATACATAGACAAAGAGAGAGAGAGAGAGAGAGATTGAGCGAGTGTGGGTCGTCATGCGATCGAAATAGTGAGACGGGTTCGAGAGAGTGACCTAGATAGACAATGTGCGTGAGAGAGTATACAATATGAATATGTCGAATTGGGCCCAAACATGGAGATATATCGTTTGCGTGTGAGAAAGAGCGAGGTCAATCAAGACATACATAAAGAGAGATAGAGAGATTGAGCGAACGTGGGCTGCCATGAGGTCGAAAGTGTGGGGCGGCTTGGATAGACTGACCTAGATAGACAATCTGTGTGAGAGAGTATAGAGTGTGTCGATCGAGGCCCGAACAGGGAGATATATCATTTGTGTGTGAGAGAAAGCGAGGTTAATCGAGACTTAGATAGAGAGAGAGAGAGAGAGAGATTGAGCGAGTGTGGGCCGTCGTGCGGAAGAAAGAGTGAGTCGATCTCGAGAGAGTGACCTAGATAGACAATGTGCGTGCGTGCGCATGAGATGGGAGGAGGTCTAGATAGGCAATGCATGTATCTAGTGAGAGAGGGTGGGAGGGAGAGAGAGAGAGAGAGCTCGGCATGGAGTGCAATGGTGGGTGTGCGAGAGAGATACATTTGTTAATAGAGTGGAAAGAGGGGGTTGTGTAGTTTAGAGAGTTAGAGATCGAAATATGGAGAGAAAGAATGAACATATGTCGAAAACCAATAGCTTTGTAAGGTGGTTAGGAGAGGAAGATTGACCGATACAGAAAGTATGTAGCATGTGTGCCGGGAGGGGGGGGGGGGCTAAACACAACATTTGAATGTAGATAGTACTAGACTTAATATTGACGTTTATTTAGTGTACATTGTAAGATTTGAATTGAGGACCATGTATATGGCTTCCGTAATTATTTCGAATTGCTGCCATACTAGGTTTGGAAAAGTTGATATTGACTCGATTGTTGTGGTATTTTGTATGTGTGTGGTCATATGCTTGAATCCATCGAAAGTTTCTCACTACCATGGTGTTCATCTTATACATATGAACTTATATTAAAAAAAGTAGCGTGGATACCGTGAAATGCGAAATCCACATTAGAATTGGAGATGGCTATGTGACAAACACACTCTAATTCAAAGAACTCATCATTAATTAATTTATTGTATCGTTTCGAAGGGCTAATTATTTGCAAGAAAAACACGGGCATGATAATACATACAGATTCGTTTGACAATGAAAGAAGATTCGTTTGCATTCTCAAATGTAGCCGCACTAGGTAGACCAGGGTCGTGTCGTGGTGGTCGCGTGTGTCGTCCGGACGCTAGCACGCACCCCCTCCCTCCCTCCCTCCCGCCCAAAAAAAGAACGACGACAAAAAAAGTTCGCGCTTCCACATTTCGAATTGAAATATCTGGAGGCCCCAATTCCAGCCTTGCAAAATCTCCCTTCTCCACCATCCCCTTCCGCGCCAGAGCATTCAAATCCCTAATTCGCCGCCAACCCAAGCAAAATTCGAATCGCCCCTCGTCTCGTCTCTTTCCCCACCTCTGTGCCGGACGACGACAACTAAGACGACGGTCGCGCTTCACCACCGCACCGGAGCTACCTCATCTACGCCCTCGTCCAACGCACCAGGTGGTCCACCGATAACGTCGGCGACGCAGCCGACGTGCCTCTTAGACACTGACTTCCACTGCATCAGGTGCGCTTCACTGACGCCGTCTCCCACCTCCCCGGGGCTACTTCACCGAGCACATCGTCGCACCTCCACCCCACGAGGCAGTTGGTGCTTCACCAACGGCCTCGTACACCGCATCATAGCGCTCCGCTGCCGCTCAAGATCTGCATCCATACGCGGCCAGCCAACGCCAGTGCATCAAAGATACGTCTCCATCGTATCTATAATTTTTGATTGTTTCATGCCAATATTCTACAACTTTAACATACTTTTGGCAACTTTTTTATATTATTTTTGGGACAAACATATTGATCCAGTGCCCAGTGCCAGTTGCTGTTTGTTGCATGTTTTTTGTCTCGCAGAATATCCATACCAAACGAAGTGCAAACGCGATAAAAATTTACCGAGATTTATTTTCGAATATTTGTGATTTTTGGGAAAAAGAATCAACGCGAGATGATGCCCGCGGGGCCCACATGCCCTAGGGGCACGCGCCCTACCCAGGGCGCGGCCAGGAGGCTTGTGGGGGCCCTGATATGTCTCCGTCGTATCTATAAGTTTTGATTGTTTCATGCCAATATTATACAACTTTCACATACTTTTGGCAACATTTTATATGATTTATTGGACTAACCTATTGATCCAGTGCCCAGTGCCAGTTCATATTTTTTGCATGTTTTTTGCTTCGCAGAATATCCATATCAAACGAAGTCCAAACGCGATACAAATTTACGCAGAATTATTTTGGAATATTTGTGATTTTTGGGAGTTGGAATCAACGCAAAAGGAGGCCCAAAGCCCCCAACATACACCAGGGCACGCCCCAGGCTCCAGGCGCGGGGTGGTGGGTTGTGCTCACCTCGTAAGTCGGTTGGGACTCTACTTCGAGCAAAAGGAAGCTTATATTTAAAAAAAAATTGTGTTAAAATCTCAGTGCAATCGGAGTTACGGATTTCCAGATATTTAAGAAACGGTTTTCGGCCAGATCTGGGGACGCGAAACAGAAGAGAACAGAGAGGGAGATCCAATCTCGGATGGGCTCCTGCCCCACCGCCGCCATGGAGGCCATGGACCAGAGGGGGAACTCTCCTCCCATCTAGGGGGTAGGCCAAGGAAGAAGTAGAAGGAGGGGTGCTCTCTCCCCCTCTCTCCCGGTGGCGCCGGAGTGCCGCCGGGGCTAGGATCGTGACGACGATCTACATCAACAATCTTGCTACCGTCAACACCAACTCTCCCCCCCTCTAATCAGCGGTGTAACACCCCTTCTCCCCACTGTAATCTCTACTTAAACATGGTGCTCAACTCCATATATTATTTCCCAATGATATTTGGCTATCCTATGATGTTTGTGTAGATCCGTTTTATCCTATGAGCTAATCGATGATCGTGGTTGGTTTGAGTGTATATTTTAATATGGTGCTGTCCTACGGTGCCCTCCATCTCGCGCAAATGTGAGGGGTCCCCGCTGTAGGGTGTTTCAATACGTTCATAATTTTCTTATTGTCGGTTGCCGGAGTGATAGAAGCCTGAACACAGATAAGTGGGTTGTTGCGTATGGGAGTAAATAGGACTTGATACTTAATGCTATGGTTGTGTTTTACGACCTTAATGATCTTTAGTAGTTGCGGATGCTTTCTAGAGTTCCAATCATAAGTGCATATGATCGAAGTAGAGAAAGTATGTTAGCTCATGCCTTTCCCTCATATCAAATTGCAAGAATGATTACCGGTCTAGTTATCGATTGCCTAGGGACAAATGACTTTCTTGTTGACAATATTACCTTGCACTTTATTCATAGTTTTATTCTCGCAAAGTACTCATAGTTTTATTCTTGCAAATTAGTTTCATACTTGTTCTAGGTAAAGCAAACGTTAAGTGTGCGTAGAGTTGTATCGGTGGTCGATAGAACTTGAGGGAATATTTGTTCTATCTTTAGCTCCTCATTGGGTTCGACACTCTTATTTATCGAAAAAGGCTACAAATGATCCCCTATACTTGTGGGTTATCAAGACCTTTTTCTGGTGCCATTGCCGGGGAGCAATAGCGTGGGGTGAATATTCTCGTGTGTGCTTGTTTGCTTTATCACTAAGTAGTTTTCATTTTCTGTTCTAAGTTGTTCTCTATCTTTAGTTATGGATATGGAACATGAAATACAAAAAAATTTAGTTGTACTTGCTACTCATGGAGATGGGGAACCTCCTAAAACCCTCGATGCTCGTTATGTGAAAAATATTAAACACTACTTTGATAATCCTGAGAAAACCCCATTCAACTTGATAACGGGAGACACGTTGGATCAACGTGAATACTTTAGGGATTATTGCTTGACACAAAAAGGGAAATTATTATGGGATCAAATTCATATGTTGCATTGGTATGCTCGGGATCTATGCTCTAGATATGATTATACTTGTTGCTCTAGGATGAAGGCTCTACACCTTCCCTTTTCATGCAAATTTAGAGATAATGAAACCTTGGCTTCTTATGCTAATGGTATTTATGATTACTATGATGTGGAATGAATAGAAGAATTTGTTGCTTTTAAGGGTGCTTATGAAATTGAATCTTTGTTTGAAAAGTATGAAGATTTTGATAATTCAGTTTATAGACCTGAAAATTTTGCTATACTTAAATATTGCTATGACAATTATAAATGCAATTACGATATTGTTGTATTTATTGAGAAAGTCTCCGCTATCCAAGAAGAGACTAATATTTTGCAGGAGTATATGGAAGAAGGAATTGATGGAACTGTGAGCTCATTGGATGAAAAAGATGATGAGGAGAGCGAAGAATAAAAGGAGGAAGAGCGGATTAGCTACCCATGCCCACCTTCTAATGAGAGTAACTCTTCAACTCATACATTGTTTAATGTCTCTTCATGCTTACCGAAGGATGAATGCTATGATAATTGTCATGATCCCATTGATTCATTTGAAATATCCCTTTTTGATGAACTTGATGCTTGCTATGCTTGTGGCCAAGATGCCAATATGAATTATGATTATGGATATGAACTTGCTATAGTTCCTTATGTTAAAAATGAAATTGTCACTATTGCACCCACACATGATAGTCCGATTATCTTTTTGAATTCTCCAAACTACACTATATCGGAGAAGTTTGCACTTTTTAAGGATTACATTGAAGGGTTACCTTTTGCTATTACACATGATGATTTGGATGAATATAATATGTATGTGCTTGCTGCTCCTGCTTGCAATTATTATGAGAAAGGAACTATATCTCCACCTCTCTATGTTTCCAACACGATAAAATTGCAAGAAACTTCTTATGCTATGTATTGGCCTTTACTTGATGTGCATGGATTATTCCCTTATGACATGCCGATGCATAGGAAGAGAGTTAGACTTCGTCATTGCATGATATGTGTTGCTTTATGCTCACTATTAAATTATTAATCATTTTTGATTCAAATTGGCTTTGATATACCTTGGGATCCGGGTGGATCTATTACTTGAGCACTTTATGCCTAGCTTAATGGCTTTAAAGAAAGCGCTGCCAGGGAGACAACCCGGAAGTTTTAGGAAGTCATTTTATTCTGTTGAGTGCTTTTATAAAGTTTAAAAACAAAAAATATAGAGGGGAACTTAAAACTTCACAAAAAGAAAAGTGAAAGTGAGAAAGACGAGCACCGTTGAAGTGGGGGATGTCCTTGAACTTTGTTCATGCCCATGGAAACTTTGTGAATCTCGATTACAGAAACTTTTCAACAAAAATAATTATCCCCTTGTACAAAGCCATTGTATTATAAAAATAATGTGCCATTTGCCTTTCGGATGATTAGATTGTTTGTTGGTACGTGCGGTGTAAAAATGAAAACTTTGGCTGTAGTGCGTGATTTCACATTTTTTACTGGAACGTCAAAAGTTTCTGAAAATTTTTGCAAAATATTGCTATACAAATCGCTTAATCTTTCCTAATTTTTTAGAATTTTTGGAGTAAAAAAGTATGGTTAAAGTTCCTATTACTACAGACTGTCCTGTTTAAGTTAGATTCTATTTTTGATGCATTGTTTTGCTTGTTTTGATGAAACTATTGATTTTATCGGTGGTATAAGCCATTTAGAAGTTATAAATAGAGTAGCTACGATGCAAAAACAAAATTTGAATGGGTTTGCAACAATACTTAAAGTAGTGATTTGCTTTATTATACTAACAGATCTCACCAGTCTTCTGTTGAGTTTTGTGTGGATGAAGTGATCATAGATCGAGGAGGTCTCGATATGAGGAGAAGGAGGAGAGGCGAGAGCTCAAGCTTGGGGATGCCCAGGGAACCCCAAGTAAATATCCAAGGAGACTCAAGCGTCTAAGCTTGGGGATGCCCCAGAAGGCATCCCATCTTTCTTCAACAAGTATCGGTATGTCTTTGTCTTCGTTTAGTTCATGTGATATGTGTGAATCTTGGAGCGTCTTTTATGTTTAGTTTTCATTTTTTATTTTATGCACCATGCTGGTATGAGATAGTCCATGGTTGATTTATACAATGCTCATTGCACTTCACTTATATCTTTTGAGTATGGCTTTATAGAATGCTTCATGTGCTTCACTTATATCATTTGTAGTTTGGATTGCCTGTTTCTCTTCACATAGAAAACCATTACTTATAGAATGCTCTCTTGCTTCACTTATATTTATTAGAGCATGGTCTTTTGTAGAAATAATTAAACTCTCTTTCTTCACTTATATCTATTTAGAGAGTCAACAGGAATTGGTCATTTGCATGGTTAGTCATAAATTCCTACATAAAACTGGTGGATCACTGAATATGATATGTTTGATTCCTTGCAATAGTTTTGCGATATAGAGATGGTAATATGTGGGAGGTACTAGTAAATGGTTGTGGCTAGTAGGAATATTGGTGTTAAGGTTTGTGATTCCCGAAGCATGCACATATAGTCTCTCCATATGCTATGAAGTTGGAGCATGATTTATTATTGATTATCTTCCTTATGAGTGGCGGTCGGGGACGAGCGACGGTCTTTTCCTACCAATCTATCCCCCTAGGGGCATGCGTAGTAGTACTTTGCTTTGAGGGCTAATAAACTTTTGCAATAAGTATATGAGTTCTTTATGACTAATGTGAGTCCATGGAATATACGCACTCTTACCTTTCCGCAATTTGCTAGCCTCTACGGTACCGTGCATTGCCCTTTCTCACCTCGAGAGTCGGTGCAAACTTTGCCGGTGCATCCAAACTCTGTGATATGATACGCTCTATCACACATAAGCCTTATTATATCTTCCTCAAAACAGCCACCATACCTACCTATCCTTTCCATAGCCATTCCGAGATATATTGCCATGCAACTTCCACCGCTTCCGTTTTGATGACTTGAGCATTCATTGTCATATTGCTTTGCATGATCATATAGCTGACACAGTAGTTGTGGCTCAGCCACCATTCATCATTTTTATACATGTTACGCTAGATCATTGCACATCCTAGTACACTGCCAGAGGCATTCATATAGAGTCATATTTTGTTCTAGGTATCGAGTTGTAATGTTGAGTTGTAAGTAAAAAGAAGTGTGATGATCATCATTATTCATGATTAGAGCATTGTCACAGTAAGGAATGGATGATGGAGACTATGATTCCCCCACAAGTCGGGATGAGACTCCGGACCAAAGAAAAAAAGAAAAAAAGGGAAAAGAAAAAAAAAGAAAGAAAGAAGAGAAGGGGTATGCTAGTTCCACACTTGTGCTTCAAAGTAGCACCATGTTTTTCATATAGAGAGTCTCCTATGTTGTCACTTTCATATACTAGTGGGAATTTTTCATTATAGAATTAGATGCACACCCACTTAGTTTTCATGATGAGCTTTCATACACTTATAGCTCTTAGTGCATTCGTTGTATGGCAATCCCTACTCCTCACATTGATATCCATTGATGGGCATCTCCATAGCCCGTTGGTTAGCCGCGTCGATGTGAGACTTTCTTACTTTTTTGTCTTCTCTATATTTACCCCTATCATCATACTCTATTCCACCCATAGTGCTATATCCATGGCTTGCGCTCATGTATTGCGTGGAGGTTGAAAAAGCTGAAGCGCATTAAAAAGTATGAACCAATTGCTCGGCTTGTCATCGGGGTTGTGCATGATAAATACTTTGTGTCGAGAAGACAGAGCATGACAAGACTATATGATTTTGTAGGGATAGCTTTCTTTAGCGTTGATATTTTGAAAGACACGATTGTTTGTTGGGATGCCTGAGTATTGATGTCTTTATGTCAAATTATAGACTATTGTTTTGAATCACTTATGTCTTAATATTCATGCCATGATTAGACATATGATCAAGATTATGCTAGGTAGCATTCCACATCAAAAATTATCTTTTTATCATTTACCTACTCGAGGACGAGCAGGAATTAAGCTTGGGGATGCTGATACGTCTCCGTCGTATCTATAATTTTTTATTGTTTCATGCCAATATTATACAACTTTCACATACTTTTGGCAACATTTTATATGATTTATTGGACTAACCTATTGATCCAGTGCCCAGTGCCAGTTCTTGTTTTTTGCTTCACAGAATATCCATATTGAACGAAGTCCCAACGTGATAAAAATTTACGAAGAATTATTTTGGATATTTGTGATTTTTGGGAGGTAGAATCAACGCAAAAGGAGGCCCACAGCCCCCAAGATACACTAGGGCGCGCCCCAGGCTCCAGGCGCGGGGTGGTGGGTTGTGTTCACCTCGTAAGTCGGTTGGGACTCTACTTCGGGTGCAAGGAAGCTTATATCCGGGAAAAAATCACATTAAAATCTCAGTGCAATCGGAGTTATGGATCTCCAGATATTTAAGAAACGGGTTTCGACCAGATCTGGGGACGCAAAACAGAAGAGAACAGAGAGGGAGATCCAATCTCGGAGGGGATCCTACCCCTCCGCCGCCATGGAGGCCATGGACCAGAGGGGGAACTCTCCTCCCATCTAGGGGGAGGCCAAGGAAGAAGAACAAGGAGGGGGGCTCTCTCCCCCTCTCTCCCGGTGGCACCGGAGTGCCGCCGAGGCTAGAATCGTGACGCCGATCTACATCAACAATCTTGCTACCGTCAACACCAACTCTGTCCCCCTCTATGCAGCGGTGTAACACCCCTTCTTCCCGCTGTAATCTCTACTTAAACATGGTGCTCAACTCCATATATTATTTCCCAATGATATTTGGCTATCCTATGATGTTTGAGTAGATCCGTTTTGTCCTATGGGCTAATTGATGATCGTGGTTGGTTTGAGTGTATATTTTATTATGGTGCTGCCCTACGGTGCCCTCCGTCTCGCGCAAACGTGAGGGGTCCCCGCTGTAGGGTGTTGTAATATGTTCACAATTTGCTTATTGTCGGTTGCCGGAGTGACAGAAGCCTGAACACGGATAAGTGGGTTGTTGCGTATGGGAGTAAATAGGACTTGATACTTAAAGCTATCTACTTTTATTACCTTGCACTTTATTCATAGTTTTATTTTCGCAAAGTACTCATAGTTTTATTCTTGCAAATTAGTTTCATACTTGTTCTAGGTAACGCAAACGTTAAGTGTGCGTAGAGTTGTATCGTTGGTCGATAGAAATTGAGGGAATATTTGTTCTGCCATTAGCTCCTCGTTGGGTTCGACACTTTTATTTATCAAAAAAGGCTACAAACGATCCCCTGTACCTGTGGGTTATCAGGCTCCTGTAAGGCAGTTGGTGCCCTTCTTCGGCCGCAATACAGAAAATATCCAGATAAAAATTGTTTTAAAATTTCAGCCCAATCTGAATTACGGATCTCCGGGAATTTAAGAAACAGTGAAAGGCAAGAAAACAGGAACGCAGAAATAGAAGGAAACAGAGAGAGAGAGAGAGATCATATCTCAGAGGGGCTCCTGCCCCTCCGCCGCCATGGAGGCCAAGTGTGACGCCCCCGGCTGGACCATGCACTAATCATACACACAAATGCACACGATCAAGCCTAAGGACTCACTTGAAGATATCACAACACAACTCTAGACACAAATTAAAATAATACAAGCTTTATGTTACAAGCCAGGGGCCTCGAGGGCTCGAATACATAAGCTCGCTTACAAGCGTCAGTAGAAGCATCAGATATCTGAGTACAGATATAAAAGATACAACAGACAGGCCTTTAAAAGGTGGGTTAAAACAAAAGACTACGATCGAAAAGGCGCAGGCCTCCTGCCTCGGACCCTCCGAACCTACTCCGGGTCATCAGCAAGCTCATAGTAGTAACCACCCTTGGGGTGGTAGTAGTGATCGCCGACAGGGGCAGCTGGCTCCGGGGCTCCGTCATCTGGTCGCATCAATCGGGTATGGGGAAAAAGAGGAAGCAAAGCAACCGTGAGTACTCATCCGAAGTACTCAGCAAGCAAGGATCTACACTACATATGCAACATTATCAAAGAAAGGCTGTATATGTGGATTGGGCTGCAGAATTGCCAGAATAGAGAGAAGGCCTAGTCCTATCGAAGACTAGCATCTTCAGTGGTCTTGCAACATTATAAGAGTGTAGATTAACACAGTATAAAGTAGTAGTAGCATTAAGTATCAACCTCGGCCAGAGATCCTTCCTCGACTCCCTGCGAGAAAGCAATCCCAGAGCCATACTATCCATTTCTCATCACAAGTATCCAATTCTAATTGTATCGATCGGGATACAACTCCGAGCGTCCATTACCGTGGATCCAGCTATTCATAGATTAGTTCTTCCCTGCAGGGGTGCACCAACTTACCCACCATGCTCGATTAACTCCGGCCTGACACACTTTTCTGGGTCATGCCCGGCCTTAGCCAAACGATACGCCGCAACCCCACCTAGTCTTAACAGAGAAGTCAGCACGCCGGACTAACCCTATGTGCCCAGGGGGCTGGCCCCTCGCCCTGAGCGCTCCTGCACGTTACGTTCACGGCCGTGAGCAGACCTAGAAACCCACACTATCATGGCGGTTGCGTTACGCGGTCCAACCCGACGCGTGCCGCTCCTTGCTGACGTCCATTAAGCTTCGGCTGATGCCACGACGCAGAGTGCCCATAACTGTTCCCACGTGATGGTTAGTGCTATCGGGCCAGAGGCCCACTCGGATCAAATATCCAAATCGTTAGTGTATTGGGGGTGTGCGGTAACGAGCAGAGACTCACGATCGATGTGACCCCATCGCCCCGTCTCGAGGACTTGCGGCAAGGGCTAAGAATGCCCGGCCATGCCTCGTAATTATCTCTCGGTTACCCTCCAGGTCAACCCGACTTCCCATCACTCGCGGGTACCCCTCAGGGCCGAACCGATGTCATCATGGTTCTGTGTTAAGTCAAAGTAACCGTGTGTTCAAACACCAGGGGAAAACCTGAGGAATCACCCTCGATTGATTCCACCTGATGTAGTCGTCAAGGTGAACTTAGGAGGAATCACCCTCGAGGTTCACACTTGAGGTGTTGCACGACGGCGTCGTTATTGAAAATGGTGAGGGAGGAATCACCCTCAATGACCATGAACGAATAGCTACTCTACAGAGTTAACATCAGAAGTGCTAAACGAGGTATCACCCTCGGCACTCGATAGTAACGCTGCAGTGTCGTACAACTAAGGGGGGTGATGTGCGGTGCCTGGTTGTCGATTACGTTGATCGAGTCATCTGATAATCCAGCGGGGGCAACTTGGGACAAAGTGGGGGTCTCTGGTGGGTCTCTATCCAGCCTATACTAAGCAGTTTAGGATAAACAGGTAAGTATCAACAGCAGTTACGAAAACAAGCTATGCATCAGAAATAGGATAAATAGTAGCAGCAACAATTTCTAATGCAAGCATAAGAAAGAAAGAATAGGCGATATTGGCATGTTCAAAGGGGGGTGCTTGCCTGGAAGCTCTGCGGCAAGAGAAGGGGCGTCAGGGGCGTAGTCGATCTCCGGAGCTGTGTCGGTCTCAGGGACTACATCGGTGTCGGGGTCTACCGAGAGAGAAGAGGGGGAGGAAACAGATAAATACACAGCAAATATATGCAACACAGAGCATGCCATGCTAAGGTGCAGTGCAGGGTTGCCTAAAGACATGTCTAAATCATTTTAGTTATTTCAGGATTAAAGTTGGATTTATTAACCGGTATGTATGCACTATTCATCTACCAGAAACAGGCTAAAAGTCACGGGTTCACCTCCGTAGAGAGTCCTGACACGGAAACAGATGGCACGGTTGGATTCGTGGGATTTTTCTAAGCAACTTTCATGTATAAAGTTTTTTCATCCGAGCTACGGTTTATTTTCTATGATTTTACAAAGTTTTACTAGATTTCTGGAATTAATATAATTACTAAATTTGAATTATCCAAAACAGTAAAGGGTGACATCAGCATGACACAATGATGTCGTCAACAGTGAACTCTGGCTGACCAGGGTCAAACCTGACAGGTGGGGCCCCTCTGTCATAGACTAGACTAAATTAGCAGTAGATTAAATTAACTAATTAACCTAATTAGTTACTGTGACCCGCTATCAGTGACTGATTAGCTAACTAATTAACTAATAGATTAATTAACATTTTACTAGCATTTTATTTATTCTAGAGACGTATTGAACTAGTGGGGCCCGCATGTCAGTGGGCCACGGTGCCCAGTCAGCAGTTGACCCGGTCAACTGGGTCAACTAGGGCCCGTGGGGCCCAGCGTCAGTGGCTCTAAGGTGGGGCCCGGTCGTCCACGTCGGCGGCGGCGCCGGAGAGGCTCCGGCGAGGCTTCTCACGGCGGCCCTCTCGCCGGAGACGCTCGGAAAACGCCCACGGTGGCCCGTTGGAGACGGGGTCGGGCTCATTCGATCGGGCGGACAGAGCAGGATCCAACTGTGGCGGTGGCGTGGCAGGGGGCGACCTGCAGCGTCGGCGGCGATGAACGTGGCAGACACCGGAATGCGGTGATGGGTGGAAACAGAGCAAGAGCTCGCGCGAAAGCAAACAGGGGAGCTAGTGGGGAGTTACGTATCGCGGTGAAACTAACGGACACTCCCAGTCGACCATTTGGTCACCGGAGACACGCCGACGACGAGCTCGCGCGGCGTCGCGTTCGGGCATGGTGGAACGGCATCTACAGCGCGGGAACAAGGGGAAAGAAGGAGGGGAAATGACGAGGAGCTCACTGTGGAGGCGCACGAGGGCCCGGTGACAGCTTAGTAGCAGCAGCGGCGCCGGAGCGGACGGAGTTCGCCGGAGGCCGAGAGGAAGGGGGCCGGCTCGATCCGCTCAATGCAGGGCCCTCCGGCTCTGCCTGGATGCACCAGAAGAAGAAGAAGGAGCCGGTGGGGCTCCCGGACACGGTCAGCGGGCTCGGGACAGCCGATGGCCTCGGCTACGATGACGAGCGGCGGCGGCAGCTTGCTGGAGAGGAGGAGAGGGGGCGCGAGAGCGAGAGAGAGAGGGGGAAAAGTGTCAAGGGAGTCCAGGGGGGAGGAACGGGGCTGGTCCTTATCCCCTTGGTGTCGGTGGCTTCGTCGTGTCGCCGTTTCGCCAGAACACGCTGGCGCGGCCACGGGCGTGGCGACAAGCACAGGTGAGAGAGAGGGAGGAGGGAAAAAGAGGCCGCTGGTGTGGCGGCCCGTCTGATTACCACTGTAGCCAGACGGTCGCCACGCATGCCAGCCCAGGAAATCACTCTGGCATGCGCGCTTACAACTAGTATCATGAACACAGGCATTTCTATTAATGGATATATATATAGGTCTTACATGATATTACATAAGAGTGATGGCAGCGGAAAAGCTCTATCTAAGGCAGCATGGTCTTGGTGCGGCTCCAATCCACAGGGATCTGACTGGATTACTCTCCTAGCCTGCGAATGCTCCGGCTCCTCGTCAACGGACAACGGATCCTTATGTGAACCTGGCCACATTGAAGGCCGCTGAGTACTTTTGAATGTACTCGCAAGCAAACCAAACTAACATATACACCAAGCAAAGCAATCCATGGCATTCAAGCATGCATTTGTTATTAGAGTAATATTAATTATCAAGGAATAACAGGTTTATCCAGCAAGATAACTACTGAAGTAAATAAAGTAAAGTAAAGCATATCAAGTAAATAATTCATACTCCGAACATTCTCATGATCCAATCCAAACCTTAACCAGATCCAACTTACTCTCTTCCGGGTTGCCTCACAACCCTCAGAACATTCACGATCCCCTGAGTACTTCAGGGCAAAGACGAGTTCTTTCGTCATTATTATCACTGTTCCGGTTGACCACCTCGAGAGGTCTAGACGGACTGTCCAATACCGTGGATGCGGCTATTCGAATAGATTTTACACTCTGCAGAGGTTGCGCACTTTACCCACACCATGGAGCACCTGACCTCGTGATCCCATTCGGGTGGACCAGGGATGCTCCAACGAAACCTGCCTAACCCGTGACTCCTCCACCGTACCATCGGCAATCATCCTCCCCCGGAGTCCTGTCCTGGGTGGCCCATGTGTCACCTCGTGACACCTGCCACCGTCGTGGCCAAACTAAACTGTCCCAAATGGGGACTCCCGGGTTAAACAATCAACTGGGCTCACAAGGTTATCGCCACCTACCGGGCCAGGGTAGCGCGCACGCATAACATTCCCTAGTTGGTGGTACCGATAAAAGAGCACGCGATCAGGCCATGTCAAGGCCGTCCCATGCTGGCAAATGTGGCTACACGGATAAGTCCGGCCAGGTGACTCTAGATCAACCGACTAGGTTTAGCTTTAGCAAGTACTTAGCAAGCATAATTGTTTATCACAATAACTGGAGATGGCAGTAGCTATGCATGATGAAAACATAACAACCTATCTCCCAACTGTCATACATGAGTCACTAGTGTGATAATACAATGAGCATTGACAAGTAATGTAAACAGTAAGTGCAACCTATCAGAAGTTCAATCATCTCTATCACAGGCATAATTATTAATTAAACACGCAAAAATAACATAGAGCAATGCTTTAGGGCATATATCAGATTGTCGGCTTGCCTGGGGTCGAAGAATACTCTGGGAAGAAGTGCGGTGAAGCCGCGGAAGAATTCGCCGAAAAAGATTCCCTCTCAGAGGGCTGATAGAAAGGCAAGGGCAAAATGGTCATTTTCATAGTGTGTAAACATTCCGAAAATGATACCATCGGAACAGGCTCAACGAACTAAAGACGTGGGCGTTGGTTTCACGGGATTCAGAGTTGGGATAAAAAAAGATATTGATATTTCAATGCCAGGGGCTAATCTGCAAAAGAAGTATTTACAACCAGGTCCCTAACAACACGGCTGGTCGCGTACTCCGCAGAAATACGAAGGTGCCTCCACTTATCCGACGTGGAGGGCACCTAGTCACCGACGGCCGGGCCCCACACCGCTTTCTCTCTCCTCCCTCCCTTTCTTCTTTCTCCTCCTCCACTCCTGCCCGACGCCGCGGCTGGGCGCCTCTGCCCCGGTGGCCACCGGCGTTCCAGTGGGCCTTGGGGTCCGGCGACCGGACGGACGGGCCCGCCGCCGACGACCGCATCCGAGGGTGGATCACATGGGCGCCGGAGATGGCTGGAGAGGCGGCGGCGAAGGGCGGCAGTGGGCGGCGGCCTTGATGAGATTCCGGCAACCTGGGGGTCTTTCGAGGCAGCCAAACCGGGGGGGGGGAGCGGACTCGCTGGAGGACGGCGCACTCGGAGAGAGGTACGGCAGAGCCGGGGACAGCCACACTGCTCGAATTTGAGCAAAGAATTGGTGGCGGTAATGATGGCTGAGGGAGACGAGGAGAGCTCCGTGAGCTCCAATGGCTAGCCGGGGAGGTAGCTGGGAGGGAGAGGAGGAGTGTTGGGGTGGTGTGGTGCTCGAGGAGGGCTCGATCGCGGCTATTTATAGCCGGCCGTGGCGTGGCGATAAGCACGGCCGCCATGGCGTCCTTAGCCACTTACTGGCGCTCCGGCGAGGTGGCGAGCGGGGAGAAGCTGCTGACCTAACACAGGGGA
Source organism: Thinopyrum elongatum (assembly GCA_011799875.1). Lineage (NCBI taxonomy): Eukaryota > Viridiplantae > Streptophyta > Magnoliopsida > Poales > Poaceae > Thinopyrum > Thinopyrum elongatum. Next base: position 677,469,230 of record CM022303.1, read on the forward strand.
TGAGCTGGCGCACTCGAGAAGACTCGGGGAAGAAGAGGACAGCAGGGAGGAAACGACGACGGCGGATCACGGGCGGAGCAGTGCCGCGGCGGCGCTCGTCGTGGCGCGAGGAGGAAGACTCCGGAGGGAAGAAAGGTCAGGAGAGGGGTACGTGGACGGTGCGGAGCTAGTCGGCATGCTCAGACAAGCTTGGGCTGGCCGGAGATAGCTGGCTGAGGTGACCGAAGCGCAGAGCGCCGTTTTGGCATGCTCTCCTGCGTGGTCACCAAGGGCACCGCGTGTCCAGGGCACCGGATTGTCCTGGAAACTTGTCCAGTCGATCCCTCATTGCTCAAATAGGTAAGAGGAGTATCTGGAACCAGCTAGGTGACACTGAGGTGAGGGAAACTTGCTGAGGAAGTTTCTGGCAGCAAGGTGTTTGTAAGTTTCCGGGGGAGGTTGGCTTGGTGAAAGTTGCTGGTTTTTGGTATGTGGCAACGGTTTGCTAAGGTGAGTCCCTTGGCAAATTTTCAGGCCAAATGAACTACCCTAGCTAGCATTTCCTTCACACACCAACACTCTGGTCAGAAATGAAAATGTTGATGCTGTGCTCAAATGGCTTGATGAAATGAGATGAAATTTGGTGGAGAGTCATGATTTGGATATATGAAGCCACTGTAAAAGTTTCATACCATTTGGATACACCAATATGGTACTTCCTTCATAGAGGTTCCATATGGACAGAAACTTAGGAAAATTTCTGGGGAAGAATGGATGGAGGGATTGAGCTGATTTTTGGTTTCCATGAGTGATTTGTCAATGTTAACCACCATGAAAAATTCAGCTCAAATAGATCAAGGGTTCAAGCACTTCCTTTGCAAATTGAAAATCTGGACAAAATTTGCAAATGGATGTTGTGCTCAAACTTTGAACTATGGAACTTGGGTTCTGATGGAAATGGTGAAGATATGGATAGGAGAAGCTCCACAATTTATTTGGGATTCTTCATGGCTACCAAAATGGTAGTTCCTTTAGAAAGGGCCCAAACTGCAATATTGGCTTTAAATAGGAAAATGCAATTTCCCTTATTTAATTATGGCCAATATTTTTATGGGAGCTCAATATGAGCACAAAGAATATCTCCACAAGTTTTCATGAACTTTGGAGATGGATAGATATTTTCCTGGATTTAATTCCTTTAACTGGCAGAAAAAGGAATTAATTATAAATGAAAAATATTGCAAATGATTTGGCAATATTTTTGCATATCCAGGGTTTATAGATAAAGGATGATCACTGGGAAAAGTTTGGGAGTCAACAGATCAAAGGAAACTGGGGTTCCTTTGGAACGGAAGAGATTAGGGTTTCCCTTCCGGCAACTCGGAAGGTAGGGTTTCGGTGGCAAGGTTCGGAGAATATAGTTCCAGTGGCAGGGTTGGACTGAAGAGAATCTCTTGTTGGATAAGAAAGGCAAGACTAAATGACCATCTTCATGCACCCAAGAGCGAGAGAAAATGCAATAACACCGAGAAAAAGGACGGGAGTCAAATCCCGCAAAGGAAAAAAAAACAGGAGCGAAAAGCTGGGTGTTACAGCTGGGCTGGGCTGAGTGCACTTAGGCCCAGTCCAGTTTCGGCCTTTTTCATTTTTCTTTTCTGTTTTATTTTAGCAGCAGGCTTTTGCAAATAAAATAGCCACCAGATGACTTTGCAAAAATGTGTGCCTGGCCAAAACAAATACTATGGAATATTGTGCTCTGCCACAAAAAGTTTGGCCAAGTTTGGAATTCATTTGAATTTTTCAAAAAATGAATAGGGCATTTAAAGTGTTGTTTTGGCATTGTTTGAAATGCTTTGGCCCACTTTGACTTGATGGTGATGTTGTTTTCCTTAACAACAAATTGTTTTGGAATATTTGCTAAATGATGAACATTTTTCCAGCAACTTTTGATCAACTTGAAATTTCAGTTTGAATTTGAATTGGATTCAGAGAAGGAATTTGAAATGAGATATTAACCCAATATGATTAAGCTTTGTAAATCATGATGACTTGGCACTGATCATAAGGGATTACTGTTGTGTGATGCTGGGGATGTTACCCCAAGGACCAGAGGGAAAACCCTCCTCCCATCTACGGGGGAGGCCAAGGAAGAAGAAGGAGGGGGGCTCTCTCCCCCTCTCTCACCGTGGCGCCGAAACGCCGCCGGGGCCATCATCGTGACGGCAATCTACACTAACAACTTCGCCGCCGTCATCACCAACTCTCTCCCCGTCTATGCAGCAGTGTAACCTCTCTTTTACCCGCTGTAATCTCTACTTAAACATGGTGCTCAATGCTATATATTATTTCCCAATGATGTATGGCTATCCTATGATGTTTGAGTAGATCCGTTTTGTCCTATGGGTTGATTGATGATCGTGATTGGTTTGAGTTGTATGTTTTACTATTGGTGCTTTCCTATGGTACTCTTCGTGTCACACAAGCGTGAGGGATCCCTGCTGTAGGGTTTGCAATATGTTCATGATTCGCTTATGGTGGGTGGCATGAGTGACAGAAGCACATACCCGAGTAAGTAGGTTGTTTGCGTATGGGAGTAAATAGGACTTGATACTTTAATGCTATGGTTGGGTTTTATCTTAATAATCTATAGTAGTTGCGGATGCTTGCTAGAGTTCCAATCATAAGTGCATATAATCCAAGTAGAGAAAGTATGTTAGCTTATGCCTCTCCCTCATATAAAATTTCAATAATGATTACCGGTCTAGTTATCGATTGCCTTGGGACAAATAACTTTCTTGTGACAAAAAGCTCTCTACTAAAACTAACTTAATTGTCTCTTTATCTAATTAAACAGCCCCTATCTTTTATTTACGTGTTCTTTATTATCTTGCAAACCTATCCTATCACACCTACAAAGTACTTCTAGTTTCATACTTGTTCTAGGTAAAGAGAACGTCAAGCGTGCGTAGAGTTGTATCGGTGGTGGATAGAACTTGAAGGGAATATAAATTCTACCTTTAGCTCCTCGTTTGGTTCGACACTCTTACTTATCGAGAAAGGCTAGAATTGGTCCCCTATACTTGTGGGTTATAAATCACCCTCAACAGCTCTGAAGTGACCCGCACTCTAGGCGAGCATGCCCAAACGCCGGCCCGAACTAGGTATCCACATAACACTCCCATGTGCACTGTTCCGACGATGTTTGGATATCCTTTTACTGCTCTCTTAGCTTGAACACCTATGCAACTCAGACTTTAACTTTTATTTCTTCTGGAGATATCATCTGAAACAAGCAAAACCATTTTTTAGCGAAGCATGACGGCGCTACGGGACCTGGTACACATCCTGCACGCCGGTATATCCTTGTAAGTACCTATCATCCGGTACAATAACAAGGTCGATTCCCCTCATTTGATCAACCTTTCTCCGTGCCAAGAATGCAGAGGGGGATGCAAGGAGCACAATGCCTGCACATCCAAGCCAGTGGTAACATGGACTTGTACATGGAACATCCCAAGCGCAAGCAAAGCTGTAGTGAGCCTGTAGAACGAGCTAGTGTAAGTCCCTGCATTTCAATTAATTCGTACTGGCCTGCGTGTATGATTTGTGTGCAGTGGCGGATCCATGAATTCAAGTTACCAGGGGCAAAAATTTAACTTAAAAAATAACTTGTGAAATGTGAAGTTACATGCACTTTGAAAACCAGCAAATGATCCAAAGTAGTTCCAGATTATAAAACACTAGATGATGTAAGCACCAAAAAACACAAAATACAACATGGTGTACAAGGACTACTAACATGGACTGTACCTGCTTGAATTATTCGTTCTCTGGCCGACAAGATCCAAGTCTAGTTGCATCTATAACCAGTGCGCAAACTGCATATCAATATATCTATCTTGCACAAGTATGCCAATAGTTTCAAACAACAAAATAGAAAAGTATTTATGCTTGGTTGTCATGCTACGAGGACGTTATGCTAGATGGCCTTGACGTTTCCTCAAGCCATCAAAATGTAATATAATTTTCTTGTCATCAATTCCTGCAAATCTCTATCTCTCTCTCAACATAGCAGATCATCATTAGACAGTACTAGTAAGGTACACGTGCACTGCACGCATGAGATTTGGCAACCAAATTATGAATAAATACCACACTATAGCATGTAAGATTTGTGTCATATATGCATGATGTAGATGTTCGTTTAGTTCTTATAGTTCATCTCACTCAAAATCAACTAGTTTTATTAAAAAGTTAAGATTCATGGGATTGTGCATTGTAAAGCATAAAGTAAAAACAAATAATGGCAATTCATTTAGAAAAAAAGTTTGGGTAATTTTGATACGGAAGATTCTAGAACAAAGGAGAAGTTCTTGTGTTTTTAGTTTTGTGCATTATGCTTAAGTTCAACCATCGAGTCTTCTAAATTGTACATGTGACAGAATTTGGTGGAATTTAGATGATATCCAATGGGCAGTAGTGCTTAGATTTGCCATCTCTGCACCGTCGGATTGGCTTCATCAAATGACCATCTTTCAAAGTTATTCTCACACTATATAGGGGTATAGATATAGAAATCCTTCATTGGGAGCTTGCAAAATGCTTGCATTAGATCCCTCATTAGACACTATGTATTCATCACCAGGAGCATGTAAAATGTTTGCATCAAATCCTTCATTAGTAGTCTGTTCATTAGACACTTCAGGCTCAAGAACAACATGAGCTTGTATGTTTGCATTGGAAACTTGATTAGACACATCAGGTTTAGTCAGTTCAGTATTGATTGGGGGAGTTATAAAATAAGTAGAAATTGATTTCATTTTCTTATAGATTCCCTACATACAAGCAGTTTTACAACACCATCAGGTTTAACTATTGGCCAGAAACTGAACAGTTGAATTAGATATAATCATGGATGTGATGTACCTGCTCGTTGCGCATGCTGCTCTTGCAAGCTGCGACTGTCCGTTTGCGCAAGCTTGATGCCATGCCCATGCTGCCGCCGCTGCCTCCCACGCAGACTACACCCAGGGTTGGATCTTCTTTTTCTTGTCCTTCCATTCGCTTGAAGCCCGGCGACCGGCGTCCACCGAGGGTGCGAGGAAGAGCTCTGTCGGCCTGTCCAGCGATAGCTAGGTTAGGAGTGAACCAGACTGGAGGCTGGAGCGAACAAATTGGGGATTTTTCTGCTGTCGATCGATATGTGAGGCGCTCGTTTGGACCGCGAGCCTGCTATAGGGCTTGCCTTGCACTTATGTTATTGGCCCATCCAAATTGAAACATTTTTCTTCATTTTTTACATTGTCTGCTCATGAGCTGGGACGAACAAAACTAGCCTGGGCCAACCAGGATGACTCAAACTCGGTGCGCACTTTCAAGCCACCCGAGGCGGCCGCCCATACCAGCCCCTATAGTGACGCCGCCCCTTTTTGCGTGTATGATTGGGGTAGTGAAAAATATTCCAGTGGCGCTTTTGATTTACCCACAGAATGGTTGAGTTGCTTGTTTCTATGAACTGGGTTCGTCAATAATGTGAAAGATGCCAGTCTTTTCACCCTATTGTAGATTGCTTAGATCTCGATATGCCAAATGTAATCGCATGAAATATACAGTAAAAGCCAGTTTGATGTGTGTTGCTACAACTAGTCTGACAACCCATCCTCATATAATATATCAAGGACGCACCATCTTATCAGATTAACCATTCGACTTACCAATGCAGTGTGGGAAGAAAGAACTATTGAGAGTGCATATCCAAGCAATTGATGCCATGGACTCCTTCGTAGAACCTTGTAAGCGAAAAAGAAGTTGCAGTGTTCCTGTACAAAGAGCTAGTGTAAGATCAGTTACCTGCTTCTCCGAATTTTAGTTAGCCACTGATTGCAAAATTGTTCAATTATCTTGCTTGGCTTAATTTAGTTTGCTACTGATTACATAATGCCATAGCCTGTTAATCCTATTATAGACTGCGCCTATCTATGTGTTTGGTACTTACTGTTTATAGAATTACCAGTTTGCCTGGACTTAATTAGCTACTTATGCACGTAGATAGCTGGTCATATGTACTTCTAGGGTGCAGCAAAATTCATGTGTAATTTACGTTCTGATACCCTGTTTGTTTAAATGGTTTGCTATTATGACTTGTAGCACTAGTAATGTTTGCATGTTCATAGACAGACAACTGTCAGGTTTATATGAGGGACAACATCTTTTTAACTTATATATGTGTCAGAATCATTTTGCTTACATCAAAGAAATTTATAGATGTCTATGTTGCTGGTAAACGGTACCGACTTGTTACGTTAATACGTTGCCTAGAACTTGTTAGTTTTACTAGTTCATGTGTAATTAAATACGTTGCCAAAAGTGGTTAGTTTTACTAGTTTGATGTTAATTTCTTATGGCTCTTGCAACACATTATTTATGATTGCTAACATTCAAGTTGTGTAACAGGTTTTCAAAAAGTATGTTTTCAAAAACTTCCTTGTTTACCTGGTTTGCTGCTGTAACTTGTTGCTGTAATCATCTTACCAACTTCAACTTTTCAGGATCCAATTGGAAGTCCAATTGTACAGCAGGTACATTTTCAAAAATTTATTTGTGTAACAGGTTTGCTGCTGTAACTTGTTGTAATCATCTTACTTACATCAACTTTTCAGGATCCAATTGGAAGTCCAATTGCACAGTAGGTACATTTCCAAAATATATTTGTGTAACAGGTTTGCTGCTGTAAGTTGTTGCTCTAATCAAGTTACTGTCTAGTCAACTTTTCAGGATCCAAGAGAAACTCCAATGCCACAACAGGTGCCTTTTGCAAAACTTGTTTGTTTAACTGCTTTGCTACTGCAACCGGTTGCTCTAATCAAGTTACTGTCTACTCAACTTTTCAGGATCCAAGAGAAACTCCAATGACACAACAGGTACCTTTTGCAAAACTTATTTGTTTAACTGCTTTGCTGCTGCAACCAGTTGCAATGATGTTAATAACTACTTTTCAGCATCCAATCAAAACTCTTTAGTTCCTTGTTTGTTTAACTGGATTGCTGTTCTAACTCCTAGTTCAGATGTTTTGCTAACTTCAACTTTTTTTAATCCAATCGGAACTTTAATGGCAAAATAGGTTAGCCCAAGATCAAAGAGCGAGGTCCCCATGGATGTTGTATCATCCCACAGCAGTGGTACCGGCCCAATCGTGCACCATGAATTGCCAACTGCTGATGCTCTACAGGCTAAACTATTGGTAGAAAGAGATTCTGCTTCTGCACTTAGAGATGAAGTTGACATGTTGAGGAAGCAAACAACACAATCACAAGCAGTACTCAAGACAACCATTAAATATTTGGTGGATTTCAAAAGCGAAGCAAGTTGAGATTGACTGCATTGTTAAGGTCCTGAAGGAAAAATGGAAATTAAATTCCCAGTTTGTAAATCATAGGTGAAATATTTTTTCCATTGTTAAATAATCTTTGTGTTGTTTGTTTATGTAATCGATCAAACCACTTGTTTTAGAGATCATGTAATAATTGTTTTTTGGTCTGTATTTTTTTTAGCACGAGTTTGTATTAATTGATAAGACTAAGACATTTCATTTTGTTTGCTATGCTAGAGCTACAAATATGCCAATCGGCCTGAATGTGCATTCAGCAATAATAGTAGTATAGATGGTCCTTAAGAGGCACGCATCTGAAAGGGCCAAGATGCTGTACTAGCTTTGCTAAAAAAATGATGCTCTTCTAGCAAAAAAAGTACAACATCTTGGCTTATGTATGCTAGTTGAGATTATTGATCCATATACTCTGTCAGTGTTTATATGTCTGTTAGTTTTGTACTTTATTGGTTGATTGACTCAGCATTTTGAATCTTGAGACATCGCTTGTGTACATATCGAAATGGGAGTACACTATATGCTGCGTGTGCCATACATGTTACACTTGAGTTGGACATAAAGTGGTTTCAAATATTCGAATTCACCTTAAACTGGATTCTACCTTCTGAATTCGAGTATCGACATTTGTAAATCATATTCACATATCAGAGTGGAATACATCTTTGTTGTGCTTTTGATGTTATATAAAAAACATAGAATGATTTATAAAGATTCGTATAAGAATACAAAATGGATTTGAATTTAGTTGCCAAGGTAAACGTGAATGCTTGTTGTCCCAAAATTTGAAAGAAGCGGAAAAACATCCAGTCCCACGTCGGCTGCCCGAAGCCAGTGTTTGTGAGATGGAAATTACTGTCTACCCCTTACACGGACAATCCATCGGCCCGATTTCCACTGCTTTCAATAGGGGTAGGTTAGTAAATTCAATCAGACGTGACAAGACGGCCTCTGAGCCCATTCAGACACGGTGGGCGCCAAACGTGGGCGGCAAAACACATTTGATTCAAGCTCGTCCGAAAGACCTCTGTCTCTCCCTCCATTTCCCCATTCATACACGATGGGCGGCAAAACAAACTCTACTCGGCCGAAATCGACGTAAGCAAATATTTTTGATAGGGGCAGGTTTGTAACTTCACTCATACGTGACACAACCGCCCTACCTGTCATCCCCGTCCATACACCATGGGCACCAAAACATACTCTCCTCGCGCGAAATCGCTCTGGGCAAATATTGGGGAATTGCGAGATTACCATCCTATCCCCAACCGACGTGATGTCCAAATTTTAAACGGGGGCTAAGGTCATAACTTTCCCATATTTCAGACAGACGCGTCCCAAAGACATGGTTCCCCGTACCTCTCGCTCCATTTTCCCATTCATACACCGTCCGCGCTAGAACACCATTCCCACACCAGCCTCCTTCGTCCGCCACCCCGTATATCGCCGCCATCCTCCACCATGCCGGAGCGCCTACACAGACCGCGTCGTCCATTACTAGAGATGGACGTTTCTCATCCACGGCGACAGACAAGGAGCCTTACATCGCATCCTCTTGCTTCATCGGCACCATCGTCCTCCTTGCCGGGGCCGCTCCGACGACCTTCTCATCCACCGCAATGGGACTTATCCCCGGTGCACCCGTCTACCATCGCAGATCTGCTTCCATGCCACCGACAGCCATCGCACCCACGATGCCTACACGGTGTTGCAAGAGAGGTAGTACTACTTCATATCTGCTCAACTTTTTGATCTCAATCAGAAAATAGATCGTAACTTGGTTACTGTACTTTCTTTTCAGCTCTTAGAATCTTAGTTCTTAGTTCGAAGCAAACAATGGTTGCTAATTAGCATTTCTGTGGTTTGTAGCTTCAAATCTTCCATGAGTCATAATAGGGTTTAATTGATCATACTTAGGGTTTCCCCCCTTTTATGATCACTATATGATCAGCCTACGTGCTTCGTGTCATAATAGCACTACTCCACCCATCAAGCTAAACAAGCTTAGTTGTTCAAATACGAATCTGATATTATTAAAACAGAGTCGTTTAATTTTTTTTGAGCGAAACAGAGTTGTTTAATTGGTCAGCTAAATGTTCCTAATTTAGTTTCGAAATGCATGTACGCCACTGGAGTGGATCTACAGGGTGGCCACGATGGGCCGCGGCCCACCCTGGGATTTATTGTCGCCCCAGACACCGATTCCCCTCTGTTCTGCTGCGCTTCCGATCTCTACTCGCTCCCAGCCGCCTGCCTCGCCGGCGGCTTGCCGTCCCCAGACGGCATGACTTTAGGAGGAGACGCCGGACTAACAGGAGGTCAGGAGCCGCTCGCCCAACAGCGTCACCGCTGCCCGGGCGTGCCGCCGTGCCTACCTTCCCAGCCCGTTCCGGGCTCAGGCGTGCAGCACCCACTAAGCCAACCCAAATTATCCTAAGATACGTCCTCAACACTCAGTAGCCACTCCCCATCACCCATTTTCTAATTGATTCATTACTCATTAGGCAGGACTGTCATTAGGGTTTGTTGTGTACTGCCTGCTACCTACACTTAATGGTTCAGATATTTCAGTAATCTTTAGTACCTGTTGATACGTCTCCAACGTATCTATAATTTCTGAAGTATTCATGCCATGTTTACAACAATTTTATATGGTTTTGGTATGATTTGGATGGAACTAACCCGGACTGACGATTTTTTTGGAACAAAAGAGGCACTAGAAGCTTCGTGGGAGGACTAGAAGGTGAAGGAGGTGGGCACAAGACACCTCGGCGTGCTAGGAGGCCTAGGCGCGCCCAGGTGGGTTGTGCTCACCTCGAGGCCCATCTTCGTGTGATTCCAACGCTGAAAAATCCTATAAATAGAGAAACCATCAGAAATAACCCTCGATCAGAAGTTCCGCTGCCGCAAGCCTCTGTAGCCATGAAAAACCAATCTAGACCCCGTTCCGGCACCCTGCCGGAGGGGGAAATCATCACCGGTGGCCATCTTCATCATCCTGGCGGCCACCATGATGAGGAGGGAGTAGTCCACCCTCGGGGCTGAGGGTTTGTACCAATAGCTATATGTTTAATCTCTCTCTCTCGTGTTCTTGAGTTGGCACGATCTTGATGTATCACGGGCTATGTTAATATAGTTGGATCATATGGTGTTTTCCCCTCTCTATCTTATTGTGATGAATTGAGTTTTCCCTTTGAGATTTCGTTTTGTCGGATTGAATACTTTTATGGATTTGAGAGCACTTGATATATGTCTTGCATATGAATACCCGTGGTGACAATGGGGTAATATATTGATTCACTTGATATATGTTTTGGCACTCAACTCGCGGATTCCCGAGGTGACATTGGGGTAATCTATGCATAGGGGTTGATGCATGTTTTCGTCCTACTTTCTCTGATAGAAATCTTGGGGCACTCTTTGAGGTTCTTTGTGTTGGATTGAGTATTATGAATCTAAAATTCTTTGATGCGTATCGTATAATTAATTCATGCATACTTGTGGTGACATTGGAGTATCTAGGTGACATTAGAGTTGGTTGATGCGTCTCATATGGTGTTATTTTAGTACGAACTCTTGGATAGATCGAACGGAAAGAATAACTTTGCGTTACTTTATTATGAACTCTTGAATAGATCAAATGGAAAGAATAACTTTACGGTGGTTTCGCACCCTACAAACAATTTCTTCTTATGTTCTTCGCCATACAAGAACTTTGGAGTGATTCTTCATCACACATTGAGGGATGGTTATATGATCCAATTAGATTAGCATTGTTGAGAGATTGCACTAGTGAAAGTACGAACCCTAGGCCTCATTTGAAGCATTGCAATACCATTTGTGCTCCGTTTTATCAATTGCTACCTTGCTGTGTTTTATTGTTACTATTACAAAAATCAATATCTACTATCGTTACTACACTTTTATCACCATCTCTTCACCGAACTAGTGCACCTATACAATTTACCATTATATTTGGTGTGCTGGGGACACAAGAGACTCTTTGTTATTTGGTTGCAGGGTTGTTTGAGAGAGACCATCTTCATCCAACGCCTCCCACGGATTGATAAACCTTAGGTCATCCACTTGAGGGAAAATTGCTACTGTCCTACAAAACTCTGCGCTTGGAGGCCAACATGAGTCTACAAGAATAAAGTTTCATAGTAGACATCAAGCCCTTTTCTGGCGCCATTGCCGGGGAGGTGAGTGCTTGAAGGTATATCTTTAGATCTTGCAATTGAATCTTTTAGTTTCTTGTTTTATCACTAGTTTGGTTTATAAAAAGGATACTACAAAAAAAATGGAATTGAGGTGGTCTCATATTGTTCATCTTTATAATGTCTTTCTTGAAAATGATGGAAAGGAAAATTGTGCTCATTTGATAGAAGAAGAATTCAATAAAATGTTTGGCATGAATGATGAGCATGATTGCAATGTTGTTAGTATGAATTCTTTGAATATTCATGATGCTAATGATATGCAAAGCTACAAGTTTGGGGATGCTATGTTTGATGATAATGATACTATTAGTCCCCCAAGTTTTGATGAGAAAATTTACTATGATGAAAGCTTGCCTCCTATTTATGATGATTATATTGATGAAAGTGGATTTGGAGAGGTCATGACTTTATTTAGTGATGAATCCACTATTTTGGAAGAGGTTGCAATTGACTATGACAACAAAGTTCCTATATATGATGATTATGGTGATGACATTTATGCTACAAAGAATAATGATAACCATGAAACTTGTCATCATGATTTTAATTTTCAATCACATGATAGTTATTTTGGTGAATTTTCTCCCACTACTATTCATGAGAATAATTTTGCTTATGTGAAGAGTAATAAAAATTCTATATTGTTGAATTCATTCATGATGCTACTGAAAATTATTATTAAAGAGGAACATATGCTTTTACATATCTCAATAATATCAAGTTTCCTCTCTATGTGTTGAAAGTTTTGAAATTATGTTTGTTTTGCCTTCCTATGCTAGTTGATTTTTGTTCCCATAAATTGTTTGCTCACAAAATCCCTATGCATAGGAAGTGTGTTAGGCTTAAATGTGCTAGACATATGCTTCATGATGCTCTCTTTGTGTTTCAATTCTTATCTTTTATGTGAGCATCATTGAAATCATCATGCCTAGCTAAAAAGGCATTAAAGAAAAGCGCTTGTTGGGAGACAACCCAACATTTAACCCTACTGTTTTTTTGTGTTCACATTATTAGGATACTTAATAAGCATGTTTTATAGGTTTTTTTCAATAAAGTGCCAAGTAAAGCCTTTGGGATAGTGTGGATGATACTTGACTTGATTCTGTGCAAAAACAGAAACTTTTGCATCCAGTACAGAAATTCCTATCTTTTACTGGAAGGTGGAAAAATTCTGAAGTTTTTACAGTTAATGGACCTACAAAGTTTCTACGTTTTCCTAAGTTTTCAGAATTTTTGGAGTTACATAAGTATGACCTTAATTCAGATATTTACGTACGATTCTGTTTTTGACAGATTCTGTTTGCAATGCATAGTTTGCTTGTTTTATGGTTTCTATGGCTTATATTGCTTAATATAAATTGTGAAAATTGTAGAGTATAGTAATTACTGTGTGAGAACAATTATGAATCTTATCTTGACAGTACAAAATTGAATGATTTGTCTTTATCATACTAACCCATCTCACGAAGTTCCGTTAAGTTTTGTGTGATTGAAGTTTTCAAGTTTTGGGTGAGATATCGATATGAGGAGAATAAGGAGTGACAAGACCCTAAGATTGGGGATTCCCAAGTCACCCCAAGTTAATATTCAATGAAGATCCAAGCAACTAAGCTTGGGGATGCCCCGGAAGGCATCCCCTCTTTCGTCTTCAACATTTTCGGTAACCTTACTTGGAGCTCTATTTTCATTCGTCACATGATATGTGTTTTGCTTGGAGCGTCTTTTTATTTTATTAGGATTTGCTTGATGTTATTTAGAATAATGTTTTGCATCTTTTACTTCAATAAAATTGGCAAGTATAGCCTTCACCAAGCTTATTTTGCAAGTATATGAGTTGCTGTTTCAAAACAGAAAGTTTATCGCTGTTGCAAAAATTCTCCAGAAAAGTCAGAATGTGATAAAATGTTGAAACTTTTTGCACAACAAGCTATGATAAATTTTCTACAGTGTGGTAAATTTTCAGAATTGTTTAAGTTAGATAAGTATGAATATTCTTGCATTCTTTACAGACTGTCCTGTTTAGACAGATTGCTGTTATGTTTGCATTGTTTGCATATGTTTGCTTGTTTAATGATTCTATTTGAGGATAGGAGTATTAAATATGCAGAGGAATTTAGTATGCAATGTGAAATAATAATTTTGGTGATTTGCTACAGTAGATAATGATAAGGTTATTGCATTGATTTATACTAACGTATCTTACAAGTTCTTGTTGAGTTTTGTGTGGATGAAGTTTTTAAGAATTAGGAAAACTGTGATATGAGAGGAATGAAGAAGACACAAGAGCTCAATCTTGGGGATGCACAAGGCATCCCAAGTTAATATTCCAAGAAGTCTCAAGTATCTAAGCTTGGGGATGCCCCGGTAGGCATCCCACCTTTCTTCATCAACAATTATCGGTTATCCTCGGTTGAGCCTAAGTCTTTGCTTCTTCACATGATGTGTGCTATCCTTGGAATGTCATTTTATTTTGTTTTGCTTGCTGTTTTAATAAAATACTTAGATCTGAAAGTTTTTAAATAAAAGAGAATCCTCAAATAGCTAGCCATTTACATAACTACTCGCTTGATCTTCACTTATATCTTTTTGGAGCAGTTTGTCATTTACTCTTGTGCTTCACTTATATCCTATGAGTAAATTGTTGAATGAATTGAATATCATGAAGTTGAAATTATATGTTCATATCATGCCTAGTAGTAGCAGCTTCACATTGAGTTTAGAGAGTGAAATCTTTTGAAGCTTGACAATCACAATATTGGTCATACAAGCAATTCATGGATGATTAGTATAAGGAAGAGAACTTTCACATACAAATATATTATCTTGGACATTTTCTATGATTGTGAATACCCATTAATTATTTTCAAACTTGAGCAAATTAGTGATGTTGTACAAGGAAGACAACGTAATGAGTTATGGTTGTGTATATTTGCATAGAAATTATATTGTTATGGATCCTCCAACAGGTGGTGTTTGCCTAGGATCTTTTGCTAGCCAAAAGTTCGTACTAAGTAGAGATACTACTTGAGCATCCAAAAACCCTTAAACCCAGTTTCTTGCAATGAGTGTCCACCATACCTACCTATGGATTGAATAAGATCTTTCAAGTAAGTTGTCACCGGTGCAAAACTCAATAAAAATTGCTCCTAAATATGTTTAATCTTTTATTGTAAGGGAAAATTGAGCGTTGTATGAACTTGTGATGGCAAAGTAATAAGAGCGACGGACTGCATAATAAAGATTGCTATGATAAGGGGCAATATAATGTGATGTTCCTTTGCATTAAGAGTTTGGGCATCCAAAAATAAAAAGCGCATGACAACCTCTGCTTCCCTCTGCGAAGAGCCTATCTTTTACTTTTCAGTATTTACTTTTATGCAAGAGTCAATAGTATGCATTCTCATTTCAACCTCAATTATCCTCTAGTTGGCAAGCATCATGTGGTGGGGAAAGATCTAGGCACATATGGCCAGTCAAATATATTTGATCATGATTTATTATTGTTGACAATTATCTCTATGATAAATGAGTTGGGAGGCGAAACATTAAGCCGTTATCTTTCTCTGTGTTCGATTGATGCCATTTGTTCTAAAATTATGCTTTGAGTACTAGCAATCATAGAAGACTATATGGTGATTGAGTATGTGGAGCTCTTACTTAGACTTTGTTGAATAAGTTGAATTGCGATTGTTTGGTGACTAAGAATATAGGTTGTTGAGTTTCAAGAGAATTCATTGTTTGAACCTTAACATGTGAATTGGTTGCTACTTTAACATGAGAAGTTTTATGAGAAAGAATTGTTGTTATCATGCTAGGAAAAGTGATTGAAATTATCATTGATCAAACTTATGCACTTTGCTAGCATTCACACTTCATAAATTATTTCTTTTATCATTTACCTACTCGAGGACGAGTAGGAATTAAGCTTGGGGATCCTGATACGTCTCCAACGTATCTATAATTTATGAAGAATTCATGCCATGTTTACAATAATTTTATATGGTTTTGGTATGATTTGGATAACCCAGACTGATGCTGTTTTCAGCAGAACTACCGTGGTGTTATTTTTTATGAAGAAATAAAAGTTCTCCAAATGCAACGAAACTTTTTGAGGATTTTTTGGGAACAAAAGAGGCACTAGAAGCTTCGTGGGAGGACCAGAAGGTGAAGGAGGTGGGCGCAAGACACCTGGGTGCACCAGGAGGCCCAGGAGCGCCCAGGTGGGTTGTGCTCACCTCGAGGCCCATCTTCGCGTCATTCCAACGCTGAAAAATCCTATAAATAGAGAAACCATCAGAAATAATGCTAAATCAGAAGTTCCACCGCCGCAAGCCTCTGTAGCCATGAAAAACCAATCTAGACCCCGTTCTGGCACCCTGCCAGAGGGAGAAATCATCACCGGTGGCCATCTTCATCATCCCGGTGGCCACCATGATGAGGAGGGAGTAGTCCACCCTCGGGGCTGACGGTTTGTACCAGTAGCTATGTGTTTAATCTCTCTCTCTCTCTCGTGTTCTTGAGTTCGCACGATCTTGATGTATCGCGGGCTTTGTTAATATAGTTGGATCATATGGCGTTTTCCCCTCTCTATCTTGTTGTGATGAATTGAGTTTTCCCTTTGAGATTTCGTTTTATCGGATTGAATACTTTTATGGATTTGAGAGCACTTGATATATGTCTTGCATATGAATACTCGAGGTGACAATGGGGTATTATATTGATTCACTTGATATATGTTTTGGCACTCAACTCACGGATTCCTGAGGTGACATTGGAGTAATCTATGCATAGGGGTTGATGCACGTTTTCGTCCTACTTTCTCCGGTAGAAATCTTGGGCCACTCTTTGAGGTTCTTTGTGTTGGATTGAGTATTATGTATCTGAAATTATTTGATGCGTATTGTATAATTAACTCATGGATACTTGTGGTGACATTGGAGTATCTAGGTGACATTAGAGTTGGTTGATGCGTCTCATATGGTGTTATTTTAGTACGAACTCTGGGATATATCGAACGGAAAGAATAACTTTGCGTTATTTTAGTACGAACTCTTGAATAGATCGAACGGAAAGAATAACTTTAAGGTGGGTTCATACCCTGCAAACAATTTCTTCTTATGTTCTCCGCTAGATAAGAACTTTGGAGTGATTCTTCATCACACGTTGAGGGATGGTTATATGATCCAATTAGATTAGCACTGTTGAGAGATTGCACTAGTGAAAGTACGGACCCTAGGCCTCATTTTCAAGCATTGCAATACCGTTTGTGCTCCGTTTTATCAGTTGCTACCTTACTGTTTTTTATTGTTACTATTACAAAAATCAATATCTACTATCGTTACTACACTTTGATCACCATCTCTTCACCGAACTAGTGCATCTATACAATTTACCATTCTATTTGGTGTGTTGGGGACACAAGAGACTCTTTGTTATTTGGTTGCAGGGTTGTTTGAGAGAGACCATCTTCATCCTATGCCTCCCACGGATTTATAAACCTTAGGTCATCCACTTGAGGGAAAATTGCTACTGTCCTACAAAACTCTGCGCTTGGAGGCCCAACACGAGTCTACAAGAATAAAGTTGCGTAGTAGACATCACTTGTAAAGTTCACAGGGTTTCAAAATTCTGGCCCTAGGAACAGACACTAGTCATGTTAGATTGTTGGTCATAGTGACATTGACGCAGATTACTACTGCAGGCCAGGTTTGTTGACAATTTTACTTGTCTTTCTTACTCATTCGATATGATATCCAATTATTCACTTCGATTAGTTGCAAAAAATAAGTAGTAGACCAACTTCTTGATTCAGGTTTTGGACGGTCTCTTACTGCAGTTACAATTCTGCAAACTTGTCCTAGTAAGCTCACAAGTAATGATTGATTCACTACCTCTATGCTTGCCTTGTCATATTTGTTGTCAATATTCTTTTAGGGTGGACCACCCAGTTTCAAAATACTGGAACCGCAGACATGAGTGAATAGCATTTCTCTGTGTGATCTCTTCCATCATGTGTGGGCAACGAACACTGCATTGTATAGAAAGAAAAGTGTCATATCCACCTTTTACATAGAATGCGATCTTTTACATGGAATACAATCTGCCTACTTGCTTTGTGTCGCATTACCAACACTCCACCCTTGAAGCTAAACATTATGACACTCATAATTCCTTAGTTTATTTGTTCAAATACGAATTTGATTTGATTCTAATGTTCCTACTTCAGTTTTGAAATGTGCGTCCATCCCTTATAGAGACATAAGAGGTTTGTATTTCTGTGTGTGGTCTGGTCAGCACGGCTGGGGGATGAACTTTGTATACGCAGGTTTTTGTAGGGAGACACTTTTCAAGTTGAATCTGCAATGCATTCCATAGATAATCTGACTGCTTTTTATGTTTTCATGAATCTCAGATACTAAGCAACATCATAATGATTACTAGCTTGCGCGCTTGAAAAGAATAAAGCAGAACAATGCCATGGCTGTCAAACTTGGCAGTAAGGGACTGAGATCCACTCTGGATGCAATGCAATGCAAACACTCTCCACCTACATATTCGTGTTCAGAATATTATCCTAAAAATGATTCTGAGCTAGAGGAAGATCTAAGTCAATGTAGCTCCCTAGTGGAGGAGTCAGAGGCAGATGCCGTATCTTATTCACCCATCAAGGTGCTTGCACTAACTTTGCAAGGTTATATTGGTCGCACATATCTTGCAACTGATGCTTTGCATTGCTTCTACTTTGTTGCACTGCCATTTGCTTAGTTCACACATCGTGGTTGTGAATACGTGCTGCCTATCCATTTTCAGTACATATTCCATCTGTCATCATACCATATTTATCCATTCAACTTCTGTTCTTGTGTATCAGACATTGAAAAGAAAGAGGGCGATTGCTGATCGTGAAGGAGCACGAACAAAGTATTTGGAAAAGGTAGTGACACCTGATAAATCAAATAGCCCATTAGGTGTAGTTGCAATATCACCAAACCCACAAAGCACGGCCCCAACTCTAGCAGACTCTAGCCCTACTACACTGGCCATCTCTGATGCCCCAACTCAGCAGACCCCAACGGCAGCAAACAGTATGATGATGCTAGTTGACATAGCACCAGCTCTATGATGCAAAACCCCATTCTAGCAAAGAGTACACCAAATCCAATTGCCAAATCCCTTTTCAAACGAGAGAGAGCCCCAATTGTAGCAAATAGGACCCATGTTCCACTTCTTCCCAATTTATAAGACGAAGCTTATATTGTTCTCAGGAACTTTGTGCGCATCTTTCCTTCATGGAAAGATTGTACCACAGACAAAGAATAATTTCCAATCTTCCTCCGCAACTTATGTGTAAGTAATGTACTAATGTTATTCATGGTAATTAGTGCTTATGTTTCTGCTAACAGAAGACACAAGATTTCATTCTTTTAAATAGGCGAGGACCAAACAGGATAGTCAAGACGAGCAAGGGTTGGTTGCGCTTTTCAAACACTCATTGATGAAGTATCGTTCCTACCTGAGGCAAGCGCACTTCGATGGCAAGCCTCTAAATGAAATTTCTGTAAAGTTTCCGGTGCTATATTTATTTGAAAGTGACTGGAATAATCTTGTTACACATTGGTCTCGTCTGTAGCATAAGGTACTGTCTATGATATCACATCACAATTTGAACTACATTTCTGCATGTGCCTTACATCTCACTTGTACGAAAACTTTTTGCAGAAGAATATTCATTTTCAAAGGACAACAGAATCTCACAACTATACTGCACACTGCATTGCTCTTGTGAGTACCTCTTGCCTTGTATGACCATACGTACTTTCATAGCTGGTTGATTATGTAGCATCACTGCACAGGTTAGCCTCCTTATCCTCCGTTTCATGGACATTATAAGATCCGTATCGACTCTTACATAAATTTAGAATCAACCCAATGCTTTTAAAGAGGTTTAGCTCTAAAGTCCTTTTGTAAGGACCAAACGTCTTCTATCACTGTACTTACATTAACAGCTAGTCCCTCTGTCCCATAATATAAGAGCGTTTTGTACAATACACCAGTGTACAAAACACTCTTATATTATTGGAAGGAGGGATTGGTTCATTGTGTAACATTACTCTGTATCTTATCTCCCTCGCCCACCATTTACTAAAAAATATCAGATCTATATTTAATCTTACCAAAAAGTTGAATACACAGACAATGCCAATGCAGAAGTTTAGCCCATTGATCTTGATAGTACATTTTTCCTGTAACGCTTGTACTTACATGGATAGGTAGTTGATTATGTAGCATCAATATGCATCTTATCTTCATTATCCTCTATTGTGGCACCCCGGCTTAGAGGCAACCGAAACGCCCCGTATTCCAACCCAGAGATAAGTCTTCTGGAATACAGCACTGTTGGCATAGAACAAATCAGCTCTTTATTACTATGGATACGGTTACAAGGGTACAAAGATTACATCGGCACGGCGAGACTACGCCTGCCCAGGGTAGATCTATGCTAATAGCGGAACAACCTGAGGAAGCAGAGTACCCTCGGCAGCGTAACAATGATGGTGGTGATGGACTCCACTCCGCAGGGACTCTGGCTGGAATGCTTATCCTAGCTCGCAAACTCGGAATCGTCGACAAGCAAGCAATCATGGCATGACCTGCAAACTGGCATGACACGCCAGGTGAGTACTTTGAATGTACTCGCAAGCTCACAGCAACCAAAGCAATCAAGACAAGCGACAACATGGCATTTACAGGTTAAGCAGGTGTAAACATGATGATGCTAGAATGATATGGCATATGAGCAGGATGTCACTACATGCCTCAGGTTGAAAGTATCATGATGCAACTTACTCTGTCCGGGGTTACCTCATAACCACCACATGTAAGAACTTACCATCGAGTGTGCCACATGATAACCTCGGGACCAACCAAACTTGGTACTACAATACCGTAGTGATAACAAGATCACAAGGAGCTTGATCTTTACCCGAGGTCACCACGTAACACCAAACCACGGTGATCCTCTAGTGATCACGATTAATAAACATCGGTATCCTCCATACCACGGTGATCCTCTCGCGACCACATAAAGATCAACCAACTTCTTTCTTCATTGGACGGGGTTGTCATAAGAAAATTTATTATACTGTTGACCCATAGTGTGTCCTACTACGAACTGTGCCCGTAACCGAGGACGCGGCTATCGATAGATCATACACTCTGCAGAGGTTAGTACACTATACCCACACCACGGAATGCATGGCCTCGTGCTCCCATTCGGGTGGACCAACGACATTCTGACAAAACCCAGTCTATTGCATGGCACTCTCCCGGCCACTCCGACACACCCCCCTTTGGGCTATGTCATGGGTGACCCCTGTGTCCTTCCGACACCTGCCATCATCGTGGCCAAACAAAACTGTCCCAAACGGGGACCTGAGCTCAATACCAAAACTGGGTTCACAAGGTTATAGCCGCCTACCGGGCCAGGGTAGCACGCGCTCATAAGCTTTCCTGGTTGGAGGTACCGGTGAGAGGCTTGACAATAGACCGAATTAGGGCTGCCCCATCCCAGCAAGTGTGGTTGCACTGGTGAGCTTGATTCAGTGGCGCACTATGACTCAGTCAACAGGTGTTCAAGTTCGATTAACATCCGGTTAAATTTGAATGATGATGTGCTGAGCCATGATAACAGGATGAACCATAGCAACAGATAAAGAAACATGCAGACATTGTTGGGAAATGTAGCATGCAATTTCAAAAAAAATTCCTACGCTCACGCAAGATCTATCTAGGAGATGCATAGCAATGAGAGGGGGAGAGTGTGTCTACGTACCCTCGTAGACCAAAAGCGGAAGCGTTTGACAACGCGGTTGATGTAGTCAAACTTCTTCGCGTTCCGACCGATCAAGCACCAAACGTATGGCACCTCCGAGTTCTGAACACGTTCAGCTCGATGACATCCCTCAAACTCCTGATCCAGCAAAGTGTCGAGGAAGTAGATGAGTTTTGTCAGCATGACGGCATGGTGACGGTGATGGTGAAGTGATCCGCGCAAGGCTTCGCCTAAGCACCGCGAGAATATGACCGAGGGTGTAATCTGTGGAGGGGGGCGCCGCACACGGCTAACAGATGTTGTTGTGTGTTCTGGGCGCCCCCTCCCCATGTATATATAGGTGGGAGAGGGAGTGGAGCAGCAGGGGCGCCCCAAGTAGGAGGAATCCTACTTGGGCGCCTCCCCCAATTCGGCCTCCCCCCTTCCATAATTGCCGGAGGGGAAGGAAGGAGGAGGGAGGAGGGAAGGAAGGGGGAGGCCGAATCCCTCCCCTTCCTTCTCTCTTCCCCTCTTTCCTTCTCCTCAGGTGCGGCCCATATGGGTGGCGTAGCAGCCCCTGCTGGCTGCTGTGTTTCCCATCTTGGCCCATTAGGCCCATATCTTTTGCCGGGGGTGTCCGGAACCCCTTCCGGTGACCTGGTACACTCCGGAACACTTCCGGTGTCCGAATACTATCGTCCTATATATCAATCTTTACCTCTCGACCATTTCGAGACTCCTCGTCATGTCCATGATCTCATCCGGACACCGAAAAACATTCGGTCACCAAATCACATAACTCATATAATACAAAATCGTCATCGAACGTTAAGCGTGCGGACCCTACGGGTTCGAGAACTATGTAGACATGACCGAGACACTTCTCCGATCAATAACCAATAGCGGAACCTGGATGCTCATATTGGCTCCTACATATTCTACGAAGATCTTTATCGGCCAAACCGTTATGACAACATACGTTATTCCCTTTGTCAATCGGTATGTTACTTGCCCGAGATTCGATCGTCGGTATCTACATACCTAGTTCAGTCTCGTTACCAGCAAATCTCTTTACTCGTTGCATAATACATCATCCTACAACTAACTCATTAGTTACTTTGCTTGCAAGGCTTCTTATGATGTGCATTACCGAGAGGGCCCAGAGATACCTCTCCGATACTCGGAGTGACAAATCCTAATCTCAATCTATGCCAGCTCAACAAATACCTTCGGAGATACCTGTAGAGCATCTTTATAATCATCCAGTTATGCTGTGACGTTTGATAGCACACAAGGCATTCCTTCGGTATCCGGGAGTTGCATAATCTCATAGTCAAAGGAATATGTATTTGACATGAAGAAAGCAATAGCAATAAAACTGAACGATCATTATGCTAAGCTAACGGATGGGTCTTGTCCATCACATCATTCTCCTAATGATGTGATCCCGTTATCAAATGACAACTCATGTCCATGGTTAGGAAACCATAACCATCTTTGATCAACGAGCTAGTCAAGTAGAGGCTCACTAGGGACACATTGTTTGTTTCTGTATTCACACATGTATTTAGGTTTCCGATCAATACAATTCTAGCATGAATAATAAACCTTTCTCAAGAATAAGGAAATATAAAATAATAACTTTATTATCACCTCTAGGGCATATTTCCTTCAGTCTACCACTTGCACTAGAGTCAATAATCTAGTTCACATCGCCATGTGATTAACATCCATAGTTCACATCGTCATGTGACCAATACCCAAAGAGTTTACTAGAGTCAGTAATCTAGTTCACATCGCCATGTGATTAACACCCATAGTTCACATCGCTATGTGACCAACACCCAATGAGTTTACTAGAGTCAATAATCTAGTTCACATCGCCATGTGATTAACACCCAAAGAGTACTAAGGTGTGATCATGTTTTGCTTGTGAGAGAAGTTTAGTCAATGGGTCTGCCACATTCAGATCCATATGTATTTTGCAGATTTCTATGTCTACAATACTCTGCATGGAGCTACTCTAGCTAATTGCTGCCACTTTCAATATGTATCCAGAATGAGACTCAGATTCATCTGAATCGGTGTCAAAGCTTGCATCGACGTAACCCTTTACGACGAACTCTTTATCACCTCCATAACCGAGAAACATTTCCTTAGTCCTCTTAGGTAACTAAGGATAATTTTGACCGCTGTCCAGTGATCTACTCCAGGATCACTATTGTACCCCCTTGCCAAACTCATGGCAAGGCACACAACTGGTCTTGTACACAGCATGGCATACTTTATAGAACCTATGACTGAGGCATAGGGAATGACTTTCATTCTCTCTCTATCTTCTGCCGTGGTTGGGTTTTGAGTCTTACTCAACATCACACCTTGCAACACAGGCAAGAACCCTTTCTTTGACTGGTCCATTTTGAACTTCTTCAAAACTTTATCAAGGTATGTGCTTTGTGAAAGTCCTATTAAGCGTCTCGATCTATCCCTATAGATCTTGATGCTCAATATATAAGCAGCTTCACCGAGGTCTTTCATTGAAAAATTCTTATTCAAGTATCCTTTTATGCTATCCAGAAATTCTATATCATTTCCAATCAACAATATGTCATCCACATATAATATCAGAAATGCTACAGAGCTCCCACTCACTTTTTTGTAAATACAGGCTTCACCGAAAGTCTGTATAAAACCATAAGCTTTGATCACCTCATCAAAGTGTATATTCCAACTCCGAGATGCTTGCACCAGTCCATAGATGGATCGCTGGAACTTGCATAGTTTGTTAGCACCTTTAGGATCGACAAAACCTTCTGGTTGCATCATATACAACTCTTCTTTGAGAAATCCATTAAGGAATGCAGTTTTGATGTCCATTTGCCAGATTTCATAATCATAAAATGCGGCAATTGCTAACATGATTCGGACGGACTTAAGCATCGCTACGGGTGAGAAAGTCTGATCATAGTCAACCCCTTGAACTTGTCGAAAACCTTTTGCGACAAGTCGAGCTTTGTAGACGGTAACATTACCATCAGCGTCAGTCTTCTTCTTGAAGATCCATTTATTTTCTATGGCTTGCCGATCATCGGGCAAATCCACCAAAGTCCACACTATGTTCTCATACATGGATCCTATCTCAGATTTCATGGCCTCAAGCCATCTGTCGGAATCTAGGCTCATCATAGCTTCTTCATAATTCGTAGGTTCGTCATGGTCTAGTATCATGACTTCCAGGACAGGATTACCGTACCACTCTGGTGCGGATCGTGCTCTGGTCGACCTGCGAGGTTCAGTAGTAACTTGATCTAAAGTTTCATGATTATTATCATTAGCTTCCTCTCTAGTTGGTGTAGGCATCACGGGAACAGTTTTCTGTGATGAACTACTTTCCAATTGGAGAGAAGGTACAATTACCTCATCAAGTTCTACTTTCCTCCCACTCACTTATTTCGAGAGAAACTCCTTCTCTAGAAAGGAACCATCCTTAGCAACAAAGATTTTGCCTTCGGATCTATGATAGAAGGTGTACGCAATTGTTTCCTTAGGGTATCCTATGAAGCCGCACTTCTCCGATTTGGGTTTGAGCTTATCAGGCTGAAGCCTTTTGACATAAGTGTCGCAACCCCAAACTTTAAGAAACGACAGCTTAGGTTTCTTGCCAAACCATAGTTCATACGGTGTCGTCTCAACGGATTTAGACGGTGCCCTATTTAACGTGAATGGAGCTGTCTCTAATGCATAACCCCAAAACGATAGTGGTAAATTGGTAAGAGACATCATAGATCGCACCATATCTAATAAAGTACGGTTACGACATTCGGACACACTATTACGCTGTGGTGTTCCAGGTGGCGTGAGTTGTGAAACTATTCCACATTGTTTTAAATGAAGGCCAAACTCGTAACTCAAATATTCGCCTCCGCGATCAGATCGTAGAAACTTTATTTTCTTGTTACGATGATTCTCCACTTCACTCTGAAATTCTTTGAACTTTTCAAATGTTTCAGACTTGTGTTTCATTAAGTAGATATACCCATATCTGCTCAAATCATCAGTGAAGGTCAGAAAATAATGATACCTGCCGCGTGTCTCAATACTCATCGGACCGCATACATCGGTATGTATTATGCCCAATAAGTCATTAGCTCGCTCCATTGTTCCGGAGAACGGAGTTTTAGTAATCTTGCCCATGAGGCATGGTTCGCAAGTATCAAATGATTCATAATCAAGTGATTCCAAAAGCCCATCTGCATGGAGTTTCTTCATGCGCTTTACACCAATATGACCTAAACGGCAGTGCCACAAATATGTTGCACTATCATTATCAACTTTGCATCTTTTGGCATCAATATTATGAATATGTGTATCAATACGATCGAGATTCAATAAACCATTCACATTGGGTGTATGACCATAGAAGGTTTTATTCATGTAAACAGAACAACAATTATTCTCTCACTTAAATGAATAACCATATTGCAATAAACATGATCAAATCATATTCATGCTAAACGCAAACACCAAATAACATTTATTTAGGTTCAACACTAATCCCGAAGGTAGAGGTAGTGTGCGATGGTGATCGTATCAACCTTGGAATCATTTCCAACACACATCGTCACCTTACCCTTAACTAGTCGCTGTTTACTTTGCAACTCCTGTTTCGAGTTACTAATCTTAGCAACTGAACCGGTATCAAATACCCAGGGGTTACTATCAAATACACTTTTGTTCACTTCCAGTGACCATTTCCTTTTGCAGTAAAAGCACTCAGTTTCAGGCTTAGGTCCAGCTTTGGGCTTCTTCACGGGAGCGGCAACTTGCTTGCCATTCTTCTTGAAGTTCCCTTTCTTTCCCTTGCCCTTTTTCTTGAAACTAGTGGTCTTGTTAACCATCAACACTTTGATGCTCTTTCTTTATTTCTACCTTCGTCGATTTCAGCATCGCAAAGAGCTCGGGAATTGTTTTCGTTATCCCTTGCATATTATAGTTCATCACGAAGTTCTAGTAGCTTGGTGATAGTGACTAGAGAACTCTGTCAATCACTATCTTATCTGGAAGATTAACTCCCACTTGTTTCAAGTGATTTTAGTACCCAGACATTCTGAGCACATGCTCACTGGCTGAGCTATTCTCCTCCATCTTGTAGGCAAAGTACTTGTCAGAGGTCTCATACCTCTCAACACGGGCATGAGCCTGAAATACCAATTTCAGCTCTTGGAACATCTCATATGTTCCATGGCGTTTAAAATGGCTTTGGAGCCCCGATTCTAAGCCGTAAAGCATGGTGCACTAAACTATCAAGTAGTCATCATATCGAGCTTGCCAAACGTTCATAACGTCTGTATCAACTCCTGCAATAGGTCTGTCACCTAGCGATGCATCAAGGACATAATTCTTCTGTGCAGCAATGAGGATAATCCTCAGATCACTGACCTAGTCCGCATTATTGCTACCATCATCTTTCAACTTAGTTTTCTCTAGGAACATATCAAAAATAAAACAGGGGAGCTATACGCAAGCTATTGATCTACAACATAGATATGCAAATACTATCAGGACTAAGTTCATGATAAATTAAGTTCAATTAATCAAATTACTTAAGAACTCCCACTTAAATAGACATCCCTCAAGTCATCTAAGTGATACGTGATCCAAATCAACTAAACCATGTCCGATCATCACGTGAGATGGAGTAGTCATCAATGGTGAACATCTCTATGTTGATCATATCTACTATATGATTCACGTTCGACCTTTCGGTCTCCAGTGTTCCGAGGCCATGTCTGTACATGCCAGGCTCGTCAAGTTTAACCTGTGTATTCGGCATGTGCAAAACTGTCTTGCACCCGTTGTATGTGAATGTAGAGTCTATCACACCCGATCATCACGTGGTGTCTTAACACGACGAACTGTCGCAACGGTGCATACTCAGGGAGAACACTTCCGGTGACCTGATATGTACCCGGTACCCTCCGAAACACTTCCGGTGTCCGAATACTATCGTCCTGTATATCAATCTTTACCTCTCGACCATTTCAAGACTCCTCGTCATGTCCGTGATCTTGTCCAGACTCGGAACAACATTCAGTCACCAAATCACATAACTCATATAATACTATATCGTCAATGAACATTAAGCGTGCGGACCCTACGGGTTCGAGAACTATGTAGACATGACCGAGACACTTCTCTGGTCAATAACCAATAGCGGAACCTGGATGCTCATATTGTCTCCTACATATTCTACGAAGATCTTTATCGGTCGAACCGTTAGGACAACATACGTTATTCCCTTTGTCAATCGGTATGTTACTTGCCCGAGATTCGATCGTCGGTATCTACATACCTAGTTCAGTCTCGTTACTGGAAAGTCTCTTTACTCGTTCCGTAATACATCATCCTGCAACTAACTCATTAGTTACTTTGCTTGCAAGGCTTCTTATGATGTGCATTACCGAGAGGGCCCAGAGGTACCTCTCCGATACTCGGAGTGACAAATCCTAATCTTGATCTATGCCAACTCAACAAATACCTTCGGAGATACCTGTAGAGCATCTTTATAATCAACCAGTAACATTGTGACGTTTGATAGCACACAAGGCATTCCTCGGGTATCCGGGAGTTGCCTAATCTCATAGTCAAAGGAATATGTATTTGACATTAAGAAAGCAATAGCAATAAAACTGAACGATCATTATGCTAAGCTAACGGATGGGTCTTGTCCATCACATCATTCTCCTAATGATGTGATCCCATTATCAAATGACAACTCATGTCCATGGTTAGGAAACCATAACCATCTTTGATCAACAAGCTAGTCAAGTAGAGGCTCACTAGGGACACGGTGTTTGTTTATGTATTCACACATGTATTTAGGTTTCCGATCAATACAATTCTAGCGTGAATAATAAACCTTTATCATTAATAAGGAAATATAAAATAACAACTTTATTATTGCCTCTAGAGCATATTTCCTTCAGTCATGTCATCATCTTAGCATGAACTACTGCAAGCATTAACCATGAGCATAATGCTACCAACGGCTACTTGATAACTAGCAAGATGCACATGGATAGAATGTAGAGATAAGCATGAAACATGAGCATATTCAGTATTCTCAAACAGAATAACATGCACATGTTAAATAACTATCCAAGTAGGAACCATAGCTATTGCAAAACCATCATGCAAGTGGCTGTCGTGGCTTGCCAGGGGATGAAGAAACCACCGAGGAGAAGTTCGGAGAGTCCACAGAAACGATTGTTGGAAATAGTTCTCTCTCGGAGGGGCTACTTACGGGCAAGGGCATAATGGTCATTTTCACTGTGTTAAAACATTATGCACATGGTACCAACATGACGGGCTCGAAGAGACGAAGAAGTGGGCTTTGGATTCACCTCGATCGGAGTCACGAGCAAAAAGTTATGAGAGATCTCTGCAAAATAAATAATTGCACCCTGGGTCCCTGGGCAGAGCGGCTGGTCGCGCAATTTAATGGAATACGCCTTCCCGCGGGGAACACGGAAATGAGGCGGGGCGCGTCCACTTATCCAGCGTGGCACCCCCTCTCCCACTGACGGCTAGGCCCCATCCAGCCTTCTCTCTCCTCCCTCTCCTTCTTCTTCGTGCCCGACAGAAACAGAGAGAGGGCGAGGCAGAGGCGTGTCTGGGCTTGGCCGGCGATGGGCTCGGCGGCTCCGGCCGTCTCTGGCGAGGGCGCCGGCACCGGAGAGTATGTCGAGGAATGCCGCGTCCATCCAGGCAAGGGGTGTGCTTCGGGGAGGGCCGCAGCCGCAGCTGCTCATGGCGACAGTGAGCGGGGAGGTGTCGGCCGGACTTGGGGATGCGCGACCACAGCAGCTCCGGCGAGGAATGGAGGAGATGGGGAGGTTCTCCAGCGTTTGGGTGACCTTCTGGTGGTGAAAAGAGGAGGGGAGGGACTCGCCCTTGCCGGAATTTAGGTGGCACCGAGCGGCGGCCATGGTGGCAGAGGAAGGCGAGGAGAGCTCCGAGACTTGGGTGAGTAGCTAGGGAGGGGTAGTGGAGGGTGGTGGAGCTGGTGGTGAGCTCGGAGACCACGGGGAGGGCCTATAAATAGCCGGGCGACGGCAAGGTGATAAGGACGGCAACGACGGCAATCTTATCGACGCACTGGAGCGCGGGGTGGCGTTGCTGTCCATTTGCGGGCTTCGGGGAGCTTCGCGGGAAGAAGAGAGAGCTCGAGGGTGCTCGGGAGAGCTCGGAGGAAGAAGAAGCCAAAGAAGAAAGCGACGGCGGTCATGGGCAGATCAGTGGCGGCGACTGCCGTGGCGCAAGGAGAAGGAAAGAGGAGGGGGAGGGGCTTCCAGGAGAAGGGCAACGATGAGACGAAGCTCCTGGACATAGCTAGGTGGCGAGGACGCGAGGAAACGGACGTCACCGAGGGGTTCTATCACCAGAGCGCGCTGGCTGGTATGCCAGCCGCGTGGTCACCACATGAACTGGCTCACGCGGTGCACCCTGGCATGCAGCGTGTTGTCTAGTAGAGAGTCCTTTCAATGAACAGTCTCAGGGAGGTGATGGATCAGCAAAAGAGACCAAGGGTGGATGTGAGTCTTCACTGGAAGTTTGCTGTAGCAAACATGACTGAACAACTGTGATTAACAGGGAGGTGATAAGAGCCAAATGTGATGTCTGGGAGGTTTGGATTAAGAGGGACCACATTCCTGTGAATTTTGGTATGATTTGGACCAAGATTTATCATAGTTGCTTCACAACTGCTCAAACTGGTCCAGAAAATGAATCATGAAGTGGCACTCTAATAGATGCTTGGATTGAGCTGAAATTTGGTGGATAGGAGTTATTTGGACACATGAACACACTGTAAAAATTTCATACCATTTGAACACACCAAAAATGGTACTTCCTTCATAGTGGTCCCCTCTGGACAGAAGCTAAGAGAAATTCTAGAGAAATATTGGATGAATGAAATGAGCCCAAATTTTGTAGAGGGATGTTATATAGGTAGAAGCATGTTCTGGAGATTATTCATGAATTATGGAGCAATAAAAATTATAGTTGCTTCACAACCCAAAATAATTACCAGAAACAAAGATTTGATGCTGAGCTCACATGGATTGATGAATGAAGCTAAAAATTTGTGGAGAGTCATTATTTGGGCATATGAAGGATCTTGCAAAGTTTCAACTCATTTGGATATGCCTAGCTTGCACTTCCTTCACAAGGCCTCTGTTTGAATAGAAACTTTGAAAAAATGCTCAAGAATATTCACCAGGCAAATGAAGTTCAAATTTGGCATGAGGAAATGATATGGATGGGAAAGAGTGCACAAAAAGTTTGTGAGCAAGCAAACAAAGATAATGGGTACTTGCTTCACAAACTGCCAGCTGGGGCAGAATCAGAAAAGAAATATTGGTGAAATATTTCTGGACATGCAAGGAAGGATTTTGACATATCTGAGGAATATATGACCCAAACAATTTAGGGGAATTATTTGGAAATTTTCAGAATGATGGAAATGTGGGTTGCTTCACAACCCAGGGCAGACATGGTTATTCCTTTAATAGGAAAAAGGAATATTTCCAAGAAAAAGAATATTGGGATTGGTCCGAGATGGAAATGTCAAGGTCTTGGGGTGGTTTTGAGATCGACAAGCCACTTGGGAGAGGAATCAAGGGTGATCTCTCCAGGTTTCAAGACCACTAAGCCACTGAAGGGCAAATCCAAACCAAAATCAAAATAAAAGAAAATGGGCAAAATCCAGGGTGTTACATCTATCCCTTCCAGTATTATCATATCTATAATTACTCTCTACAAAATGTAGAGTACATGCAATGCTTATGAAGAAGTTTTTGTGCTGAAATTCTTGAGTTATCCTTCCCTTGACATGGAGAAGGGCATTATAGAGCCGGCGTTAACTGTTAATGTAAGTCAGTCCTTCTAAAGACTTTATCATCAACTGCTGTTTAATTTTCTCATACTCCCTATCATCATCTTCTATTTAGTTTGTTGTTTCTATCAAAATACACGTTCGCAACAACTGTAAGTTCCAAGTTTTAGTTGTAAAACCAAATTCCTTTTTCATACCATGCACATTACTCAATACAGATCCAATGATTTTCTTTAGCCCTGCATGCACTAATAGAAAAATGACCTTATGTTCACCTCATTAGTCCCGGTTCCAATGGCTAGGGGCACGGGCATCATTAGTCCCGGTTTGTTTTGACCTATAGTCCCGGTTTGTGTCACAAACCGGGACTGAAGTGGTGGTGTCAGGCTGGGGCCCCATGAGCCCCTTTAGTCCCGGTTCGTGACACAAACCGGGACTAGAGGCACACCTTTAGTCCCGGTTTTGTTCACCAACCGGGACTAAAGATGCTCCTATATAAACCCTTCGTCCACCCCGAGCCCATTTTCCCCTTTCCTCTCCTCTCTGTTCTTCCCCTCTTGCTCGAGCTCGTCCTCCATTTTTGCCACAATTTGTCAATATTTGAAGGCACCCCATCCATCCAAGTGTTCACAAAGGTTAGCAACTTTGTCCTTTCATCTCTCATTGCTAGATTAGCTCTTGCAATGCTCTATAAGTATAGTGATTACTGGGTTTTAGTTTGGGAGTAATTGTATGTGGGAGTGCATTTGATTTATATGCAATTTGACCTCAAATTTACTTCTTAGTTTGCATGTGTAGGTGTGGTTTACTTAGTGCCTTCCCGTCCCCATCCTAACCACCGTCGATCGCCCGCACTGTCCCGTCGCCGGCACCACCTTTGTGAGCCTCTTGTTCTTATCCTTTTTATAAAAAAATCATGTTTGTGTGATTTAGATAGTTACTTGTATAATTTTCTTACCTGTATGGTTGTTTGTTATACATAGTGGCATGGTTTTGATATCCGTCCCCGTCGGCCCTCGTCTGGTTTATGATTCGGATGTGGTATATACTCTCTTTTATAACTATTTGTTGCATTTCGTGTTTACGACAATTATGCCCATCAAGTTTGCATAGATCTAGGAGGTATGTGAACCGGAAATTGCAACCGACCCTCTTGACGAGAAGTTAAATTTAGTTGAAAAAGAAAAACGAGTATTTGAAAGAAAAATTGAAAAGAATTGAAGAAGAAAAGATGAAACTGGAGTTGTTTGTTGCCGATGTCGTCGATGATCACAAGATCAAGATGGATGCAATGCGCTTGAAGATTAGAAAGATTAGAAAATATGCCGTTAATAAAGAGGCTTGGTATCACTATGCTGTTGGATCAATTGTTACCTTAGTTGCGATCTTGATCACATTTGTTGTTGCATTTAAATGCTTTAGCTAGAGAGTTTGTATGTTGTTTTACGAGAATAAGTGTGTATGAACTTGTATTAATTTGGTCTTTTTGGTGTTGTGTAATGAAGATGAGCCGGCAACGGATGTATGATGACCGATGCTCTCCCCCGTTCGTTAATGGCATGCATACTTTTCTGGTTGCGGCTGAGGCAAACAAGCGAGCGGATGGTTTTATGTGTTGTCTATGTGCTGTCTGTAAGAATGATCACAATTACTCTAACTCAAGAACCATTCACATCCACCTGTTTATGTCCGATTTCATGTCCTGCTAAAACTGTTGGACCAAGCACGGAGAAAGAAGGGTTCTAATGGAAGAGAATGAAGAAGAAGAGGATGATGACAGCTATCCTGGCCATGGGTTCCCTGAATACGATGGTACAACAATGGGGGAAGAAGCTGAGCCGACAATGGGGGAAGAAGCTGAAGAAGAGGCATCAGATGAGCCCGCTAATGATCTTGCTCGGGCCATTGCCGATGCAAAGAGAAACTGCGCAAGTGAAAAGGAGAAGCTGAAGTTGCAGCGCATGTTAGAGGATCACAGGAAATTGTTGTACCCAAATTGCGAAGATGACAAGAAAAAGCTGGGTACCACACTGGAATTGCTGCAATGGAAGGCAGAGAATGGTGTATCTGACAAGGGATTTGAAAAGTTGCTGATAATGTTAAAGAAGATGCTTCCAAAGGACAACGAATTGCCCGACAGTACGTACGAAGCAAAGAAGGATGTCTGCCCTCTAGGATTAGAGGTGCAGAAGATAAATGCATGCCCTAATGACCGCATCCTCTACCGCGGTGAGTACGAGGATTTGAATGCATGCCCGGTATGTGGTGCATTGCACTATAAGATCAGCCGCGATCACCCGGGTGATGTTGAGGGCGAGATCCCCAGGAAGAAGATTCCTGCCAAGGTGATGTGGTATGCTCCTATAATACCATGGTTGAAACGTTTGGTTCCAAAACAAAGAGCATGCCAAGTTGATGCGATGGCACAAAGAAGATCATAAGAAAGATGGGAAGTTGAGAGTACCCGCTGACGGGTCGCAGTGGAGAAAAATCAAGAGAAAGTGGATGGACTTTGCGGATGATGCAAGGAACGTATGGTTTGGTTTAAGTGCATATGGCATTAATCCTTTTGGGGAGCAGAGCAGCAATCATAGCACCTGGCCTGTGACTTTATGTATCTATAACCTTCCTCCTTGGTTGTGCATGAAGCGGAAGTTCATTATGATGCCAGTGCTCATCCAAGGCCCTAAGCAACCCGGCAACGACATTGATGTGTACCTAAAGCCATTAGTTGAAGAACTTTTACAGCTATGGAATGGAAAAGGTGTATGTGTGTGGGATGAGCACAAACAGCAGGAATTTGACCTACATGCGTTGCTATTTGTAACCATCCATGATTGGCCTGCTCTTAGTAACCTTTCAGGACAGACAAACAAGGGATACCATGCATGCACGCACTGTTTAGATGGTACCGACAGTATATATTTGGATAAATGTAAGAAGAATGTGTACTTGGGACATCGTTGATTTCTTCTGATCAAGCATCTCTTAAGAAAGAAAGGCAAGCATTTCAAAGGTGAGGCAGATCACCGGAAGAAGCCTCGCCAACGTACTGGTGATGATATACTTTATATGGTCAAGGATTTAAAAGTAATCTTTGGAAAGGGTCCTGGCGGACAATCTGTTCCGTATGACGCTGACGGACGCGCACCCATGTGGAATAAGAAATCTATATTTTGGGACCTACCCTATTGGAAAGACCTAGAGGTCCGCTCTGCAATCGACGTGATGCACGTGACAAAGAATCTTTGCGTGAACCTGCTAGGCTTCTTGGGCGTGTATGGGAAGACAAAAGATACACTGGAGGCACGGGAGGACCAGCAACGTATGCACGAAAAAGACGGCATGCATCCAAAACAGTATCAGGGTCATGCCAGCTACGCTCTTACCAAAGAAGAGAAATAAATCTTCTTTGAATGCCTGCTCAGTATGAACGTCCGTCTGGCTTCTCTTCGAATATAAAGGGAATAATAAATGTGGCAGAGAAAAAGTTCCAGAACCTAAAGTCTCATGACTGCCTCGTGATTATGACGCAACTGCTTCCGGTTGCATTGAGGGGGCTTCTACCAGAAAACGTTCGATAAGCCATGGTGAAGCTATGTGCATTCCTCAATGCAATCTCTTAGAAGTTAATCGATCCAGAAATCCTACCAAGGTTACAGAATGATTTTTTTGAGATAAATGACCCTAAAATTAAAAAGCACTACAAATGAACTCTGAAAAGGTTGAAAGTTGGCATGGTATCATCATTTCACCCACATAGCGTGTGCTAAAAAGTTGAGAGGGTTACGACAAAAATTGGATGCACTTCGTGTACAAACTGGACAATCTCTTTCGAAGTATCAGGGTTTCGGATGAAAACTCATCTATTACAAAGGCGTTTCATTTTTTTAAACTTATTTTCAACTCCAGAATTTTTGTGCATTCAACATGCACCATTCAAAGCCACATCATCAATTTTCAACCCTTTCTAACTTCATTCGCTATTTTTCATGCATTTAATGAATTTTTTGAGCTAAATGACCCTGAAATTGAAAAGCACTACAAATGAACTCTGAAAAGGTTGAAAGTTGGCATGGTATCATCATTTCACCCACATAGCATGTGCTAAAAAGTTGAGAGGGTTACGGCAAAAACTGGATGCATGTCGTGTACAAACTGGACAATCTCTTTCGAAGTATCAGGGTTTCAGACGAAAACTCATCTGTTACAAAGGCATTTTATTTTTTTTAAACTTATTTTAACTCCAGAGTTTTTGTGCGTTCAACATCCACCATTCAAAGCCACATCATCAATTTTCAACCCTTTCTGACTTCATTCGCTATTTTTCACGCATTTAATGAATTTTTAGCTATAAAACTAAAAGAGCTAAACATAATATGTTTTTGATTAAAACACCCATTTCAAATAATCTAAGAATTACCAAATTGAATATAATGATAAAACACACTAATATTAAACAGCAGAAAAAAGAATCACTCAAAACCTATTTTTAAAGTAAAGTTATTCACAAACTAGTGATTCACACAAATTTCAAATAATTCAAATTTAAACTATTCAAATTAGAAAAATACTGGCATTAACAGAAAGTTTATAATTTTTGTGACCTAAAGCAAAAAGATTCACTCAAAAACTCTAAATAAAGAAAAAAAACTCAGAAACAAAAGAAAATAAAGAAAGCAAAAAACAAAAAAACCGGAAAATAAATAAATAAAAAAATGCCTGCCTACTGGGCCGCCACGGCCTGCATACGACTAGAAACCCAACTTCTAGTTGGGCCAGGATGCAGGCCCACGGGGCCAGTAGGCCCAACAGGGGCGAGAGACGTTCGTAGGCCCACATGCCTGATTTAGAGAGGAGCTCGAAGGAGCAGCCGCGGCGGGGCTTATAAACAGGTCCGGGCGCCTCTCGCCAAGCGAGGTGGGACTAAACTTCCACCGCACCTCACCGTGGCAGCACAAGGCCTTTAGTCCCGGTTGGTGGCTCCAACCAGTCTTTAGTCCCGGTTGGAGCCACCAACCGGGACTAAAGGCCTCGTCTTCCCGCCGCTTGGCTTGGTGAAAACTCACCTTTAGTCCCGGTTGGTGGCTCCAACTGGGACTAAAGGTCTCCGCATATATATGCAACACTTAAAAAAATTCAGAGTTCTCTGCTTCTCCCCGACGCCGGCCACTACAGACGCCGCCGCCAGGCTGCCACCGTCGCCTGCCCCCACGCTGCCTTGCCTCCCTCGACGCCGGAGCTCGTCGCCGCCCCCGATGCCGGCCGCCGGCGCCTTCTCCCCGATGCCTCCCTCGCCTCCTCCACGACGCTGCCCACGCCGGCCTCCTCCCGGTGCGATGAGCCGCCGCCCGCGCCTCCTCCCCGTCGATGACGCCCACGCCTCCTCCCCGCGCGACGTCGCCCATGCCTCCTCCCCCGACCAAGCCCCGTCGACACCGCCCGCGCCCTCCTCCCCAATCGAGCCTCGCCGTCGCCTTGACCCCGCTGTGAGCTCGCCGCCCCTCGATCTTTGGCGATTTTTTTTATTTTTTTATTTTTTGGAACTGTTAGATTCATGGATGCATAGAAATGTTAGGTTTTTTGTGTAGATGAATTAGTGTGGGAGTATGTAACTTTTTTGTGTAGATGAATGTTAGATGGATATATATGTTATATATTGATGTATGTTAGAATGATGGATGAATAGAAATGTTAGATAGATATGGATGTTAAATGGATCGATGTTAAATGGATGAATAGAAATGTTAGATAGATATGGATGTTAAAGGGATGTTAATGTTAATGAGTTGTAAAAGTTTATTAAATATGAGCAGCATAATGAAAGGATAATTATTGCATAGGAATTTGTTTTCCTAAGACTTAGTTCTCGACGTCGACGATGCCTGGCCCGCATCCTCATTGTCGACTCGGTGGCAACAACCTGTTTGAGAGGCTCCATGTCCGGGACTGAGCTCCGCCGGGCTAGCACTGGGAGGTGGTACCTTCAGGGGCCGCATCTTGGTGAGGAACCGGGCTCCCGTCGTCGACCCGGAGCTTCTTTGGTGGCGTCGCGTGGGCCACTTTCGGTGCGGAGGCAACCGGCCCCCGCGGAGGTGGTACGTCGCCGTGTTAGGGAGGAGGACGAGCACGTCCGTCGCTACATGGTTGCGTTGGACGTCAGGTTCTCCAATACCCGGCAGGTTCTTCAGGGATCTCACCCGAGCTATGATCCTGTGATGGTTCCTTCTCTTTGGGTGTCCACTGCACGCGCCTCAGGAACCGCGAGTGATAGATTCTTCGATAATATTCGATCTGTATTAGCTAGTGATGTTATATGATAATATTCGAGATGTATTAGTGATAATACTCGAGATGTATTCAAGAATATATTCGATAATATTCGAGACGATGTATTCGACATTATATTCGATGATGCATATTATCTGGATTATTCGAGATGTATTAGCGTGATATTATCTACTATGATTCAGTTTTTTCCTTATTGATTGCATTCTAATTTGAATACTAAATTGTTTTATCTTCCTTCTGGATTAGTTTATATAAGCTATGTACGATACCGGCAGAGACGGAGAAGAGACCATGTTCGACATTATACGCTCCTCGAGCCCAGACAATGAATCTGAAGATGACGGCTCGCAATATCTGAACAATTCTGGTGAGGGTGTATTTGATGAAGACGAACGAAGAGACGAAAGCCACAAATAACAAAGACCGGCGAGGTATATATATATAAGGCATCTGGTGATCATTACATGCATTAATTGATTTGAATATATATATATATATATATATATATATATATATATTAACGAATCGATCTTTCTTCTTTTAGCCCTCCAGATCGAGCAAATCTTCTACAAGCAGGGCAGTACGAGACCTGGCCAAAAGGTTGCAGGCTGGCATAAAGTACAACATCGATGCCATCAAATCAAATGGCGAACCGCTTGCTCCTAAAAAGAATGCAGACAAATTTACTCGTCAATGCGGAGTTATTGTCAGGGACCAAATCCCGATCTTCGTTCAAGAATGGAATAAGCCAGCAAAGGGAGATCATGGAGTTAGTTTTGTCGATGAAAGAGCAAAAGATCTGCTTTGGGAATCGCTCATGTCACATTTCACCCTACCAGATCATTTGACAGATGCCGAACGGGAGAAAGTCAAGAAGAGTGCTCTTAAGAAGATGGCGATAGCATTCTGCAACCACAAGAAAAGAATATGGGCCAGGTACGTCGAAGCAGGAAAGCAGACTCCTGAATTCAAGAGATCACTGCTGAAGGCAAGAGATCACTGGGACGCTTTCGTGCAGTTCAAGGAATCGGAAGCAGCTCAGGAACGGTCAAGAATAAACAAGATTAATGCTACGAAAAAAAGTGGCACCATACTCTGGGCCAGGTGGCTACGAGGTCGGCCGGCCTAAGTGGGATCTCGGTGAGGAACAGATGACTGCTGCAGGGGTCACTCCAGTTACATTGAGTTGGCCCGATAGGTGCAGGACTTGGTTTTATGCGCATGGGGGGAAGTTGGACCCAGAGATAGGGCTGGTTATGGAGCGGGCAAGTCTTAAAGAAGTCTCCGACGCTTTACTTGTTGCAATAAAAGAGGCTCGAACGGGTAAGTTCAAGCCCGAGAGAGAGAACGACGAGCTTACGCGCGCCCTGAAGAATCCTCAACACCTGGGACGAACACGAGGCAAAGGCGTTGTTCTGTGGTTTGAGGGGTTTGCGGATTGGAACGCCACTTACAGAAGCCGTGCGAGAAAGAAGCAACAGGAGGAGGAGCAGAGGAAGCTGGAGGAGGAGCAGAGGAAGCAGGAAGCAGAACGCCTTCAACTGGTAGAATCAAAGCAAGTGGAGTTGGAACGTGCTTTCATAAGGCAGCAGGAGCAGATCGACTCACTTAGCCAAGAAAAGGCATCTCAGCGGCAGCAACAAGCCGATCCAGCATTGGATAGCACCGTCCCATCTATGCTGAAAAGCAGCATGGGTTCCACCCCGGCCGATGATGCACTTCTGGCTAGATACCCCGTGGATGATATCGAAGTTTCGACACCTTGTGGGCTACACATGAAACTCAAGAACATATCCATGAAGGTGGCGGATGGCTATGCTTTACCGAATCCCCCTGAAGCAACCTTCCATGGCAATCCGATTCCAGCTGGCTATGCTCGTGTAGGAGTGGATGAAGTGATGTCGGGATATGATCA
Organism: Thinopyrum elongatum; assembly: GCA_011799875.1. NCBI lineage: Eukaryota > Viridiplantae > Streptophyta > Magnoliopsida > Poales > Poaceae > Thinopyrum > Thinopyrum elongatum. The sequence continues at coordinate 677,508,725 of CM022303.1, forward strand.
GCTAGAGCTTGACATTCTTGGAGGTGACGACAAGCACACACTAGGAGGCGCCATACGTCGTATCATTCTATGGAGAAAGGATTGCATCGTCTTTCCAAGGCCACCGACTCCTGCTCCAACAAGTCTGCCGCGTCAGCCAACTCCTGCTCCTCCAAGTCCGCCACCGTCTCAGCCGACTCCTCCTCCAAGTCTGGCACCACGTGAGCCGACTCCGCCGCCTCAGCTGTCTATGACGCGTCAACCGTCTCCGCTGCCTCAGTGGGCTCTGCCGCGTCAGCGGGCTCCGCCGCCTCAGCAACAGTGGATGAGAGGCGCCGCCGCTATGGCGGCTAGCAGTACAACAGGCAAGAAATTCAGAGCTGGCCCAAGCCTCAGTGCTCCTCCAAAGTTACCATATGAGAGGACTGACGAGGAAAACAAGGACATCAGTGATGCCGAAGTGCAGGCCCATTTTAAACGGAAACGTCCACCTCCGAAGGAAATAATAGATCCGGTGATAGCGAAGCGCACTCTTGATGCCCTTAAGCGACCACCACCGCCTCCGCCGCCTTCACACTATGACCGCTGTATTGGAAAGACAGATGATGAAGTGCGGCGATCGGGAAGTACTACCAGTGCTGCAAGACGAACTGAGAAAACAATTCCCCAGCTCGGCGAACAGGAGAAGCAATCATGCACCCCGCTCAAGGTGTCTAGCGATATCGCTAATCATCCAGGGCTAGCGCCCGGTACCACTCTTGGTGATTACGTGGGCGATGATGTACATTTTGAAATGGTTTAGGTAGTAGCACCCTTTAGATACGAGCACGGGAAGCCTCTCATCAAACCTGATCAGCTCCCGCATCTACCAACGATGATGTGAAGATTGCATGACTGGTACTTGGAAACCTGCAGCAAGGATGGGACCGACAGTATCTTGCTGGGAATTAAAGATGAGCACGACTTCATTGGAGTCGACTTGATGCCTGTTGAATTTGTGGAATTATTTCAGTTATTCAATCAAGACGCCATCGACAAACAACTCATGACTTGCTACTGTGTGTAAGTATTATTTCTGTAATGAAGCCTCTAGCTTAGCTCGTTCATTGCATGTATATATAATTATCCTCACTATATTATGCAGATTGAAGATCGTCGAATGCAAAAGAGGACAAATCTATGACATTGGGTTCATTAGCCCAAATACCGTAAATGAATGGATGGTACAAAGCAGAGCCAAATATACTGAGGAAAACTTGCTAAAGGCGTTCCTTCGACATCGAAACAAAAGGGAAATACTCTTTCCTTACAACTTTAAGTGAGTGTTACTGTCTTGTGCATATTCGGTTTCGCTTACTCGAGGTTATGTACTGTAATTGATGAGTTATGCGTGCGCAGGTTCCACTTTATTCTGCTATCCAATAAGCTTGACGGGGGAGTACTAACTGTTTTAGACTCGAGACGTAAAGATCCTAACGAGTGGTCGGACATGAGTGAAATGCTCCAGAAGTAAGTTCAATCATTATCGCACCATATCGGCAACTTTGGTTCATTTCCTTATATCAAGTAATCATTTTCTTTGCTGGCAGGGTTTGGAAAAAGTTCACCAGAATGGTTCCGGGTCTAAAGAATGAGCTGCGATTTACACACCCCAAAGTAAGTAGTATTAGCTAGTTCTGCGCATCTCTCATTGATTCTAGTTTCAACAATACCATTATCATGCTTGATTATCATTTTGATTGAACTCTATTCTCGTAAAGTGGTTGTTGCAGGCACCCGGGAATAATTTATGTGGATACTACATTTGCGAGTTCATGTGCCACTCGACCTTTGAGCGGGGCTTCTCTGACCACCAATTTGAAGTACGTAAACAATATTCATAATTTTATTTTATTACCATCAATTGTGTTGAGTTTCATTCATATATATGTATTGACCCCCTTCTTTAAATTAGATGCAGGATAAACTCCTACCACATGATCGCATACGAGCAATTCAAGAGGAATTGGCGGGATTCTTTGTTGACCACGTCATACCTAAAAAGGGAGAATACCATACGGAATTGCAAATGGATTTTGGTAGATGATGTCAGGGATCATAAGAGATGTTATATTGTATATATGTAGTAGCGTCGGATAGATATACGAAAATTTATTGTTCGACCAAGCACGGAGAAAGAGAGGTCACTTCTCTGTATATATGTTGATGACGATCTTATGTAATGGTTCCTTCATTGCTATATGTAGTAGCTAGCGTTGAGTTGAATGGAAAATATTAAATAAAAATGAAACCCTAAATGTAAAAGAATTGAAGGGTAAACACAAAAATAAAAGGGGGAAACACAATATGAAAACCCCAAAACCCTCAAAAACCCCTAAACCCCTCCTTTAAAAAAAACCAAAAACCCCAGCGCTTGGCAGATGCTGACGCGTGGCTGCCTTTTAGTCCCAGTTGGTGTCACCAACCGGGACAAAAGGTCCCCCAGCCCCCGGCGCGGGCTCGTGCCACGTGGTGGGCCTTTGGTCCCGTGCCGTGACGAACCGGGACTAAAGGCCCTTATGAACCGGGACTAAAGGCTGATTCTGCACTAGTGATGTATGCTTGTTTTTGTTGATCTATAATCCAGTGTGTGGTGAAGTAGCCCACATTTGCACCTTGTCAATTTTCTGCTTTATCTTACTGATGTGGCTGATGATATGAACAACATGCCATGCACATTAACCAAAATAGATACAATGATTTTCTTTTGCCCTTCATCTATGCTTGTTTTGTTGACATGGTAATCCAGTAGTGTGGTGAAGCTCTGTGCATTATGAACAATACCAAATTATGCTATTGACATTTTGAATTGTCTCTTTATTTTCTAATTTGAAATTGGATGGAATTAACAGCACAGTTTCCATTTTTATTTATATACGTGCAAAACCTGTCATCTCTGTGCTTGTTTCAGGGTGATATGCCTGATGGCATTCCCAAGTCTGCTGAAGGCTGTGAGACAAACCCAACACATATTGCAGTAAAGAAAGCAAAACATCTTGAAGATAGCGAGACAACCCCAAAGTCATGTCTTGATGAAGTGTTCAAGTTACTTGAGACTAGTAGTCACACAAGCTCACAGAATTTGCTGACTGAATCAGTTCGACTTCTTCAGTCTCAACTTCAAGCAGAAAGGAATTCTGCAACTCAACTTCAACTTGAAGTCCAATCTCTAAGGAATATCACGGAGAACTCCAATGAGAACCTCATTGCTAATGAGCTACAACTAGAAGCTATCACTGACATGCTAAGCCGGTCTCACAGCCTTGCTCATCTGCTTGCGCAGCAGCTCCCGCGCAAGGCTAACCTTTTTTGAACTGTCTTAGAAGTGGTCTTGGTTCGCTATTATTTTGTTACGCTGCAATGGCGCCTAGTTTTTGTAATCTACTTGTTCGTTGCGCTTTATTATCACTGGTGGTGAACTTCGATGCCCAGTGGATATAATATACCATAAATTCTTTATTGTATAGTGTAGGTTTATTCTAAGTTAGTATGCCATAATTTATTTATTGTATAGAGTAGGTTTGTTCTTAATTCCTACTAGTCACCGTATATGCCATCACTCGCTATCTGAAAAAAGGGTGAAAAATCTGATGTAGGCGACCGGGCCGAAACATTCGCCTCTAACGGGGCTGCATTTCAGCGGGCCACAATTGGGCCGGCCCGCAACTTTCTTGGTCCTGCGCTGACTGGGCATTTGGGCCCTTCGTGGACACTGTGCACCATGCCCACAACTTAAATGGGCCTTCATTGGGCCTTCTGTGGACCCAACGCTCAGTTGGGCCCATGTAGCTTTTGGCCTTTAACTGGCTGAATATTCTTCTGTCCTGTTACGGCCCAGAAGATACCATGGGTCTTTAGCAGGCCGAAATGCATGTTGGGCCTCAATTTTCAATAGTTGTCCACGGGCCTTTAGCAGGCTGAAATGTAGACCGGGCCATTCTTGGCCCAGTTATGTGACGGGCCGTTACCAGGCCGAAACATATCTCGGGCCTTAGTTGGCCCACAGATATCATGGGCCTTTAAGAGACCGAAAGCTTAGTAGATGCATCACGGGCCGAATTATACTATAGGCTTTTAACAGGCCAAAAGTCACGTTGGACTGAACTGTTGCCACCTTGATCACGAGACATTAGTGGGCCGGATATCGCGTTGGACCATATATGGCCCATGGTCAGCACGGGCCATTACCAGGCCGAAAGTCACACTGGGCTGAAATGGGCCCATGTCTACATCGGGCCACTAACAGGCCGAAATCTCACTAGGCCGTAATTGGGCCCAAAGACTCGGCAAACAATTAACGGGCCAGATCTGGCGGTAGGCCGTAAATGGGCCATGTTTAATCAGGCCGTTAGTGGGCCAGCCCACTAGTACCTGAGTAAATCAAACGGGCCTTTGACTGGGCCTGCCTTTTAACCTATAAGGGCCTCTGTTGGGCCCTGCCACATGTCGACGTATCATAGGCACGTCTCCTCCATTGGACTGACAACATCTGGCCCATCACGGAGCCGACACGTGTTTACTCCGGCCAATGAGAATTTTACACGTGGAAAATCACCATTGGTCGTTACTGTTAACGGGTTATCGGATCCAAAACCGGACCCAATAGCTTAACGGCGACCCGTTACGGTGGATGCCACGTGTCGGTTACTCTTGACGAAATCATTTTCATGACGCGTCATTTATCGTCATGGAAGTGAACACTTCCGTGATTATAATTTGAGTATTGTCATGGAACACTTCTGCGACATCATAGGTATGACTATCTTCATTCTGTCATAAAATCGTCATGGATGTATATGCATGACAGAAAACGGGAGCTACTGTGACAAACACGTATCATCATAGAAGTGTTTTTTTTTTAGTGGTGGTTGTAGATGCTTTAAGGATGGATCGACACAAAAATTGAATACGCAACAAATGTAAAGACAGTCGGCCGCCAGACAGACCCTTAGCCAAAAACCGGAAACAAACATGATTACAAAATCGATAGTAAATCAGATTGGGTAAAGATGCACGTGTCAGCCAAGCAAAGCCAACGTCTAGCACTGCAGACAGGGCGTTCGGTTAGACCGAACCGATCAGTTTGATCTTTCGGTTTATATTGAAATTCAGTTTCCTATATTTACTAATCATTCGGTCTCATGGAAAATTGATAACCGAGACTTTGGTGCACTGGTAGTTCGCTACGGTCCTTGGATATAACCGAAGAAAACTGAGAATAGGTTAGGAAGCAAGAAATTCATAGTCAAAAGTCAAAAGGGACAACGAACTGCCGAACACCTTGGAGAAATTAGGCCCGCTTTGATTTGCAGGATTTTCAAAACACAGGAATAGAAAAAATAGAGGATTTGAGTGGCATGTCCACTTGAATCCTATAGGATTTGCATAGTGCTTGATACCGCAGGAAAAATAAAGGAATTATAAAAAGAGGTTGAAGTGGATGCTAGATTTCAAACGAAATATAGTACACTTGATTCTGTAGGAAAAATTCATACAGGATTCAATCCTGTGAATCAAATGACCAACATTGAAAAAAACTCTAAGGATTCTAACCCTCCAAAAATCCTATGGAGTTCCTTTGAATCAGAGGATCCCTTAGTTGGATGAAGGAAATGGCGCTGGATATTCTCGTATGCAGGGCGCCGGCTGTGAAGGAGTGATGGTCGCGTGGGGGCCATGTACGTTGTTGCCTGTCGGCCGCCGGTGCGTGGTAGCCATTGGCGCTGCCTCCACCGCTGCGTGGGAGCCAAGTGCGCCGTTAGTCCTGGTCGCGCGGGAACATGGGCGCTGCTGCCCCGCCGTGTTGGCTAGAAGCTTGGTATTGACTGGCTATTTGGCTTAGTGCTGATGGCCTTTATATAATATTTCGATCAATTCGGGAATCCGGTCAACCAGATTCAATGACTGAACTCACCGAAGTTATTTCGGTTATATATTTGTGCGGACCGAACATACAATCGAAGATCCTCGGTTATTTCGGCTTCGGTCCTGGTTTTTTTGGCTCCCTTCTTCGGTTCTCGGTTTTTCTGCCCACCCACAGGCGATGCACAGTAGGAACGATAGCTTAGCCTGTTTAATTCTTCTATATATTCGAGTTTAATGTTCATGCAAGATGCAAGCAAGACTTTGTGGCGGTTCTTTCAGCAAGAAGATGCATCTCAATAGTCACTGGCAAGTTTCTATAGGGAAACTCAGTGAGATGTCCATGTAAGTGAACGATGAACCGGTCTTTGCTCAAGGCTCGACAGAGTAATGGTACATCTACAAAGGTTTAGTTAAAAAATTACGTACAAACTGATGTGGAGGATTGTGATTTGTAATAGGGGGGTGAGGGGCCCCACCCCACTTAAATTTAGAAGGGGGAGGGAGAAATAGTTCGGAAGGTTAAGTAAATCTTTGTAGGTGTAGCATTATTGAGGCTCGACAGGTAGGTAGCAGGCGAAGCGCCGAAGTCAGTGTTGTAAGATCCGGTGCTGAGTGCGGGGAAACAGAAAAATGGGGTGGTAGCCCGATTCGTCTGATATTTACAGCATGTTGGCTTTAAGGGATATGTTTGGGTGGTCGTGGGTATCCCCAATGAGCTGGCTAGGGATAGCCATTTTTTATATTTGGATGGGAGGGTGAGAAGTAGTTAAGGATAACCAATTTTATGTTTGGTCGAAAGGATGAGAGATTGATAGGTTGATGAGATGACTCTCTTTGATGAAGTGGTGAGATTACCCACTATACATGTCATTTGAACAACATATACATTTGACAAATTGAAACTGGGTATGGATAGGTTAGGGTGATTGTGTGAACGAATAGATGTAGAAGTGGGCGCGCTCCTTGTGTACGTGCAATTTCAGCTTCGGTCTTCCTGGCAACAGTAGTTGATTACCTGACAGGAGGCTTTCATCTGGCCTGGGTGTGTCCCCTCGCTTGACTTTGTGTCCAAGGCAATAGTCATGTTTGGATACTCTAACTTAGGTAGAGCTTAGAGTTAGTTTCTAACTCATGACTAACCCTGAACTAACTCTAGCCAAAGAGGTGTTTGGATGACAGGATTAGATTGACAATAAATGCCTCAGGAGAACTAGCTCCAATTAGCACATCTTGGGTGGGATAGTTTTTTTGGGTGGATTAGATGCAACTAGCTGAAACTAGCCCTCATGTTTGGATACTTTAGTGCTATTTGAGACCAAACTAGCTCAAACTAATTCTAACCCATGGATCCAAACAGGGCCAATGACCTTGCTCAGCTGCACTCCTCTAATGGATAAGGCCTGCTTTTTATCTCTCCATCGATTCCGTTGCCAAAGGTGTAGGCCGATGGTGGGGTGTAGTGCGTAGCCTGTGCTCGCATTAAATATTGGATTGCTTTTGACTATACGGGTCTACTTCCACGTGTGCTCGGGGTTTGTAGCCATCATGGATGCCTTTCTCATGCCCGCTTTTACCCGGGGCACAGACGTGAATCCTTGATCTTCTATCTTCAATCGTGTCTCTTTCTTCATGCCAGGAGGTCGCTTCAATGAACTTGTTGTGATGATGATTTTTGGGTGTACCCTGGTTTCAATTGTACCGACACATGTGTCACATGCCACCACTAACTTATGCCGGGTTAGGACACTTGGTTCCACATACTGGTGGCGTTTGAAAAAGCAGCCGCACCACCAGTAACCTATTAGTGGTGGCGTACCAAATATGCCCAGGCCATCATTATTTAGGAAAAATAGTTGTGGCGTGGATTGAAAGTGGTGTGCCAACAATTAAAGTTGTGTGTAAGCATTTCTGCAATAATAGGTCATTGTTATCATTAATACCAAGCATAGGAACTGGTTCTTGATGACCAAATTGGCTTGCAAGATGCTAACTGGTGAAGGTGGTCTTTGATTAGACTTTTTTTTTACGGTGCTACGGCGGGCTTACGCCGGCCTGAACCATTTTCATTATAGATAAGATTGAGATACAACACAACCGGTACAAAAGATAGTACCCAACACAACACACGCAAGAAGTTACGGAGAACAACAAAGACAACAACAGAACTAGGAGAGAGTCGCGACAAACAACCAACACCGAGAACTTAGCACCCATTAGCACTAGGTAGACCGAGAAGAGCGGGAGCTAGCTTTGTTGGACCAGTAGAAGGAGATCCGCCACCGAGAAGATGAAGAGAAGAAGTCACCAGCTGCTTTGCGATCACTCCGCACCTTGAAGAGCTAGGAGAGTCGTAGACACCATCGAAGGGCATCCCACTGTCTAGGCATGTCACGACGGAGAAAGCCATAGACCGTGCCGAAGGGCAATCTTTCGCTGAGACAGCCCTGCACCTCCTCTAGGCCACACCTGGCCACCATCACAAATAGAGGGATCCAAAGCACTATGCAAAGCAACAAAACCTCAAGCGCCATCGAAGGGTACCGAAACCCAAGACCTCACCGCCGCCATGAGCACCCAAGAGATAGGTCAACCCTCAGAATCAGGATGACCAAGGCACCAGTCGCCGCCACAGATCACATCCACCGCCACCACCTAACAGCCCGAGCACCCAACAACCGCTCCAACCCAGACATCAGACAACCAAACGCGTATCCATGGCTCCAAAAACAACGCCCCCAAGAGGGGACACGCCATCGAAGATGCTGTCGTCGTCTGATCCGAAGAAGGACCTTAGGCTTTCGACCGGAGCACATTAAAGAGCAAGCACGGAAGCTCCTCAATGACGCCTTCATGAAGGGAAACGGCGCCCGAAGGCGTCGCCATCATTGTTGCCGACTAGGTCGACACAAGGCTTTCGCCTGGAACATCCCGTCCTGGTCTTCTCCGCGAAGCTGGCAACCGAGTCCGACAATGCAGACCTCCCCGCCCTCCAATCAGACCATGGTGAGCGTCCCCGCTAGGCCAAAAGGAGGCATCTGAAGCCACAGTCACTCACCTCGAGCCCTTGTACGTACCGGAGTCAGGAAGACCCTGCTGCCGCCTGCTTCCAATCCCTTGCCGTCAACCACCACACCCAGCCTCCACCACAGCAGACCCCGCCGACGGCACCACCTCCGACCGTCTAGCCACAACACTGTTGACCGACGGCCACGCGAGCCACCGCCCTAGAGACAACCAGATCTGGGATCAGAGGAACCCCCCCCCCCAGACCGGGTATGGCAGCAAACCGGACCACTGTGCCTCCAGAGAGCCGCGAGCCCAGCACCTCCGCCATGACGCCATCTCTCCGAACGCGGCAGGGACTGCTGGCCGAGGAAGCCGCCGCCCCAAGGGAGCCAGATCTGGACAGGAGCTCCCCGGACAGATCAGCGGCGGATCCCAGGACGACCAACCACCCACGCCTCCGCCGCTCGCGCCGCCGCCACACACGCCACCCCCTGCCGTGCGCGCCTCCGACGCACGCGAGTCCCCTCCAGACCATGCCCCACACCACCAAGCCCAGACGGGAGGAGGAACAGCCGTCCCCGCCGCGCCAGGCCGGCGGGCTTTGCCCGTCGACGTCCTCCGGCGGCGGCGGGGAGAGAGGATGAGGGGGTAGGAGCCGGCAGTGGCTAGGGTTTCTCCCGGGCCGCCCGCGCGGGAGTGCGGGGGGGGGGGGGGGGGGAGAGCTTAGACATTATCAAGCACAAATACCTTCACCAGGGGCCTCTCCTACTTCTTCATCACCACGGGGATCCCACTTCTGGAAAGCCATCACCAAGATTCGTCATCTGCTATGCATTGGCAATCCACACTGTAGGAGATGAACAATCAACAATCTTTTGGCCATACGTCTGGATTGGTCTAAATCCGTTGGCAACAGAGTTCCGGTGCTTATATGAATATATTGTCTCCAAATGCTCTGGTTAGTGAGATTTGGAGAAATGGCCAGTGCGGCCATTGTTTCGGTAAACTCTAGGGCCCGGTGGAAGGAGAGGAACGATGACAGTTAGCGGCCTTGTTGAGGATCATTCTTTAACTACAGAGGTGGACTTGTTTAGGAGGAAGCTGGAGCCATTTGGCTAGTTCATACTGCTCCTTATATCAAGGTTACATAATGGAGCACATAATTCGAAGCTATGGAAATCTGGAAGGCTAGATGCCCACCAAGATAAAGATCTCTTTATGGCAACTTGTGCATGATACACTTCCATCTGGTGTGGAAGTACAGAAGAGGCATGGACTTGGGGATGGTCTATGTCCTTTCTCTGGGGCATCGGCATATCTTTTTCTTGCACCCGATTCCTTTAGGGATGCATTAGAGAAGTCACGGGTGAAGACGTGTAGTTGGGCACTGTCTTCTTGGCCGATTTTCACACCCTTAGTGGGAAGTCTTTCAGGCCTCCTCGTAGGGTTTCCTGGATTAGATTGCTGCACTTACATGTACTTCATGGCAAATTTGTAACAAAGGATGTTATTAAACATCCAGCTGGTTTTTATTTTTTTTGGAACGAAGGCTCAAGAAGAGCCGGCTTTGAATTAACAAAGCCATCAACCGGCCGGGAATACAAGACTACAACTACAACAATAAAGAGGAAAGCGGAAAAAAAGATACAATGTGCTCAGCAGAACAACTCGAAGGCAAAGAGCACACACCCACTCTTGCCATCGAACGACGCAAAGCCGAAAACTAGCTAACCTACTGAGGCAACGGGAGGAGGGCACCACCATGCATTCTTTTGGTCGTTGGCTGCCACCAAAGGATCAGAAAGGGCAAACATGATGTGGTCCGCCGCCGCAAAGGGCCCCTACCCTTCCACCCAGGTTCGACGGGTGCCGCACTGGCGGCCGACGGAGTGGTTCACCCTAGAACCCAAATCAGAGTGCCCCAGCTACCAAAGGAGGGCACAAGGAACATACCACATGAAACGGAGAACAGACATCCATCGCCGTGTCGGCAGCAGCAAGGCAAAACACCGAACGAGAGCTATCGGACGAAGGCGCAGAAACCTCAGAGAAGGCCAAAATGATGCAACACCATGCCCCTGGTCAAGGATAGGAATCGCAATGCCGAAGGCCTACCGCCGGCATGGAGCAGGGGACCCCAATCCCCTCGTACCAGCGGCTGGAAACCTCTGCACCTGGACCAGAGAAGGATGCCGATGATGAGATTCAGGCCACCACATGCCGCCATCGAACCACACCCAACTCCACCACCACTCGAGCCATCCCCGGACGACACCTTCAAGAAGGAACACGCCACCAAAATGCCGTTGTCGCCAGGAAAGGGGACCTGAGGCTTTCACCTGAGCTCTTGGGCGGGGTGGAAGGGAGAGGAATCCCACCGAAGCCTCCAGCAAGGGAAACGACGCACAAGGGCGCCATCTTCGGTGTGGCCGCGCGCCGGCCAGGAGTTTCCCCCGGATCCGCACCCACCACCAGATCCGCGCACCGATGCTGAGAACCGGCGACCAGAGCCGCCAGGGGCCGAGATCGACGCGAATCGGACTAGATCGAGTTGAAGACGCCTTTCTCCATGGCACAACTGACTTGCGAGGAGTCGCCGCAGCAGCCGACGCTCGCTGCCTCCGCGCCGCCCGACGGCCAGGGAGGCAGCCCACCTGCACCTGCCGACGCCGGAGGGGTGGGAAGGAAGGGAGGGGGGCTAAACTGTGGCGGCTAGTGTTGGCCCCCGAGTCGCCTCGGAGGAGACGACGCGCGAGAAAGACCCCCGAATCAGCGACCATTGAGATGCTTGATCAGGCTTCGACATCACGCAATAGCTCTCAGGGAGAAGGACAACAATCATGGTGGATGAGTGTCGGATTCTCTGGACACATGGAGATTTACTTACCGGGTTTGTGTACCCTTGTACCCCCTGTCTCATGCTCGCTCTCGGCTTGCTTATGGCCAGCTGCACCATCAGTGGAGCGTCCACGTAGGTTATCATGTAATTGACTTGAATCACCCAAGCTTTGCCTGTTTCGAAATGCGTAAGGTAGAAAATGCTCTACCATTTCTTAGGAGAGCTTAGACATTATCAAGCATAAATACCTTCACCCAGGGACACCAGGGATCCACTTCTGGAAAGCCATCACCAAGATTCGTCATCTGCTATGCATTGGCACAATCCACACTGTAGGAGATGAACAATCAACAATCTTTTGGCCATACGTCTGGATTGGTTCTAAATCCGTTGGCAACAGAGTTCCGGTGCTTATATGGAATATATTGCTCTCCAAATGCTCTGGTTAGTGAGATTTGGAGAAATGGCCAGTGCGGCCATTGTTTCGGTAAACTCTAGGGCCCGTGGAAGGAGAGGAACGATGACAGTTAGCGGCCTTGTTGAGGATCATCTCTTTAACTACAGAGGTGGACTTGTTTAGGAGGAAGCTGGAGCCATTTGGCTAGTTCACTACCTGCTCCTTATATCAAGGGTTACATAATGGAGCACATAATTCGAAGCTATGGAAATCTGGAAGGCTAAGATGCCCACCAAGATAAAGATCTTCTTATGGCAACTTGTGCATGATACACTTCCATCTGGTGTGGAAGTACAGAAGAGGCATGGACTTGGGGATGGTCTATGTCCTTTCTCTGGGGCATCGGCCATATCTTTTTCTTGCACCCGATTCCTTTAGGGATGCATTAGAGAAGTCACTGGGTGAAGACGTGTAGTTGGGCACTGTCTTCTTTGGCCGATTTTCACACCCTTAGTGGGAAGTCTTTCAGGCCTCCTCGTAGGGTTTCCTGGATTAGATTTGCTGCACTTACATGTACTTCATGGCAAATTTGTAACAAAGGAATGTTTATTAAACATCCAGCTGGTTTTTTATTTTTTTTGGAACGAAGGCTCAAGAAGAGCCCGGCTTTGAATTAACAAAGCCATCAACCGGCCGGGAATACAAGACTACAACTTACAACAATAAAGAGGAAAGCGGAAAAAAAGATACAATGTGCTCAGCAGAACAACTCGAAGGCAAAGAGCACACACCACTCTTGCCATCGAACGACGCAAAGCCGAAAACTAGCTAACCTACTGAGGCAACGGGAGGAGGGCACCACCATGCATTCTTTGTGTCGTTGGCTGCCACCAAAGGATCAGAAAGGGCAAACATGATGTGGCTCCGCCGCCGCAAAGGGCCCCTACCCTTCCACCCAGGTTCGACGGGTGCCGCACTGGCGGCCGACGGAGTGGTTCACCCTAGAACCCAAATCAGAGTGCCCCAGCTACCAAAGGAGAGGCACAAGGAACATACCCACATGAAACGGAGAACAGACCATCCAATCGCCGTCGTCGGCAGCAGCAAGGCAAAACACCGAACGAGAGCTATCGGACGAAGGCGCAGAAACCTCAGAGAAGGCCAAAATGATGCAACACCATGCCCCTGGTCAAGGATAGGAATCGCCAATGCCGAAGGCCTACCGCCGGCATGGAGGCAGGGACCCCAATCCCCTCGTACCAGCGGCTGGAAACCTCTGCACCTGGACCAGAGAAGGATGCCGATGATGAGATCAGGCCACCACATGCCGCCATCGAACCACACCCAACTCCACCACCACTCGAGCCATCCCCGGACGACACCTTCAAGAAGGAACACGCCACCAAAATGCCGTTGTCGCCAGGAAAAGGGGACCTGAGGCTTTCACCTGAGCTCTTGGGCGGGGTGGAAGGGAGAGGAATCCCACCGAAGCCTCCAGCAAGGGAAACGACGCACAAGGGCGCCATCTTCGGTGTGGCCGCCGCGCCGGCCAGGAGTTTCCCCCGGATCCGCACCCACCCACCAGATCCGCGCACCCGATGCTGAGAACCGGCGACCAGAGCCGCCAGGGGCCGAGATCGACGCGAATCGGACTAGATCGAAGTTGAAGACGCCTCTTCTCCATGGCACAACTGACTTGCGAGGAGTCGCCGCAGCAGCCGACGCTCGCTGCCTCCGCGCCGCCCGCACGGCCAGGGAGGCAGCCCACCTGCACCTGCCGACGCCGCGGAGGGGTGGAGACGAACGCGCGAGAAAGACCCCGATCACGCGACCATTGAGATGCTCTGCATCAGGCTTCGACATCACGCAATAGCTCTCAGGGAGAAGGACAACAATCATGGTGGATGACTGTTGTCGGATTCTCTTGGACACATGGAGTATTTACTTACCGGTGTTTGTGTACCCTTGTACCCCCTGTCTCATGCTCGCTCTCGGCTTGCTTATGCCAGCTGCACCATCAGTGGAGCGCTCACGTAGGTTATCATTAATTGACTTGAATCACCCAAGCTTTTGCCTGTTTCGAAATGCGTAAGGTAGAAATGCTCTACCTTTCTTTAGGAGAGCTTAGACATTATCAAGCATAAATACCTTCACCAGGGCCACCATGATCCCACTTCTGGAAAGCCATCACCAAGATTCGTCATCTGCTATGCATTGGCACAATCCACACTGTAGGAGATGAACAATCAACAATCTTTTGGCCATACGTCTGGATTGGTCTAAATCCGTTGGCAACAGAGTTCCGGTGCTTATATAATTATTGCTCTCCAAATGCTCTGGTTAGTGAGATTTGGAGAAATGGCCAGTGCGGCCATTGTTTCGGTAAACTCTAGGGCCCGTGGAAGGAGAGGAACGATGACAGTTAGCGGCCTTGTTGAGGATCATCTCTTTAACTACGAGAGTGGACTTGTTTAGGAGGAAGCTGGAGCCATTTGGCTAGTTCACTACCTGCTCCTTATACAGGGTTACATAATGGAGCACATAATTCGAAGCTATGAACTGGAAGGCTAAGATGCCCACCAAGATAAAGATCTTCTTATGGCAACTGTGCATGATACACTTCCATCTGGTGTGGAAGTACAGAAGAGGCATGGACTTGGGGATGGTCTATGTCCTTTCTCTGGGGCATCGGCCAATCTTTTTCTTGCACCCGATTCCTTTAGGGATGCATTAGAGAAGTCACTGGGTGAAGACGTGTAGTTGGCACTGTCTTCTTTGGCCGATTTCACACCCTTAGTGGGAAGTCTTTCAGGCCTCCTCGTAGGGTTTCCTGGATTAGATTTGCTGCACTTACATGTACTTCATGGCAAATTTGTACAAAGGAATGTTTATTAAACATCCAGCTGATTTTTTATTTTTTGGAACGAAGGCTCGAAGAAGAGCCCGGCTTTGAATTAACAAAGCCATCAACCGCCGGGAATAAAAGACTACAACTTACAACAATAAAGAGAAAGCGGAAAAAAAGATACAATGTGTCTCAGCAGAACAACTCGAAGGCAAAGAGCACACACCACCTTGCCATCGAACGACGCAAGCCAAAACTAGCTAACCTACTGAGGCAACGGGAGGAGGCACCACCATGCATTCTTTGTGTCATTGGCTGCCACCAAAGGATCAGAAAGGGCAAACATGATCTGACTCCGCCGCCGCAAAGGGCCCCTACCCTTCCACCCAGGTTCGACGGGTGCCGCACTGGCGGCCGACGGAGTGGTTCACCCTAGAACCCAAATCAGAGTGCCCCAGCTACCAAAGGAGAGGCACAAGGAACATACCCACATGAAACGGAGAACAGACCATCCAATCGCCGTCGTCGGCAGCAGCAAGGCAAAACACCGAACGAGAGCTATCGGACGAAGGCGCAGAAACCTCAGAGAAGGCCAAATGATGCAACACCATGCCCCTGGTCAAGGATAGGAATCGCCAATGCCGAAGGCCTCCGCCGGCATGGAGGCAGGGACCCCAATCCCCTCGTACCAGCGGCTGGAAACCTCCGCACTGGACCAGAGAAGGATGCCGATGATGAGATCAGGCCACCACATGCCGCCATCGAACCACACCCAACTCCACCCCCACTCGAGCCATCCCCGGACACACCTTCAAGAAGGAACCGCCACCAAAATGCCGTTGTCGCCAGGAAAAGGGGACCTGAGGCTTTCACCTGAGCTCTTGGGCGGGGTGGAAGGGAGAGGATCCCACCGAAGCCTCCAGCAAGGGAAACGACGCACAAGGGCGCCATCTTCGGTGTGGCCGCCGCGCCGGCCAGGAGTTTCCCCCGGATCCGCACCCACCCACCAGATCCGCGCACCCGATGCGGAGAACCGGCGACCAGAGCCGCCAGGGGCCGAGATCGACGCGAATCGGACTAGATCGAAGTTGAAGACGCCTCTTCTCCATGGCACAACTGACTTGCAGGATCGCCGCAGCAGCCGACGCTCGCTGCCTCCCGCGCCGCCCGACCCAGGGAGGCAGCCCACCTGCACCTGCCGACGCCGCGGAGGGGTGGGAGGGGAGGGGGGGGCTAAACTGTGGCGGCTATGTTGGCCCCCGAGTCGCCTCGGAGGAGACGACGCGCGAGAAAGACCCCCGAACAGCGACCATTGAGATGCTCTGCATCAGGCTTCGACATCACCAATAGCTCTCAGGGAGAAGGACAACATCATGGTGGATGACTGTGTCGGATTCTCTTGGACACATGGAGTTTTACTTACCGGTGTTTGTGTACCCTTGTACCCCCTGTCTCATGCTCGCTCTCGCTTCTTATGGCCACTGCACCATCAGTGGAGCGCTCACGTAGGTTATCATGTAATTGACTTGAATCACCCAAGCTTTTGCCTGTTTCGAAATGCGTAAGGTAGAAAATGCTCTACCATTTCTTAGGAGAGCTTAGACATTATAAAGCATAAATACCTTCACCAGGGGCCTATCTCTACTTCTTCTCACACGGGATCCCACTTCTGTAAAGCCATCACCAATTCGTCATCTGCTATGCATTGGCACAATCCACACTGTAGGAGATGAACAATCAACAATCTTTTGGCCATACGTCTGGATTGGTCCCTCCAGAGAGCCGCGCAGCCCAGCACCTCCGCCATGACCCGCCATCTCCCGAACGCGGCCACGGGACTGCTGGCCGAGGAAGCCGCCGCCCCAAGGGAGCCAGATCTGGCACAGGAGCTCCCCCGGACAGATCAGCGGCGGATCCCAGGACGACCAACCACCCACGCCTCCGCGCCGCTCGCGCCGCCGCACAACGCCACCCCTGCCGGTGCGCGCCTCCGGACGCACGCGAGTCCCCGCCGCCAGACCATGCCCCACACCACCAAGCCCAGACGGGAGGAGGAACAGCCGTCCCCGCCGCCGCCAGCGCCGCGCGGGCTTTGCCCGTCGACGTCCTCCGGCGGCGGCGGGAGAAGGAGGATGAGGGTGGTAGGAGCCGGCAGTGGCTAGGGTTTCTCCCGGGCCGCCCGCGCGGGAGTGCGGGGGGGGGGAGGGGGGGAGAGCTTAGACATTATCAAGCATAAATACCTTCACCAGGGGCCTATCTCTACTTCTTCATCACACCGGGGATCCCACTTCTGGAAAGCCATCACCAAGATTCGTCATCTGCTATGCATTGGCACAATCCACACTGTAGGAGATGAACAATCAACAATCTTTTGGCCATACGTCTGGATTGGTCTAAATCCGTTGGCAACAGAGTTCCGGTGCTTATATGGAATATATTGCTCTCCAAATGCTCTGGTTAGTGAGATTTGGAGAAATGGCCAGTGCGGCCATTGTTTCGGTAAACTCTAGGGCCCGTGGAAGGAGAGGAACGATGACAGTTAGCGGCCTTGTTGAGGATCATCTCTTTAACTACAGAGGTGGACTTGTTTAGGAGGAAGCTGGAGCCATTTGGCTAGTTCACTACCTGCTCCTTATATCAAGGGTTACATAATGGAGCACATAATTCGAAGCTATGGAAATCTGGAAGGCTAAGATGCCCACCAAGATAAAGATCTTCTTATGGCAACTTGTGCATGATACACTTCCATCTGGTGTGGAAGTACAGAAGAGGCATGGACTTGGGGATGGTCTATGTCCTTTCTCTGGGGCATCGGCCATATCTTTTTCTTGCACCCGATTCCTTTAGGGATGCATTAGAGAAGTCACTGGGTGAAGACGTGTAGTTGGGCACTGTCTTCTTTGGCCGATTTTCACACCCTTAGTGGGAAGTCTTTCAGGCCTCCTCGTAGGGTTTCCTGGATTAGATTTGCTGCACTTACATGTACTTCATGGCAAATTTGTAACAAAGGAATGTTTATTAAACATCCAGCTGATTTTTTATTTTTTTTGGAACGAAGGCTCAAGAAGAGCCCGGCTTTGAATTAACAAAGCCATCAACCGGCCGGGAATAAAAGACTACAACTTACAACAATAAAGAGGAAAGCGGAAAAAAAGATACAATGTGCTCAGCAGAACAACTCGAAGGCAAAGAGCACACACCACTCTTGCCATCGAACGACGCAAAGCCGAAAACTAGCTAACCTACTGAGGCAACGGGAGGAGGGCACCACCATGCATTCTTTGTGTCATTGGCTGCCACCAAAGGATCAGAAAGGGCAAACATGATCTGACTCCGCCGCCGCAAAGGGCCCCTACCCTTCCACCCAGGTTCGACGGGTGCCGCACTGGCGGCCGACGGAGTGGTTCACCCTAGAACCCAAATCAGAGTGCCCCAGCTACCAAAGGAGAGGCACAAGGAACATACCCACATGAAACGGAGAACAGACCATCCAATCGCCGTCGTCGGCAGCAGCAAGGCAAAACACCGAACGAGAGCTATCGGACGAAGGCGCAGAAACCTCAGAGAAGGCCAAAATGATGCAACACCATGCCCCTGGTCAAGGATAGGAATCGCCAATGCCGAAGGCCTACCGCCGGCATGGAGGCAGGGACCCCAATCCCCTCGTACCAGCGGCTGGAAACCTCCGCACCTGGACCAGAGAAGGATGCCGATGATGAGATCAGGCCACCACATGCCGCCATCGAACCACACCCAACTCCACCACCACTCGAGCCATCCCCGGACGACACCTTCAAGAAGGAACACGCCACCAAAATGCCGTTGTCGCCAGGAAAAGGGGACCTGAGGCTTTCACCTGAGCTCTTGGGCGGGGTGGAAGGGAGAGGAATCCCACCGAAGCCTCCAGCAAGGGAAACGACGCACAAGGGCGCCATCTTCGGTGTGGCCGCCGCGCCGGCCAGGAGTTTCCCCCGGATCCGCACCCACCCACCAGATCCGCGCACCCGATGCTGAGAACCGGCGACCAGAGCCGCCAGGGGCCGAGATCGACGCGAATCGGACTAGATCGAAGTTGAAGACGCCTCTTCTCCATGGCACAACTGACTTGCGAGGAGTCGCCGCAGCAGCCGACGCTCGCTGCCTCCGCGCCGCCCGCACGGCCAGGGAGGCAGCCCACCTGCACCTGCCGACGCCGCGGAGGGGTGGGGAAGGAAGGGGAGGGGGCTAAACTGTGGCGGCTAGTGTTGGCCCCCGAGTCGCCTCGGAGGAGACGACGCGCGAGAAAGACCCCCGAATCAGCGACCATTGAGATGCTCTGCATCAGGCTTCGACATCACGCAATAGCTCTCAGGGAGAAGGACAACAATCATGGTGGATGACTGTGTCGGATTCTCTTGGACACATGGAGTATTTACTTACCGGTGTTTGTGTACCCTTGTACCCCCTGTCTCATGCTCGCTCTCGGCTTGCTTATGGCCAGCTGCACCATCAGTGGAGCGCTCACGTAGGTTATCATGTAATTGACTTGAATCACCCAAGCTTTTGCCTGTTTCGAAATGCGTAAGGTAGAAAATGCTCTACCATTTCTTTAGGAGAGCTTAGACATTATCAAGCATAAATACCTTCACCAGGGCACACCAGGGATCCCACTTCTGGAAAGCCATCACCAAGATTCGTCATCTGCTATGCATTGGCACAATCCACACTGTAGGAGATGAACAATCAACAATCTTTTGGCCATACGTCTGGATTGGTCTAAATCCGTTGGCAACAGAGTTCCGGTGCTTATATGGAATATATTGCTCTCCAAATGCTCTGGTTAGTGAGATTTGGAGAAATGGCCAGTGCGGCCATTGTTTCGGTAAACTCTAGGGCCCGTGGAAGGAGAGGAACGATGACAGTTAGCGGCCTTGTTGAGGATCATCTCTTTAACTACAGAGGTGGACTTGTTTAGGAGGAAGCTGGAGCCATTTGGCTAGTTCACTACCTGCTCCTTATATCAAGGGTTACATAATGGAGCACATAATTCGAAGCTATGGAAATCTGGAAGGCTAAGATGCCCACCAAGATAAAGATCTTCTTATGGCAACTTGTGCATGATACACTTCCATCTGGTGTGGAAGTACAGAAGAGGCATGGACTTGGGGATGGTCTATGTCCTTTCTCTGGGGCATCGGCCATATCTTTTTCTTGCACCCGATTCCTTTAGGGATGCATTAGAGAAGTCACTGGGTGAAGACGTGTAGTTGGGCACTGTCTTCTTTGGCCGATTTTCACACCCTTAGTGGGAAGTCTATACTGAGGGAAAAACTTGCTAAAGGGCGTTCCTTGACATGAACACAAAAGGGAAACTACTCTTTCCTTACAAACTAAGTGCAGTGTTATGTCTTGTGCTTTCGGTTTCGACTTTACTCGAGTTATGTACTGTAATTGATGAGTTTGCGGTGCAGCAGGTTCACCTTTATTGCGCTATCCAATAATGCTTGACGGGGGAGTAACAACTGTTTAGACTCGAGACGTTAAAGATCCTACCTAGGAGTGGTCGACATGAGTGAAAGCTCCAGAAGTAAGTAATCATGTACGACCACTCTCGGCAACTTTGTTCATTTTCCTTATATCACGTAATATCATTTTCTTTGCTGGCAGGGTTTTTGAAAAAGTTCACCAGAATGGTACGGGTCTAAAGAATGAGCTGCGATTACACACCCCAAAGTAAGTAGTATCTAAGTTCTGCGCACTCTCATTGATTTCTAGTTTCAACAAACCCCATTATCAGGCTTGATTATCATTTTGATTGAACTCTGATATTCGTAAAGTGGTTGTTCAGGCAACCCGGGAATTAATTAGTTGTGGATAACTACCTTTGGCGAGTACAGGGGGGGGTGCCACTCGACCTTTTGAGCGGGCTTCTCTGACCACCAATTTGACAGTACGTAAAACAATATTCAGAATTTTAGTTTTATACCTCAATTGTGTTGAGTTTCAATGATATATGTATTGACCCCCTTCTTTAAATTAGATGCAGTGGGATAAACTCCTACACATGTCGCAACGACAATTCAGAGGATTGGCGGGATTCTTTGTTGACCACGTCATACCTAAAAGGGAGGAACTACCATACGATTGCAATGGATTTTGGTAGATGATGGTGGATCATAAGAGATGTTATATTGTTATATGTGTAGCGTCGGATAGATATACGAAATTTATTGTTAGGACCAAGCACGGAGAAAGAGAGGTCACTTCTCTGTATATTGTTGATGACGATCTTATGTAATGGTTCCTTCATTGCATATGTAGTAGCTAGCGTTGAGTTGAATGGAAAATATTAAATAAAATGAAACCCTAAATGTAAAAGATTGAAGGTAAACACAAAAATAAAAAAGGGGGAAACACAATATGAAAACCCAAAACCTCAAAAAAACCCTAACACCCCTCCTTTAAAAAACCAAAAACCCCAGCGCTTGCAGATGCTGGCGTGGCTGCCTTTAGTCCCAGTTGTGGTCACCAACGGGACAAAAGGTCCCCAGCCCCGGCGCGGGCTCCGTGCCACGTGGTGGGCCTTTGGCCCGTGCCGTGACGAACCGGGACTAAAGGCCCTTATGAACCGGACTAAGGCTGATTCTGCACTAGTGATGTAGATGCGTTTTTGTTGATCTATAATCCAGTGTGTGGTGACGTAGCCCACATTTGCACCTTGTCAATTTTTCTGCTTTATCTCTACTGATGTGGTGATGATATGAACAACATGCCATGCACATTAACAAAATAGATACAATGAGTTCTTTTGCCCTGTCTCTATGCTGTTTTTGTTGACATGGTAATCCAGTAGTGGTGTAAGCTTCTGCATTGATGAACAATACCAATTATGCTATTGACATTTTGATTGTCTCTTTATTTTCTAATTTGAAATTGATGGAATTAACAGCACAGTTTCCATTTTTATTTATAACGTGCAAAACCTGTCATCTCTGTGCTTGTTTTCAGGGTATATGCCTGATGGCATTCCCAAGTCTGCTGAAGGCTGTGAGACCAAACCCAACACATATTGCAGTAAGAAAGCAAAAACCATCTTGAAGATAGCGAGACACCCCAAGTCATGTCTTGATGAAGTGTTCAAGTTACTTGAGACTAGATAGTCACACAAAGCTCACAGAATTTTGCCTGACTGAATCATTCGACTTCTTCAGTCTCAACTTCAAGCAGAAAAGGAATTCTGCAACTCAACTTCAACTTGAAGTCCAACTCTAAGGAATTATCACTGAGAACTCCAATGAGAACCTCATTGCTATGAGCTCCAACTAGAAGCGATCACTGACATGCAAGCCGGTCTCACAGCCTTGCCTCTCTGCTTGCGCAGCAGCTCCCGTCGCAAGGCTAACCTTTTTGAACTGTCTTAGAAGTGGTCTTGGTTCGCATATTTTTGTTACGTTCAATGCGCCTAGTTTTTGTAATCTACTTGTTAGTTTGGCTTACGTTATCACTGGTGGTGAACTTCGATCCCAGTGGATATAATACACCATAAATTCTTTATTGTATAGTGTAGGTTTTCTAAGTTAGTATAGCCATAATTTATTATTGTATAGAGTAGTGTTTTTTCTTAATTCCTACAGTCACCGTATATGCCATCACTCGCTATCTGAAAAAAGGTGAAAATCTGATGTGGCGACCGGGCCGAAACATTCGCCTCTAACGGGGCTGATTTCAGAGGCCACAATTGGGCCGCCGCAACTTCTTGGTCCTTGCGCTATGGGCATTGGGCCCTTCGTGGACACTGTGCACCATGCCCACAACTTAAATGGGCCTTACATTGGCCTTCTGTGGACCCACGCTCAGTGGGCCATGTAGTTTTGGCCTTAACTGGCTGAATCTTCTGTCTGTTACGGCCCAGAAGATACCATGGGTCTTAGAGGCCGAAATGAATGTTGGGCCTCAATTTTCAATAGTTGTCCACGGCCTTAGCAGGCTGAAATGTAGACGGGCCATTCCTTGGCCCAGTTATGTGACGGGCCGTTACCAGCCGAAACATATCTCGGCCTTAGTTGGCCCACAGATATCATGGGCCTTTAAGAGACCGAAGCTTAGTAGATGCATCACGGGCCGAATTATACTATAGGCTTTTAACAGGCCAAAAGTCAGTTTGGACTGAACTGTTGCACACCTTGATCACGAGACATTAGTGGGCCGGATATCGCTTGGACCATTATGGCCCTGGTCAGCACGGGCCATTACCAGGCAGGAAAGTCCATGGGCTGAAATGGGCCCAGTCTACATCGGCACTAACAGGCCGAAATCTCACTAGGCCGTAATTGGCCCAAAGACTCGTCAAACAATTAACGGGCCAGATCTGGCGTAGGCCGTAAATGGGCCATGTTAATAAGGCCGTTAGTGGGCCAGCCCACTAGTACCTGAGTAAATCCAACGGGCCTTGACTGGGCCTGCCTTTTAACCTATAAGGGCCCTCTGTTGGGCCCTGCCACATGTCGACGTATCATAGGCACGTCTCCTCCATGGACTGACAAACATCGGCCCATCCGGAGCCGACACGTGTTACTCCGGCCATGAGAATTTACACGTGGAAAATCACCATTGGTCGTTTACTGTTAAGGTTATCGGATCCAAAACCGGACCCAATAGCTTAACGCGACCCGTTACGGTGGTGCCACGTGTCGGTTACTCTGACGAAATCTTTCATGACGCGTCATTTATCGTCATGGAAGTGAACACTTCCGTGATTATAATTTGAGTATTGTCATGGAACACTTCTGCGACATCATAGTATGACTATCTTCATTCTGTCATAAAATCGTCATGGATGTATAGCTGACAGAAAACGGGAGCTACTGTGACAAACACGTATCATCATAGAAGTGTTTTTTTTTAGTGGTGGTTGTAGATGCTTTAAGGATGGATCGACACAAAAATTGAATACGCAACAATGTAAGACAGTCGGCCGCCGAGACAGACCACTTAGCCAAAAACCGAAACAACATGATTACAAAAATCGATAGTAAATAGATTGGGTAAAGAGCACGTGTCAGCCAGCAAGCCAACGTCGAGCACTGCAGACAGGCGTTCGGTTAGACCGAACCGATCAGTTGATATCTTCGGTTTATATTGAATTCAGTGTTCCATATTTCTAATCATTCGGTCTCATGGAAATTGATAACCGAGACTTTGGTGCACTGGTAGTTCGCTACGTTCCTTGGATATAACCGAGAAAACTGAGAATAGGTAGGAAGCAAGAAATTACATAGTCAAAAGTCAAAAGGGACAACGAACTGCCGAACACATGAGAAATTAGGCCCGCTTTTGATTGCAGGATTTTCAAAACAAGAATAGAAAAAATAGAGGTTTGAGTGGCATGTCCACTTGAACCTATAGGATTGCATAGTGCTTGATACCGCAGAAAAATAAAGAATTATAAAAAGAGGTTTGAAGTGGATGCTAGATTTCAAACGAAATATAGTACACTTGATTCTGTAGGAAAAATTCATACAGGATTCAATCCTGTGAATCAATGACCAAACATTGAAAAAAACTCTAAGGATCTAACCCTCCAAAAAATCCTATGGAGTTCCTTTGAATCAGAGGATCCCTTAGTTGGATGAAGGAATGGCGCTGGATATTCTCGTATGCAGGGCGCCGGCTGTGAAGGAGTGATGGTCGCGTGGGGCCATGTACGTTGTTGCCTGTCGGCCGCCGGTGCGTGGTAGCCTTGGCGCTGCCTCCAGCTGCTTGGGAGCCAAGTGCGCCGTTAGTCCTGGTGCGCGGGAACATGGGCGCTGCTTGCCCGCCGTGTTGGCTAGAAGCTTGGTATTGATGGCTATTTGGCTTAGTGCTGATGGGCCTTTATATAATATTTCGATCAATTCGGGAATCCGTCAACCAGAATTCAATGATGAACTCACCGAGTTATTTCGGTTATTATATTTGTGCGGACCGAACATACAATCGAAGATCCTCGGTTATTTCGGCTCGGTCCTGGTTTTTTGGCTCCCTTCTTGGTTCTCGGTTTTTCTGCCCACCCACAGGCGATGCCACAGTAGGAACGATAGCTTAGCCTGTTTAATTCTTCTATATATTCGAGTTTAATGTTCATGCAAGATGCAAGCAAGACTTTGTGGCGGTTCTTTCAGCAAGAAGAGCATCTCAATAGTCACTGGTCAAGTTTCTATAGGGAAACTCAGTGAGAGTCCTAGTAGTGAACGATGAACCGGTCTTTGCTCAAGGCTCGACAGAGTATGGTACATCTACAAAGGTTTAGTTAAAAAATTACGTACAAACTGATGTGGAGGATTGTGATTTGTAATAGGGGGGTGAGGGGCCCCACCCACTTAAATTTAGAAGGGGGAGGGAAAAAGTTGGAAGGTTAAGTAAATCTTTTTGGTGTAGCATTATTGAGGCTCGACAGAGGTAGCAGCGAAGCGCCGAAGTCATGTTGTAAGATCCGGTGCTGTGAGGGGGAACACAGAAAAATGGGGTGGTAGCCCGATTCGTTGATATTTACAGCATGTTTGCTTTAAGGGATATGTTTGGTGTGGTCGTGGGTATCCCCAATAGCTGGCTAGGGATAGCCATTTTTTATATTGGATGGGAGGTGGAGTAGTTAAGGATAACCAATTTTATGTTTGGTCGAAAGGATGAGAGATTGATAGGGTTGAGAGATGACTTCTTTGATGAAGTGTGAAGATCCCACTATACATGTCATTTGAACAACAATACATTGACAATTGAAACTGGGGTATGATAGGTTAGGGTGATTGTGTGAACGAATATGATGTAGAAGTGGGCGCGCTCCTTGTGTACGTGCAATTTCAGACTTCGGTCTTCCTGGCAACAGTAGTTGATTACCTGACAGGAGGCTTTCATCTGGCCTGGGTGTGTCCCCTCGTTGACTTGTGTGTCCAAGGCAATCGTACATGTTTGGATACTCTAACTTAGGTAGAGCTTAGAGTTAGTTTCTAACTCATGACTAACCCTGAACTAACTCTAGCAAAGAGGTGTTTGGATGACAGGATTAGATTGACAATAATGCCTCAGGAGAACTAGCTCCATTAGCACATCTTGTGGTGGGATAGTTTTTTTTGGGTGGATTAGATGCAACTAGCTGAAACTAGCCCCATGTTTGGATACTTTAGTGCTATTTGAGACCAAACTAGCTAAACTAATTCTAACCCATGGATCCAAACAGGGCCAATGACCTTGCTCAGCTGCACTCCTCTAATGGATAAGGCCTGCTTTTATATCTCCATCGATTCCGTTGCAAAGGTGTAGGCCGATGGGGGTGGTAGTGCGTAGCCTGTGCTCGCATTAAATATGGATTGCTTTTGACTATACTGGTCTACTTCCACGTGTTGCTCGGGGTTTGTAGCCATCATGGATGCCTTTCTCATGCCCGCTTTTACCCGGGGCCAGACGTGAATCCTTGATCTCTCTTCCATCGTGTCTCTTCTTCATGCCAGGAGGTCGCTTCATGAACTTGTTGTGATGATGATTTTTGGTGTACCCTGGTTTCAATTGTACCGACATGTGTCACATGCCACCACTAACTTATGCCGGGTTAGGAACTTGGTTCCACATACTGGTGGCGTTTGAAAAGCAGCCGCACCACCAGTAACCTATTAGTGGTGGCGTACCAATATGCCCAGGCCATCATTATTTAGGAAAATAGTTGTGGCGTGGATTGAAAGTGGTGTGCCAACAATAAAGTTGTGTGTAAGCATTTCTGCAATAATAGGTCAGTGTTATCCTTAATCCAAGCATACGGAACTGTTCTTGATGACCAAATTGGCTGCAAGATGCTAACTGGTGAGGTGGTTTTGATTAGACTTTTTTTACGGTGCTACGGCGGGCTTACGCCGGCTAACCATTTTCATTATAGATAAGATTGAGATACAACACAACCGGTACAAAGATAGTACCCAACACAACACACGCAAGAAGTTACGGAGAACAACAAAGACAACAACAGAACTAGGAGAGAGTCGCGACAAACAACCAACACCGAGAACTTAGCACCCATTAGCACTAGGTAGGACCGAGAAGAGCGGGAGCTAGCTTTGTTGGACCAGTAGAAGGAGATCCGCCACCGAGAAGATGAAGAGAAGAAGTCACCAGCTGCTTTGCGATCACTCCGCACCTGAAGAGCTAGGAGAGTCGTAGACACCATCGAAGGGCATCCCACTGTCTAGGCATGTACGACGGAGAAAGCCATAGACCGCGGCGAAGGGCAATCTTTCGCTGAGACAGCCCTGCACCTCCTCTAGGCCCACCTGGCCACCATCACAAATAGAGGGATCCAAAGCCTATGCAAAGCAACAAAACCTCAAGCGCCATCGAAGGGTACCGAAACCCAAGACCTCACCGCCGCATGAGACCCCAAGAGATAGGTCAACCTCTCGAATCAGGATGACCAACGGCACCAGTCGCCGCCACAGATACATCCCCCCCCCCCCACCACCTAACAGCCGAGCACCCAAAACCGCTCCAACCCAGAATCAGACAACCAACGCGTATCCATGGCTCCAAAAACAAACGCCCCCAAAGGGGGACAACGCCATCGAAGATGCTGTCGTCGTCTGATCCGAAGAAGGACCTTAGGCTTTCGACCGGAGCACATTAAGAGCAAGCACGAAGCTCCTCAATGACGCCTTCATGAAGGGAAACGGCGCCCGAAGGCGTCGCCATCATTGTTGCCGACCTAGGTCGACACAAGGCTTTCGCCTGGAACATCCGTCCTGGTTTCTCCGCGAAGCTGGCAACCGAGTCCGACAATGCAGACCTCCCCGCCCTCCAATCAGCCATGGTGAGCGTCCCCGCTAGGCCAAAGGAGGCATCTGAAGCCACAGTCACTCACCTCGAGCCCTTGTACGTACGGAGTCAGGAAGACCCTGCTGCCGCCTGCTTCCAATCCCTTGCCGTCAACCACCACACCAGCCTCCACCCACAGCAGACCCCGCGACGCACCACCTCCGACCGTCCTAGCCACAACACTGTTGACCGACGGCCACGCGAGCCCACCGCCTAGAGACAACCAGATCTGGGATCAGAGGAACCCCCCCCCCAGACCGGGTATGGCAGCAAACCCGGACCACTGTGCCTCCAGAGAGCCGCGAGCCCAGCACCTCCGCCATGACGCCATCATCTCCGAACGCGGCAGGGACTGCTGGCCGAGGAAGCCGCCGCCCCAAGGGAGCCAGATCTGGCACAGGAGCTCCCGGACAGATCGCGGCGGATCCCAGGACGACCAACCACCCACGCCTCCGCCGCTCGCGCCGCCGCCACACCGCCACCCCCTGCCGTGCGCGCCTCCGGACGCACGCTAGTCCCCCCAGACCATGCCCCACACCACCAAGCCCAGACGGGAGGAGAACGCCGTCCCCGCCGCGCCAGGCCGCGCGGGCTTTGCCCGTCGACGTCCTCCGGCGGCGGCGGGAGAGAGGATGAGGGGGGTAGGAGCCGGCAGTGGCTAGGTTTCTCCCGGGCCGCCCGCGCGGAGTGCGGGGGGGGGGGGGGGGAGAGCTTAGACATTATCAAGCACAAATACTTCACCAGGGCCTCTCTACTCTTCATCACCACGGGGATCCCACTTCTGGAAAGCCATCACCAAGATTCGTCATTTGCTATGCATTGGCAAATCCACACTGTAGGAGATGAACAATCAACAATCTTTTGGCCATACGTCTGGATTGGTCTAAATCCGTTGGCAACAGAGTTCCGGTGCTTATAGTGAATAATTGTCTCAAATGCTCTGGTTAGTGAGATTTGGAGAAATGGCCAGTGCGGCCATTGTTTCGGTAAATCTAGGCCCGGTGGAAGGAGAGGAACGATGACAGTTAGCGCCTTGTTGAGGATCATTCTTTAACTACAGAGGTGGACTTGTTTAGGAGGAAGCTGGAGCCATTTGGCTAGTTCATACTCTCCTTATATCAAGGTTACATAATGGAGCACATAATTCGAAGCTATGGAAATCTGGAAGGCTAGATGCCACCAAGATAAAGATCTCTTTATGGCAACTTGTGCATGATACACTTCCATCTGGTGTGGAAGTACAGAAGAGGCATGGACTTGGGGATGGTCTATGTCCTTCTCTGGGGCATCGCATATCTTTTTCTTGCACCCGATTCCTTTAGGGATGCATTAGAGAAGTCACTGGGTGAAGACGTGTAGTTGGGCACTGTCTTCTTGGCCGATTTTCACACCCTTAGTGGGAAGTCTTTCAGGCCCCTCGTAGGGTTTCCTGGATTAGATGCTGCACTTACATGTATCATGGCAAATTTGTAACAAAGGATGTTATTAAACATCCAGCTGGTTTTTATTTTTTTTGGAACGAAGGCTCAAGAAGAGCCGGCTTTGAATTAACAAAGCCATCAACCGCCGGGAATACAAAGACTACAACTTACAACAATAAAGAGGAAAGCGGAAAAAAAGATACAATGTGTCAGCAGAACAACTCGAAGGCAAAGAGCACACACCCATCTTGCCATCGAACGACGCAAAGCCGAAAACTAGCTAACCTACTGAGGCAACGGGAGGAGGGCACCACCATGCATTCTTTTGGTGTTGGTGCCACCAAAGGATCAGAAAGGGCAAACATGATGTGGCTCCGCCGCCGCAAAGGGCCCCTACCCTTCCACCCAGGTTGACGGGTGCCGCACTGGCGGCCGACGGAGTGGTTCACCCTAGACCCAAATCAGAGTGCCCCAGCTACCAAAGGAGAGGCACAAGGAACATACCACATGAAACGGAGAACAGACCATCCATCGCCGTGTCGGCAGCGCAAGGCAAAACACCGAACGAGAGCTATCGGACGAAGGCGCAGAAACCTCAGAGAAGGCCAAAATGATGCAAACACCATGCCCTGGTCAAGGATAGGAATCGCCAATGCCGAAGGCCTACCGCCGGCATGGAGCAGGGACCCCAATCCCCTCGTACCAGCGGCTGGAAACCCGCACCTGGACCAGAGAAGGATGCCGATGATGAGATTAGGCCACCCACATGCCGCCATCGAACCACACCCAACTCCACCACCACTCGAGCCATCCCCGGACGACACCTTCAAGAAGGAACACGCCACCAAAAATGCCGTTGTCGCCAGGAAAGGGGACCTGAGGCTTTCACCTGAGCTCTGGGCGGGGGTGGAAGGGAGAGGAATCCCACCGAAGCCTCCAGCAAGGGAAACGACGCACAAGGGGCCATCTTCGGTGTGGCCGCGCGCCGGCCAGGAGTTTCCCCCGGATCCGCACCCACACCAGATCCGCGCACCCGATGCTGAGAACCGGCGACCAGAGCCGCCAGGGGCCGAGATCGACGCGAATCGGACTAGATCGAAGTTGAAGACGCCTTTCTCCATGGCACAACTGACTTGCGAGGAGTCGCCGCAGCAGCCGACGCTCGCTGCCTCCGCGCCGCCCGACGGCCAGGGAGGCAGCCCACCTGCACCTGCCGACGCGCGGAGGGGTGGGGAAGGAGGGAGGGGGCTAAACTGTGGCGGCTAGTGTTGGCCCCCGAGTCGCCTCGGAGGAGACGACGCGCGAGAAAGACCCCCGAATCAGCGACCATTGAGATGCTGATCAGGCTTCGACATCACGCAATAGCTCTCAGGGAGAAGGACAACAATCATGGTGGATGACTGTGTCGGATTCTCTGGACACATGGAGATTTACTTACCGGTGTTTGTGTACCCTTGTACCCCCTGTCTCATGCTCGCTCTCGGCTTGCTTATGGCCAGCTGCACCATCAGTGGAGCGTCACGAGGTTATATGTAAGTACTTGAATCACCCAAGCTTTTGCCTGTTTCGAAATGCGTAAGGTAGAAAATGCTCTACCATTTCTTAGGAGAGCTTAGACATTATCAAGCATAAATACCTTCACCCGGGTATCACCAGGGACCACTTCTGGAAAGCCATCACCAAGATTCGTCATCTGCTATGCATTGGCACAATCCACACTGTAGGAGATGAACAATCAACAATCTTTGGCCATACGTCTGGATTGGTCTAAATCCGTTGGCAACAGAGTTCCGGTGCTTATATGGAAATATTGCTCTCCAAAGCTCTGGTTAGTGAGATTGGAGAAATGGCCAGTGCGGCCATTGTTTCGGTAAACTCTAGGGCCCGTGGAAGGAGAGGAACGATGACAGTTGCGGCCTGTTGAGGATCATCTCTTTAATACAGAGGTGGACTTGTTTAGGAGGAAGCTGGAGCCATTTGGCTAGTTCACTACCTGCTCTTTATCAAGGGTTACATAATGGAGCACATATTCGAAGCTATGGAAATCTGGAAGGCTAAGATGCCCACCAAGATAAAGATCTTCTTATGGCAACTTGTGCATGATACACTTCCATCTGGTGTGGAAGTACAGAAGAGGCATGGACTTGGGGATGGTCTATGTCCTTTCTCTGGGGCATCGGCCCTTCTTTTTCTTGCACCGATTCCTTTAGGGATGCATTAGAGAAGTCACTGGGTGAAGCGTGTAGTTGGGCACTATGTCTTCTTTGGCCGATTTTCACACCCTTATGTGGAAGTCTTTCAGGCCTCCCGTAGGGTTTCGGATTAGATTTGCTGACTTACATGTACTTCATGGCAAATTTGTAACAAAGGAATGTTTATTAAACATCCAGCTGATTTTTTTATTTTTTTTGGAACGAAGGCTCAAGAAGAGCCCGGCTTTGAATTAACAAAGCCATCAACCGGCCGGGAATAAAAGACTACAACTTACAACAATAAAGAGGAAAGCGGAAAAAAAGAACAATGTGCTCGCAGAACAACTCGAAGGCAAAGAGCACACACCACTCTTGCCATCGAACGACGCAAAGCCGAAAACTAGCTAACCTACTGAGGCAACGGGAGGAGGGCAACACCATGCATTCTTTGTGTCATTGGCTGCCACCAAAGGATCAGAAAGGGCAAACATGATCTGACTCGCCGCCGCAAAGGGCCCTACCCTTCCACCAGGTTCGACGGGTGCCGCACTGGCGGCCGACGGAGTGGTACCCTAGAACCCAAATCAGAGTGCCCCAGCTACCAAAGGAGAGGCACAAGGAACATACCCACATGAAACGGAGAACAGACCATCAATCGCCGTCGTCGGCAGCAGCAAGGCAAAACACCGAAAGAGAGCTATCGGACGAAGGCGCAGAAACCTCAGAGAAGGCCAAAATGATGCAACACCATGCCCCTGGTCAAGGATAGGAATCGCCAATGCCGAAGGCCTACCGCCGGCATGGAGGCAGGGACCCCAATCCCCTCGTACCAGCGGCTGGAAACTCCGCACCTGGACCAGAGAAGGATGCGATGATGAGATCAGGCCACCACATGCCGCCATCGAACCCACACCAACCACCACCACTCGAGCCATCCCCGGAAGACACCTTCAAGAAGGAACACGCCACCAAAATGCCGTTGTCGCCAGGAAAAGGGGACCTGAGGCTTTCACCTGAGGTCTTGGGCGGGGTGGAAGGGAGAGGAATCCCACCGAAGCCTCCAGCAAGGGAAACGACGCACAAGGGCGCATTTTCGGTGTGGGCCGCCGCGCCGGCCAGGAGTTTCCCCCGGATCCGCAACCCACCAGATCCGCGCACCCGATGCTGAGAACCGGCGACCAGAGCCGCCAGGGGCGAGATGACGCGAATCGGACTAGATCGAAGTTGAAGACGCCTTTCTCATGGCACAATGACTTGCGAGGAGTCGCCGCAGCAGCCGACGCTCGCTGCCTTCGCGCCGCCCGCACGGCCAGGGAGGCAGCCCACCTGCACTGCCGACGCCGCGGAGGGGTGGGGAAGG